>OY740717.1:174358295-175598424 GCA_963513945.1 Hydrotaea diabolus | reverse complement strand
CCTCAATTAACTAAATAAAAGCCTGAGGTTAATGATTTCATACCAAGGATATGCCGATGGCTTAATATAGAAAGGACGAACCTGAATTATTTAAAGAAAATATACTTTTTCATTTATACAAAATTAATAAATTAAAATAGAATTTGTTGCATATAAAATAGTATTCCAATGTGTTTTATGTCTATGTTTTTTCGTTTTTATTCAGTTTTTACATTCTTCTGTCTAGAAACGAGAAATCAGTTTACGCAATGTCTGAAGTGCATTGTACGGGCTGCACGGAAGATATGCTGTCGTCTTCAAAATGGCTTGAGTATTTCGGAAAATAATAATGAATGAGTGCGATCGGACCAGGCGCCCTAAGGACCTTGAAAATGATACCGCCATCTTTATACCAGTAAGAGGTACTCAAACGAAGGGAAATTGCTGAAGGTGCCAAAAATTCAATAAATACATGGAGATACTCAAGACACCAAAAACAACAGCATACGTAAAGAATACGGAATTAAACAAGAATTGCAAGCAAGTAAAGTAAATGTGGGTGTTACTATAGAATTGCGCGAAGCAGTCCATTTTCTAAATTTAAAAGAAAATAAAATTTGTTTAATCATTTTTTTGGTTTTTCAAAAATAAAGAAATGTACCTAGATTTCGGAGAGAGTGGTCAATAGCAAAAAGGCTATAAAGTACCGAGTCCCTAGACTACGTATGTCCATAGTTGAAGTATTTAAGGCAGGCCACAAAGGAGGAATTTTTACTAGCTCCCTTATTCATTACTATTCGAAATACCCGTCCCATTCTGGGTAACGTGACATTTTTTTCGTGTCGCGCCCCATAATCTTCACTTTAAGCCATGTGGTTTTAGCAAGTCTTAAATGTTATAAAGGGTCTGAAACTATCTAAATATTTGTTACCTCATATTCACGTTTGCTTCAGGCGATTTCTGATTGAAGTTTTATTTGGCCAACAACATCTGCAACAAACATGATCAAACAAAATAAAATATAACTTAACCAAGTAAATCTTCAGTGTCACTAGACTAACAACAGTTAAAAAATATAAAAGAAAAAAAACTCGACGGCAACCTATACTTTCCGAGTTACGGGACACTCAATTTCGGACCTATAATTAGATATATCTGCGACATGTGGAATCTGACCTTTCAAACGGTATATAAATTTAACAAATCATTGTCGGGGGGCTAATTTTGTATATTTTTGACCCGAGTTTCTGTAAAAAATGGGTGAAAACTCGGAAATTTGCATATTTAAAGGTAAGTATTTCTTTCAACTAGTTTGTTGCCAACACTTTAAGCTTTTATTGGGTACTTTGATTTAGAATTTAACCCTTTAAAGGCCGGAGATATTGGCATTTTAGTTTTAGTTTTTGCTCGAAATTTGGACAAAATGTTCACAAAACATTTACATAGATCTTTTTCGATATGAAATTATCAGCATGGCAACATTTGTAGACGAATTTGCACGCTGTGGTAGCATTTCTTTTAATAATTCTTTTTATTCTTTTAATAAAGTGTAGTAAATTGCATATAAAAACCAGTAGGGAATTGCGAAAATTGTACAGCGAATAAGTAAGAGGGGCCATCCCTGATCGAACAATAAATTTTTAAAGTGACTGAGGCTTAATACTAAAAGAGGCGGAAAATTTCTGCCCAAAAGGCCATCATCTGAGGCTTGTAACACTAGAAAAAGTTTGAATTTGGAGGTAAGAAATACATGAAAATCATTAAGAAATGCATGAAAGCAGGAATAAAATGCTGAAATAATAGAGTTATAAGTTGAAGATTGCGCCGAAGGCGAAAAATTATTAATAATTTGTCTTTTGTTTAATAAAGAGCTTTATCTCCTGTTATAAAAGGGTTAAAAAAATGCGTTAAATAAAAGGTTAATATGTTGGCTACAAAACTAGATCGATAAATACATACTTAGAAATAGGTACTTTTCCAGTTATGAGGCATTTTTAGTAAAAGGTGAAAAAGATGTTGCTACCGCTTCTTAATGGGAATAAATGTATGTATCACTGGAATGGCGTTGTAATAACGATACCCATATTGCTTAATAAGAAATGAAAAGTTTCACAGATATGGCTTTATATCTGAATTATAGTCTGAATTTTCGAGGCCAATATCTCGGAAACTAGAGGAGACCGCCGATTTTTTTATTTCATATTTTCTGCTTAGAATCAAAAGTTCTATCGGTGCTGCAAATTTGGTGTCCGTGCAAGAGTGGTTACTTAACTATATTTAAGCCAAAAAATTTTGCGATATCCGCCATATCATTGTTTATAATCTTTTTTAACTTTTAATTCTGAGTTTATTTAATTTAAATCGGAACGCTTCCTTTTTACAATGGTGGCATAAAAAAGGGTTGCCGGACTAGTTGCGATAAAATTATACAAAAAATTATTTACTACTTTTTATTATTTGAAGACTAATACTTCTGGACAGTTCCTTAATACATGAACAGCATTGACACTTTTTGTTAATAAATGACTTAACTAATGCTTTTCAGTCCTAATTGAGTCTTTACCTACAACACCCCTATCCATGTTAACTCAGGGGCATCCCGTGATCCACCGAACTGGCAGCACGTTTTTTGCAGTTATGAGTATTTGTAGGTTTTCATAGCAAACAGCTTTGCTGTATATCACACATAAACAACTGTTCGAAGTTCAACCAAAATGACCACAACTAAACGTTTGCCGACGGTAATTGCTTGCAACTTATGAACATTTTTAGTTGGTCGTCTTTGGCGCTCGTGTTTAGTTAATGCCGTTTATTGCCTTGTTTGTTTTATTTTCTTTGCATAGTCATTTTATCAATTCAGAACGTAGAACGGTCGGAAGAAGAGAAGTTTTGTTTGATTTGTTATTTGTAGGCAAAAGTGTTCGACAGAAATCTTACAATAAAACGGATTTCAATAAATGTGCGAAAACAATTAATAATCCCTAACTATAGACTACTATTAAGGGAAAAGTATTTCTAATACCAAAGAATACCGTGAAAAATAAAAAAATATCAAAAAAGTGCCTAAATTTTTAAATATTTATAATTGCAACAACAAATTTTCAACCATATTTTCAATAATAAATGTATCAAACAAAGTTTGAGCCAAGTGTATTCTGCATTTTAAACGCGTTATAGATTTAGAAGTGACACATCTATCTGTTTCAAGGTCTTGTATCTTCATCATTAGCAAATTATTTTGTACAAAAAAGGTAAATAACAACAAACTTGACTTTAAATTGAAATTTATGTATGTTTTTGTGTATGCGTAGTTTATTATTGTCAATTTTATTCTGTTGTTTGTAGTGTTGTTAAACTATCGTATAGTATAATATAAACATACATCCGTACATGTTAATTCGGAAGAGTGTGTGAAGGCATTTGTGATTTTTTTTGTGCGCAAATGTTGATAAGAGAAAAGAGAAAGGAAAATATGAATTGATACTATAATGTTGATTATACTTAACCTACGTAGTTAGTAAAGTTTAGTTTGTCATTTCCTTTGCAACGTTCAACTTTTGTTGGGAGATCCCCTAACAAAAAAACTAAATAAATTCCAACAACATCCCATTAAGGAACTAGGCGGAAACTTCTCTCAAATAACTGAACTAGGGGGAAACATTTCTCGTATCAATGGACTGTGTCTATGGGTATAAGAATTTATTCTTACACTCACTGAACTGGACCTACTGTTGGCTCCGAAGGGCTAATGCATTTTATTGCGAAGTTTTTTTACATCTCTTACTCGTAAAGTTGTCGGCATTTACTTATACAAGGTGGAAACCCGCCGCTACAACAATTGTTATATATTCTTATCCGGGTTAACCGGCATGGCAGTCGTACACACAACCAGCATACCACGGCGGCCCATTTAAAAAAAAAGGAACAAACAGAAAAAGACGGGCATGGTCGACTATGCGATACCTTTCATCACTCTTTTATGCAGAAGAGTCTGCGGCTCAGTGCAGAATTAAAAAACGTCCGACCCAGTATGCGACTTTCATGTACATATTTCATGCAGGCTATAGGAAAACATAAACTCCAATTTCACCAGGCTACCCAGGCAGAAAAATATTTACGGCAAACCGGCCTATTTGTAAAAAATGATATATTGGAAAAGTGTCCTAAATGATAACATCATTATTGGCTTAACGTTTTGATTTGGAAATGCAACATCTGTCCACACTTAGCCAGGAAATCACAAAGTTAAAAATCGGCATACTACCTGTGTTTTTTCTACTTATATCACCGACAAAAATTTTTTGAAAGCGTTTGTAGGTTCTTACGGGGATGTTCAGTGTCCCACATAACACACTGTGTTTTATTTGACCTAGTTCGCACTTAAAACTTGCCGTGGAGAGCGACAAAACCTTAAATCGGAAAAGACCTTTGTACGGGAATTTCACCAAAAGATGATATTCGTTACGGAAAGTCATTTTCAAAGTCGCTACTAATGCACTATACACTTAATTTGTTCAAGATTAGATTCTATATGTGGCTTCTATTGCGCTAAATTAGTAAATATATTTCCTTATATAAGATCGGAATTTTAATGTGGCTAGTGAAGCAGCAGACCTCGAATTTGGAGGGACTTTTTTAAGGGAACCACGAAAAATACAAAACTACCATTGTGGTTAGAATTGTTAATAACTTTTTTATTTATTGGTTGATTATTATTTTTATATTTTGTTATATAGTACATTAATATACTATATAACAAAAAATAAAAATACTAATCAACCAATAAATAAAAAAGTTATTAAAAATTCAAACCACAATGGTAGTTTTGTATTTTTCGGAATATTTTTGGCTTAAGTGTGAAAATTGTATTCCGCAAGTGGTGGCCATTTTCGGCTGCGCACATTCCGCGATAGCCCCAGATGTGCCGAACGTTTTCTTGTTGATGTTTCTGAACTGTCCAAAACACTTTGGATATTTTTGTCCTTGGGGACCGAACGTGGTTTTCCGGTACATGGACGGTGTCTTACTGTACCATGTTGTCGAAAATTTCCAACCAAGCGGTTTATTGTTGGTTCTGAAGATCCAGTACGCACATTACAAAAGCGACGATAAGCACGCTGGGTCAAAACAATTGACTCTTGATTTTTAAAAAATTTAACAATTGCTGATCGCTGTTCTGTTGTGAAGTTTTCCACTTTAAATTCCCCAAGTTTGCTTCACAAAATTCTGAAATAAAAATAAAAAAATATAAATAAATTTAAAAAGTTATTAAACATTCAAACGACAACGGTAGTTTTGTGCCACCCTGTACCATCAGATTATAAATTGATGTCCACAAGGCCCCTTTAGGCCCAGTCGCTCTACAAATCAGATCATGCTCCATGTAAGCATAGTGCGTGACGTACGAATGAAAACCAAGCCTGCCAATATTGAACCCTATCAGTCCACGTTGTGATAAAGGGCTCTAAAGATTTGGGTCCTATTCAGAAGTCGTATAAATATTCCTATGTTGCTCTAATTTCGGACAGAGTCCAGGAGCCTCGTTTCTGTATGCCAGGTTGATTAAAAGGATCAAAACGTACTTTCTGAAACTCTGAGTAATCGATGACTGCATTATTTTTTTGTGTAATAGTTGTATAATTACTGAGCTAAAGGGTGGTTAGATTTTAAGGGCCGATGTTGATTTTGAATAAAACACAAATTATTTAGGAAATTATTGTTATTTTTTTATGATAATATTGTTATGGTTCAATTATGTATGGAACAAAATATCCGCCAAATGGCCGCCACGACCTCGACGGCACACCTCAATCTATTATCCAAAATTTCTATGACTCTGAGGCATAATTAAGGTTCTATGCCGTTAATGTGCCGAATAATCTCATCCTTTAGCTCTTGAGTTGTTGCTGGCTTATCGACGTACATCTTTTCTTTTAAATAACCCCAAAGAAAGAAGTCCTACGGTGTCAAATCGCATGATCTTGGCGGACAATTATCATCGCTACGACGTGAGATAACACTGTAATTGAATTTGAGCCAGTGTTTTGTATGCTGTGTGGCAAGAGGCACCGTACTGTTGAAACCACATATCATCCACATCGTCTAATTTGGGCCATAAAAAGTTTATCATCTCTCGGTAGCGAACACCATTCACAGTAATTGCCTGACCGGCCTAGTTTGGGAAAAAATACGGCCCGATGATGCCGCCAGCCCATTAACCGCGCCAAACAGCCACTCTTTGTGGGTGCATCCGTTTTTCGGCAATCACTCATGGACTATCATTCGCCCAAATGCGGCACTTCTGCTTATTGACAAATCCACTGAGGTGAAAATGTGCCTCATCTCTGAAGATGATTTTCTTTGAAAAATGATCATAATAAGCCTGAATATCTTAAACGCCTTGCTCGCTTGTGTTTCTTTCCATGCTTGAAATGCAGAAAGAAACAGGACGTTTAGGTGTGGTTCACATTCAACATCGGCCCTTAAAATTTAACCACCTTTATGATAAACACAATGCGTAAATATTTTTCAAGATCTCCTGATATAAAACAAACTTTCTTTTGTGAATTTAAATTTCGTTTACTGACAGATTTTGGACTCTTTGTACTTCGAACCGCTGACGTGCATGTATTTTTCAACTCCGAGTATACAACCAAGCACTCTTTTTATGCACTCCACTCTTGTGCTACACTTTATTACTTGTTTCTAGACTTTTCTTAAATTTAAAAAATGTCCTAGAGTTCTTCTAAGAAGTGTGCACCTGAATTTAAAAAAAGAACATTATATCCCATGAAATAAGCATGACTGGACATTGAATTTGAATATTGATTTACAGTTTTAGAAAAATCAGCATGATTAAGAAATGAGGGTAGGACGATTGGTTCTGTCAATAATTGTGTGCCAGAAAAAGCCATGCTCAATAATTAGTTAATTTAAAAAAAAAATATATGTGGAGTATATTGCAGAATAAAAACCTGCTTAGCCCGCCTATATTTGCTAACACACATCCACATTAATCCAATATAAGCTTAGTTGTTAAGAAATATAATTTCTTGTTTTTGCAACAAAAACTTATAAAATTTTTAAATTCGACTGACTTGTTTGCAAAATTTTGTATCATAAAGAATACAAAAAGAAAAAAAATATACTACTGAAACATATTAAAATATAAATAAAATGAAGGTCAAAGACTCGTTCTCCACCACAGTTTAGGTATTTTTTTGTTTTGTTATATAATATTTATATTATGTTTATTTTTTCTTGTTCTTTTGTGTCGAGATCAATAGGCATTTTCCTCAACATCAAATTAAAGATTATAACGGGGCTACTACAATTTAAAGTCGGTTTTGAACGGATAATATTTTTTTAAGGCATCCTTTTAAATACTACGAGTAATTTCCTTCTCGTAAAGTGTGAAAACACGACTGTGAAAACGGACATATGTTCATAACCGCATTTGACTTTCAGTTTGTATAAACCCTTTTTGATCCATGTACTTATATATATCAGAGTGGCTGGTTTGATAACATTCGCTTTGATAATATCTAAGGAATTGAAAATGGACTATATTACTGGATAAGTAAGAAACGTAATGAAAGCATTTCGGTTATTGACCTAAATGTTCGGTTATGTTAATGGGTGTTTATAATGGAATAAAGAACTTGGCTACCAACTTCCGTCTAAATTGTCCACTTCGTCCATTGCTATATTCTTGAAGTGTGTAACTATATGGCACATAAAAACTTATTATGAAGACAAGTCTTTTACAAAATGGCAAAGTGACATGTAACATCGAGGCTGGTCATTGCTTTTACTGCAAAATCGGTTCCGTGACGACCTTCATCTTAAAGCTGCTTGGCTGCAATTGTTGAAAGGAAAACTTAACTCTTTTAAGAAAAGATTCTCACCACGTTAAGTCGTCGGTATTTAAGAGTAAAAAACCCGACGCTGACATTTTTTTAGATGTTCTTTTCCGGACTTGAGTCTGTGTTTAGTTGCATGGAAGTCGTACACACTAATCGCCACAAGACGACGGCCCACGAACTGGCACCGTTCTATTATATTTGGTTATTTATTTTAATAAAGTATTACATTGAGAATGTTATTGAAGTTTGCTTCATAACATTTTCATACGTTTAAAAAAACTGATCCATCTCACGAATACAGCCAACTTGAGTTAAAATATTAACCAAATTGCTTTAGGCAAGCCAGTTTTGCAGTAAAAATTAAATAATTAGGAAGGACTTGGTTTACTATGAGGAAGAAATACTCCCATTATTAGCTCAAAAAAGACTGGGAAATTTAGTCCATTGAGTAAAAAAATGTATCAATTTTGACGCGTTGCTGTACATCCATATGGAGCTATCATATAAAACCATAAAAAAACTATTAATGGGAAAAATTTTTGGCTTAAGTATGAAAAATTTTGTCCCGCAATTGGTGGTCATTTTCGACTGCGCACATTCGTGCTCTTTCGCAAAAGGCCCCAGTTGTGCCGAACGTCTTCTTGTCGATGTTTCTGGTACCATGTACCGGTCAAAACTGCGTCAAAACAATTGACTTGATTTTTAAAATAAAATTCAACAATTGCTGATCGCTGTTCTGTTGTAAAGTGTTCCATTTCAAATTCCCCAAGTTTGCTTCACAAAATACTAATATAAAAATAAAAAATATAAATACATTTCAAAAGTTCACGACGATAGTTTTACGCCACCCTGTATGTACATATTTCTTTTTCTTTCCTTTTTTGCACAAATTCTTTAAGAAAACACAAATTTTTTGTTCGATTCTTGAGATTATTTATGGTTAGTTTCGGCGTTTTTACTCAAAAATGTCGCCAATCGTCATTGGCTACAATTTCACTTATAAAATCGTCAATATTGGCAGCTCTACCGCTGACAGCCAGCGTCCGACGTCTACTATCCACTCCAAAAGACAGGGTTTCTGCAACAAGACGCCCTGACAAGCTACTACATATAGCTCGAAAATTAGTGTGGGACAGGTCGGCATAATAAGCACAAAATAGGTATCGATAAAATCGCCTTTCACCGAGACAAAACATTACTTACAAGTATTGTTGGGTATATATTCTTTGCTGACTGAAGTCCCCATTTGAGAAACTACAAGAACTTTAAACAAATAGCTTGCGAGAGTAGTCACTTGTAAATAAAGTAAATTTCTAATGTAAATTAATGCGGAACTTCTGCGCGACGATTTTCAACGATTTAAATTTTAAAAAAATGAATGTTTTGACGACTTTTTAAAAAAGACCACGATTTTCGTTTATTTTGGTTGGCAGCGTCTGGACTAGAGTAGGTAAATCGTGTTTGTATAGTTGAAAGATTGTAATTAGTAATAATTGAAGTATTCAGTGATTTCATTCATTACATGACTCATTCTACTGATTTAAATTTGTATACAAGTTGTTCTAATAGAATAACTCAGGTTTGTGCTGCGGGTATGACTTGTTAATTTGCACTTATTTCATTTCATTAATTCATTTGAAAACATTTAAGAGGGGAATAACATTTGTCGGAAAAGTATCAGCATTTCGTATAACTTTATTATTTCACGTCACATTATTGATAATAGTTATTAGTTTTAATGAGTAGTCCTAGACACTTGTGGGCTATTATGGTGTGGTTAAAAGTGTGTACAGGTTATCCATGTACAAATCCAGTTGGTAACATCAATTTCATTTTTCACTGGCGTTTTTCCTATCCCGTTCATGCCGCACATTAGTTGATAAACAATTATTTTATATATAAGTCTCAAATTTATGTTGTGTTTTTCGTATATCGATCAAATTTCAGGCAGCTGATAGATAGGTAAGGTGCTGAAATCAAGAAACGCAAATTGTGTTTTCTCAATTTCAATTTGTATTTTCTCAAATTACGTTTATCAATTTCAAATTGTGTTTTATGAATTTCAATTTAAGTTTCTCAATTTTAATTTGTATTTTCTCAATTTTAATTGGAAATGGTGTAGAACTCTAGCAAGAATAAGTGTTGTGTAGCACGGCTCCGAGTTTTGCAACCTCGGTGTGAAAAAACGTATAACTGCACTTTTAATCTGATTTGTATGGCATACTCGTATACCTTCTGGAAAGTCATTACTTACAGAAAATGTGTCTAAATATTTCATAGACACAAACCATTCTTTGTTCCCATTTTTCCCGATATTTTAGCAAGTATTTTTCATGTATAGTCTTAGCAGTACATCGAACTGTTCTCAATTAAATTCATTCAACTTGTAGGAGAATTTTACATAAAACAGTTTTAGATTTGAAGCATACATTGAAACAAGTTTAAAGTTGTAAGCGTTTGAATTTAAAATTTAAAAAAAATAGTTTTTCCATGTTTTTGTAACCTCCAACGAAGGGTGGTTGTATACAAAATTTGTAATTCCGAAATATTGTTGGAAGACCCTATAAAGTATATTTATTATAAATAGTCTTATAGTTCTACGACGATTAACGATCCGTGTCTCCGTCCGTGTGTCTGGTGAATGCACGATAGCGGTCAAACGAATCAACTAGGATCCTGACATTGAGCACGGCGATGGCTCGTGGTCAAAAGCTGTTTGAAATAGTAAATGGACGAAGTCGGGTCAAAATATGTTTCCTTTAAGGGACTAAAGGTACCCCGATAAAATAGTCACTTTTGTGAGTTTTTGCTTAACAAATTAAACCCATTTAAGCCCTTGTCCAAGGCTACGCTTTTTGACTCATGTGCCCCAAAAACGTTCCGTATAATCAAAACGGTTGATTTATAGACATATGGGTACTCAAATAAAATCAAATTGTATACCAATCCAAATATAGTCATTTTAAAGTGTTCACTAAGATAAAAGAAAGGCGATAAATGAAGCATTGTTTGGTGCTTCAGTAGCATAGGGGCGGTGGAGAGTCTAATGTTCGGCCTGGCCTAACTTAACGACATTTTTAGTTGTCCGTTTTTTTAAGGAAGTGGTATGTATATCGTGCACAGCTCACCGATTTGAGAAATATGCCTCTTGAAAGGATGTTTAGACAAAAGCGTCATCATCGGCGCTTCTGAATATACTGTTCGAGTAAATATAATATAAGTATAGAAAAAATGTTTTTTTTTTTTATTTTCCCTGTAAGTAAAATTTAATTACATTAAACTTTTAAACTTAGCTTACGTTTCACACATTCCGAAAAAGAAACAACAAAAACGTCTCGAATCAGAATAAAAACTGTTGAAGTCATAATAATGATAAAAGACCGGATAAATGTTAACAAAACATAAACATATAAATAGTGGTTATATTTAGCTTATCATAAGAGTGATTTAAAAAGAACAATACATAAAAAATATCTCCTGGATTACGATCTCTAGGCGCACTAGAAAATTATCAATTTTCATAACAACAAATGTTTAGGCTATGACTACTCGACACGCAAAGTTGCGATCTTAAAAATAAAAACTGTTTTTTACGTTCTGATATGACTGCTAATATTTTAAAAAACCGTGAGCTTACTGTCGTAAAGGTTGCCATTTTTCTAAAAAAAAAACCCCGTTTTTCGGTATTCTCTTTTGAGACGTATCTTTTGAAGAGCATTATAAGTTTTTTACACCCAAGAGTGCCAACTTTGAAGTTGTGCTACTCAACACCTATTCTAGCTAAGGTCTACAAATGTTTCTGTAAACTTGAATACACCAAACCTATTTGGAAATATATTTCCAAATTATTGTGTTTTTCAACCACTGTGTGCCGGCAACTTATAAGCTACATTTGTATAAATTTCACTGTTAAATGTCTATGCCGCTCATAGTCGGTTTCAAGCAGTATGTAATGGTCAGTATGTATAGGGTGATCCATCTAGATTTATTTTTTCAGAACAAAAAAAATATAAAAGTTTAAATCAAGTGTGGAATCTTTATTGGTAATTTATCTTCCCTTTTCTTACCGAACGCTCATTTCCATAATATAGTTGCCAACATTTGAAGGAAATTATTTTCAAAAAATAAATGCCATAAAATGTCCTTTCAAATTGATTTGAATTTTTATATTTTTTTTGTTCTAAAAAAATACCTCCAGATGCTGACAAACCAGCTACGATTCAGTTTTTGGAAGTCAACATTACGCGTGTCATTAAAGCCATTCCGGTCGAAATGATCGAACGAGTCATTCAAAATTGGACCCTCAGAACGTACACTCTAAGGCGTAGTTGCGGCCAGCATTTAAAGGAAAATATATTCAAAAATAAATGCCATAAAATGTCCTTTCAAATTACCAATAAAGATTTCACACTTGATTTGAATTTTTATATTTTTTTTTGTTCTGAAAAAATACCTCTAGATGAATCACCCATTATTATTCGAATAAATCAATTTGTAATTATTACATTGTTCAGGTCGTTTGTAGACAGTTGTGAAACCAAGTATTTTATCACTTGACTTTCGTAGTTAGTCCGTTCTATAGGTATTTATATCGAAAGTGATAAAAATAGGCGTTAATAAACAATTTAACTGTACTTTGTTTCTGATGTGACATTTTTTGTCTGCACCGATAAGCTTATGTGTTTAGGTGACACTGGGTAGGTTTTTTTTATCGCAAATTCATACTGTTTGTGGAGGCAACATCATTCGCCGTGTACTTATTACAAAGAGGAAAAATTTAGGAACAACAGCAATCTCAGTCAAAGGTCAAAACAAATACAGAGTGGCACACCAATTGTTTACAAAAATAAATTAAAATAACTTTTTTTTATCAATGTATTTCATTTATTTTTGTTTTAATGGATAGAAATATCAAAGTAGTTTTATTAACTTACATATTGTGATAAAGTTGATAGAACGTAAATGACCTCCATGGTCATGCACGCATATGCAACACCTGATCAGAAAATTATTCATTTCGGACTGAAGGGTTGAAGTTGGGATCGCTTCAGTTATTGACTAAAGGGACTGCTTTGGTTCAGTCAAATCTCTTGGTGTCGCTTTGTTAACCTTTTGCTTGACATAACCCCATAAAAGAAAGTCTGGTGCTGTCAGGTCCGGTAACCTTGGGGGCAAGCGAAAAGTAGAAATTCTGAATAATTATTTGTTTGGGAATTTTCGTTGGAGCTCTCCCGTAACCGTTCAGCAAAATATGGTACCAAATACTCTTTTCGGTATCCCAAGCATTTGTTTTAATAAATCAAAATACTAACCTTCCGTATTAAATAAAGAATAAGCCGATTGCTCACACAGAAAATTAGTTATTATGTTTTGTTTTTGTAGCACGATTCGTGCGCCACCCTGTATAATATGAAACACGAAGGATTCAAATCGGTTTTTGGTTAAGTGTTAAATGGTTTTAGAATTCAAATTCGATTTAGGTTCGTAAGCGCAAATGTAACAAAATTTCATCGAAAAGAGTTTACAAATTGAGATCTAATCTAGCCAGACATTGCATAGTATTTTTCTCTACATCCCAACCTGAAAATATGCTAACAGTTTTCACGTGAAAAATATAAATCGTCCTTAAAAATACTTCTTGATTAAATTTTTAAAGTGAAATAATAGACATGAACATTAATTATTTCACAGTGAAGGGAACAAAGTGTTTACATTTATGTGCTGTATTTCATTTATTGAAACAAAACTGTTTTCACCTCAAGTTTTCAAAATATTTTTTGTTTTGTATTAAGTTTGATGAAAAAGCGAACTCAATACAAGCCTTAGTTGGGGTTAGATTGATTTATTGTTCAGTATACTTGTCCTCAATAATGATATCAACTATGTCATTTATAGCAAAACGATAAACGTTTTTATTTTGTTTGTAATGTTACTCTCCTTGTATGCCCTGATCGTCAATATGTTTCGCCCATAAGTGATAAGTTGCTACTGCTGTCTGAGTAGGTCATTTTGTGTTTATCGTAATTACATGCGGGAAGAGTCATATTTGCGTACAGTAGGAATAGTTACTTCGTCGTAGCTGTCGTTTCCAATGCGATGTACAGAAAGTTGAAATTGTTACAAGAATAATGTCAATTGGTAAAAAAAACATCACGCATCTAAATCGATTTAATGCGAAAGAAATAAATTTTATCAAAATTTAAATATAATTTTTACATCGACCACATACATCACCTTATTATTTTTTACTAAAAATGCCTCTTTTGTGTGATTTGCCAGTTTTGAAAGTATGTGGATGTATTGTAATACGAGTTCTCTTCTTTGAAGCATTATACCATTAGTTTCTTTAGTGTCAATGCCTGAAAACATTTTCAGATCGACACATGTAATAGTCATCGACTTCGACTCACAAGCTTGGCCTGAAAATGATTGTAAGTCAGCCAAATGTCGCCATTGTTTACCGATAGCAATGAAAGTTCTTACAAAATGTAGAGAAGTATTTATTGAAACTAAATAAATGTGGTGTGTTACAAAAACACGCCTAACATTAACTGAGAAATCGGAATCGAATCAATCTATATTCCATTACATCCCATTCTTTGTTTCGTGCACTAAAAAATTTTAGCTACAACCGCTCTAGCAGTTTCAGATTAATACCGATAAAGCTTAGATTTATACCGCTATAGCAAAAATCTCCATGTTTTGATATAGACCTATACAGAGGGCCCTTTTTAAACATGAGAGTATGGGTACCAAAAAGCAGTAACATTTTTTAATTATGTAAACTTGAGGTTCGGAACAATAAAAGTAGGAACAATTTTTTCCTGTTTTAAGATGGATGTATGTTTGGCTACGTAAATGCAATAAAATGATCACACAAATTATTTTATGCAACAATTGTTTATTTTTTTTAAAAAGTACTTAGATTCAGATAAGTACATTAAAGTTGAGTGGGAAAAAGCGTTGATGTTTAGAAACGGAAGGTCAAATGGTTTACTATTCACTACAATAATGTTCGATTGATTGATCGTAAAATGTTGTAAAGTTACGACCCTAATGTACACACTCACTCATAAGCGACGATAAGAAAAATATGAGTCAATTTTCAACGGGCAACATTAGAGTGTAGATCCTGCTGTAAATATTAAAATATATGCTGATAAAAACAGTTTTCTGAGAGTGTAAAACAAATCCAAGTTTATTAAAGTACGTGTGCATTTTGGATTTTACTTTCATTTCAAATCCACTTTGTTTTTGTAGTATACTAAAGGGTGGTCCAACCATAATGCACGATGTTAACACTGAGTCACACCGTCATACCCTTAACGTCTAGTTTTATGCCCAACTTAAGTTGACATTTCTTTGTTTCAGTGTTTGGCAATTCTGCCATGGAATGGTACATAATTGAGCAGCGCGTTATGATAGTTGAAGCCTTTTACGAAAATTGTCGTTTAAATCCTACAGTGGACGAGTAGGGTGACGATTCCCCTTATTTAATTCCAAGAGCTCCCTTGTATGATTAAAATACATCTCGAATAATATTTTTCAACCTCTATGTTTATGGATAAACATGGTAAAAATTCATGGTAACTACTTCGAGTTTGACCATGACATGACTACTTCGAGTTTGACCATGTGCTACGAGGTCGGACCAGAGACTCAAGTCTGCTGCCTCGCCGAAGGACAGGAGCCCCTATAACTTTTGTTCTAGCCTGGCCTGTTTGGGAACGACCCTTCAGGAAGTTTCGAGGTGGCTGTGGTTAACCACCTAAATCGCAGGCAGATTGAATGCTTGACGTGGACTTGAGTATCAACTGGCTGCTTAGGTTTTAGATAGACCTTAACCCCTCACCAAGAGGTAGGTGAAGCTGATCATTAAATAGGCTTCTACAGTTTATCTGGAGGGGCGTTTGTAGTCGCATTATAGCTTATCTCAAGTGCTATAGAGCACAGCATCCCAGTAAAAGTGGTAATTATCAGAATGTTATGGCTTGTCATCTTACTCAAACCACAGATTGACCTAGTTCATGTCTACAATCTCTTGCCACAAAAAAGCTTTAAACTGCCCCGTAGCGCTCACCATTACCCAAAATTGTGTTTCCAGCAGCATTTGATACCAATGCTAAAGAATTTGTACCGACCCGTCAAACTCTTTGGTTTTAGACGAAGCGGCAGTTTAGCTTCTTAACATATTCAGCGATACTAAAATGAACTTCGTCATGAAATTTTGTTCTAGCAAAAGCGTTGTCTTTTTAAAGGTCCAAAATCTAAAGTCCAAAGTAAAAAGCGGTTACAAAGCTTGTATATTTAATTGCTGAGTCCGTTGGACTTTGTAAGCGAATAATACGGGATCTCTTTGCAAAATTTGCATTAGATTTAAGCGCGAAATGTTGTTTTTTGTGATTGATGGCATGTCGATGTTCTAGGACTGAATCTCACACTCTCCGCTACGTTAGCCACATTCAGATCAGTGCGCAACGTACGACGACGGGGACCGTGAATAGAATCCACTAGGATGACGGTCTAATGCATTTTTTCAAAAAATTGCGTTCATCAGGCTCGGGACGTGCCTCAAACGCACAGTTTCGGCAACCAGCACTGACTTTAAAAAATAAATTTGGATTTTTCTCTGCATTTTTCAAGCGTAAAGCATTTGCCTGGCGCCATCTGACATTTTCATTGGAAAGTTTGACATTCTTTTTTAGCAAAAACGTACTCAGAACGTTTTGACGTACGACAATCATTTGTGTTGTTTGCAGTAACTTGAAAAAATCATTTTGCCAAAAATGGGATTAACTCGTGGCCGTTTTCGTGCGATCATTTTTCACAACTTACGACGTGTATTATCACGACAAGAGCGCATCGATGAACTTAAATCTTTGTATGGCAGTGAAGCACCACCCTAAAGCACTGTGAAAAACTGGTTTAATGAATTCAATCGTGGCCAACGCTCGCTCAAAGACGAAGGTCGTCCAAAAACGGCCGTTGTGCCAGAGAACATTGATGCCGTGCGTGAACTGATAATGCAAGATCGTCATGTGACATACCGTAAGATAGAGGCACCCTTAGGCATTTCTTCCACCAGCATACATTCGATATTGCATGAACACCTGACCGTAAAAAAGGTTTGTTCTCGTTGGATCCCGCACAATTTGACAATCGCTCAAAAAGAGGCTCGTGTCGATTGGTGCAAAGAAATGTTGAAAAAATACGATCGCTGTGAAGTCGTTTATAAGATCGTCACAGGTGACGGATCATAGATATATGCGTATGAGCCCGAAACAAAACAGCAATTGATCGTGTGGGTCTTCGAAAACGAGCCAAATCCAACGAAAGTTGTTTGTGGAAGAAGCACTTCGAAGCAAATAGTCGCCTGTTTTTTTGGCAAAACTGGTCATGTGGCGACTATTCCGCTTGAGCAACGTAGGACGGTCAATTATGAGTGGTAAACCACAATTTGTTTGCCTGAAGTCTTCGGAGAAATTCGAAAATCGAACAAGAGAAGACGAATCATTGTGCACCATGACAATGCGAGCTCTCACACATCGGCTCAAACCATTGCCTTTTTGACCGGCTAAAACGTCAAATTGATGGTCATTCGCCGTACAGCCCTGACTTGGCACCCAACGAATTCTTTTTATTCCCGCACAACAAGCAAAAAATGCGTGGTCAACGTTTTTAGTCGCCAGAAGATGTTTCTCAATCTCAATCGGAGTGTAAAAAGTGCTTCGACAATTGGTTTGAGCGCATGCAAAAGTGTATAAATCATGCTGGAGAATGCTTTGAAAACGATAAAACCATTTTTGATAATAAATATTCGTATTTTCATTGTTAGGCCAGTAATATATATAGCAGCCCTCGTACTCTTCTCTTTCTCTTGTTCCTTTTCATTGGGCCTCCGAGTGAACCCAGTCGTGAAAAGGTAGCCTGGCGGGCTTGCTTTTCAACCTGACCTAACATAATATTTAAATTTTGTACAGGTAGGTGACTTAGTAGCTTTGACTGCTTCTGAAATAAAAAATTGAAAAATCTGTCATTACTATCAAGTCCTTCGGTACTTAAGTTCAAACCTATTGGCAAAGCTGTATCAGAACCACAACAACATGAGATATTTATTTTTCTATCAACTAATTAAAGTATTAAGTACTGGATTGTCATCACAATATAAAATAACACGATAGCTTGAGGTACTAGTGCCCCCCTAGGTGCTGATGGTTTTTTTAATCTAATCGATTACAAAGAATGTGGGTTAAAGAATCTAATCAGTACAAAGAAAGTAGTTATAGTTATGGCCAGAGTATAAAAATATTTAGTGCTGGTAAAGCCACTGAAGGTATTAAAATGTTTTGACAACGGGTTTGTTAAACTTCTATGATTACTTTTTGGAAAATCCAAAAACGTATTTACCTCACTAAACATATAATATACTTTACTTGTATTCAAAGATACTTAAACCAAAAAACGATCGTAATAGAAGACAGAAAAATGTTAACAGTTTTGTTTGCGTAGCATGTCAAAAGTAGATACAACGCAGTCAAAATACATGTTTGAGTTGGAACAGTAGTAAAATAAGTGATATCTGCTAATTGAGTAGTTTAATTTGTGATATAGAATAAAACATGTTTTTAAATGTAGATACCCGTTTTTTTCACTCTAATTAGTACTCAGAACCAATGAAAGTTGGTTTTTTATTGGCATTGAAATTTAAAGTGCATTGTGGTATGTCATCGTATATAAAGGGTAGTCCAACTAAAACGCACGAAGTTAATTTTTAACATTAAAATAATTTTTGAGAGACTTATCTATGATAGAAGGGCCTATGACAATTATGTGTGAAATAAAATGCTGACCACGGCTTCGGTGGCATACCCTTATTCAATGGTCAATACTTTCAATGACTCTGAGACATAATGAAAGTTCAATGTCGTTAATATTCCAAGTTATCTCATCGTTTACCTATATTACATCCTGTTGTAACCACATATCGTCCAGGACCATATCCTCAATTTCTGCCCACAAAACGCCTGTTATCATCTCGCGATAGTGAACATCATTCACGGTAACTGCTTGACCAACCTAATTTTCGAAGAAATTCGGCCCATTGACGCCGCCAGCCCATAAACCGCACCAAACGGTCACTCTTTGTGGATGCATTGGCTTTTCAACAATCTCTCGTGCATTCTCGTTTGCCCAAATGGGGGCAATTCTGCTTTTTAACAACTTTACTGTACATACATTTGGTCAATTATTCTGACCAAAAAATTATTTGAACGCCCATTTTCGTAAAAGCTTCAACAATCTTAACGCGCTGATCAATTGTGTACGTTTCATTTCATTTCTTTATTGACATGTAATTCGAAGCCCATTGAGGCCTATTAAAGCTAAATTACAATATGCATCAAAATGTTAAATATAACATCATAAACTACTAGAGAAAATTCAGTATAAAATCAAATAAATAATATAAATTCAAAAAAAATCCTAATATGTCCTAATAAAAGAGAAAAAAAAACTGATAAAAGCATATAAGTGATAATCAAGAAACCGAAGAAAAAAAACATATAAATAAAAGCATTACTCTGTACTTGAACGAAAATGTTCCATTAAATGTTTACGAAATGTCATGGAAGACAAATTAAACGTTTTTAAACTGCTTGGCAAAATGTTAAATAGTCGGGCTACTCTTACGAGGAATGATCGATCCATAAGCGGTGTTACCTTTGGAATAATTAACTGTCTGTGGCGAATTGAGTGACGAATTGAGTTTCCATGGATTTTTCAAACAATGAAACAAAGAAATGTCAAATAAAGTTGGGAAAAACCATAACGGTAAGGTGTGTCTCACAATTAACATCGTATATTATGGTTGGACCACCCTTTACCTATACTTTTTCATGTTTTTAATAGGTTCCAGTGGTTGTTTACTTTAAGCAGTATTAAAAGTGATGTTGAAAATAAAATACTACACTGAGCTTGTCAAGTGAACTTTATAACTCAGGGCATTTTATTTCCTTCCACCGCTTATGGTAAGCCAGAAAGCGTTTCACAAGAATAAAAAGCGAAAACAAAGTTTACGACAGATAAACAACTATAAAAATCAATAATTTGAGCAACGACAATGAAATTCCTAAAGTATCCTAAGATTCAGATAATATTTTAGAAGGTCATTACCAGGTTAAAGTTTAGTTCAGTTTTTTTTGATGTGAACAACATCTGAGCATCGAATGAGACCGAACCCATGCCCCAAAAGTGTTCCCTCCCAGAGATATGCGCGTATTATGAAAGTGATGGTACACCAAAGATACACGTATTTATATCTTTAAAATGGCTCTCCTGAACAAAACTGGTCTTTACCCTTAGGTCCCTTTCTATTTTGCGCGTCACATATGTTCTTAAAACCCCGTTAGCGAGATGGAAAAATAAAAAGCTTTGAAATAACTAGACGAAACTTGGTATGATACTCGTAGCTTGCATTAGACCATTGCGTCTCGAATTAAGTTATTTTATGTTTTATAATCCCGTTAGTGCAACAATGAGATTCAAATTTTACGAGGGTTGCTATATATATTTCGGGTCCGGACAATACTAGTGGTCCCAGATGCAAACTGAAACTTCCATTGGAAACTTTGCCTTTTTTAGCATAACTTTACTCAGAACGTTTTGTCATTTGAGGGCGACGTGTTTTGTTTTCGGTATGTTGAAAAATTCATTTCAGTCAAAAAAATGGAATTATCCCGTAAACATTTTCATGCGATGATTTTTTACGATTTTCGGCGTGGCTTAGAGACAATAGTGTTTAAATCCACTTGTTTCGACTTTTGGCGATGAAGCACCATCAAAAACCACTGTTAATCGCTGGTACCAAGAGTTCAGTCTCGGACGCCGTTCGCTCCAGGATGAATTTTGTGAAGGACGTTCAACTTTGGTCACTTTGCCGGAAACCATCGATGCTGTTCTTGAACTGATTAGGCAAGAACGACATGTTACATACCGTAAGATTGAGGCATCCTTGGGCATTAGTATGACAAACAATAATATATTGCATGCTCATTTGGTGTGAAAAAAATTTTTTCTCGTTGGATCCCACATAATTTGATGAATGCTCAAAAAAAGGCTCGTATGGATTGGTGCAAAGAGATGTTAAAAAGGTTTAACTGCGGTAGCTTAAAGGCTGTGTAAAACATTGTCACAGGTGACGAATCATGGATCTATGCATATGAACCCGAAACAAAACAGCAGTCGACCGTATGGTCTTTCAAGACGAGCCAAATCCAACAAAAGTTGTTCGTGGAAGAATGATCGCTTATTTTGGTATAACCGGCCATGTTGCCACAGTGCCTTTAGTGGAACGTAGGAGGTCAATTGTGAGTGGTTTGCCAACACAATTGACAATTGCCAACAGTCTTCAAAGAAATGAGGAAAGATAATAAGAAAGACGGATCATTATGCATCACGACAATGCGAGCTCTCCCACATCAGCTGAAACTATGAGCTCTTTGACCACTCAAGATGTCGAATTGATGGGCCATCCACCGTACAGCCCTTATTTGGCACCCAATGACTTCTTTTTATTCCCTAGCATCAAGCAAAAAATGCGTGGTCAACGTTTTTAACCGCCCGAAGCAGCTGCTGAAGCGTTCAAAAAGCATGTTTTGGAGGTGTCTCAATCGAAGTGGAAAAAGTGCTTCGGAAATTGGTTTGAGCGCATGCAAAAGTGTATTGATCCTAAAGGAGAATAATTTGAAAAACAATAAAACCATTTCCAATGATAAATTATTGTGTTTTGTTTGCCGGACCCGAAATATAAATAGCAACCCTCGTAATCCTATGAACACTTAAAGCAAGGTACAGAACTATAAAATCTTTCAAGCCAATTCTGAGATATTAGAATATAAACCAGTTAGCCGAGTTTCCAAGATTTGCAGAAATTGATGGACCATACTCTTGTTATTAATACTTCTATTATTAAATTTTGAAGATTTTTTTCCTGAGACGCGTATTAAATCATATAAAGAATAATATATTCTGAAGTTTTCAGAAAAATTTGAGACTTGTGAGTATTTGTTTGCCAATGATAAATTATTGTGTTTTGTTAGCCGGACCCGAAATATAAATAACAACCCTCGTAATCCTATAAACACTTTAAGCAAGGTACAGAACTATAAAATCATTCAAGTCAATTCTGAGATATAAGAATATAAACCAGTTAGCCGAGTTTTCCAGGATTTTCCGAAATTGATGGACCATACTCTGTTATTAAATTTTGAAGATTTTTTTTCCTGAGACGCGTATAAAATCTTATAAAGACCAATATATTCAGAAGTTTTCAGAAAAATTGGAGACTTGTGAGTATTTGCTTGCCCAGTTTGATATGGAATGATGATTCAATTGTAAAATCTTATTACAAGTGCAAAATGCGTTATCGAATAAACTGACTCTTTTTTTGTTTAAGCTTTATAACGAAAATATTTAAATTCCAGTGGCATTTTGTTACACTTTATTTAAATGTACGTATATGTCTACCCCTCAGTGATATCCGTATCGCAAATATCAATAATAAAATACGTATAATCGACATTTAGATTAGCCGATTAGTTGGAATCGATTGATAAAACCCACTTAGAATATCGCTCGGTCGATCGCACTCAAACACTGTGTTTTGTGTTATCACTCCAGAGTTTTACGACGACCAGTTGACAATTTTCCTTAAGGGGCAAATATATGTACACTTTATTTAAATATTGTGTTTACATTAAGCGTACGCTTTAGTTGGCATTTGTTTTGCTACAAAAGCGGTTGAATTATCGTTGACAACTTTACATTTTAATTCTTTAAATCCGTCGGACATTTAAATGATTTTTATTAAACAACTAGACTTGTTCTGAGTACGTACATATAAAATAGGTGCCACTTTAGTATTTACGAATAAAACAGTCAATTGTTATGAATGAAAAAAGTGGTTTAGTTTAGTTATGATTGATACTGTGTGTCCTTACAAATCTACTTCAAGTGAATAAAAATAACAAATGAATATGAATTATTTCAATATTTCCCATTCCGCGGGATTAAGTTCGTAATAATCTTGTTGTTAAGTTGGATTAATTAGAATGCAGTGCGAAGTTTAGTATAATTTAGTATAAATATTTACCTCAAACGGAGTTTTCGTAGTTTCATAAGAAGTATACATATGTAGCAGAGCAAACGAAGTTTTCGTTTTAGGAGTTTTCGTCAGGTGGTAGGCAGCTGAAACGAAATTGTAGCGGAATTTCTAACTGTTACGGGGATATTTATTATTAGCAGTAGAGACTTTTTCGCCGTCAATAGTGAAAATTCATGTTCGGATAATTGTTTAGTCAAGGAATATATGACATTTGCAAAAAAGAAAAAATAAAAGCTTAGATGACATTTTCAAGAGTTTAGCTCGTTTGTTTTATTTCGGTCTGTTGTTTTTACACATTGAAGGGGATTAAACCGGCTCAAGACCTATATTTAAATAGAAGACAAGTTTTTAACAAAATGGCAAAGTGACATTGATTTTCGTGGCTGCACACTTCTTTTATCATGATTTCGGGTCCGTGACAACCCTCTTCAGAAAGCCTTGCTGCAATTGTTGAAAGTAAAACCGAACTCTATAAGGCCAGGCGTATTTGAATAAATATTAAAAAACATGTATTAAAATAACTAATTTGCAAATGAATAACGGCTGCTTCTTTTTACACTGTTCTACAAGACATTTTTTCCGTGCAAAATAAATGTTTAGCTCCCAAGCGAAAATTCCGTTTGAGGTAAATACTTGTCCTTAACCAACAATTTATAGCAAAAAAGATAAATAATATTTGATAGACGAATTGATTTTTTTGTTTAAGACCGTTTTTTACAATTTTTTAATCGAGGGTTGCTATTTATATATCGGGTCCGGCAATAAAAACAATAATTTATAATTGGAATTGGTTTTATTGTTGTTCAAAAAATTCTCCTTTAAGATCAATACACTTTTGCATGCGCACAAATTAATTTTCGAAGCACTTTTTCGGCTCTGATTGAGACACCTCCAAAACATGATTTTTGAACGCTTCATCAGCTGCTTCGGGCGATGAAAAACGTTGACCAGATATTTTTTTCTTGATGCTAGCGAATAAGAAGATGTCATTGGGTGCCAAATCAGGGCTGTAAAGTGAATGGCCCATCAAGTCGACATCTTAAGTGGTCAAATAGCCCATCGTTTCAGCTGATGTGTGAGAACTCGCGTTGTCGTGATGCAAAATGATCCATCTTCTCTTATTATCTCTCCTCATTTCTTCTAACACTGTCTGCAAACAGATGGTTGTATCCACTCAGAGTTGACCTCCTACGTTTCACTAAAAGCACTGTGGCAACATGGCCGGTTATAACAAACGCAATCATTTGTTTCGATGTACTTCTTCCACGAACAACTTTCGTTGGATTTGGCTCGTCTTCGAAGACCCACACGGTCAATTGCTGTTTTGTTTCGCATTGATCCATGATTCGTCACCTGTCACAATGTTATACACTGTATTTAAGCTACCGCAGTTATACATGTTCAACATCACTTTGCACCAATCCATACGAGCCTTTTTTTGAGCATTCGTCAAATTATGTGGGATCCAACGAGAACAAATTTTTTTCACGGCCAAATAAACATGCAATATCTTGTTGATGCTTGTCATTCGAATGCCCAAGGATACCTCAATCTCACGGTGTATCAAATGTCGTTCTTGCTTATCAGTTCAAGCACAGCATCGATGGTTGCTGGCAAAGTGACCGAAGTTGGACGTCCTTCACGAAATTCATCCTGGAAAGAACGGCGTCCGGGACTGAACTCTTGGTACCAGCGATTAATAGTGGTTTTTCATTGTGCTTCATCGCCAAAAGTCGAAACAAGTTGATTTATACACTCTTGTCTCGATAACCCGCGCCGAAAAGCGCAAAAAATCATCGCACGAAAATGTTCACGAGATAATTGCATTTCCACTGTAAACAAAACAATTCGCCCTCAAATGACAAAACGTTCTGAGTGAAGTTGTGCTTAAAAATGTCAAAGTTTCCAATGGAAGTTCCAGTTTGCATCTGGGAACACTAGTATTGTCAGGACCCGAAAAATATATAGCAATCCTAGTATTCGAAATTCTACAAGTTACATCTTTTAAGTAAAAATATTGAACGGCTTTGTATAAAGTTATACGAGTATGTCAAGCAATCTTCGTATGTCTATGGAGTCCACAATAGTTATACTAGATGGTTTAAATTTGGGAAAATTGTTTGTTGGGCATTGTGAACAGAAACCATGTCAAGTGGAAGACTTCATCATTTAGAAATGGGCTCCGTAAATATCACAATTTTGCAAATTTTGAGCTTTAGTGCATTGTTATTGTTGTGTATCAGATATAATGTTTATCTTGACACCTCATCCAGAGCCAGCTATGGAACCGGACAAGCTCCATAGGTGACTTAGGCTTTTTTTGGCAGGTGGTCATGTCAACCACATACCAGGCAGATGCTCAGTGTGTAGTCGAAGAAAACTTACTAATAATGAGTTTTTCACTCTGGCCTATTTTTATGTAATGGGCGAAACCCTTATACAAACTTTAAAAAATATGTAACTTGTAAAAAATTAGGCTTTCCGATTCGACAATAGATTATTGATTGTTAAAAATGTATATAGCAAAGCGCAAAGATTTATGAATAGTCCCCATTTTTAATTAGATGTCAAGAAGACATGTAGCACCTTATTTTTATTATTGAAAATATGATTTGTGATAAATATTATTGATATTTTTGATTTGCCGATTAAAATGTCTACCGATAATACTATCTGAAATTTCTTATTTAAAAAAAACAAACCATAAATATATATTTGACATTAATTAAACTGGTTTGAGTATAATAAAACGGTTGCTATCTTAGGCGTTCTAGAATGCAATTTCGATTCCTACTATCTCAAATTGTTCGTTCTAAAACGTACAATCTGATATATTTCATCAGTTTGTGTCTTAAATAGTCACTTTAGAGGAGTTCGTAATTTAAAATGGGATGTTCTAGAGCGAAATTTTAATCTGAATTTTTAAAGCAGTTAGAAAATCAGACTTAACTATCTTCAATTAATTTTGTCCTTATAATGGACCTCTTATAAAAATAAATAAAAAATTTTTATTAAATACAGATTTATTTAGATTTGCTAGCAAAACGATTCTTTTATTACATTAACATTAATAATAGCTTGTATTTTCAAAATTGGAAAGGAACTTGATTGACTATGCCATGAAAATGTCATCTAATAAGGCTGAATGTAAGAACTGAAGTAATAATTTATAATTTGATATCTGAAAGACGACAGTAGTGTTTGAAAAATGATAATGAAATTATGGACTAATATGGCCCATTTATCCCAGGGTTAGTAAATGGTCGTTCAAAAAACATGTGAAATTTAAGCATGATCGGATGTAATTTGTGGCTTCTTAAGAGACAGGACCTCAAATCGGGATGGCCTTTTGTGTGGAGACAATTACGAAACTTGACCCGATATGATCCAGTTTTACAGTGTAAACTTATGGTCGCTTATAACATACCATGCGAAATTTGAGCTCGGTCAAACTTTTAGAGCTACTGGTCCGTACATCGGGAGATAAGAACTTTATGCGGGGACGGTTTGAAAACATGGTCGAAATTCACTAGGATTATTTATAGTCCTCGAGCAAATCTCTTTGCTTATCTATGTGGCTTTTAGAGTGGCAGGACAATAAATAGGGAGCAACTTTTGTGTGGGGGCTATTTGAAAACAATGACCGAAAATTTTCAATTTTACCAGAGTTGGAGTTTGGTTGTTCTTAACGCATTATGCAAAATTTGGTGAGAATTAGATGTAGTAAGTGGCTTCCAGAACATCAGGTTCTGAAGTCGGAAATGAACTATTTCAAAACCAATTTCAAATAGGGTTCGTCTAAACCAGAACAACGTACCAATTTTTTATTTTTTGAAAATTTATTTTTTTTTGAAAATAATAACCTTTAAATGTTGGCAATTGTATTATGGAAATGAGCGTTCGGTGAGAAACGGGAAAATCCGCTGTTTTCGACCAAAATTTTGGTCAGTAATGAGGCCCATTTCTGGCTCAAAGCCAAAGTCAATAGAGGAAACCACGGTTTGGTGCGGTTTATAAGCTGGTGAAATAATCGGTGCATATTTTTTCAAAAATGATGATGGCCGGAACGTAACCGTGAATGGTGCTCGCTATCGCGCCATGATATCGATCTTTATGCTACCTGAAACTGAAGACCGTAATCTTGACGACACTTGGTTTCAACAGGACGGTGCCACTTGCCATACATCTGCTCAAACAATGGATATATTGAGAGGTCATTTCGAAAATCAGCTAATTTCCCATTTTGGACAGGTGAGTTGGCCTCCTAGATCGAGTGATATCACACCTTTAGACATTTTTCTTTTGGGTTAAGTAAAGTCCAAAGTCTATGCTGACAAACCAGCTACGATTCAGGTTTTGGAAGCCAACATTACGCGTGTCATTAAAGCCATACCGGTCGAAATGCTCGAACGAGTCATCCAAAATTGGATCCTCAGAATGGAAACCCTGAGGCGTAGTTGCGGCCAACATTTGAAAGAAATTATATTTAAAAAATAAATGCCATAAAATGTCCTTTCAAATTACCAATAAAGATTCCACACTTGATTTGATTTTTTTTTGTTCTATAAAAATACCTCTAGATGGATCACCCTATATACCATTGGCGTTTATCTCCTTCCATTTAAGGTGTTATAAACAGCGTCCGAGTGTTTTACATGATTCTCGCTGTGATAGCTTCAACCATGATGCGCCATCGCAACTGGAGCCATTATCAAGCGACGGCCAGCGCCCCTTAATGCCAATCCCGCCGGTACCAATTAAAATTTTGTCATATGAACACAACTTCTTCCTTGGTCAGGGGCCAATGCCTGCCTTACACCTCTGCTGTTCTATGGGTCACGGCACCCGTTTGCAATGCAACTCCACACCTAGCCGAAGCTCTCCTCGCGATTTGAGTTTAAACCACAGCTATCACGATACTCCCCGAAGGGCGGTGTTACAAACAGTAAAACAGAGTCATAATACCCTGTACCAAAGTGTGATGTAGGGTATAACAATTGGAATCCTTATCTAAAATCCATAAATTGTGCGTTGCATAATTCCAACACTCACTTACAGTTGAAAGCGGACTCTGGAGGCTAATGGATTTTATAAAGAAGCGTCCACATCCCTTATCTTACTCGTTAAGTAACCGGTATTTACAAAGTGGAAAACCTGTCCATGAACCTACTACTTGTGGTATTGTTGTGCACATTACCAGCTACAGCCTGGCTTCCCACCGAAGTCCCAACAACTACTATAAAAAATACTGAAAATTGTCAAAAGATTAAATGTGGCCATGGGATTTTAGTGATTCTGGCAAGGACTTTTTGCCTGCGAGTTTGAAGCAGAAATAATACGAATACGTATTTGAGCATAGACAATACCATCTATAGATAGCATGAAATGACCCTTATGACACATAAGTAGCCTTATCAAACCTTTCCACTCTATTCAGCCGAGCTTTAATTATAATTTGTTGCTATTTAAAATTCAAAAACCAGTAACAATAATGAGAACAAAAATAACTTTAAGATAAAACTCTGTTAGTCATAATTCTGAGACAAAAGTGTTCTTTCTGTAAAATGAAGTAAACAACTTCCAAAGATAAGAATCGTGAGTGGCATACTGCTCTCGGAATATACTGAGAGTTTTGGAATTTAGACTCACAATTAATACGCATCTGAAAATAACAGAAATGTTTACCGAAACCATTACATAACTCCGATAACAATGAATTTTAAATAATCGTAGGATTATAAAATTTAAATAAACACGAAGATAATCACATTTGTTTGAATTTCAGTATGTCTTGTGTGTCATTGGGCCTTCGTACGAATTAAATACAGTCGAATTCGGTTAAGCGAAAATAAATAAAATTGAGAAATTTTTTACTGGATTTTCAATGATAAGTGAAACATCTTTAATTTAAACAAACTGAGTCCTTCTACAATTATTTTATGATACGAAGTTGGAAATGGCACAACTAATAAAATTTGTATTTTTATATATTAAATTTTTACTAAATAATTTATTTAAAAAAAAAAAATTTGCATAAATGTATTTAATTTGTACTTTTCCAGAGCTGGATTTACATAACCTTACATCTACTTTATTTAACGCTTAATTATTAAAACATTGTGGTGAAAAAAAGATGATAAAAAAACTGTCATTACAAAAAGGAAGACACCGGTATATTAGTATCTAGAACTAGGGACTAGTATACAAGTGTTTGATATAACGGTTTTGGCTCGTTATACTCGTACATGAAGTAACAAACCTATTAGATGTGACATTTATTCTCTGTTAAATAAAATCAGCCTTGATTTACTCGTGTATCCTTTTTGTACAGAAGTGTATTTGGCTCATATTCCCCAAGTTGGACATTAATGTTATTAATTGAAAAATGGATTTAAGCAAACTGATTTTGTTGTCTAAGCTAAGCCCTGATTTCACTAGGTCACAAATAACAAAATTTTCTCTGTTATTTGTTTCTAGCATACTTTTTCCCATTGATTTTGACCTACTAAACACGAAAATGAGTTTTAAAAATATTTCTGTCGATTGGTTTTCGAGATACAAATTTTTGAACTTTTTTTTTAAATTTTTGGAGGTACACTTACAATTTTGAGCTTATCTTTCGTCTTCTTTGACCTATTTGATCCTACTACTACTCAAATTTTTTTAGTTGAAAAATTAATCCAATCCAAACGGTACAAAATGCCTTTTCCACGGCCAGTAATACCAGGTCCCCAAATGAAATTGATGATCTATGTAAATTGTAATTCGTATTGTTTTGGCTTCGTAGACATAATTCAATAAAATTTCCTTCAAATCTTCTCAAAAATCTCACTAATATTACTAAGCAGGCTTAAATGTATGGATATGTGTACAGTTTTAATTAAATTTTATTTAATTGAAAAATAAAAGTTCTTTATTCTCATTCGTTTGTGGAGAGCCTGGCCTTGTAGAGTTCGGTTTTACTTTCAACAATTGCAGCAAGGCTTTCTGAAGAGGGTTGTCACGGACCCGAAATCATGATAAAATTAGTGTGCACCCACGAAAATCAATGTCACTTTGGCCATTTTGTTAAAAACTTGTCTTCTATTTAAATATAGAAGCAAGAGGTTTTGAGCCGGTTTAATCCCTGTTCAATGTGTAAAAGCAACAGACCGAAATAAAACAAACGAGCAAAACAAAAGTTCTTTATGTTTTCCTCCGTAGACATTTGAAAATGAATGTTTTTTCTTTGCATTCACCGTCCAGTCAACCGGCTTTAGTACAAAATTAACAAAGCAAACACTTTGCATTTTCAACAGCAAGGGACTTGTTGCCGTGGCCTATTTTTACCTAATTTTTCTGAATCATACTAACAGGACATTTTCAACTTCTTAACTGGCATCAACTCTCATTCGATTTTTGATACATCTTTCTTTCATTCCGATGCTTGTACGAAACAATTATTGCATTTTTTGGAATTGGTGGTCTACAATTGAATTGAAGGCAAATTTCATTTCTGGGAATATCAGATTTTAGTTTTTGTTAAATGTTAATAAATGTAATATATACCGAAATGGGTAGCATAAATAATTGAAATGAGACGTAACAACATTTATACATTCATCATTTTTCTCTTTAGCGGTATTCATCGCATTAAAAATGCCATTTACATAAACGATTTTTTAATAAAGGAAATAATCCAGAAAATCGTCACTACAATTTATTTTCAATTAACCGAAAAGCGTGCTGTTATTCGAATTCGACTGTACAGGGTGCGATGATTGAAGTGTTATTATTTAAAAGCTATTAGTGCAATCACATTTTTTTGTAGGACAATTCTTTGTTACAGTCGTGCGAAATGAATTTTATACGACATGAAATTCGAGCTAAACAAAGTGATATCGCTTTGTTAAGCTGGAAAATCGTGCCCCGCGATAGTCCAAGAACTAAAAAATTTATATAATAATAAAATTTTCGTGAATCTGACCATAAAACGATACAAGACAGGCAGTGCTAAAAAAGACATGGCGGTGGCCGAAAAAACAGCAATTTCGTCAGAAATGAGGGCAAGTATTGAAAGAAATGCCAGACAAAGTGCTAGAAAATTGGCCGCAGTTCATGCAATGTCTGACGGAAGAGTTCGGAATATTTTCAAAAAGAAGCCTTACAAGATCTAAAAGGCACATAACCTTACACCTAAGCACAGAAACTTTTCGGCAATAGGCCTAATACTTTTTAACAGGACTCTACACAATTGCATAAGGCACATGTGAGTAAGGACTGGTTAAAAACAACGTTCCTCGCTTCATTTCGGCTGAACAGTGGCTTTCAAATTCGCCGGATGCCCCCTGGACTTCTGTATTTGGGGTATTTTGGACTTTCTTTTATAAGGATCAATCGAATTAGTAAAGCTAAAAGGGAATATATTGAAAGTTTGAAATAAATTTCTATACACTATTGTGTTTTAAATAATAGAAAAAAAATTAATAAAAAATACCAACAAAAAATATTTTTATAACACTTTCTTCTATCGGTAACACTTCAATCCCCGTTCTCTGTATCTACGAGTACTTATTCTCTCTGTCAATGGTAATCAAAGAGTTCCACATTATATTGAATGTTTTCTAAAGTTTATTTTTAGTTGAACTTTCGTAAGTTTTTCGTAGTAGAGCAGGTAGCGGTTTAAACTGCCTGGAAATGTGCTCTTACTGATTTAAAATAGCCGTTTGGTAATGGGCATAGCCTTCGCCATACAAATGTTTGTTTATATTTTTTCCCTGATAACGTCTAACTATAATTACCTTAAGTGCCACTTTAAGGTTACCCTTTTATTATTTACTAAGTATTCTAATATCGATAATGCTTATTAAACCTTAAAGTTTATCTGAGTCCGACCAACATCCCTGCCCTCCTTTCATGGGTATAGTAACTTTAACTTTATGGGTCTTTTATCATTTGTATAGGAGCTGTATTATAACACGGATGGTTAACTTAACTTATTTTGAAACTTGAACATATTTTGAAAGAAACAAAAACATGTAATTATTTAACCATCTAATGGTTATTGGTTCATTTTATTTTATATTTAATAATATACAACTAAATATCGAAAAACTCTTAGTTAATTTAAAAACTAAAAACATTAAAAGATATCAGATCCATTATTTCGAACATTCAAAAAATAGGGTCGTTTTAGAAGACAAGATGAAAAACTAAAATTCTCTATAGTCTTTGGCTTAAGACTTACGTATTTAGTATTATTTTGTAAAACGGTTTGCATCTTGTAGACATTAGGTCCATCAAATATTGGCAATTCCTTTTCGGAGAATAATACCAGCGTGCGTTTTTCGTGATTTCCCGATAACTAACCCTTATTTTTTTATGTTAGGATATAATATATGATTATATCAGGATATTCTGCATTACATGTTATTACATTGACGTTGCTATGCTAAAAACAAAGATACGAAAAGTAGAACTGTTTATTAAAAGGAAATTTTTTGATTCAGAATAGGGCAGCATCATTTCGCTTATTTTTTATCCATGTTTTCTTTAATCCATTATATGGATCATTCCTAGAAAAGCACCCCTAAACCACCATGCTATTTCTTCTTCTATGCTTTATGTATTTGTTCTGTAGCGAAAACAATTTTTTTTTTATTTTAGGCCGCCTAAACTTCGTTTTTTCATCAATAGCAATTCCATTTTTTAGATTTGTCAAAATTTATTTTAAATTTTATGGCGCATTCCAAATTTTAATATGTATTTTTGAAAATTATGCGATTTTATAGCATTCTTTTTTTGGCATGGACTTTTCGGGAAAATCTATCAAATTGAATGTTTTCTAATAATCGACTTCTCAGTAATAGCAGAAATCAACTTCTAGCATAATTTTAACCGCACCAAAGGATTATATAAGTAAAGGGCTCCGAGTTGAAAATAGCTTAGTGTAGTTTGCTTCTTTAGTTAAATTTGTTTGCGGTCTAGCTTTAAAAATAATTATTTGCACACAAAATTTTACGATCTCCTGATATTTTTTTTTGGCAATATGAAGTTGAGTTGGACTTTAATCTTTTAAATTTCGAACGATGCAACACTCACCGTTCTATAGGGCATAACTCTACACATATTTTTGGTATTACATATTTTTTTAGATATTGTAAAAGAAAACTTTTAAAGTTTTATATTAAAACTTACAAATCATTTTTCGTGATAAAAATGTTTTTTTTGTAAATTACAATTGCTTATTAATGAAATTTGCCGTTGGCCCTATTTTCCGCAGCTATGCACAGCCCGTAGAATAAACGAGGTTGTAAAAATCAAAATTTTCACGTGCTTGCTAGCTTGTTTATTTTCCATAAGAATTTTGTTTTGCAGATTTTAAGTCGATCTTATACCTAAATTTTTCCAATATACATAGTATTTTTATAAAATGTTTTACTTTTATTTGTTATAAATAAATGACCCGTGGCCAGCCTACCTAACGATTATTAATTAATTTGAACATAGTCAAAATTCGTTTTATTTTCCCGCAAAAATTGAAATAAAAACGGGGTGTACAAAAAAATTTTTTATGTGCCCCTAAATGTTTTGAATAAACTTTGATTTTTCTATATAGGAGTATGCCATATTTTCAAAATATGTTCTTTGATAGTTCCTTTACATAATTCAAAGGTTTTATCCGCCTCTAGGCGTCACTTTGGCTTCTAGAAGTAAAAAAGACATGGTTTCAGAAATTGTATGCCGTGCATCCCTTTCATATTGAAGACATATGTACGTGGGAACCCATTCATTTTTGACTGACAATTAGCTTTATCTAATAGTTTGGAAATTAAAAAACTAGTTTTAAGTTACAATTAGTTTTTAGAATATTCGCAGGCAAAAGTATTTAAAATGGCATTACAAATTTGTCCGAAATTTTGAAAATTGTGTGTAGATTATTTGTCACCCTATTTTCTTGTTCGCGACTGTGTGTATTAAGTTAAATTTAACATAAACAGAGGCATAAAATAATACTTTACTATTGATAATACCATTAATTATTTGTATATAAATTTTTACAGATGCAAACCTAGGAAAAGAAGAAGACAATCAAATCTTTTTGCTGCAGCAAATTAATTTTCGACTCAACGAGGCCCTGTTTATCAACACGAGACTTTTTAAAACAATTATCTTGTAAAATGTGTTGTGAATGCTGCAGTGAAACCCAACGCAAAGTCTGGGTCTATGGCTTGGGTACGATATTTGCAGCCTTTGGCATAGTTTTACTCGTTATGTGGCCAGGGTGGTCGGAAGCCATAGTAAATAAGGTGAGTAGTTACAGAGTTTAAATGGAACGTCAAGATAACAAATTTGCTAAGAAATTCCAGTAACATCTAAAACTCGAATTGGTATTTGCCCCTCAAGCCATTTAAAGATCACTTTCTAACAATTGTTATTTTTAATTTTTAGAATTTACTTTTAGTAGATGGCACTGAAGCTTATGACAGCTGGGTAGAAGCTCCCGTTCCTATTTACCTCAGTTTTTACATGTTCAATTGGACGAATCCCGAAGAGATACGCAATCCTAATGTTAAGCCGAACTTTGTTGAAATGGGTCCGTATGTTTATCTGGAGAAACATTCAAAGGAGAACATTACACATCATGATAATGGAACGGTGTCATATTTCGAAAGACGTACCTGGTTCTTTGATGAGAAACGATCGAATGGTACACTTGACGATTTGGTAACGACGGCTCATCCCATAACAGCGGTAGGTTTTTATTAAAATCAAATCATCAATACCCCAAACTTATATTTCTTCTTTTAGACTGTGGCTGATGAAATGCGACACAATAATAAATTGGTTAAGAAAGTTATTAATTTCATGCTGAATCGCGAGGGTGGCATGTTGTATACTACGCAAAAAGTTGGACAGTCAATTTTCACCGGTTACAAAGATAACCTTATTGATTTCCTGAATCTCTTCAATACTACCAAGATTAATATACCTTATACTAAGTTTGCCTGGTTGGCTGATCGTAATCAGTCTTTGGACTACGATGGTTACTTTACCATACACACGGGCGAGAAAGATCTCTCCCAATTGGGCTATTTGACTCATTGGAATAGGCGCAATGAAACGGGATTCTTTCCGGCACCATGTGGCACTGTCAATGGTACCACAGGGGATGCCTTCCCTCCACACATGGATCCCAATGAAGAAATGACCGTCTTTGTCACAGACACCTGTCGTTATATGAACTTGAGGCCTAATGGTACTTTGGAAAGGCATGGCCTCACGGCATACGAATGGGTGGGCACGGAGGAAACTATGGACTCGGGTGAGAACTATCCCATTCAAAAGTGTTTCTGCGATGCCAAAAAGGAAGAATGTCCTAAAACGGGCGTGGTAGATTGTAAAAAGTGTCGTGATAATGCTCCCATCTACGCTTCATTTCCGCATTTCTATTTGGCCGATGAATCGTATAGAAGCGCCATCACCGGCATGGAGCCTGACTATGAAAAACACAGATTCCGTTTGGCTGTTGAACCTATAACGGGCATACCATTGCAAATCGATGGACGTGTGCAGATTAATTTAAAGATTACACCAGATAATGATTACGAGTAAGTTCATTCGTGGCTGGAAAAAATGTCTTCAGTTCGAGAACAGGGTATTGTTTTAAATATAAAAACACTAATTGATAAGCAATGATTTGATATAAGCAATGTGGGATTTGCTAATTGTTATAAATCTAGAAGAATCTCGAGATAAAAATTTTAATTCAAAAGTGTTGGCCTTGGAGGTCGAAATCGACATGGCTTCATCCTGTTCTAGAAATGATGAATAAGTACATTTGTTTCTTAAACTTTACTATGTTTGTAAAATTTCCCATTAAATATCGTCTAAAAATCTCTTCTCCACTTTCAGTATTTATCGTGGTGTCCCAGAGTTAATGGTGCCACTATTTTGGTTTGAACAATCTGTGCAATTGACAAAGGAATACGCAAATAAAGCCAAGGTAAGACAGTCAGGCTACGTTTACCTTTAAAATAACTTAATTTTATCTTCCCCTTTCCTGTATAGCTGATAATAAATTTGGAATCTTATGGTCGTTACTTCGGCATTGCCTTAACTTGTTTGGGTGGCATATTCTTTGTAACTGGCATTACTTTAACCTTAACTAAGAGATGGAAACGTACGCCCGACGAAGATGACGAAGATATGTTAACCAATTGAAGTGAATATGTTGGAAAACGAAAGAAAGAAATTAGTTAAAGTTGAATGCGTTCTATTCACTGCGCTTCTTGTTACCTTGTTGTATCATATTTGCTTTTAACACAAAACTAAAATTACTTTTAAGTTCATTTTCTTCTACTCACATTTAACTCAATGTGTATTGCGTTTAAATTCGTTTTTTACGTTTAATGTACAGACTCTCATACTTACTTGCCATTGACCGTTTTTTAACTTTATTGTAAGATATACGTTTGATCATCACACTCCTTATTTATAATTATTGTCTTAGAGAAATTGTTTGTTATATTCTCGCGATTGTGATAGTTTTTAATTGTTAATGTGCGACAAGAATGTAAATATACTAAATAATTTTTTTATGTAAAAAAAAGAAATAAATTGAATAAAATACCGAAAACATAAAGGTCACTAATTCAAAAAAGGCCAGAAATTTCGATCAGCTATGAATTAGTTTGAATTTGATAACAATTCACACAAAAATTATCCTCTGCTATCTGTCATATTACATTGCAATTGTGTCTAGATATTGCTTGTTGTAAATCTTTGAAAGTTGGCCTAAAATAATTGTATATCCTTGTTCGACGTAACACTCCAAAAAAGGTTACGTAGCTTACAGACCACATCGATATTATTGACCTATTTTTTCTTTTACTCATATTCAAAATAATGCAATAAGTACAAAATCGGTATAAACAAGTCTTCTTTTACCAGGACACAACATGTACGTATAACAAGACGTGTTACTTAATAAATACTTCGCTAACTGATTTCCTAATTTTAGAAACAACAGGATAGCTTGAAAGATTTTTCACTCGTAAATAAAGTAAACTTCTAATGTGAAAATTGCCTAACTTGTTTGTGACGATTTTTCTACGATTTGTATTATCAAAAATGACGATTTTGATGAACGTCTCACTTGAAGCAAATGGCAAAATATCTTTGGCAACAAAACTTCCTCCAGAATCGAGTCGCTACCCAGTAAAAAATAGGAGCATCCAAAGATTAATCTTGGATCGCTCTTTTGCGAGCAATGGATTACTCCATAAAACTGCGAGCCTCATGCATTTTGTACTCCTTTTTAACACTACATGTCCGCAAAAGCGAGTACTTCCTTTGAGCTCTATATGTGACGCGCAAAATAGAAAGGGACCTAAGGTTAAAAACCAGTTTTGTTCAGGAGAGCCATTTTAAAGATTAGGTCCCTTTCTATTTGCGCTTAGAATCGTCGACTTCACTTTCATAAAACGCGCATATCTCTGGGAGGGAACACTTTTGGGGCATGGGATCGTTCTCATTCTATGTTCAGATGTCCACATCAAAAAAATGAAAATTGATTTTGTTTACCCTTAGGTCCATTTCTCTATGCGCTGTCACATATGGAGAACAAAAGGAGTATTCCTTCTGATCCCGGAAAGGAGGACAAGGGAAGTAATGGATGATAAAACAACAGTTATGTCAAACAAAAAAGGCATTGATGCGTCCCTTATTGATCCATTTAAAGTATTAAGCAAGGCATCAACTTTGTTGTTTCTAACTTTGACGAAATGACAAAACAAAATGAAAACGTTTTGATTGCTCGCTTATTACTCCAAATTGATGAGCAAAACATTACTCCATTCTTGCTGGATTATGGGTTAATCCATATATTCTTACTGGGTAGTGTCGTAAGTGTGTGTTTCTGTAAAAATGTCTTTGAACCCAGCATACAATTCAGTGGGGGTCTACTTGTGTTAATATGTTTCATTCTGAAGAGGTTTTTTAGCCCGTTTTGCGATTCCCAAAAATGTAAATAAACAAAATGTGGGCTACGCATCGCTAAATTGCATCGTTTCGTCTCTTTCCTCTGCCCTGAAACATCTTAACCAAAGAGGAACATATTTTATAAAAAGGTTCTCGGCTCCATGCGTACGAGATGGGATTAATGAATACCTTAAAAGACTAAAGTAGACAGATTAACGACTTTTTACACATATTGTTACCTGTTTTGAACTCAAAAAAAGGATGTTTTCACACCGACGAGAAAATAAATATATTGCAAAATAAATCAAGAATTTACTTTTAGGTTAAATTATTGCATTTTGCATTAAAATTCAGCACAGAGATGAAATATTTAATATAATACACACTTTCTTATACTATTACTATTTTTACAACGGCTTGTCAATATTTCGTGAATACGATTTTACCCGTTTAAACCGGCGGTGGATATGCTAATCAAAAATGAAACAGCGACGGCGCGCCGCCCCTTTGAGCGGATGCCGCTTTAAACTCTGCATGGAAACTCTTTATGAAATTTGTTTCTCTTTGATTTCACAACATTGTAATCATCTCTGTGTCAGACAAGTGCAACTCATATTGTCGTTGTTCCTCGGCCTTTACGAAAGTATTTTTGAGCGTTTAAAAATAAAGTTTTAAATAATAATTTAATGACGATATAAAATATGTGACAGAACATATATTTGACAACAACCTGTTGGTCCATTCGTGCGTGAGCAATTATTTTAATTCACTTCGATCTTGTGTGTGCTGTTTCCAGTTCATGTGTAATGGCAGATTTTCATGTCTTTTTTTACATACCAACTCCTTGGACCGGACCCCTCTGCGCATTCCTTGAATATTCCTGCTGAAGTATCCCGCCAAAACGGCCTTATCAGAACAGTCGTCTATTATGTGTTTAGATGTGGATTCAGCAAACATTTGGGTACCTTTTTCCCAGTTCCCAGTCTTGTTGCAAGGAAGATCAGGTAAAAGTGCAGTTATATACATATGTACATACATATATTTTTGTTTTTTAAAATGCTTACTGTCATGCAAGTACAAATTGCGTATCTCAATTTTTTATGTAGCAATTAATTTCGGCAGAAATGCAAATAATGGGGCGTGCCTATTTTTTCCGAGAAAACTTTACAATTTTTCAGGGATCCCGTACGTGAAAAATATCAATTGCTTGTAATTGAACAACTTATTTGAAGAAGTAAAGAATGCTATCTATAGGGTAGGCCATTTAAAATAATAATTTTGTAAAAGAAGTACTGATATTTTTTTTCGTATTTTTGGGTTGATTGAAAAATAATGGAAAACCATCCCATGCGTTTTTGCTTCGCCCAATGGGTTGACAGGGTTGGCAGGAGATGAAGAATTTGACTCTGGACCAAAATGGCTGTAAACTAGTTTTATCAAATGGAGCAGTTCAACCTTTCCAATTAAAACAGAATTTATAAACAATTATCAGTCATTTTTTTGCAGCCGATCCAAATTTAAAATGTTAAATCGCCTACCCTGTAAATAGAAAGTAAACACGCTCCTTAGAAAATTTTGATCCTTATAAATTTTTATGTTTTAGAAGAAATGTTACTGACGTAAGCGATTAAAGTGCAATTCTGGCTTGAGAATTAAACTTGTATACTTGCAAGAATATTACCAGCGAACATTTTCGTTCAGACTGTCGTTTCTTCTCTTTTGGACCCTTTAAGCCGTTTTTAAATATCAAGCAGTTACCAGTTTTTAAGCTGTATTTTCTGTTATATTGCATGTGCTTAACAGACGTACGGAATGATATAAATATTTCGTAACACCAAATTTTCAGCGAAACATATTCTGTCTGTATTCCATTGTATCCCATTGTAGGGCAATAGCATGATATTTGTTTTACTTAACTTACCCACGCCAGGTGTCAACTAATGTAAATTCTGAGAAATATGTTGAGATAACTCGATATCCAAATTTATACAAAATAGCACGCGGTTGTGAAATTTTCAAAACAGTTTCGATCTCAATAAGTTAATTTAATTTGATCCTAGGAAGCGGATATTTCGGCAAAAGAAAGCGATCAAGTCTAAGGAGCCCCTTTGGAGCCTCGAAAATGATTTTCAACTTGAAAGATGTGTGGTCGGCCCTCGGCCATTCTTAAACTCATTTGCCTGTGGTAAGTATAATGTAAGGACTCATGACTTTAAAGCCTTAGGCTATTGATCACTGTCAGCGGAATTGAGGTTAAATTTTTCAAATCGAGGAAACCATTTTTTTAATTAAGAAGGCCAATTTTACACTAGAATTGACCCGCAACCATTTTGCGTACCTTCCAACAGATTACTATGCATATACGAGTACTATCCTGCCTTTCCAAGCAAGTAGCCCGATGAACACTCAGGTTCCTTCTTTCAAATAGCCTGCTTTTTGAAGAAATTTGAAAGCAGGAAAGTGGAGGGAGCGTTAGTAAATATTGTCTTGTATTATAATACTACGAATGAGCAGTTGCGTCAGCTGTAGCCTAAATGGCTTACAAAATTGTATGTCGTTTTCAATACTCAAACCTCGTTTTATTCAATTAATTCGTTACGCAAATATCCGTATAAAATGAATTCGCATAAAACGATACTCTAGTTCCACGTAAATGGTTCTGATTCCTTCCTGAAAGTCTGCGCCAAAACGTAAACAAAAAATACTTCACTCATTAAAAAAAGTAAAAGAGGTAATATATAAGATCAGTAGAAAATGACCAAAAATTAAAGTAAATATTTTATATATCGTTAAATGCTAAATAACATCGTTCCTGAACTGCTTCAATATCACTTCATTACTACGAAGAGGAAACAATTATATTGTTATCAATTGATAGATCATAATTTTCTTCTCTATTTACATTTTGAGTATAATGTACTCGTAACTTAGTCATCGCACAGTGGTTCGGAATCGTTTTTTAATGACCAAAACTCTGTAACTTTTAAACAAATAGAGATATTTTGTTTTTTTTTTTTATTTGACAGATAAATCCTTAAGCTTTTCTGCAGTGTCAATTTTGAAAATCGTTTCAGGGTTTCTTGGGACTTTAAAGTCAAACTTTTGATTTGATTTTTTTTTACTTTTTTTAATGTTATTTTTTATTTTAATAACATCAAGGGGACAAAATATTTTGTACTTGTGTTATACAAGCAGTAAAAGCAGAGAAAAATTGCCTGCAAATATTCCATATTTAGTTCCGTATTTTTTCTGTCCTCTTGCAGCCCTTTTGTTTCTTTATAGATGTTCTACTTTCCATTGATTTCGAATGCAAGAGATGAGCAGTTGGCAACAGTTGTTTCACGATTTAGAAAAAGGTTTATGTGCATTTCTTTATAGTAATTTTCATAAAATTATTGTAAAAGGCCCATGTGCTTTTCTTCACAAGGGACTTTTCAATTTCCAAATCAATAATTCTAGTATACCTTTTATATATTTCCCATAAAATTGACAGAAAATTAATATTAATGAGTAACAAGTAAAAACGGCGCTAAGTTCGATCAGACTGAATTTTATATACCCTTTACCATGGATTTTATTCAAAGAAAAAAGTCATTACTCGTATAATTAGGCGTCTTTGAATGTGAGCTAATATGGTCCAGATCCTTAACAGTTAATTGTCATTCCATATAACTACTATGCACTAAATTTTGTCCAGATTAGACAATAAATGTGGCTTCCAGAGAGTCAGGATCTAAAATCGGTAGGGACCTTCGGACCGATATGTAAATTATCTAAATTATAAACAGTTAATTTCCATGTCATGAAACTACTTCGTATCAAATTCCTTCGATATCAGACCCTAAATGCAGTTTCTAGAGCGCCGGTACCTGAACTAGGGAATGTACTTTGTATGGGGTCTATATCACAACATTTACCGATTTGGCCCATATATAATCCTAAGTAGGACTTGTCCAATAGACAATTTCACACCATGGTAATGACTTTTATACAAAATACCCGCAAAAAGTGTGATTTTACAGATGTTGTTTGAGTCCTTGTGTAGAGAAGAGAACCTTTTTCCTCTGAATGGATTTGGACCATTATAATTTCCAAACAACTTGCAACAACAACACATTTCTTTGCAAAGCTTGGACTTTCTAGGTTGATTATGGTGACCGCTATCGTGCTTTCAACACTGACACACTGATGGACCGACGGTCGGACATCGCTAGAACGTCTTAGAATTGTACGGCGATCAAAAACATATATACTTTAAAGGTTATCAGATCAATATTTTGAGGTTTACCAAACGAAATGCAAAATTTGGCAGAGGATATATATATAAAAAGCCCTTTGTGGAAAATTATCCAGTTTTATTATTTTAATTTTGTGCCTGTGTATAAAGGCACAAAATCGCGCTTCAAAATCAATTTTTTTTTAGTAAAAACGTGGAAAATCTATATACGAATCGACTGCAAATACTAAATTTCGGAAATTCCGCAAAATGAATAAATGCAACAGTTTTTTGGCTTTCCTGAAAAGTACTTGAAAAACACCTAGGCCTTCTGTTGGGAAAATCGTCGATATACTATTACAATTTATTGGGTTATTTAAAATTAAATAAATTATAAAAACACCAACATCTGTTTTTTGCTTATGACCTCAAGCCTAACAATAACTGAAAAATAAACAACAAAAGGTCAACTATACAAATACTAATAATTTCTGATATTCTAAAAATAGATAATTGCACGTTCCGTATCAGGATCCATACTGAAAATTTCGTTTGTAAAACATTGACTATGTTTCCCGCACTATTTAAGGATATCGGTTATATATTGGATACTGCAGCTGGAGATAAGGATGGTTAAATTTTAAGGGCCGATTTTTATTTTGAATAAAACAAATTATTTAGGAAAATTTTGTCATTTTTTATAATATTAGTTTGGTTCAATTATGTATGGAACAAAATATTGGCCAAATGGCCGCCGCGACCTGGGCGGCACACCGCTATTCGATAAACGCTGAGGTATAATTGAGGTTCTATGCCGTTAATGTGCCGAATTATCTAATCCTTTAGCTCTTGAATTGTTGCTGGCTTATCGACGTACACCTTTTCTTTCAAATAACCCCAAAGAAAGAAGTTTAACGGTGTCAAATCGCATGATCTTGGCGGTCAATTAACATCGCCACGACTTGAAATAATACGGCCTTTAAATTTGTCGCGCAAAAGAGCCACTGTTTCGTTAGCTTCGTGGCACCGTCCTGTTGAAAACACATATCGTCCATATCCATATCTTCCAATTCGAGTCATAAAAAGTTCGTTATCCATTCGTTCGTTAACCATTCACAGTAACTTAACCATTCACAGTAACTCAGGGCTGTCATAGAATCACTTTTGGATTATCATTCGCCCAAATGCGGCAATTCTGCTTAATGACGAATCAACTGAGGTGAAAATGTGCCTCATCACTGCAGATGATTTTCTTCGAAAATTGTTGCCTGAAGCTTGAATAACTTTAACGAGTTGCTCGCTTGTGTATCTTTCCATGGTTCAAATTGATTTAGTCTGAAATTGAGAAATATGAAATGAAATGCAGGAAAAAACTTGACGTTTAAGTGTGGTTTACATTCAATTACATTCAGCCCTTAAAATTTAACCACCCTTTAGAACTATGACATATCCAAATTTGTAAATTGTTTCAATTCTTCGCTTAATGTTAATACGTTGTTTTCCAGTTTTGTAAAAATTAATTGATAAGTGATCTTTATATACATAGTATTTCTTAAAAGTGAAAAATTGTCCCTGTCAAAAATTCAACTTGAATGTTTGGATTTTCCCAATAAGGATGTGATTTATCTATAATGAGAAAAAGTTTAAATGGAAGGTTATTTTCTTCATACTGGATTCCACTTCTGCCACAATATATTTTTGATATCATTCATTAAATAAGGCAAACATTTTAAATCCTTGAATTTAAACGCACGTGGTCTCAAACCTTTATTTCAACTAATGGTTCTAGAATTTTATCTCCTGTACGTGGCAGCATAGTAAAATCGTCAATCTTCCCTTGAAAACTTTGAAGCTATACAAGCTCTCCTTCTGTTTTGCATATATCAAAGCATTTAATCCTGTTTTTTAGATTTGGCCGAGATTTAAATTTGGTGCCAAACCGAAACTTTATGTGGTTATTGGAATTTCTACTGTTTCAATAGCGAATCCATGATGCAATCAGTCTTTGTGGAACACTTGTAGATTATGTTCGCTCCAACAATTTCGCGAGTTGCCTTAGCCATTATGCCAAAATTTTATTTATATGATTTGGCCTAGCCGAACATTTTTGTTTTTCGCATGATATTGTCTTTTGGAAGTTTAACGAAAAAAAGTATAAACGAAACCAGAATCTGTCAACCTAACGTAGGATGGTAAATGATATCTTATATGTTTTTTCATCTTTTTGAAACAAATCTTCCTTTCTGTGTGGCAAAACAAAAAAACTTCTTTTAATGTTTACAATTTACTTTTATTTAAAATTTATATAAAAATCTTAAGACCTAAAACAGTTTTTTTTTTTAATTTTTTTCGTTTGCATATAAAAACTTAAAATATTTTTTTACAAATTTACTTTCTCTTTATTTTTTGTTTTTTTTGAAATTTCAATATTAATAATCAAAAACAATATAATCGAAATAATTGGTATACAGTAAACACAAACTCGATAAAAATAAACGCGATAAAAAGGACCTTTGCCATTACTACAAAACAGAAAAAAAACAAATGAAAAATTGTAGTTGAAGAAAAGAAAATCATGAAATTTCGTAAAAACAGATTTGATAATGTCAAGAAAATCAATTCGTTTAGAAAAATCATGACTTATTTTTTAAATATTTGTGACTTATGGCTAAACGAAAAATATTTTTTTCTTTCGTAGTTTTGATATTAATTTTTGTTTTGTTTAAACATAAAATATTCAATGGGAATGTTTGTTTTTTTTTGTGTTGGTTTTAAATGTATTGATATAGTTTAATTGGTTTTCAAAGAAAGATAACATTTGTTTATTGGCGTATATTTATAGATGGTATATTATTTATTAAGTTTTCTTTAAAAACATATCGTATACAAAATAAAAGTTTTAAGTTCATATAATTTTTTTTATATTCATAAAATTATGTTTGTTTTTTTCTTCTTTTAAGTTTATTTAGTATATAAATGCAACATTTGTTTTTAAGTTAAGTTTCACAAAAAAAAAATATATAGAAAAATATGGCAAAATCTTTTTTCTTTCTTTAATATTAGTTCTTTTTTGTTTAGTTTAAACACATTTTTGTTAATTTAGCCATAGATTTTCATAAATAAAATCTATGCAAATTCATGTGTTTGTGTGTGTGCATAGGTGTTGTTCTACTTTAAAAGTATAGTTTGAAAACTTAAATTGTTTAGATGTTAAAAAAAATGTTGCTAAATTTGTTTTTTTTTACTTGTTTTAAGATTGTTAATTATACGTTTAGACATAATTATTTTCATTTTAATTTTTTTGTAACAATTATTCTTCATACATTTTATGTATGTATATATACGGTGGGGCAAGTTGTATGCAATTTTTTCAAGTTTTTTTGTTTGTTTATTTTTTAACATTTTGTTTTGTATTATGGTTCTTTGTTCTTTATTAATAATTTTGAAAAGAAATATTCGTTTTCAATATAAATTTCTTAAAGAAATGCAAGGTCATGTAAACAATTTGTTATTATCCCTAAACAAACAATAATGTTTGTTCACTCTAGTGGCGAATTTAAGTTTGAGAAAAAAGCCCATCAAAATTATTTAGATTAGAAAGAGACATTTAACATTTTAGAGCAATGAGGTGAAAAAATTAAATCTGAGAAAGTGAATATTTAGGCAATTTTATTTCAATAATAAATAAATGAAACAATACTAATCAACAGAGATCGTTCGTTTCCATATAAATGGTTAGAAAGTTGAAATCAAAATGTAATATAAGCATACATTAAATTTCTTTTAATACGAGAAGTATTCCCTACATAGATCCTAGTTTAGGAATTTTGCGACTCTAAACATCATTTTTTTTTTAATTTGCAGCAAACAGTATAAGGATTTTTTTGCAATTCTGCAAATTTTACACAAAAAAACGAATTTAATAAGGTATTTAATAAATTTCGAAGAAAAAATAAAGTTTTTCAATAGGCAGTCGAAAAGATTTTTCGTTGCAAGCAGGGGTGACTGCAGTTTCGGTGAACGCTACTTCACCATCATCAGACCCCAAGCAACGAATGTAAATCTATGCCTTCAAAATACAAAAATTTTTGTCATGGTAAAGAAAATAAATTTTTAAAAGGCCACTATGAACTTTGGCATATTATTTTTTTCTTTAATTTCCGATAATCCAGTTCACAGAACGAAAATTCGTTTTGGATTAGTTGATTGTTTTTCAAACGAATGCTTCTCTCAATATTAAAATATTTTAGTGATGCAATTTAGTTTGTCTTGGCAAATAAATACCCAATATATATTTTCGAAATCGTCTACAGACCAACAGATTGCGAACGAAATGATCTCAGAAGAATAAGCAGACTGTTTCTGTTTCAAACGAACTCGAGTGAGACGCATCAGCTTGCCAATGAAGGAAAAGAAATTAAATTTTTTGAAAGTCACACTATGCATGATTTTTTCAATTGCATTTTGGAAGCCAATTTAAAAAGACGATAAAGATTTTTTCTTCGCTATTTAAACGAAACGAAGAAAATATTTAAGTCAATAAGTGTTAATAGAAACGATTTTTCGGGCGCTCTTTAAGCCTCAAGTTCATTCAGCATTGACAAGATGACAAGTTACATCAAATATTCGCTACATTTTTGCAATGCGCATGAAACCTCTTGTATATTGACAATATGTTAAAAAACAACTCAAAGGACTTATCGTTTTCTTCAAAAAATTAACTTACAATATGCCTCAAAATTCTCATTCGTTTCGTTTAAACTGCGAAACCAACGCATAATCGTTTATTTTGGGTTTCTGTAGAACGAATGCAATTTTAAATAAAATAATGGAAATTTATTGTAAGGTAATTTTGTATGCCTTTGCACAAACAAATACGTTCTATTTCTAAAATCCCTATTTAAACAAAAAATATGTTTTTTATTCTTTTCATTCGTTACCGCTACCGTTGAGCTTTCGCTAAAGGACTGGAATTTTAAAAAATCAATTTCCATTAAGTTTTGTAATGTCGTTTTATATGTTTAAATACACAAGTTAACTCGACTGGCAATTCGTTTTAAGTAGACTAAATTTAAACAAATAAATCTGATGGGCTTTTTCTAGAAAAAAAAAACAATTTCACCTATTTATCAATAAAGAGTATTTTCAGAATGTTTTTTTTCTTAGTTGAGGGTTTTCCTTTTCTTTCGATATAAACACTAAATTTTAAAATAATTTATATTAAAAAATATATTATCATAAATATGTTTGTATATAAAAAATAATTTTAATCACAGTTGTTTTGGGCGGAATTATTAAGATATTTTAAGTTAATGTTTTAAATAGTAAGTGTGTCAATATCAAATCGCTACGATTTGAAATAAAATTTGTGTGTGTATGAGAAAAATAAAATTCGAATGTTTTGAAGGAAGAAACTGCTTGTGTATAACACAAGCTCTTCTTTCAAAATGATAAATAAAAAAAATTTAACAAAAAATAAATTACTTTTAATGTGGTTTTGTGTGTATGTTTTCTAAATTATTTGAAATAATCCGTATTTTATACTTGAGTATTATTGCTGTTTTCTTTTTTAGTTGCTTTCATGGAATTTTAGTTTGAGTGCAATTTGTTGTTGTAGTTTGTTTCTTCTTCCTAAAGGTGACTAGATTTTGTTAGTTTTTGTTTAATGTAACTTTTAGTTTTGTTGTGTTGCTTCGTTTTTTTGTTTTTTAAAATTATTCGGCTTTTATTTGAGGTTAGCGTTTGTTGTAGTTTACTTTCTAGTTTAACTCATTATTATATATATGTGTATACTATATAAAGGTATATATAGTTTATCTGTCACAATTGGTTTCGATTTATATATATAACTGAATTATATATATTACACGGATTTTTCGTTAAAGTTTTAAAAGATAAGTGAAGCTTCTTTGAGAAAAGTCAGTTAATAAAGTTAGAAAAAAAAATAAAACAATAATTTAATATAAATAATTTTTGAAATGAATTTTGACTTTATCGCCAGTTTTGTGTTCTTTTTTCGATTTATTAAATATGAGAATGTGCGTGTTTAGTAAACTAAAACATCGGTTTTCAATTCATTCATAGAATTTTGAAAGATGTTTATATACCGTTTTATATATTGCATCATATAATGATGATGGTATCGAGCATTGGTGTTTATTTCGAGTATCCGATTTCATTTTCGAATTTGCTTGCTTGCTTGCATGTCATCATCTAATGATGACATTGTAAATTCTTACTGCTTAGGCTTTACATTCTATTTAATATCCCTGTATGCGTTTAATCCTTAAGTCATTTTTATTAAATATAAGGGGAAAAAACTAGAAAATGTTCATGATAATTCCCATGGAAGAAGATTAAGCCATTAAGCCTTTTAACTATTAAGGTGGGTTAACCAAATGATAAGTGGTTTGGAGTCATTATTAGTTCGGTTTGAATGATCCAAGAATGACGATTTTAAATCTACTTCCAAAGAAGAGTCATCAATTTTTTCTGTGTTGAAAATTTAGTTAAAAAGATTTTCTCAGACACAATTGGAAGTGTTGATATATCTCACTCAGTGCAAGTTAGACACTTATATGACTTTACGCCCACCCTAATTTAATTCGTATAAACTGAAACAATAGTTCCTTTGAACCCGTTTTAGTTTGTGAATTTGGCTCCTTTCTATTAAATAATTTAAAAGATTTTAAATCCAGGCCATCATGCCCATTTCGGTCATGCAATAACTCTTATTAACATCAGTAGTGGCAATAATTCTCGTTTAATTCAAAACTTCGGCGAAAGGTAAATCGTTCGAATTGTAATTTTTGTCCAATTAACGTTTCTCCAAATTAAGATTCGGATTAAGTAAATTTGTGCGTAGCATTCCAAACTTTTACTAACTGACTTCTCGTTGGCAATGGGCGGGAAAAATTGTAAGCGTTATTTTGGGGTTTTTCATTTTAAACGGAAATTTGTAATTGCTTGTTTTTAGTACATTAAAATAAATTGTTATCTTTAATAATTTCCACCATAAATCTGTTCAGAAGATTAAAATGTATATTTTTTTTACAAAATCATATTCGCTTTTTTCAAAATAAATTACTTTAAAACATTCGTGAGCATCGAGGCAAAAAAACACTTACTTTTGCTGGTTGTTCAACTCCTATCAATTCAAGGAGATTTTAAACATGTCGGTTTTGGTTGTAAACGATGACCTCTTCTTGTACGAAATCTACTATTAACGAAAACGAATACCTTTCATTTGAGGGTTGTTTTTTTGTTTGTTTGATTGTTGTTTGGTTGTTTTGCTTGTTATTATAAAATCTTGAAAATTGCCACGTTTTGACCACCGGAAGCGGATGTTGTCGTTTGGCTTGTTTTGTGTCTTTCGTGTTGTTTATGTATGAGAATTATAGCTTTTATGATGTTTCAATATGGCCGGATCCATAACGTAGTTATTGGCTTCAGCCAATTGCATGGGAAGCGGTGGCAACTTGTCATTGGGATGCCGATGCGATATTGAGCTCTTGCGTGATTTTCCCATGGTATTGGAGGAGGACAAGGATTTTCCTGCCATTGACGAGGACGACGTAGTCATTGTATTGGCTGTTGTTGCATTGTTATTGACTGGGGATGTGTTGTTCGTCGTGGTGGCTCCGCTGCCATTGACTTCAGCACTGTTCGGCGGCGTCGAATTAGTTGAGGAGCCACTTCCATTATTTAATTGTTGTTGGTGTTGCAGTTGTTGCTGCTGGTTTTGCTTCGAGGCTTTGGGATGGGCCAAGACTTTCGTCTGCTTGAGAAGCGAACGATCGTTGCATAAAGCAGATATCAATGGCAAATCCAAATGTTTACTTTTCTCCCGCAGCAAAGCAATATCGAATTCACTTGGTGGCGTCTGTGTATGGCCACCGGTTGTAGAACCATTGGCATGGGCTGCAGCCGCTGCCATCGAGGTCCTACTGGCCTGTTGTTTAGCCGCCTGCACTGAGGCCTGTAGTTGGGCAATGATGTTGGTGCCCTGACTACGCCCCAGTAGTATATCGTTTTTTGGCCTTTCGCCTGCCCACTGAGCACCACTGGAGGTCTTGGTCATATGACTAATACCTCGGGGCACACTAAGCGTAACCGGTTTGCGTGGCGGCAATTGACTGCGAAAGGATGTTGAATCATTTGCAATGTTCATAGATCCACTATTTAGGCTGGGTATGGGTTTTGAAGGAACTGAAAGAAATTAAGAACAAGACATTTTAGGAAAACTGGACTTACTGTACGATGCCTACTTACTTGGTGGTGGTTTTTCCGTTGGTGCCGGCATCGGAGGTTTCTTCAAACGCCTATCCACATAGGGGGGTGGTGGCGGTGGCGGCAAACGTTTCACTTTCGGCAGCGAGTCGAGCGTATTCAGAATATTATCGTCTGAACGTGATCGTGCGAACAGTGTTGCCGGCGTTGAATTTACTGCAGCAGCAGCAGCTGCTGCTGCCAGTGCTGCGGCCGGATGTAGAGGTGGTGGCGGTGGTGGTTCATATGATGAACAAATACTGGCCATCGATGGACTATACATGGGAGAGTAGGCGGTTGGTAGTTGCACATATGTGTCCGATAAGTTTTGCGTTGAAGCATATCGCGAATGCGTGGACAGAGCCAATGGTAAGTAGGGTGTACTGCGGTATATAGCATGCCCTTTACAGGCCTCATAGGCCTGAGATGCGGCTGCATGATGATAAGCCGCCAAATAGGGATGGTGATGATGGTGGGCATGGGGCGGAGGCGGTGTTTGAGCCATGGCTGCCAGCAACGATCCTTGTTTGGCGTCTAAGTACTCTTGCTGGCTAACCGCCGGATCCTGCAGGGGATAGATGACATAATCAACATCACTGTACAGCTGTTGTTGGTACAATTCTAGTTGCTTGTGAGCCAAAGGGCTAGTATAAAGACTGGCCAGTTGGGTAGGTGGAGGCGGTGGTGGTTGTCTCGGTAGACTGGGTGGTGGTGGCGGTAGATACTGTCTCGGTTTTATAACCGGCAGCAATACACACGTTCTTGGTTGGGGCTGCTTTAACTCAGCCGGATACGGCGGCGGAGGTGGTGGTGGTTGTTGCTGATGTTGATGCATCGATGACATACTTTTGTGAACTCCATGTAAGTTGTAAGGATGATGCAGCGGTATACCCATAGAACTGGGCAACACACCGGCGCCTGCATGTGCCATCGATGTGACAGACATCGTGGACGAATGTGTGGGAGTAGTGGGTGTGGAAGCACCATGTAACTGCAGATTTAAAGAGGCCTGTGAACCACTGACATAATTTGAATTAGGAACCGAAAATTGTGACAAATGACTGGGTAAGTGATGGCTGCACACTGATCCCGTGGAAGAGGCAGCTGATGAACAATTGGTTGGTGCCGCATAGCTAGGCTTGGCATTTTCATTCACCACTGATGTATGAGCCTTCAGGATATTGATCTGTGGCCGTGTGGTAATAAAGCGAGCGGTGATTTCTTCTGATTTCAAGGATGTCATTGAACCTCCTACATTGGCGAAGGCGTTCGCAGAAGGTTGGTTCAGAGATGAACTCGATGACGCCACCGAAATCAACGAGGTGGGCCTAGGTTTTGAGGCCAATGGGTATGGTGGCGGATCTCTTCGCTTTATCACGGACGCAACAGTATGTTGTAAAACTGCCGGTGGTGTTGGAGGCTTAGGCACGTTCATAATTTTGGGAAGTGGTTTCGTTTCTGGAATAGGTAATGGCACTTGGTTTGATGATTTTGTTACCACCGGAAGAATAGGGATCTGTGACGTAGAAGTCACATTAGTTGGCAGCGATGACCGTATAGGAGGACCACATAAACCCGTCTTTTGATGTCTGGCATCGTAGGGTGGAGGAGAGCGCATCTGTATATTTGCCAAGTTCGGCATGTTACTGTCGACACGTTTGGGTGGCGCCGGTGGATCTGTTGGCAGCAGGTCACTGATTAAGTCTTCAACATGATCTTCTGTGGGTGCTGTGTCTTGGTGACCTTGTATGTAAGATTCTCCCGACATTGACAACGGAAGAGTGACATAATCGCAGTCGGAGTCCAATGTATTGGATACCGTTTTGCGGTTAGGATATGAGCCTCTGCCAACAATGAGGTCAGTTAACTCTTCAGCTGACAGAAGGGAATGTTTGTTATCGGTTGGATCACTGCCATCACCTCTAAATGAATCGCTTGTGCTAACATTTGAGTCAGAACGTAAACGAAAATCGGAATTCTTCAAACGTTTACCGCGGTAATTTCCACCATCTACTGAATCCTGCAGTTTATGGTCTTCAGTGATTTTGGTGTTAGGTTGGAATATGCCATAATGGGAACTCTTCTCCGATTCCGCCATTTCTGACGACTGTCCCGTCATCTCACTGCTATGCATTGTATACACTCCCGAAGTTTCAGTGGGTGCGACCGCATGGGCCAAAGTATACACACCCGAGACACTTTCATTTTCATCCCGGTTAGAAGGTATAAAATCATGGTCGATGCATGTGGACTCTGCCTCACTCAATGTGGAGTTTTGAGCTGTATGACTAAATCCCAGTTCCAGACTGGAAGAGGTCGAGTTTTTTCTCTGATGATGATTGGAGTCCGATGTATTTAAACCAGATCTTACGGCCAAAGTGGCCAACGATGTATTATTGTCCGCAGCGGATGAAGCCACCACCACTGTGCTGCAAGTTGAAGAACATTGAGAGCCGATGTTATGCTGGGACGAAGGGGAGTCCGTTGAAGAATCTGTGTTATTACGTTGGCCTGTGGCCATAGGTACGGACGAGCCACTCGTTGATGTCGAATTTCCCGCTGACGAAGAGTTGCTTAGTTCAGTCGGCGACTCTCTTTGTTTCTGTGCTTGCCTTACCGTTAAAGCAGCTAATTGTTCTTCCAAATCTTTGAGGGAAACCTGGCCGACTGACGATGTTTGCCTACTAACACTGGGTCGATCCAACAAATGAGCCAACGCCAAACTTTCCGTTGATGGAGCCGCAATTGGCGCTGGAGGTGAATTTATCATTATTTCTAGTTCATCTTCCGAATGAACACGATCACTGACAATTCCCGAAGTAGTATTGGAACTGGTGCTGGATATTACCGAAATCCGCTGATCGTTTTTATTTTTGTACGTCGGCAAGTGCAGACTGCGCGAATAGATGTAACAGGCGTGCAAGCAGTTGCTTTCTTCCTCTTCACGTTTGATTACCTCCTTAAGTCTGGCCGCAATTTTCATACTAAATTGATGTGTCTCCTTGCACAGGGTTAAGAGCATTTTATTTTTCTCATCCGATGTGGCAAAGAGGGTGATTTTACTCTCGCCCGATCTGATTTCGAATTTCTTTCGTTCAAAAGATAGCTTGGTAATATTGGGCCATAGGAAAGTTATTTGCTGTTGTTGGCCATCCGGCCCAGTTCCACCACCGAAAATCTTTATGCCCTTGGCATAGACCACAAACCACGAGTTGCCAGTACCGAGTTCGTTTTTACTCATGCGCATACGAAACGTATGGGCGTTTATGCACTCATTCACCAGGCAGGCCTGCTGAATGTAATGAAGCTCAGCATCGGCCTGGGAAAGACCGTGGTTTTCACGATGACAAGCCCTTAAGGCGCTGGCGGCCCAAACAGTTCTCAAATGATCAGGCAGATAGTCTTCCAAACGAAAATATTCGATGCACGAGGAGCTGGCATTGGTTGAAACAGAGGAAGCATTAGTTGAGGCATTGCTGGGTCCTCGACTTATCGACGAGGAGGAAGGAGAGGGCGAAAGGGGAGTTTTAACCGCCGTAGAACCCAATACTCTCTTCAAACCATCCATACCGGTAACGTTCTCTCTGGTGGATGCCATATAGCTGGACAAGCGTAGAACTCGTTCATTAACCATGTTTGCGCGTTTGCTAATCTTTGGCAAAGTCGTGGTGGACGATTTATTAAGTTTGTGCTCTCCAACCAAGGAATTATCAGCTTTATTTTCCCCATGACCAACATCACCGGATGTTTTGCAATCCCCTATGCCACCGCCAGAGCTACTGTTATTACTACACCCACTGCTACAGGGTGCATCTCCCAAATCCGCCTGCAGCGCCAGGCCCGCCAACAGTACCATCGATTGTTCAGCATATTCCCGGGGTATGTCACGCTGTAGGGCATTGTATTTTAGTTGTAGATAGTAATTGTGTCTGGTTGTTTCATCTTTTAGCATAAACGGGCTCTCGATATAGAATTGCACCCGAAAATGTAGCTCTAATAGGGGTCGACCATTGGCATCTAAGCCCTGCAAAGAAGAACGATAAACAATATCAATAAATTGGTCTTAATTAGTTTAGAAGGGGCAGGACGAGAAATACTTACATGGGTATGTGAGGAACGCCAACTTTTTGGACCATATTTCGAAAGTTTGCTCTCGGGATCGGCAAACATGTATTCGCCATCTGGAAGAAACGTCAACGAAAGTGGAAGAAGTATGTTAGAAAAGTGAGGCAGAAGAATGGGTATTCAATGAACTGGTATTTCTAAGTTTGAATTGAAGAAGACTATCGTATCCCGTACATCTAGCAAATAAAAGAGCAAAATCAAGGTGGTTGTCAAAGAACTCTGTGACAATACATTACATACATACATTATACATATACGTTCCCTCTAAATTCCATTAAGAAACAAAAAGGGTATGATTGCGTTTTGCACGACGTAATTCTTTAAATCATTGGCCGGGACATACGGTTTAACCTAGTATTCGTACTTATAATGCGTTATAACGTAAAGAGAACTTTCCGCAAATTATTTACGTATTTACCACTAACATTTTTTTGGAATGGGGTACCTTTCGGACAGAAGTAGTTACTCTTCCTTTTTAAAATGTGTTCTCCGGAGATCTCAAAGTAATTGGAACAAATTTTATTATGACCAACAATTCAATTCAATTTCGTTTAAAATTCAAGTCCTACCTTAAAGTAAAGTCCTATTTACACGACGCATTTAAATAAAAAATAATGGACAAAATTGGACCATTAAAAATGGGCGAAGCTTTAACCCCAGAAATACACACACCCGCTCGTCGAAAAAGGTGAAACTTAATTCACAACTGCTGAATAACCCGGTTCCTCGGCCAACAATAGACTGAAAAAGGACAAGTGAACTATTAACATTCGAAAAACGATCGATGTCAACCCTCATTGGAGTACGAGGGCTGCGATATATATATTTCTGGCCTAATAATAAAAATGCGAATATTTATCATCAAAAACAGTTTAATTGTTTTTCAAAGTATTCTCTAGCATGATACACTTATACACTTTTGCATGCGCTTAAACCAATTGTCGAAAGACTTTTTCCACTCCGATTTAGACGCCTCCATCACATGTTTTTTTAACGCTTCAACAGCATCTTCTGGCGACGAAAATCGTTGACCACGTTGTTTTGTTTCGGGCTCATACGCATTGATCCATGATTCGTCACCTGTGACAATCATATAAACGTCTTTTGAAGAACCGCGATCGTATTTTTTCAAAATTTCTTTGCACCAATCGACACGAGCCTTTTTTTGAGCGATTGTCAAATTGTGCGGGGCCCAACGTGAACAAACCTTTTTTACGGTTAGGTGTTCATGAAATATCGAATGTATGCTGGTGGAAGAAATGCCCAAGGATGCCTCATCTCACGGTATATCACATGACGATCTTGCATTATCAGTATACGCACGGCATCAATGTTCTCTCGGCCACGATTGAATTCATTAAACAAGATTTTCGCAGTGCTATAGGATGATGCTTCGTCGCCATACAAAGATTAAGTTCGTCGATTCACTCTTGTCGTGATAATCCACGTTGAAAGTTGTGAAAAATGATCGCACGAAAATGTTCACGAGTTAATTCCATTTTTTTTTGCCAAATTGAAAAGGTAGCTCGCCATTTCTCTCTGGCGAGCTACATTTTCAACTTAACCTAACCTACTGTTTGTCAGTTCGTTGCCTGTGCAACTTATGGATCATCGATCTTGTATGAGACAGGCAGGTCGGCTATCGGGTATCGCAAGATACTCTCTTACCAAAGGGTTGTTTTGTCGGCGTTTCTATTAGTATGTCGCACGGACTTTTCCGAGGCTCTGCAGGTGTTGTAAGGTGTAGCACCTCTGGACCTTGAGGTAATACGTTGCGGTATTACTTTCAAGATCAAGAGATGGTTGGCAATGCTGCCTAACGATTGGTTGATAGAGGGGACGGAGAGTATTGACGGTAGCCATCGCAAAGCGCTGTTGTGAGAGTGTGTAACATCGAGATGGCAGTCTATATGGGATACCAGCGAGACCGATCGGGTGACGTACAGGTTCATCCGTGATGTTAGTGTTATCAGGAGTATAAGTAATGCCGATTTTGGCTTCGGCCTTTATTTGTGTTTCTTGTTGACTGGACACGGTTCTCTTAATGCTTTCTTACATAAGAGAGCCCTGAGCGATATTCAGACATGCAGCTGCGGGGAGAAGTCGAGGACTGGCTGAATGTACTGTGCGAATGCCTTCTCTATAAGGACTTACGGGAACTAAACGCCATAGGCGTTGTTTCTTCTGATGGTCAGTGGGTCGTCAGTGGGGTGCTCTCCACTTGTGCATTTCAAGCTAGGATTAGTCAGTTCGCCTGTCAGGCCTTTTCTAGGCTTCGTGTTTTTGTTGACTGATCTTGTTTCCGCTGCAACCGGCGGTTAGTTCCCTTTTGTCATTCATTCGACAGTTGCTGCTAAGGGAGACTATTAATGTTTACATGGGACTGAAACTGGGAGTAACTTTTGTTACGGAACCTGACCGGAGGTAATCCGGTACCACGGATGACAGGGAATAATGGGGTTTTCTCAAGACTTGACCCAGTTGTTACATGTAGAACCTCGGGCCTTGTTGGTGGGGGGTTCGGTCGGGCCTAGCCTTAAAACATGGTTGCCGTTCACCTTCGTAGAACGGAAGAGCTAAAGATAGACTGAGCGGCGAGGAAGCCATGTACATGTACAGCATGGTTTTAGTGACTGCATATATATCGGGTAATCAATATAGAGGTATTTTTTCAAAATAAAAAAATACAAAAATTTAACTCAAGTGTGGCATCTTTATTGTTCATTCGTAAAGACATTTTTGGCCATTTATTTTTTGAATATAATTTCCTGCAAATGTTGGCAACTGTATTATGGAAATGAGCGTTCGGTGAGAAACGTGAAGATCCGATGTTTTCGACCTAAATTTTGTTCAGTGATGATGCCCATTTCTAACGCAACGGCAATATCAATAAGCAAAAGTCCCGCATTTGGGCTAAAGAGCAACCAGAATAGGTTTAAGAGGTGCCATTTTACCCAACGAAAACCACGGTTTGGTGCGGTTTATAGGCTGGTGGAATCATCGCTCCATTTTTTTTTAAAATGATGATGGCCGGAACGTTACTGTGAATGGAGCTCGCTATCGCGCCATGATATCGGTCTTTCTGCAACCTAAAATTGAAACCCAAAATCTTGACGACATTTGGTTCCATGCCATACTGCCAGCATTTTTTCGAGTCAGCCGCGACGGCCATAGCCCGAAGTCATTTTTTATACATAATGGCAGACCCTTATCCTTATAATAAAGCTAAATTCTTGACCATAACATTAAATTATATGCGTTTTATTTCTTTTTGAAAACCACACGTCTAAAAAAACACTCCCTTACGACCGATGCCTTTAACATTAGGTGACCAGTCACGCGATGTATGGTTCGCAAACTGGTAGTAGCTCGGCTACGAGGTCTGACCGAAGACTAAGTCTGGTACTACGGGTAGTCAGGAGTCCCAAAACTGATCTTCTGGCCTGACTAGCAGGTGCAGCCCTTTGGGGAGTATCGTAGGGGCTGTAGTTAAAATCTAAATCGCGGGGAGAACTTTGGCTCAGTGTGGAGTTGCATTGCAATCGGGTGCTGTGACCCATAGAGCAGCAGAGATTTTCGATAGGCATCGGAACTTATGCGTTATGTCCATATATCATGCATCGAATTGGTACCGGCGGGATTGAGCCAGCGCTCCATGGTTGAAGCTATCACAGCGTGAATCATGTAAAACATGCTGTTGGGCTTTTATGGGTAAAACTTGTTTTTTCCGAAGAACATACACGTTTGCTCAGGGCTTTATCTCGGAAACCAATTGAAATTTTCTATTCCTATGTTTGGCACAATTGTTACTAAAGACTAGAAGATAAAAGTTGTAAAACAAACTAACCCAAGCAAACCAAAGTGCAAATCAAAATTGCTAAATGATTGAAATTTTAAAATTTAATCCCAAACTGCGGTGAAATCAGTAAAATTATCTTCAGAAAAACTATTCCTTACAATATAATTCATAATTCTTCAGAATATTTTAATACTGGGAAATGTTTTTTTTCACATTTCAATATTTTTATGGATTGTTTGTCAAAAAATTAACATTTTCATTTTTAAAACACAAACAAAATCCCCGTTTGTTCTGTTTGTACAGGGTGGCCGATGAAAGCCGCTACATAGAAAATATAACCTAATATAACTTTTTTTCTATTATTATTGATTTTTAGATTTAACAAAAATGGTTTACTGGGACACTGATATAAGAATTTGGGTTGTCCGCCGCTATTACGCACTGGAATCCGTAGTTGCGGTTCAAAGATAGTATATGCGAACGTTTGGCGGTAATTCTCAAAGTAGATGGACCATAATGAGACTTGTTAGCTATTTTGCCAAGCATGGGAAAGTTAACAGAAGACTTTACCATCGGAGCCCTACAGTTCGGATGGAGAAATTCCAATATTTTAAAAACTATTAAACTATATTAAATAAAATTGAATAAGCTTTAACATGAATAAAAGAAATATTAAATCCATACACTGAAAAAAAAGTCATTTTTTTCATTGTATCCAATGTAGAAATATTCATCAGCCACCCTGTATTTGTTTTTCTTATGCGATAACCTTGGTAGATGTGGTATTTCCGGAATAAAATTATACTTAATCAAAATTTTCTCACTAAAATTAATATAATGCTTTTGCAGGAATTTCTTCTTAGCTCAACTTACTTTCAATGCATTAACTAACGAATCCTCTATCCCAACATTAAATTCGTGGTAATTCTCCGACTGAAAGAAGACTCAATCACATTGAAGCCGAAAACAGCAACACGCTCACATTGGAATGCCGGTTCAATACATAATATCAACCAAAGCAAAAACAACAAAAAAGGCAAGTCAACCACTACATGATCAGGGCAGTAGAAAAAAGGCTCCACATTGAAAGATTGAACAAAAAATGGTCACACCTGCTTTTTTTAACTTTTCAGAAACAGCACACACCACTTGTATACGGGATGGAGGCTGTTTGAAAACAGACGCGCTGCTCTGAAAGTCCGGCCGTAGACCGATCGACCATCGGTATGGACAAAAATTTTAATTTGTATGATTTTTTCCACGCTCACACACACGCCTGGCCCAGTCGTGGTATGAAAACAAACACACAAAACTCAAAAGAGCAACAACAACAAAAAGATAACGAAAAATATCCAGTGAAAATTCAAATTCAGGTCCCCAAACGCTAAACATTGTATGGCATATCTTCTCTTCTAACCTGTTTTGGGTTTTTGGACATCATCTTCATCATCGGCCAGGGGATGCTGGTGATTGTGTTACTTTTCCATTGCCTGTTTAGTAAAGTACGAGTTTGTGGTGTGCATAGCGAACGCTCGAAGTTGTATTGAGAAAGAGTAACATTCTACACTTCAACTGTAACATACACTCAAAGGACGAAGTCTGTACAGAATAAACTTGTTGCAGGATGTCAGAGTTTTATTGAACGGACTAATTTTTATTAGACATTTCAAGAAATGTTCAAGTTTTAAAAATATTTAGTTTGAAATTGATGGGAATAAAACATAGCTGAAATATTTTCTACTGCAGCTGCCACCTGAAATGTCTACCTGCTTGGAACCTTGTTCAGTTGGCTTAAAGCTAAAAACACCACCAGTTCTTCAAGTACACAAAAACTTCAACCCACGTAAGACTCTGGGAGATCTAAAAAAAATGTTTAGCGGAAAGTGTTCCATGCCGACTACTTTACGAGTAAGAGATCAATCGCAGAGCCATGTACAAGCTTCTTTATATAATGCATTAGCCTTCAGAGCCGGCATAAAATAGGTCCCCCCGGTCAGCTGGCTTGAGACAAGTTTACGTTTGTTTCTCCAAGGAATGTTGGAGTCATTTACGAGTAAAAGATTAATCGCTACGCCATATATAAGCTTCTTTCTAAAATGCATTAGCCTTCGGAGCGGGCATAAAACAGGTCCCGCCCGGTCAGCTGCTTCGAAAGAAGTTCTACGTGTGTTCCTCCAAGGAATGTTGGAGTCATTTACGAGTAAGAGATTAATCGCTTAGCCATGTATAAGCTTCTTTCTAATATGCATTAGCCTTCGGAGCGAGCATAAAACAGGTCCCGCCCGGTCAGCTGGTTTGAGAGAAGTTTTATGTTTGTTCCTCCAAGGAATGTTGGAGTTTTTTTTAGTATGGCTCTGCATTAAAGAGACCGGACATCGATAGTATATGACAGCCAATGCCACAAAAGACTAGAAGAATATTGTTGGTCTGACCTCGTCGAAGCTAGCCCACATTAAGACACACACAGGGTTATAATTATACCCTCCACCATAGTATGGAGTGTTTACAAAATGTGTCTTTTCGTTTGCAACTCCCAGAAACGTAGACCGGAGACCCTATAAAGTATATTATATAGTCCAGGTGGTCGTAAACTGTCTTAGATTTAACCATGTCCGTCTGTTCTTGTTGTTGTAGCAACCATGTATTGAGTGTTTTAAGTCCAGGATCTGCTTCCACATTCAGGTGGTTCGTTCAAAGAGACCTGGGGGTCAGCTGGGAGGGCTTGACCGGCCAATTAAGAGGTGCAGCACGTCATGTAGCAAGCGGCACAATCGTTTTTGTTGTAGCGGCACATAGAACCGGGTGATAGCCTTAGCTCATGAATTGCTTCTTCGAATCGATTAGGTGCATATCGAGCCATAAGCGCTAACCTATCGTAAGTGAAAAAATGCAAATTTTACAGGAGACGGTTTTTATTATTTATTTCAAACAACTTTATTAAAAATGCAAATGTTTTAATGCAAAAATTTAAGATTTCTACCTACTCATATAACTGTATCAAAAAACAAAAAAAAAAATCTGAACACATTTGCGATTGCTGCAGCAATTTGATGTGTGACTTACGATAAAATTGCTACACAATAAAATTTAAACAATCATTTACGATAAAATGCAAAAGCTTTTTTTTTGATGTTTTACTAACAATTTTGTCATTTTAAAAATACAAAACGATGAGGCTTGTCCTAACGATTATTTTTCAGCAATAAAATTTTTTTTCCAAAAATTTGACTTACGATAGGTTAGCGCTTATGGCTCGATATATTCGGCTGTCCTAGTAGCGGCAGGACAATCGTCCGGCACGTTACTTTCAACTGGTGTCAACTACAAATAGAGTCAGCTGCACTATCCAGATCTCTGTTAAGGAAGAAACTCGCGCGTCTTTCGAGAAAGCGTCCTCTATTCTGGTGAAATCTCCGGGTGGATGTGCCCCAAACACTTATTCACTCTGTACTTATAGATGGACACAGTAGCTGCTATGTCATCAGTGTGATTGTCGTTTAGACCTGCCTGGTAGTTACAATGATCTAGAGGCTCCCTCTGGTAGCGCTGGGCCTATCTCTATCTCTCTAGATCACGAAGGTCGTACGAGTACGTAATCTGCCTGAGGCCTCCTGTTATTGAGATAACTTTTGGGGTGACTACTGCGAAGACACCCAAGCAGTTACTGCTTAGACAGCACAAGGAATTTTGCCTACGCACAAAAGCACCTTTATCTGCTCAGAAAACAAGAGGAGACACCTTGTTGATGTTATCAAGGCGGCATTCTCGTTCGCCGCCAACAAAGATTCTGCATACCGACCAATCGTTTTGTTAGGAGTAAACTAGATTTATTTGGCTCGCCAAGTACTGCCGGCGATTGACTAGGGTACCATTTCAACATAACGCAGTTATCTGTAGCATGTTCAGTCTACGAAAGGCAAGAATTTTAGGGATGTGATCGACTTCCACATTAAGAGACAGCAGTTTGGCTGAGCGGATACTTTCATATTTCTCGCTGTGATTAAGTGTTTCTCTCCACTTATTTAATCGTTGAATTTATCGCATATGTCATTTACTTTAGAACCTGACGCTAGAATTGTGTAGTCGTCAGCTGAAAGGAAAGGGACCCGGGCGAAAGAGGCGTACCTGCATTGTCCCGTGCCTAAGGCCATGGTAAGGTCAGAAACCACGAGGTCAGTCCTGTCATTGAGCTTGTTTTGGTTGATCCATGCTGATGATCAGCACATGGAATGTGTTCGATCGGGCTTGAGATGAGCAGTGCTTCAAGTGTCTTTGCAACTGGCGAAAGCAAAGCGATAAAGCTATGTCTTTGTGTCAGCTAATGTCAATATCACGGTCGATGGAAAAGAAGACGGGCTTCTACTTATTAGCAGTTTGGGGCAAAATCGGCCCATAGACTTAAACAAAAATACCTCTGAAAAAATTTCTACTTATTAGCAGTTTGGGGCAAAATCGGCCCATAGACTTAAACAAAAATACCTCTGAAAAAATGACACTCATTTTTTATCTTTCTTGATACATTTTGACTATTTGGTACAAAAACGGCCCTATGTGATCGAAACAAACAAGCAAGCTTTAATAAGTATGGATATTTAAGTTGAACCAATTAATGGGCACACTCGAATTAAAGAAAATTTTACTACGAACCCTACTACTCGTAGATACGGATTCATTTTTTTTAGTTTAAGCTAAGACTGAGACTAGGAAACAACTGTTGGGGCAATAAATATAATACAGTAAGTAACGGATATAAGAACATCTCTTAAAAGAAAGAACCGCTTATAAGAAATTGGTGCAAAACACCGTGTTATTAATGATGATAAAAAGGGACATTTAAATTTAAAAAAATTTAATTTCGAATCCAACTACATACGTATTAATTTTATTAGTTAATTTTGAGACTCAGAACCAACAACTGTGGGCCAATAAATAAGGGGTGATCAATCCAAAGGTATTTTTTCAAAATACAAAAAAAATCAAAAAAAAAACTAATAAAATGTGGAATATTTGTGGTTCTTTCGAAAGTGCATTTTATGGCATTTATTCTTTGAATATAATTTCCTTCAAATGTTGGCCGCAATTACGCCTTAGGGTTTTCATTCTCAGGTTCCAATTTTGGATGACTCGTTCGAGCATTTCGAACGGTTTGGTTTTAATTACACGCGTAATGTTGGCTTCCAAAACCTGAATCGTAGCTGGTTTGTCAGCGTAGACTTTGGACTTTACGTAACCCAAAGAAAAAATCTGAAGGTGATATCACTCGATCTAGGTGGCCAACTCACCAGTCCAAAACGTGAAATTAGCTGCTTTTTGAAATGACCTCTCAAAAGATCCATTGTTTGAGCAGCAGCTGTATGGTAAGTGACACCGTCCTGTTAAAACCAATTGTCGTCAAGATTAAGGGCTTAAATTTCAGGTAGCATAAAGATCGATATCATGACGCGATAGCGAGCACCATTCATGGTTACGTTCCGGCCATCATCATTTTTGAAAAAATATGCACCGATGATTCCACCAGCTTATAAACCGCACGAAACCGTGTTTTTCTCTGGACATAAGGGCACCTCTTGAACCTCTTCATGTTGCTCTTCAGCCCAAATACTGCAATTTTGTTAATTGACTTTGCCGTTGAGCCAGAAATTTTGTTTATCACTGAACAACATTTTGGTCGAAAACAGCGGATCTTCCCGTTTTTTACCGAACGCTCATTTAATACAGTTGCCAACATATGTGACGCGCAAAATCGAAAGGGACCTAAGGGTAAAAAGCAGTTTTGTTCAGGAGAGCCATTTTTAAAGATTTAAATACGTGTAAATTTGGTGTACCATCACTTTCATAAAACGCGCATATCTCTGGGAGGGAACACTTTTGGTGCATGGGATCGGTCTCATTCGATGCTCAGATGTTGTCCACATCAAAAAAAAAAAATTAAAATTGATTTGTTTACCCTTAGGTCCCTTTCTCTATGCGCAGTCACATATGAAGAAAATAATTTTCAAAAAATAAATGCCATAAAATGTCCGTTTAAATAACCAATAAATTTCCACACTTGATTTGAATTTTTATGTTTTTTTTGTTTTGAAAAAATACCTCCAGATGGATCATCCTTTATAATACAGTAAGTAACGGATATAAGAACATCTCTTATAAGAAAAACCCGCATATAAGAAAATGTTTGCAAAACACCGTGTAATTAATTATAACCGTTTATAATTGCTTATAAGAAAAAACGCACATAAGATAGAAACTTGTGGTATTTCTTGACTTTGTTATAACCGTTATTTACTGTCATTGTTTTTTCTTCCATTTCACTAGCGAAACCATTCTGAAGGTCTTATCGGATTCGGCTTGGCCGAAGTCAATGCCGTTCTTAATTGTTTTGAAGTGGTTTTAGGAATTCATTTCATTTTAAGTATTTCCCCAAAATTCGAAGGAACTGAAAGCAGATCTAAAAAGGTGAGATACAGGTAGAACTCTATCGAATTCATATATAAGTTTCTTTCTTTGGTTTACTAAGATTTGAGATGCAGTCAGCAGTCGATGCCGGGTGCAGATAAAACTATGTCAATTAGTTCGATACAATATAAATGGAATTATATTTTAACTTGCTGTTGCTTAAAAACCACGGTAAGAAGTATTTGTATCCATGTCGCAGTGTAATGTTTTGTTGTAACCAATAATGTGTCATTATAACTGAAAAGTAAGTTGCAGGGGTCACAAAATCAATCACTTTTTAAAAGTCTTTCCGAAGCTGGTTATACTCGTATTATTGATGTTATTAGAAGATTGTTAAACGTGTTCATTCAAATTACACAGGCAATTTCCGTTGAGTGTAGGTCCAAAAAAAATTTAAACATTATTAAAAAAAAATATGTTTGTTCAAAATGCAGCTGCTGTTTAACGTGTTTTTTAAAATTTCAGTTAAAAACAACACGCATTTTAGAGGCTGTTTATTTTTTGGTGTTCATTAAAAAGGGCTGATGCACGAAAAAAATCGTTTTGTTTTTCTCTTTATGTTGTGTTGTGTAGTGATGATATAAAACTCATTTTATATGCAGAAATGTTTTGTTTTTAATATAAAATATAATATATAATAAAAAAAGAATTAATTATACATACAGAGCAGGGCGTGTATATGGCATAATACAGCAACAAATCAGAAAACCTTCCCTTAATGGATGAATGAATTGAACGAATTAATGACTGACTGAATCGACCGAAACGAACGAATTGACAATTTGAAAATATCGGTCTGGGGAAGACCGGTGTGTGGCGAGCAGCAGTGTTGTGGAAGAGAAACAAAACACGAAAATCATTTGTATTTTTTTTTAATTTTAATTTGTTTTGCAGTACTACGAGAGTGCAGAGACGAGAGTATCATCGACTCTGGAAATTGTGTTGGATGACGATCATCATGATGATGGAGGTGGATGTGGCGGCGGTGTAGACGACAACGATGTTTGTTGGTTGGATATGTTTCTGGTTGTTTGAATTTAAAAGCTTAAACATTAACGTTCGGTCATGCCCTTGAGATTTTTATCTCTTGTAGATTTTCTTTTTTTTTGGTTTCTTCGTTGCTTGGTTTCTGTTGAATATCTCGGTATTGATCAAGTATGCCTGCCTGTCCGTCTTCCATAATCGCATGGTTTTTGGACAGGTTGTATCTCTGTCTATATACGTTCCTAGCTAGGTATGTACGAATGTATCTGCTTTTTTGGCTGTAGTACATTTCAGATTGTTTTTTCTTTTAATGTTAAACTTAAAACTGACAGTTTAACAAATCCTACCTTGTACTTGTGCCCTGAGTTTTTACCCTACACTACACCCATGTGGTAGTAGAGCGTGTTGTAGGCTGTGGGCCAATGTGGAGTCACTTAAAAGAAACCATTTCGGAAATAATTTCTAGTTAAGGTTGTTATTAAGTTTTTATTTCTCTGGTCATAATTGTTTAACGCAAGTCCAAGGTCAATTAACTAGAAGAAAGTCTGGGATTTATTTATTCATTTAAAATTTTAAATTTCAATCGGCAGTAAGAAATATACTGATATTTTTTTTAAGTTTCTGTATATATTGGAAAGGTTGAACTTTGTCATTTAATAATGGAATACAATATCATTCATATCACTACCACAACTGGCTCGGCAGAACCTTATCCGATTAATCCAATTTTTTAGTACATTTTCGAGGTGAATGTCTTTAATGGCAACTTCGATTTAAAATCTTAAAAAATTATCAGTACTTTTTTATAGCCGATTCAAATCGCCCACCCTGTATCAATTATACTTTATATATCACTGTTTTTGTAAAAATAATGTATAAACACAAAGTTTACACATTTTCCTTTCTTAAAGGACCATTAAAAATTTTAAATTTTATTGGCTGCAAGAAAAGTACTAATCATTTTTTTAAATTTCTGTTTTGATTGGAAAGGTTGAACTTTGTCATTTCATAATGGAGCACAATTTCATTCATAAGACTTCCACACAACTGGCTTGCCTCAAATGATCAACCCCGATTTTCAGTAAATTTTTGATTGTTTTGGGTCGAATCTCTTCAATGGCAACTTCGATTTCATCAACGCTTTAATTGTCTCTGGATGCTTTGCGTAACATTTATCCTTAATGGCTCGCCACAGAAAATAATCCAAAGGGCTCAATTGACAGCTTCGAGCCGGCCAGTTGACATCACAATTACGGCTAACTCTGCGAGTTTCAAAAACATTGCGTAAAATATCTATGGTTGCGTTCTCTGTGTGACATGTGGCCCCTTGAAACCTTTAACCTTGTTGAAAGCAAATGTCGTCCATGTCATTTTTTGAATTTTTAGAAATGAAAATTTGTTGAGCATGGCACGGTAACGCTCACCGTTGACGATAACGGCGACTCCTTGCTCATTTTTGAAGAAAAATTACCCAATGATGCTGCCAGCCCAAAATCCACACCAAATAGTGACTCGTTGTGGATGCATTGGCTTCTCAATAGTCACGAGTGGGTTTGCTGAACCCCATATGCGGCAATTTTGCATATTGACACAGCCACCGAAATGAAAATGAGCTTCAACTGAAAACACGATTTTTCCGTAAAATTCACCAACTCCGGCCAAACATTTTTTGTCCATTGGGCGAAGCGAAAACGCATCGGGTGTTGTTCTATTATTAAATGACAAAGTTCAACCAGAAATTTAAAAAAGTCATAAGTACTTTTTTACAGCCGATTCAAATTTAAAATTTTAAATGGCCCCCCCCATAGTTCAGTTTAAATCGCTTCAGAAGACTCAAAGTGAGTAATGTGGTTAGACCCTTTAGATGATTTTTTTCCGGGCCTACCTTATAAAATAAATTATTTTTCTCTTGTAACATATTGCACACAAAATTATATGATCTTCCATCATTTTATTGGCAATCAGTTTGACCTTGATCTTTTAAATTTCGAATGATGGAACACCTATATTTATGTAAGACTCATAATTTGTGAGTAAGCTATATTTTAAATTTATACTTATAAATTATAATTAAATTATAATTGGTTTTTAACGAAATTTGCTTGACTTTTTTTTTTGGTCCGCACCTACTACTACTGCATTTCTTATGTTAGATGATGTCTTAGATGTAGATGATTTAAAATTTAAATTAAATCTTTATGTAATTTAAACTTTGTCTAACATCTATCATCCCCATACATAAAAATACAAAAGGATACGAGTATATTAAACAAAGTTATTTTCCAAAAGAAATAACTAAAGTGTGGCCAGTCGCTCAGACAAGCGCCTCGAATTGTGATTTAACTTGTAAGGCTTTTGTCGGTAGGGTAAATTTAATTCGAATACAACCAAATGTATATTTCTTATGGTATTTAAAAGATTTGTTTGCTTGTGTTGGTAACCTACAAGAAAAGTCAAAATGATAAAGTCAAAACAAAAAAAAATGTTTCCTCGAGTTAGGAGCCTGTCGTCTGTCAGAGTGCTTATGTCATTCGAAGGCGTTTTTTTTCTTTCTTACTACTCTTCTTCTGATCGCCCTGAGTCCCTGATCTCATATAAGGTATTCGTAATGGCGACTGTCCGTCCTTTTCCGACTATATGTATTTCCATGTATGTCTGTACGTCCCCCTGTCTGTCTGTCTGTCTGTCTGTCATTCTGTCAAAATGACATAAGGTGTTGTGCCCAGGAATCATTGTTTTCCGTTGATGTCCATGTTCAGGTTCATCATTAACATCGTCATCATCGTGTTGGTGTTTTCGTTGTAGGATTTTTATTTGATTTTTCTTGGCCGGAAATTTCATGCCATCAAATTATACCCCGAAAAAATGTTTTAATTTAAAAGTCTGATTAGTTTTATGTCTGGCTATTTGGTGGCAGTAGTTGTTGTTTGTGCTCTCATCCCGCGTACATAGATTGTTGGAGCCAAGAAGTGCTCACTTTTGTTCACTTTCCTGTATCTTGGGTTTCGGTTGAATTCCTTTCCTGCGCGCGTGTGTGTTAAAATTCTACCAATGTGAGGTGACCTTGATGTTTTTAGTTTGATTTCTTCGTTGCAGCTTTCGGGATACACAGTAAAATTAATTTAATATTCATATTAAAAATCGTGTCTTTAAAAACAAACGAACGAGTAAATTCCAGAAGTATTTAATTTATATGTTAATGTGTTTCCGTTTGCTATACAATACAAAACCAAAAGAAATTTAAAACTGGAGCCAAAGGAAGGGCATGATATCCATGGCATCAACTTATCACAAGTGACCATGGCATCAACTTATCACAAGTACAGATATTGACGGATAAATATAATTACAGATGGTCTGAGGAATATACGTAGCTTACGACCACAACAAATATTTTAAGGTGTTCTTCTGGAAGACAAATTTGAAGAAAAAAAATAATATCTAATAGCCTTTTCAGACTGACAGAACTAAAGCCATTGACTTGTGAAGATATTGACGGATTTATATTGTTACAGATGGACTAAGGAATATAGCTTACGACCAGGACAAATATTTCAAGGTGTTCTTCTATAAGACGACTTTAAAAAAATATTTATATCTAATAGCCTTTTTAGACTGACTGAACTGAAGCAATTGACTTGTGAAGTTATTGACGGATATATATTGTTAGAGATGGACTAAGGAATATAGCTCACGACCTGGACAAATATTCCAATGTGTTCTTTTAGAGGACGGATTTAAAAAAAATAATAATAGCATTTTGAGACTGATCGAACTGAATCAATTGACTTGTGAAGATAATGACAGATAAACATTTTTACAGATGGCCTAAGGAATATAGCTTACGACCACGGCAAATATTTTAAGGTGTTCTTATCTATCCCTTTCTATCTTATACCCTTTTCAGACTGATGGAACTGAAACAATTGACTTGTGAAGATATTGACAGATATATATTTTTACAGATGGACTAAGGAGTATTGCTAACGACCACGACAAATATTTCAAGGCGTTCTTTTGGAAAAAGAATTTGAAAAAATAATTACTTATATATCTAATAGTCGTTTCAGACTGACAGCCCCACAAAAGTTATTGAAGTAGCCTGTTTAAATTGGCAAGGGCCAACTGTTCTTTCTTTACAGCCTTTTCAGACTGAGTAAAACTTGTAGTTTTTCATAAAAGTCTGACCAATGATTTGCAACACATCATTTAAATAAGGAAAGCGATCGATCTAACAGATTGAAAAAAAACACTTGGCAACCGAAATGAAGACATAATCAGGGGAGAGTATTAATTACGACGGTTGCTATATATATTTCTGGTAATAGAATTGTATTTAAATTTGGATAAATTTCATTTCATTCGCATTAAATCGATTTGGATGGGTGGTGAAGCCGAAGAATGCTTTTTGTACCAAATGACATTATTCTTGTAGCAATTTCAACTTTCTGTACATCACGGAGGAAATGACAGCAACAACGAAGTAACTATTCCTAATGTACGCATATATGACTCTTCCCGCATGTAATTACGATAAAAACAAAATGACCTACTCAGACAGCAGTAGCAACTTATCGCTAATAGGCGAAACATGTTGACGACATAGGGCATACGAGGCTTGCTATATATATTTCTGGCCTAACACTAAGTAATAAGATGATACATATTTGCATTTTCATTATTAGGCCAGAAATATATATAGCAGCCTATAACTTTACTTATTATACATTAAAAAAAAAACAAATTTCCTAATTACCGAAAAACAGCATCATGAAAATTTTAGTTTTAAAAACACATTTTTACGAGGTAATAATAAAAACTGATATGTGGTATTAAAAATCGGCGACACAACGCATACAAGCAATCAATTTGCAGAAAACATATCATAAGCGGCATAATACACATCATCATCCACCGATCAATTTTGCCAAAAGAAATATTTCAAAATTAAGGTTTTCTTTTTTTTATTTCATCTAAAAACACCAGCATGAAAAAAATATAGCATCTGCTGGATTTTTACACTTGAGAATTTATAAACAATATACGCGCGTACCACATAAACACGAAAGCTGCACGGTGCTACATTGGAATGTACAGTGGACCAAAGCTGTAAAAATGTACACGCTTTAGTTGAGGTCCAAGTCGTGTAGCTAAATGGACTAAGCTGATATTTAACACAAGTTACGAAATGTTGGCTATCCTTGTAGGTGATGTAACTGCAAAGTGTAATGTTTTAAGGGAAAATTTAAAAAAAAAAACAGGTAACTCGAAAGCGGAAATTTTTAAGAAACCGACGGTTTTTTCTGTTTTTAGAAAGCGAGCCTGAGTTTTTTAAAAACTGAACTTATCACCTTAAGTTTCTATTAGCAGAAAGCTGAATTCAATCCGTGGGCCAATTTCACAGGGAATTTCGTAATATTTGGGTAATATGGAGGGACCGTTTATTTTTGTGCCTTACACTTGACAAAATATAATTTTTGTATTTTGTCGATATCGCTATGAAATAAAAATATACATATAAACATGGAATGGTACGAGGTTGGTTGTTATAACACAAGTGTTGCCTGGAGCCATCTAACATTTCCATTTTAAAGTTTGACATTTTTTAGCATAAACGTACTCAGAACGTTTTGACGTACGACCATCATTTGTGTTATTTACAGTGAATTAAAAAAATCAATTTGGCAAAAAATGGAATTAACCCGTGAACATTTTCGTGCGATCATTTTTCACAACTTTCGACGTGGATTATCACGGGAAGAGTGCATCGATGAACTTAAATCTTTGTATGACGATGAAGCACCATCTTATAGCATTGTGAAAAACTGGTTTAATGAATTCAATCGTGGCCGACGCTCGCTCAAAGACGAAGGTCGTCCAAAAACGGCCGTTGTGCCAAAAAACATTGATGCCGTGCGTGAACTGATAGTCATGTGACATACCGTGAGATAAAGGCATACTTGGGCATTTTTTACACCAGCATACATTCGATATTGCATGAACACCTGGCCGCAAAAAAGTTTTGTTCTCGTTGGATCCCGCACAATTTGAAAATCGCTCAAAAGAAGGCTTGCGTCGATTGGTGCAAAGAAATTTTGAAAAAATACGATCGCGGTGCTTTAAAAGACGTATATAAAATCGTCACAGGTGACGAATCATGGATCTATGGGTATGAGCCCGAAACAAAACAGCAATCGACCGTGAGGGTCTTCGAAGACGAGCCAAATACAATGAAAGTTATTCGTGGAAGAAGCACATCGAATTTTTGATGATAAATATTCGCATTCACTAGTCTTCTACAGAAGTTTTCTGTTTAAGTTGTTTTATATACTCGTATACCCTTTTAAGGTTTCAATAAACTTGGGTAATTTTTTAAAACAATTATATTTGATTTAACGCATTTTTGTCAGCGTGTTTGAGAACATTTCATGCAACACAAACCCACTGTTGGACATTCTGTGCGCGCATACAACGCAACTCTATCAAAAAACCGAACAATTTTTGATCATTCTCTTTAAAGATGTTTACGTGCAGTAGGCTGGCTGGTTCTCTGTCTGCATCACTGCCGGCCAGATCCAGTATCTGCGTGTGGATGGCAAAAATTGCTGCAATATCAACAAGAACAACAACGAGAAGTAACAACAATGGCAGCAACAAAGGCAACAACATTAGCATTAAATGCAACATCATCAATATTATTGTTATCAGAAGAGCATCAGTAACACAGAAGCAAAAATACAAATTTTGTGTCGTCGTCGCACCATCATCATTATCATCATCTACGTCGTCGTCAGCATCATCATCATCACAACATAGTGGGGATTTTTTTTGTCTTTTTTGGGGTTGCATGAGGAGGAGCGTTTGTATGTTTGCACATACATGTGTGTGCTAACCGATGGCATTCTTTTTATACAAACAAAAAAAATAAATAAAAGAAAAAAGATCGTCCAACAATAAACAACAATAAGAAGAGCAACAACAACAGCATTAAGCGGCTACAAAAATACGAATTGAGGCATACAATACCACAGATTCTTTTCTTTGGCTTGATTTTGTTTTTTTTTATTTCAGATCGGAATTGAGTGGCATTTTATGCACAATCAAGCGAGGAGGATGCCGAACATGGGGATGGCAATGCCGCTGTACAGCTACATCTGCTCTTGCACAGTGGATGCTAAGAAACAAAAAGTGAAAACAAATATTCAGTGCTTTTTTGAATTCATGAGAACAAAATGCTCTTTTATAATTTTTAGAATCGGAGTTAACATCAGAGATCTTCACAAATCAAAACTAATTAAAATAGAATTCAAATTGTAATAACTATCTGATGCGCAAGAGGATTTAAAATGTTTTCGACCTCTCAACAAAAGTTAAGTTGCTGAAATTGAGACAAATACTCTAAAGTAATCGTTTTCATTAGAGAGTCGGTCAAAACTAGCTGGAGGTTACTCATTCATTTGCCAATACGAACATGAGGTTAAACCCTTCTAGATTTAAATTGGTTACCCATTCTTCAGCCCAGATAAGCTTGCATTGCAAGTTATGGGGTTATCATTGCGCTGATGAAGACTAAATCGTTTGTGGACCCTTGCAAAACAACCTTTACAACATCAAATCAGAATAAGTCCAACAGCTCCCAATAACTACGCCAATTATTATATTATGAAAATAACTGATTGTTAGGAGGTTAGTAAGGTTCCTGTTACTATCCTCTTAGTTCTGCAAGTCTAAGTCAGCAATTTCTGACCCCAACCCGAGATTAGTCAGAATACTTCTACTTCAACTGGAAGGCTAATATTGAGTTTATAAGTAATAATGTGAAGTGACCACGTAAAATAATGATGTTTTGTCCGATATGGAAGAGAATCCCTATTTGGATTTTTTAAAATTTTTTATTTGAAATTTTCGTGTGAAAAATTTAGTGACGATTCTTTTAAAGTACTGTTTAGAAAATGTTGGTTTATAAAATGAAAAAGAAAAGTTATTTTTTTAATTTTAAAAAAAAATGTTTAATCTATTTTTTATAAAAGTAAATCTTTTATTTTTTTAATTTTTTTTTTATTTTTATAGCTTATACTTCTCATTTAATACCCAGTAAGTTTAAGGATGGAGTCCTAAAATTTATTTTAGGAATGGAGTCCTTAAACTTACTGAGTACTTTCATATATTCACAAACTATTTTAATTTTTTTTAAAAAAATGTTTTTAAAACAAATTATTTTATATTAAAATACTACTTCTTCTTTTTTTGTTTCTTAAGAAGTAAACAAGACTTCATCCTTAAACATACTGGGTATTATATTCACAATAAAAGATAACTAAAAAATAACTGGTAAAGGTAAAATAAATTATGGATTCAATTAAAAAAAATTAAAAACATACTTTTATAAAAAAAATTGAAAACAATTTTAGTATTTTTATGAAACAACATTTTTACTAAATATTTCAAGCATAGTGTTTTTTTGTAATTGACAATCTCAGACGGATAATAAAGCACTTTTTAAAAATCGTCAGCAACATTTTCATACAGCCTTGATATGGAAATTTTCATAAATTTAAAAAATCCAAATAAGGGTTTATTTTCAGCGCTCTAAATGAACATGTTTGGACATTTATAATTAATTAGTAGAATATATCTGGATCAGTTGAGAGTTTTTTGTTTCTCTCTGATTTTGTTTATCCAGTTCCAATAGAGAGGTCAGAAATAGGTTAGCTAAGTTTAAGGACAATGTCTTGTGAAAAGAAATATAAGAACGCATGCGAGGTAATTTAAAAAAAATCTGCTAAAAGAGTTTTATTTTTTTACCACGTAATATTAATCGGAGACCCTTGATGTACAGATTGGGCCAAAAGTTACCATGGGGCTTAAAAATTCAATAACTTTTTCGTACATTTTTGTTTAATTTTTTTCCAGATTGTATAAATAACATTTGGAGAATAAATAATGGAGAGCTTCACAATTGAACACAGAACCAGAATAATAAAATTGTATTATTTAAATCAGCGAGCAATTATTTTAACCCAAACGCATGAGTGATGAAACTCATTTTCATTTGAATGGCTTTGTTAATAAGCGGAACTGTTGATTCTGGGGTTCGAAAATCCAAGAGTTATTCATCAACGCCAATTGCACCCCATTAGGTCTACAGTATGGTGTGGGATCACATCTGCAAATGTCATTGGGCCTTACTTCTTCGAGAATGAAGATGGAAATGCTGTAACCATAAATGAAGAGCGGTATCGGTTTATGATAGACAATTTTTTACGTCTTGCTCTTGAAAACAGACCCCAGATGTGGCTTCAGCAGGACGGAGCCACTGCCCGAGACACAATGGTACTTTTAAGTCACATTTTTGGAGAGCGAATAGTTTCTAGAAATTTGGAAATTATTGGCCAGCGCGATCGCCAGAATTGTCAGCACCCGACTATATTCTTTGGGGTTGTTTGAAGGAGCGAGTATAAAGTATATGAACAAGCCGGAGACAATCCTTCAACTTAAGGCCAACATTGTTGCAGAATTTCGAACGTTACAGCCACAAATCCTGAAAGTCGTTATGGAAAATTCTCTAAAACGAGCCCATCATTGCGAAGCTGAAAACCGTGGTCATTTCAGTGACATTATTTTTCATACTTAATGTAAAAAAATGCCCATTTTGTATACAAGTATTATATAATCTGAGTAAAAAATAAAAAAGAATAATAAACGAAAATGTTGTTAAATTTTTCACCCCATGTTAACTATTGGCCCACCCTATAAATATATCGTGTGCCTGTTGAAAGCACTATAGCAATAAAACGAATTAACCTAGGATTCTGTAATTTGCATGATGCATTATGTTGCCGTATGCTCATAAGCTGTTTCGGATTGTATAAGTATATGGGCGAAAACAGGGAGAAAAAAGTCTCCCTTTAAAAGAATAAAGGTACCTAGATAAAAAAAATTTTGTTTGAGTATTTTCTTTTCAAATCGCAATTTTTTGTAGACTTAGTGTTCACAATTGTCGCTGTCAGTTAGGACGCAACTCATCCCTCAAAAAATAGCATACGTGCTGCACGTTTTGACTCAAGTGGCCGTCCCGCATGGTCAAAACGGGCGAGCAGTAGTCAATATGGGCATATGGGTACTTCATATAAGGCAAATTTTGCTATAAATTCAAATATAAAATAATTTTCAAGTTTTGGCTGAGATTAGGGAGGGATTTGACGAAAGGGCAAAAAACAGATGAATTATTTACTTGTTTTGTTTGAAATTCAAAATGAAAATTGTAGACAAATTTTCTTAATTTTTTTTTTTGGCCTTCCAAAAAGATTATCTTTCTCGTCTCCGGTTTCGTTTTCAACTGTCCGGTTTCGAGAACAACAAATTTTTACTTTCTCTCCTCGAACTAAAGCATGGTGTCCTGAGGGCTGCTATTATTTTTTCTCGCTTTCGAGAAGATTTTCATTCTCGTCTCCTGTAAGAGCGTTTTCAATTGTCCGGTTTTGAGTACGAAAAATGTTAGACCTTTCTCTCCAAGAACTAAAGCATGGTGTCCTGAGGGCTGCTAATATTTTTTCTCGCTTTCGATTTGAAGATCATATATTTTAGTGTTTATTGAGACAGCTATAGAGCAGGCGTTCCAAAGTCTTCTGTTAAAGCAGGCGTCCCCAAAGTCCTATCGACTTCATACCAATTAATTTAGCTGATCAAAAGTCCATTGCATTTTTTTTTAAATGGAACCACTGTGTATTGATGCAAAGTTGTCTTTAAGCTGGGCATCGGGCGAAGGTGAAGGGGTGTCTGATGCTGTGCAAGACGCGTGCTTTGGTGAAAACCTGTCACTTTTTGTTGTTGTAATAACAAAACAACGAGTAGTACCAGTAGCTGGAGATTCCATTAAAAACAACACATATACAAAGTGAGCTTGCCAACAACTACAACAGCAGCAACCAAATACCATCTATGCATGTATGGAGGGAGCTTTTCATATGACTCCTCTAAAGTGTTCCAGCCCAATACATTCACCCAAATAACTCGCGCGCACACACACAAAGAGATAAGTCACACACGACAACCTCATTAAAGAAGAAAGTGCTTCGTCGTTGTTGAGAGCGGCTGCTTCTGCTGCCGCTTGATTTGGTGGCTGACGGTGGTGACGAGCGCTGGAAGCTGGAAGATTGTTTGGTCGATCGGTTTGTTGCTTGCTGGCTGTTTGGCCATTTCGTTTATTGGTTAAAAAAGATGTCTTAAAGTAGTTCATCAGCAAATCGATGACATGGTATTTTCATTATTAATATACAATTTTGTTGCTGTTGTTCCAACTTCATCTCCATCAGCATCAACAACATCGTCGTTGAATGTTGTTGCGTCGGTTGTTATGATTTTTTTTTTGTTCAAAAAGCAAAGTAGAAAAATATTGAAATTATTAAAGATGATTTTCTTCTTTGTCGTCTCTTGAAAACTGAAAAACAAAACACTGCCCGTAATTATGTGTATATACTCTCTACATACATACATATAAGCATACTGTATTACAAATTATGGTTTATTAGAAAGTTTGTTGTTCGATTTTAGTTGGGTTGAGCTTTTTTTCTTCTTCGTCTTGTTAGATCAAAAAAGATAAGGTTTTGCAGCAATTATTCGAGTACGAGCATTTGAAAGATGCCAGAAAATAGAACAGAAAATGCTATCGCTTTAAAAACAAAGACGTTTCAATACGTGTGCAAGGAGCAAATATTCTTAGTACACATTAAGTATGAGGGCAAAGAATTCAAAATATATCGGAAAATTGACAGATACTTAAAAGAAACTACTATAATTACTAGGCCGGACAGTAAAGCGTAATTCGGATTAGTTTAACTAAAACTTCAATAAATGAAATGGATTTCTGTAAAAGTATCTGCTTGCCTAATTTTCATTCAGAGTATATCCAATATACAATTTATCATTCTCTTTGGAAGTCCCGGAAATGTTGAATGGAGATCAAATACAAAATATTTTGTGCATTAAAATGATTATATTTTTGTATTTTTGATCGTAGAAAACTTTCAATAAAAAACTCTATTTTATATTTTCTGGAAGTCTTGAATTGTCTGAATGGAGAACCTTTTAAGAATTTTGTGTGAAAATTTGAGATATTGTGGAAATGAGTGTTCAGTGAGAAACGGGAAGATACGCTGTTTTCGACCGAAAGTCAATAAACAAAATTGTCGCATTTGGGCTAAAGAGCAACAAGAAGAGGTTCAAGAGGTGCAATTATACCCAGAGAAAACCACGGTCAGGTGCGGTTTATAGGCTGGTGAAATAATCGGTCCATATTTTTTTCAAAAATGATGATGGTCGGAATGTACCGTGAATGGAGCTCGATGTCGCGCCTTGATATCGGACTTTTTGCTTACTGAAATTGAAGCCCGTAATCTTGGTGACATTTGGATTTAACAGAACGGCTCCACTTGCTATACAGCTGCTCAAGCAATGGATTTATTAAGAGGTCATTACGAAGAGCAGCCAATTTCACGTTTTGGACCGGTGAGTTGGCCGCCTAGATCGTGTTATATCACAGCTATAGACTTTTTTCTTTGGGGCTACGCAAAGTCCAAATTCTATGCTGACAAACCAGCTACAATTCAGGCTTTGGAAGCCAACATAACGCGTGTCATTAAAGCCGATCCGGTCGATATGCACGAACAAGTCATCCAAAATTGGACCCCCAGAATGGACACCCTGAAGCGTAGTTGCGGCCGACATTTAAAGGAAATTATATTCAAAAAATAAATGGCATAAAATGTCCTTTCGAAAGAACAACAAATATTCCACATTTTATTTGATTTTTTGAATTTTTTTTTATTTTGAAAAAATACCTTTAGATTGATCACCCGATATAACCATAAGAACCGATTTTATTTGACTAATGGTTTTAATTTTAGAACTACTGTATATCAGTGACTACATTTAAATCTAAGACTATATTCAAACTATAGTTAATGTAGTAAATAGATTTGTAAGCTAGTAAATGCTTTATTTTAAATTATTTTAGGTTAAACATGAAAATTAACAATGGCTTTGTCTGTAAAGATAAATTGTACTGTGTTGCAGGTGTATCTTTGGCTAACTGATTTACTTATCAGAACAATTTGTTACGAACGAGGACTTGATGCTTCATTAAGAGTAATATTAAAATTGGTTGGTGTCTAAAGTCTACGGGTCATATTCATAAAACTTTACGAAAGGATAAATATTCAAATTTCTTTAAACCATATCGTAACTTTTAATGAATATGGGGCTATATGTTTCCTTCTCACGAACTTCATTTGACATTCCAATTAAATATTTAAGTCGATATTGACAATTTTTTTTTTAAAAATTATAGATTGTCTTCATCTTTTTTCCCCTTAAGATATTTCTTTATTTTTCATCATTATGCAGTAAAAACCACTAACAAACTTTAACTTCATCAACTTCTCCATGCATAGTTAGAAGTTTGGAAACGAACGAACATAAGGAAAGAACAAAAATTCGTTACCCGCATCGACAGGCATGCCAAATTCAACAAAAAAAAGAATCAAATACAAAAATGACGAAAAAAAAGAAAAACATTTTTGTTAAAAAAAAATGCCTTTTTTCGCTGACGTATCCCGAAACACTATCATGCCATTCTACCACCACCACCACCAGAGACCGAGAAGAACCTGTATTTAACATAGAACTTTGTTTCAGGAAAGAGGTGCTGGTTTGCTGTGTGGATGTCTTGACTGTTGCAAGGCTTGAAGTAAAGCAGTTTGATACTGGTTTCTTTTAAGAGGTCGATGTGGTTGTGCAAAAAACAAAAAAGAACCATAGACCGGCAGACAACGAACGACCCAACAACAAATGGAAGAGGACGACCAAGATGATCATGATGATGATGATGCTGCATGTTTGTTGCATGCATGCAAGGGCCATTTAAAACATTATGAACACTCACAAAAAAAAACAACGTACTAAAATACATAAAAATGCTTAAGGAAGCAAAGCAGAAAACTACATTCAACGCTGCAGCAAGCAGACGAGGCTCTTAAAAAAACAAGAACCAACCTCCAATACAATATAGCTGGCAGAGACCTTAAGAACGTTTAAAGATTTCAAATTTTAAAAAAAAAATGAAAAGAAAACGATGTGCATTCTTACAAACGTATACACAGCAAAAAAAAACAGAACCGGGACAGACAGAAGGACGGACGCCTAGTGGTATGGTTAGTTGCTAGCTGGCTATGGGTATGCAACATAAAAAAGACAGACAGACGGATGGACGGACAGATGAATGGACGGACGGACAAACGGACGGCCAGACATTCAAACATAAGACGCGTGTTCAGTAATTCAGGTAGCTGTTGTGCATTGCTTTAATACAACCGCAAGCAAGCGTGCCGTTTGATGCTTTTACTGCATCCATCCATCCACAAGCGTACAGCATTAGCAGCCGCTACAGCAGCAGCAACAACAACAACAAACCAGCAACATTGACTACAGCAACTAATATGTTAAAGAACGTAAATTTTTGAATCTGGCAGTTAAGTGTTCAAGACAAAAAATCTTTTCTTTTTTCTGCGTTTTTTCTTCTTTACAAAGGTATGAAAAAACGAAGACAAAAACAACTTGAATTTTGAGATAAAAAATACACATTTTTTTAAAGAGGAAGAACTTTTTTGTTTCTATTTGTGTGAGTGTGTGTTTATGTTTTGGGTTTGTTAAACTTGCATACTAGTTAGGAAAAACAAAACAAAATTTGCTGTTGAAGTTTAGAGAAGTTCTTACACTGCATTTTCCTGTTTAGCTTTTAGTTTATTCAGGCTATCAAAAGAAAATTGTAGAAATATTTTCAAAACTAAAGGAAAGTTAAAGGGAAACTACAGCATCAAAAAAACAAGAGTTCGATTTGCATTTAGAATGTTAAAAAACAAAAGACTCAAGACACGAACTTGCTTTTTTTTGAAAATAATTTCTCTGAGATTATAAAGGTCCACCATAAGCGGAACCACATGGACTCGCTATTTAAAATAAATTATTAATTTGTTACAAATGTCTGTGTTGGGAATTCGTGATTCTTGTGAACGGCCGACTATCGCACAAGAACTCATTGGCTTAGAACATCTGACATTTTAAGAGACGGTAGTTTTACCTTGTTAAGTGAAATATATGTCGTAATGTCTAAACTGTGCCCCATAGCCAGAGTTGGAGTTTTGGAAATTTGGCTGGAGTCGGTGCAGGAGTCACAAATGAGCACAACACTGACAAAAAGATAAAATTCAAGAAAAAAATTGTATATACTTAAAATCTGTTAAGGAATTTTCAGAGCGTGACATTTTTGCCAATCTTTTTATAATTTCCAACCAACAGAAGACAATATCTTAGCCCATACCAGATTCACAATTGGCGTATCCCAAACGATAAAATTGGACTTATTTCTTGGTACAGAGTGCATAAGAGTTAAAGTAATCACATCAGGGTGGAACTGTCATTTAATCCGATGCGTATTCGCTTTGCCCAATGGGCTAAAGACTGTTTGGTAGGAGATGAAGAATTTTACCAAAAAATCATTTTGATCTCGGGGGCTATATCACTAAGCAAAGTTGTAGCATGTGGGGTTCAGAGAACCTACTCGTGACTATAGAGAAGCCAATGCATCCACAACGAGTCACTGCTTGGTGTGGATTTTGGACTGGCAGCATCATTAAGCCATTCATCTTTGGAAATGAGCTAGGAGCAGCCGTTACCGTCAACAGCGAGTGTGACCGCGCCATGCTCAACGAATTTTTGTTTCCAAAAATTCTAGAGAATGGACATTTGTTTTGAACAAGACGGGGCCAAATGTCACACAGCCAACACAACTATCGATATTTTACGCTCTTCTTTTTAAAATCGATTGTGATGTCAATTGGCTGTGATTTAAGCCCTTTGGATTATTTTCTGTTGGGGGCCAATAAGGATAAATGTTACGCAAAGCATCCAGAGACAATTGATGCGTTGATGAAATCGAAGTTGCCATTGAAGAGATTCGACCCGAAACAATCAAAAAAAAGTTTGTAGTGTTTTTCCTTTTTTTATATTGACACTTTTTCACATAATTTATTTTTTTTAAATTTAACTGGCATTTATACTTTTTTGTAAATTCACTATTAACACTCCAGCTGATAAACTACTTGGTTTTTAAGACTTAAGACAGACGCTCGATGCGATGTTGAACATTTTAGTTCCAAAACTTGAACTAATCGGAATTCGATTTAACCAAAACAGGGCGAATCGGTTCACCATTTCCATGAATATTTCAATATAAAGTCTCAAAAGGAATGGCACTAGTAAAATATATTTATTTATGGCACTAGTAACATATATTTTTTTGTAAATGTTTTGGAGTAACTCGAATAGTTAGATTACAAGTTGTTAACATCCCATTAAGTATAACAGAGGAAACTTATCTCAAATCAGTGAGCTATAATACTCTAATATTCACAGACCGGGGCGTACTGTTTAATGCCGGCTCCGAAGCGCTTATGCATTTTAAGAAGACGCTTTTACATGGCTCTCAGATTTATCTCTTACGCGTAAAGCAATGGCATGGGATAGACACGCTGCTGAAAATTTTTAGTTGTTGCCAAAGGTTTCTTTCTTATTCTTAAAAACTTGACCTCTGTTAAAACATAGAACTTTGAGATCTTAAGCCGAAAATTAACAAACTAGTAAACAATATAAAAATAGCTTAAAAACTGATGATAATGTAATGAAAAAATTAGCTTTTATTTATCTTACCTATCAATACAGCTAAACCGAATAGTTCGGTATCTAGCATGCCTTGTGTGGCAAAATGCAGACATGTCTGTGTGTACACTTCTCTGACTCGACTCTTTGCATCGACTAGGAAGTATAAGGTTTTGGGTTGTTGATTGCCTAGAAGCCTGTGAATGGGAAAACACATAGAAATGGTAATATTTATAAAATAATAATAATAATATAAATGCTATATACTATTTTATAGTTAAATTTATATATCAGATAAAGGCAATTATAGAATAATTATGAAAGTATATAATACTGCCGTTCTCTTGACGTACAAAGTGGGCGATTTAACTTTTAAAATTTGAATCGGCCGTAAAAATAGTACTGATAATTTTTTCAAATTTCTGGTTTTGTTGAAAAGCTTGAACTTTGTCGTTTAATAATCGAACACAATATAATTCATATGACTACTAAAACTGTATAGGCAATGCCTCATCCAATCAACCCAATTTTTCAGTAAATTTTTGAATGTTTCGGATCGAATCTCTTCAATGGCTGTTTCGTTTTAATGTTTCAGCGCTTCAATTGTCTCTGGATGCTTTGCGCAACATGTATCCTCAGTAGCTTCGTAAGAAAAAAATCCAAAGGGCCTAAATCACAGTTCCGAGGCGGCTAATTTACTTCACAACTTCGGCTGGTTATTAGATTTTCAAAAACACTGCGTAAGATATCTATGGTAGCATTGGCTGTGTGACAAGTGGCCCGTCTTGTTGGAACCAAATAAAGTCCATGTCATTGTCTAGAATTTTTGGAAACAAAAATTCGTTGATCATGGCGCGGTAGCGCTCACCGTTGAAGGTTTCGGCGGCTCCCTGCTCATTTTTGAAGAATAACGGCCCAATGATGACGCCAGCCCAAAATCTACACCAAACAGTGAATCGTTGTGGACGCATTGGCTTCTTAATAGAAATAGTCACGTGTGATATCTCTGAACCCCATATGCGGCAACTTGGCTTATTGACATACTCACCGAGATGAAAATAAGCTTCATCGAAAACGTGATTTTTCGGTCAAATTCTTCACCTCATGCCAAGAAATCTTTAACCCATAGAGCAAAGCGACTAAGTTCTGACTTAGGTCAACCTTTCCGATAAAACCAGAAATGTGGAAAAATTATTACAGCCGATTCAAATTTAATATTTTAAATATCCAATAGCCTTGATAAAATAAAAGCAATATTTACTAAATTTCTAATTTCTAAAAAATAATTTATATTGCTGAGCTGGCTTAATTTGAAACCGAATAAAAAAAACCGATTTAAAACATTTTGTTAAGGGCCCAATGCTCCTGACAAAAACTATACAATTAAAAATGAAGAAATTGAGTGTCTTATATATCACATCAGTTGTGAGAATCGAATTAATATTTAATATCAGATTACTCTGTTCTCAACCATAAAAGGTCTTAGTCCGCGATCAGGTTTGAAATCCCCAAACTTCGATATTGTGCGCGTCACCTTTAAAGGGTTATACCAAGAGTCCTTAAGTCTTGCTAGACTTGTTTTTATTTGGGAACCTCATTCGGTTCCTTATGGACTCGCAAAAGCGCTGTCGAAAATATTCCCAAAGCTGCCGGTTTTATGTACAAGATTGACCCGAAACAAACAATCTTCGGCCAGAGACAGACTAGTTAACAATATGTGTTTTTTGTTCGTCTTTTTTCGTCGTGGAAGCAGCACTTAAAAAAAGTGTTGGGACATTTTCATACTTCCGATCAACATGTTCTAGCAAGTCTTTGTAGCTTGATAACTTAACATTTTCTTCTATTGACAAATATGTTAAATAAGTTATACATAAGAACTCTTTTTTATGAGTATTTATTTGAAAACAACTTACCTTAGTGCTAAAAATCTTGAGCCCGGTGACAGCTGTTCGGCCGAGGACGCGCATACTTCTAATGGCGCGCTGACAGTACAAAACGCTCGCATGCTGCATCGTTATTTGAATGCAACAAAATCGTTGGAAATATTTGTCTAAAAAGAAACACAAGAAAAAAAACCTTAAATTAGATAAACGCATAAAGAAAGCAACAAATGTTTTTTAAATGACCATAAAAGACAATAAAACATCAAAAACGAACACAACACCAAATGCAATCTATTAGCATATTTCTTGTTTTTTTTTTGATAAGGCGATCATAAATAAATTTCAATCTAACTTTTCAAAAATTAAGTAGCTTAAAATTCCTCTACCTAGCTCTTCGTATGGCTCACTGTCTATACGTCGTCCATACATTCGTCTAGCCATCGGTCGGTCGGTGTGTAAAATGAATTTTTGAAATTTTATGAGCTTTAATATTATCACACAATGAATGAAAAATAAGAAAAAAATATAAAAAATTATAATACTTTATGCCATAAACCAACAAATTTCACCAAACAAACAACAACCACGACAACTGGGAGTAGCGCAAACTTGTAGACAAGTTTCTAATATTCGTATCAGACGTATTTATGTTTACTATATAAAAATTGGTATATATATATATTTGTACGAGTGTATATTGATCGTTTGGACACACAAAATCCCAAATAAAGAAAGTTTCTTGCGACGTCGACAACCAACAAATTATGTTGTAGATTTATGCATAAATTAAAATCAAAACGAATGAATAACACCAACAACAACAATACACTCACATACAATATTAAAGACAAATAGCAACAACAAAAATTAACAAAAATATAACATTTGAAACAAAAACGCTACCGATAAAGTCTAGTCCAGTGACTTTAGCAGAGTTCGAGAGCCCCCCTTGACTCGGCTTTACACCAAATACCGTAAAAATTATGTATGGTAGGATTTCAAAATTTTGAAATTGTCATTTGTTGTTGATGATGGTGTTGCTGCTCGCAGCAACATTAGTATTCATGTCTGGTGTGAGCAGATAACTAAAGACCATATGTTCGTCCGTCCCTCTGTCTGTATAATTGGTAGTTTTTTTTCTATTTCACTTATAATTTTTTTCTATAATCAATCAATATTGGAATGACATAAATTTTATTCGATCCATGTGCTTTGGGATGAGGGGAAAAATTATAGGTTTAGATTAAATTTCAATCACTCATTTCATTGGACATTTCAAATATTTATGTAAATTAAGTTTAGGTTGGCTGGCTGTCTTGCTGGTCGCTGCTTATTGATTTGTGAACTTTTTAAGGTCCACCGATGTTAGGTAAGGGCGGGGAGATTTTATTTTTGTCGCTTCGACTCGCGAAGAACGACTTTCACAATGTTTTGCTGTGCTGGAAAATTTCCGTCCGTGCCTGTTACCGGGGTGGAATTGACAACAAAACCCAATTAGTGTCATCTATTAATCATCGGACGTATATGGGTGGTGTATATGGTTTTGTGAGTGTGTCTATCTGGCAACGTGTGGACAACAATGTGATTTTTATGAGGTACAAATTATCGTTTCCGTTGGAGATGGTTGACGACAATGTAACTGAGTGAAGGTAAGATCGGAATTTTTGTATTAAGGCTTGCTAAAACTGTTACAGGGTTTGAAAAACTATTATCTCTTTCAGAAATATCTGCTTGTTGTAGAAGTTTTATGGACAATCCAAAGGAAATAAGCCATACAAATTGAAAAGGAGGCAACTAAATATGTTTTCCAAAGTCAGTTTTCAAATATCAATAAAACAAGAATCGATTAAGCATGCATCATCATTCTGATTCTGACACAATGTATATAATTCGTCTTCTTGAACACTGCTAACGTAACCTTTCTATATGGTTACGAGATACGGGTATCCGCGACAGAATAATTCGACTACGAGAGACGAATTTCGTAACATGGATCAACATATTTATATTTCTCAATTGCATCTATTGCCGCATTGGAAATTATTCTAAATATCAGTGCTTCAAAAAAAAATAGTTTTCTCCTGATATCGGTACTATAGGGGCCATCCAAAATGTACGAGTATTTGGCGCTAGTCTGTAAGGACCATCTGAAAAGAGTTTCATGAACCTTCAAGAAGTGGTTTAATGTCAAATTTACATATGCATACACATAAGCGCAAAATAGAAAGGGACCTGAGGTTAAAAACCAGGTTTGTTCAGGAGAGCCATTTTAAAGATTAGGTCCCTTTCTATTTGCGCTTAGAATCGTCGACTTCACTTTTGGGGCATGGGATCGGTCTCATTCGATGCTCAGATGTTGTCCACATCAAAAAAAGAAAAAAAAATTTATTGAGAATTGACACTTAGGTCCCTTTCTCTATGCGCTGTCACATATATCAATTTTCAATTGCGAATATTTTAAAGTTCTTGGTAGGGGCATAAATGCTGTTACACACATTTTATGCTGTAAAATAAAAAGTACTGAATGTTTTTAAACCAAATATTTTTTAATATATTTATTGATGTACGTTGTATCCAAAAAGGGTCTACTTATTCGAAATGTCCGCCTTTTGCCTTTACACACGCCTTAAGTCGCACTGGCCAATCGTCAATAGCTGCACGAACTTTGCACGGAAAATTGGCCACAGCTCGAACGAAAACAGTCTTAAGAGATCCAATGTTGGGGTATCTTTTGTGACAAGCCTTGTCCTCTAAAACCGTCCACAATTTGTAATCCAATGGGTTCAAATCTGGACTGCCTGAGGGCCATTCTTCAGAGGAAATGAACGCTGGCAAATTGTTTCGAAGCCAGGCCTGGTACGTTTTAGCCGTATGGGCCGGCGCAGAATCTTGCTGGAAAGTCCATGCCTGGTTTTGGAATAGGAATTGTTAAGAGGCTTCACAACAGCTTCCAAAACGGTTTCTTGGTAAACTTTGGCCGATGTTTTGACTCATTGTTCGCAGAAATGCAGGTCAGTGACCCCATCGTAAGAGACACCCCACCAAACCATGACTGAAGCTGGGTGATGACCCTTTTTCACCCTTGGGATCAGTTCAGGAGCTTCCTTAGATGACCGCGCATACACTCGTAACATTTTACTTGTTAAATTTTTCCTAAACGGTAAAAATTTTTTCATCGGAGAACAAAATTTTGCTGTGCAAGTTATCAGCGTGCTTTACCAAAATACGTTTGCATTTTTAATCCTATTTTTTTAAAGCTGCAGTCAATAAATGTCAGCTACGTCGTTTGAAAGCCCGAAGTCCCAAGTCTTTTTTATGACTGAGGACTTTTGCGTGATATTCATTTCAGGGGCCTTGATTTTCTGTTTTCGGACCGAATTTCTGTGAATTCTTGATTTAACGGCTTTGATGACATGCGGTGTTCGGTGTTCAGTCTCCTCAAACAGTTTTATGCATCGTTAGACGAACATGCGGCTAATCCCTAGTGGCTGGAGCGTTTTGAAAATATCGCTTTTTTCATTTTACACTTGAAAAGCGCTATTACAGCGATACGGTTCTCATTATCTGACCACTCCATGATGAAAGTTGACACAATTTTAAAATCCCGTTATAGACTAACGGTATTGAGGTTAGCTTTCAAAACCCATATGACATCAAAGGGGTATGTTCAGTTCTACTATTGAAATGGGTGTGTTCAATGTTGTAACAGTGTTTATGACCCTACTAGGTAGTATTTCGTTTAAAGGTTAAGATATGTATATCTGCCCTACCTGACATTTGCTTGATTAATAATTTTATTGTTAGAGCTAAATCACTTACTGCGTTGTAAAATTAAGAGTATGCAGCAAACAAATTTTGGGAAGGTTGTAATTTTTCTGCTTTATAGCCGTCGAGTTGAAAGGTAGCCATTTTGGAGGAAGTGATCGTGTGAAATCTAAACCGTGGGCTTTATAACCTGGCTTTGGCCTGTACAACCTTGTCCAGCACTAAATATCTACGGCCAATACTGTGTCGTATATTTGCTTGACAGGTGTAGTACAAGGAAATCACATTGTTGTAAGCCGCTGTCGTGTGATGGCTTCAGGGCGATCACATGGAGTTAAGTGCCGTCTAGTAACACCTTACAATTTTCAGCGGCTGTTTTTTTTTACCATCTATATGGAGGCTTCTAGACGTGTTAAGTATTTATCTATTAGCAGAGACTGCGATTTTACCTACCCATGAAATGCTTTTGACAGTTCCGATACTTGGATCAAATCAGTTTCATGACTTTCGATCCATATCTGTATGCATTCAGGCTTGCCATGGTTTCAGAATTTCAACTCGGTAATTTGGCGATTCAACGAGTATAATACAGTAGTTCTCGATCAATCATTATGCGAATTATATCTTTCGCTAATCAATGGAAACTGCTCTGAGTTTCGCGTTTGATTTTTAATGCGATGTTGAAAGCAGTGAAAACAATCTTCTGTCAAGAATGTATTTGGTATCACTTGTAAGTAAATGTACGACAATATCAGGTGCAACATTCCCATTGTACTTATCACGTTTAAGCAGCTTCGAAATTAATTGCTTTTCATGTTTGCGCAATATTTAAGTTTTTATTCTTTGATCGTTTGGCAGTAGTATTTGACAGCTGATATTTTACAGAAACAGAGTTGATTTTTTTAGTAGCTACGAGGGAAGTTCCAAAAGGCAGGGATTTACCGTAAACATTTTCACTTTAAATATTCAAACATTCTCTAGTCGCAAATAATCTTTTTATCGTTACGAGTGCTTTATGCATTACTGTGTGACGCGGAGTCTCCGCTGTCTGGACTGACTCACTGCGCCAAAACGATCGATTTTGATTAATGACACACAATTTCCTATGAGATACCGCAAAACCAACGACAAGTGACCCATAACGTGAAACATTTGAACAATTTATCTCACAATGGGACGGATGTATGGCTAAAGGGACGGGCTGGGGACAACAGAGGTTCCCCAAATGGTATTGATCTTCACCAATATACGCACACCCCTACATAGAAGTACCTACTTGTACAAACATAATGCGTTGACATACGTTTTTGTTATGTTGGCGAGTACGCTGGCGGAGAAGGGTGGGATAGAGGGCACGTCTTGCGATCGGTCGCTCAATGTTGTCTTTAAGTCAATTTGACAACAAATTTGCCTTTTGTTGTCATTGGTGGTGGTGTTGCTGGCGGCGCTGGTGGTGTTATTCTTGTTATCACTGCTTGTAAGTGTGTAATTGCTTATTTATTGTCATCGCACTAGGGTTATAATGCCGAAGTAAAAAGTCGAGTTTCGACCTGTTTTTTAAAAAAATGTTTGAAAAGTCGACTCCCAACTAATCGACTTTTTCCGGTAAAAAGATGCTTTATCGAATTTTATTTCAACTTTTTCCACTTCGAGATTTTAGTAACTTTTACAAATGTATGCATACGCTCCACCGAAAGGTGGATGCTATATTAAATTTACACACGATCAACTGTAAAAGATGGACGAAATGAGCTTTAACGAGAAGATAAAAAACACAAGGTGAGTGTCAATCATTTTGTGAAAGCTGATTTGTTGTGTTTAATGAGAGTGAATTAAGTGTTTTCTGTGTTTTAATTTTGACTTTTTGTGTTGCGAGTATTGTGGATAAATAAACAAAGAATTTGTGCGTTACTGAAGTACTTTTTATCTACGCTATTACAAAAAAGAAGCATTTATTCCATATACGGTTTATCGTCATTGCTATAATGTACATATCGTCCGTCACAAGAAATATAAAATGACCAGTAGCTCGTTTCGGTAACTCGTACCGATCAGAGTTACCGACTGAAATTACCGATTTGACGTCATTGTCACCTTCACTATTTCTGTAAAAAAAACATTGCCGATTCTTATTCCATTCACTCGTTCCTAATCGGTAATATGACGTCGTTCCGATTCTACTTCAATAGGAATCGCTTAAAAAAGTATTTCTGTAAGAAAATCGACTCAAAATAACCGAGTGCAAATGTTTGTTTACTTGCAATGTACATCACCAACCGCCAGCTTATTTAATTCCTCGTTTTTTATTTGTTTGTATATTTTTTTGTTTGTAAAATAAGTGAGAAGGTAAGTTCTAGTTATTTCAGTGCAGTGTTTTAATACAAAATATTTGTACATGAAATCAAATGCAAATAAAAAGCTGCCTGTCATCTGTTTCAATTCCTACCGTATCTTTCCGATTTGTGTTTCTTTCATCACTGATCAAATTTGTACCGATTTCAACGTACAGAAACAGCAGTTATCACGAAAGCGGTAACTTTCAATCTAGACGGTGTGACGTCACATAAATCGGTAACTCACCGATTTATTTGCAGAAACGAGCTACAGGGGAAGCAAAAAACGTTACCACTTCTTAAATACTTTACACATTAATTTTTTTCTTTTATAAATGGTTTAATTAAAGGCGGCATATTTATTTCTAAAAAAATATTCTTTTCGAACTGCCCAAGGGGCTCAAAGTTTACCTAGATTTAATTAATATGTTCACGGATTTTCAAAGTACAAATATGATTGTATGCTTAGGTTCGTGAGAAAACTTTATTATTTGATAAACATATACAGAATGCCATTTTTAGGCCCCAATCCATTTGTATAGGTCTATAGTTAGAAATGGACCTATATGGTCCAAAATTGGATGTTTGTCCATCGGAATATTCTATACGAAATTTTATCAAAATCGAAACAAATTAGAGCAATAGAGCAAATAACTTATATCGGGGTAGACCATTGTACTGGGGCTATAACAAAATGTGTACCTATATAACCCATTTTCATCTAAGTTAGTTACCGACCTATCGTAATGAACTGAGCAGAGTTCCTTAGAATTGGGTGTAATATCAAATCGATTGAACATATGTTTGAGAGCTTTATCTAAATCTGAACTAAGGTCCTTGAACTCAATTACGCCTGTTCTTGGTTCAAAAACTGTAGTTCTGCCAAATTTCATGAAGATCGGAATCAATTGCGGGCTGCAGTTTGATTACAAGCTTTAAATCAAATCAAAATGTGATTCTGGGTTGATTCGTGCACATAAGTTGGGTCTAGTTCAAATATTTTTAGTAGTAACAAACATTTGCCATGAAACTAACTTATAATACTTTGTAACACAAAGTGATGCAGGGCGAAGACGATAAATTGTGCAAGATGGCGATTGAGCTTTATCGAACAATTGAAAAACAGATGTGAGTAAAAATCATTTAGGGATTGCTGTACGAATTAAGTGTTTTCTGTGTTCCATTTTTGATTTTCTGGTGTTCTTGTGATTGTGAACAAGCAAATGTGGAAAAATAAACTCCGAAAATTTAGGTGTTACTGAAGTGTGTTTTTCTACATTATTGCAAGAAAGAAGATAATCGCCCGTCTTGACAATTTATCGTCTTTGGTGCAGGGTATGGATATTTCTTAAGACGTTTTCCCATATAAATTCAAGCGATGAAAACGTCTCACTTTGACTTGTTTTTGTACGAAAGAGGAACGAAAACTTTTCGCACAGGCGATTCCACCTGAAATATAGAGTCATCTCCAAAATATTCGTTTTTTATCGTTGGTTTGTCATCTCAAGGCAGACATTTTTAATCAATCGTCAAACATATTTGGTGAAATAGATATTTTATGAAGTAAAAGTAAAAATAAGCGTACTAAAAGAAAAAAAAATAATTTAATTTATCCATTTGTTGAAGAAAAATATGTATTTCAGTAGTTTAATAGTCACGACGTTGTTCTTTGTTTGTAAACAATAATGAACTGTCTAACGAAAACCACAACGAGAATGAAAACGACCACAAATTGTGTGAAAATTGGTTGAGACGTTTTGAAAAGCTTCGAGCGAAAACGAGAATAAATGGCCCAATGAAAATGCAGTAATAAGGTGGCAGTAAAAAGGCAAAAAAATCGAGCGCAAAAATCGAATATTCGATTAAAATCGACTAGAGGAGTAATCGATTTAGACATTTATAACCCTATATTGTACGCTTCAAATTATTGTTGTTGGCATTTTGTGTATGTCATTGTACAAGAAACACTACTATGCCTAAAAACGGAATAAGGTCAGTAAAAGTTTTTATTTGATTTTTGTTTTGTGTTTTATGTTTAATGTTTTTTTTCGTTTTGTTTATCTTTCTTTCGGCATTTTGGGATGAATATATACATAGGTTCACTCATGTGTGTAAGTACAATTTGCAATAACACTTTAAAAGTTTTTGTTTTTAAGCCACTACAGTAACAACACCATCAAGTGTTGTTGAAGTAGGAGGTGTTGCAATTTCTTTAAGAAAATAATAAGAAGAAACTAGTAAAAATAGTGGTAAACTCGCCCGTACCGAATTATTATTACTCTACCCAATGAAGTATTTGACAAACTTTTGATTAAAATAAAACGAAATTAGAAAACAAGCGATTTGGTTTCTAGTCGCTAAAAAACATGCTTACATGGCACACACTGCTTTATAAAAACATATGTTTTTTGTTATCGATAAAAGCGATTTTTGAGAAAAGCGATTTTTTTCCAAACGCTCCGGCCACCAGGGATTATCTTCATGTTCGTCTACCGATGCATACAACTTTTTGAGGAGACTGGAGATGTAAAAGACCACCACCGGTCGGGCCGCCCACGCTCTGTTTGAACACATCATGTCATCAAAGCCGTTAAATCAATAATTCGCAGAAATACGCTCCGAAAACAGAAAATCATGGCCCGTGAGATGAATATCACGCAAAAATCCATGAGTCGAATCATTAAAAAAGACTTGGGAATTGGGGCTTTTAAACGACGTACGGGACATTTATGACTGCAGCTTTAAAAAACAAAAGGATTGAAAAATGCAAACGTCTTTTGGTGAAGCACGCTGATAATTGGCACAGAAATATTTTGGCCACCGATGAAAAAATTTTTACCGTTCAGGAAAAATTTAACAAGCAAAATGATAGAGTGTATGCGCGGTCATCTAAGGAAGCATCTGAACTGATCCCAAGGGTGGAAAAGGGTCATCACCCAGCTTCAGTCATGGTTTGGTGGGGTGTCTCTTACGATGCGATCACTGACCTGCACTTCTGCAAACAAGGAGACAAAAATTCGGCTAAAGTTTACCAAGAAACCGTTTTGGAAGCTAACAACAGCTCCTTAACAATCCCCTGTTCCAAAACCTTTCCAGCAAACGCCCCAGACCTGGCTTCGAAACAATTTTCCAGCGTTCATTTCCTCTGAAGAATGGCCCTCCGGCAGTCCAGATTTGAACCCATTGGATTACAAATTGTGGACGGTTTTAGAGGACAAGGTTTCTGACAAAAGATACACCGACATTGGATCTCTTAAGACTGCTTTGGTTATAGCTGTGGCCAATTTTCCAATGGACGAGGTTCGTACAGCTATTGACGATTGGCCAGTGCGACTTAAGGCGTGTGAAGGCAAAAGCCGGACATTTCGAATAAGTAGATTATTTTTGGATACAATATACATCAATAAATATATTAAAAAAATATTTGGTCCAAAAGCATTCATTACTTTTTATTTTACTGCATAAAACGTGTGTAACAGTATTTATGTCCCTACTAGGTATATATATATAAAGGTCCCTCCCGATTTGAGGTCGCACTACTTTGCGAACGAAGAACAGGGTACAATCTTGATCAACTTTTGCATAATAGCCATAAGCGAACTGATTTAGTCACTAAAAGGTGCCAAACGCAATCGACAATTTTCAATATTTGTGAATGATTGCCATCTTCATTCACAAATACATATATTGCCTTAGATAAAACTAGGAATGCAATACAATACAAAACGAAATGTTCCCAAGCTCATGTTAAAATCAGTATACCCCTAGCTTATGCTGAAGGGTATAGAAAAACAGTACATACAAGTGTTCGCCAGTATTTGTGAACCCAATGAATGCGTTACTAAATCGGGGATAAATACTACAATTTTATGCAGATTGTCACTTTAAGTGGCCCATAGATCATGATGATTGTGACGGTGACAGAGCTGATGATGATGATGAATAAATCACATGGCTTTTTTTATATGGTTGTCATTGTCATTAAGCACCACTTTTCACCAGTGTGTGATTAGATTTTTTTTACATGCTCGTTGGTTTATAAATATCTTTTTTCAGCTCAGATTTTTTTTCATATGTCAAATGTTAAAGTATGCATATGGAAAATATTCAACATCTCTCGCATATAATATGGTAATTATTAGTTAAGTTAAGAGTTATTGTTAAAATATTTATTTATTTGTTCGTTTTGTTTCGCTTTTTTGTTGCTGTAATAATTACCAGCATTTAATAACGTTAATTATTTTGGGGCTGGGTAATGTTGGCTATAATACATATGCATACAGCTGATACAGAAAAAACTATATATGTTGGAAAAATATTAAGTCGGTCAAGATCGCATAATATTCATTCGGTTTGATGTTATTTCCATAGTTATCTCATTGGAAAGCTGAAAAATTATTAAAAAAATTTAAACTTGCAAAGTGAGTTTAAACCCATCGGAAAGAACATTTTAAGTACACCCATTCACATTTGCCTTATTATATAACATTTAGGGAAAAACAGTAGTTTTTATGAAACTTTTGCACGATTTGTTTTTTTTTTTTGTTAACTTCGGTTTAAGGCTGAGAGGCTAACATATTTATTATAAAACCTTTTTAGGCCTTTTTTGAGTAAAAATATTTTCTTATAATTCGGTATTTATAAGGTCAAAATTCATAAGATCTCAAACGGTGTTGAGATCATCCACATGTGATACAGGGGATTTTTAAATTTAAGAAAAAAAATTAACTGCAGATCTTTTGAATGTCAGAAATTTGAATTTAATTTTAAAATTAAGAAAAAAATTAACAGCAGATCTTTTGAAAGTCAGAAATTTGGATTAACTTTTTTAAGAATAACAGTTTACCGCGCACATACAGATCAACTGTTGAACTTTTTGATGTTATTTTTAATTCGGTTTTTTTATTCTAATTTAATATAAGTTTTTTTATTTTTAAATTTTATTTTGTTTTTATTAATTATTATTTAATTATTGTTGATTTCGATTTTTTTTATTTATTTTGTTGTACAGGGTGATTCATTCACGACTGGACACATTTTACCAGCGTATTCCTTAGCTCATTTCATTAAAATATGTCCATCTACGACCATGCCCGAAAATGCAAGGGGGCAAAATGAAGAGTACTAGAATAAAATTAGTTCTAAGTTCTAAACTGCCGAAAGCTCTAAGGTTTAACCGAAACTTTCAATGGTACTCGTATGTCCGAATCGACATCATCCACTCAGACATGCAAATTCCACAAGTCATAGGTAAAATTAAACTTTTCCGAAAAATACTTATCACGATTGGTGGCTCAATACGAATATACTGGCGATTTATCTTTTAGACGACAGTAATGAAACAAGACGTTAAAAGAGACAACGTACTAGAGCTTCTATTCAGATGATGCAGAAACTGAAAGACACCCTCACACTATATAAGTAATTTTATTAGAAATTCTACATAATGAAATGAAATTCTATTTGTACCTGATTTTGAACGGATTTGCTTATTATAAAATAAATAAATAAAATATAAAAGAATAACTTTTTTTTTGTTTTATTGCATATGAATACATATTAAGTATAATATTATACATATTACTTTTTTTAATTTAAAAATACAGAAGCGAATCTGCAAATATCTATGTATCGTATATGTGTATTGGCTATGGGATTGCAAGTAATTTTTCAAAACTGAAGGTAAAAAACTTCGAAAATATCACAAGTATACAGAAATTATTAAGAAACTAGTAAAAAAAACCCTAAATTCGGACTTGGCAGACTATATTATACCTTGCACCACTAGATACGATGAAGAGACAACTGAAAACACATTTTTAACTCTTAATCTTAATAGATATTCACTTCAACGTATTATGCCATGAAAACCAAAAAATTGATAATACCAGTGTACTTAATTCAGTAAAATCATTTACTGAACAACTTAGGTTGTTACGACCAATAATGTTTTGAAATTTTTAAACAAAAAATTGGCAGCGGTTGCAACTAGATTCTAATGACAAATTGCCGACTATTGCCACAACTAAGAAATGATTTGAATACTAGCCCGAAACATTTTAAGTGTTGTAACATTTCAAAAGTTGCCAGCTGCTAGGACCTTCCAAAAAAATAGTTTTTACCAAATACAATAACTGCACATTTAACCACATCATTCGATTGGCAAAAAATTAGTCAATTCTATGGGTGTAGCATATGATAGCGCGCCACATTCTCTTCATCCAGCTCCTAAAGTCTATTATTTCAATTTGAATGTTTTATATTTCCAATAATGGAGGAAACTAGAAAAAAAACAATTGTCGCAGTCATTTATAAATTACAATAAAATCTCCATTAAGGAGCTGTAATTTTATAGGTTATACCATAAAAAAGATTATGACAGCAATTAGCGCCCAACGTACGCCTGACTTGGTGTGTTTGAAACAAAGTCAAAACAACTTTTTCTCCATTCAACAAATTCATTTAAGTTTTTGTTTGTACGATCGTTTAATAACTAATTATTTCAGAAATTCCTCTAACCACAAATCGACAACACAGACTGATTTAAAAAAAAATTAATATAAATACATATATCGCGTATAAATCACACAATAATATTTAATTACACTATTTTTTACGATACAATATTTCTTCTTGACATTTCAAAATTAAACCGCAGCGGCAAAACAAGCAAGGAATGAAATAAAGAAAAAACTAAAAAACAATAACAATAAACGCTTAGACGTTTGTAAATGATGCGACAAACGGAGAAATGGTGTCGGCAAATGAGTGATACATTCTTGAACAGTTAAACATGTATTTAATTGAAATTTAATTACTTAATTAAAATATAATTAATAATACTTAAAAGTAAACACATGCAGAATACGTGTAGATCAACGACTGTTATGTGTATATAAAACAAAACGATAGAAACATTAACTCCATAAAAAATATTAAAAAAGAGCACAAAAAAACGTAAAGAATGCCATAAAGATTAGAAGTAAAACATTTTTAAAAAGAAAAACTATATAAACAAATATTTATGGTAAGGTATGCCATTTCAAACACGTCTTGTTTACGCGCGCCTCATTTAAAATGTTTATAACGTTAGTATTTCTGAAAAATAATAAAAATTATTTAGCAAAATAAAAAACAGAGAAAAATTAGAATTGCTTCAGCGCTATTATCTTTCTACAGCTTATTACTTATAGGATCACAATTGCAGGTTTTTTACACTCAAATCAACATTATTTTAGTGAATTCCCGTCTTTCTTCAACAACAAGCGAATTTCTTACGAAGCTAACAATTTCATATTTAAAAGCTTGCCTTCAAACACTACTCTAAACCACCACAGTTTTTTAATGAGACTTCACTCTATGATATAACTTCTCCGATTTAAGTTATTTCAGATTGATTACATTTAAAGTGATGTTTGAAATATCATAAAAACGCAATGAAATCTTTGGATGAAGATTTAAAGTGATTCCCTTGATGTTACTAAGAATCCAATATGTGTTTCAGGTAGGTCGAAATATTTTTATTTACACATTTTTCTTGTTTTAACTACAATACTGATCATAAAACAATTTTTTTATTATGATATTTTTTATTTATACATTTTGGTCGAATTCTGACTTTAAAATTCAATCTTATGATCGATTTTCGTGTTAAGCCGGTCAAATATGTAAAACAAAGCGCCACCAAGTGTCCAACATGTTTAAAATCTAACGTCACAAGTCATGAAATATTTCTGTATGAATAATTAATTCTTTTTTGGTTTTGTTTTATTAAATATCACTTTGTCCTGTTTATTTTTTCAATTTGCAATTATTCGACATGAGTTGTAGACAAACATTGGCTAAGACGATCAAATAACATTTATGGCATTCCTATCCGGACATAAATATCAGCTCAGGCTTTTAATAAAAAAGGTTAAATTGCGTGAAAAATATGCAAACATATCGTAATACATTGGCTTTATGCCACTTTGTTTTTAAGACCATTCCATACGTCCGTCTCTCTGTCCCTCCTTTCCTCCACCAGTCCGTTTATTTTCAAATCGACGCTTTGCTCTCTTCCCGTTGGTCTGCCCATACATATTCTCTAACGTTTTTAAAGCGTTAAATACTGTTGTTTTTTTTATAATTTATTTTGAAAAACAATAATAATATTTTTTTTTAATTCACTGCCAGTTATTTGTTGTTGTCCCCTTTCTGTTGTTATTATTATTTACTCGCTTCTTATGATCTCACAAGAATGGTATGTTTATGGCGCGATTTCGTATATTTTATTCATAAAGCCGCAATCAAGCGTATGGGCATTTCCATTATCAAACAATCAAATATAATTCATTGAAGATTTTGTTTAAAGATAATTGAAGTGCTAATTTGAGTGGGGTGGTGAAATAAAGAAAGGTGATAAACTTTAAAGTAATGTGAAGATGACTAGGCGATTTTTAAGGCCATTAAAATAGAGAAGTTAAACACTTAATACATGAAAGAGGCTTTTATCGTAAGTTACATTTTTAAGTGGCGGTTTAATGATAGTTTAAAATAAAAAATGTTGGATATTGCAAAAAGTGTTTGTTTAACACTTATAGTGAATACGTAAAAAAACATGTTGGCAATTTATTAGTATATTACTAAAAAAAAACACAAAAAATATATGACTTATTTTGAATACGTAAAAAAAACATGTTAGCAATTTATATTACAAAAAAAACATAAAATATATTATTTATTATTTGTAAACCAAAGCCTAGAATATTTATTTATTTTCGTTTTTCAAATATTTTGATTTACTATTCTGATTTTCTTAATCCTTTTTAAATAATTGTATGTAAACTTTCATACTACTTAGTGTTTTTAATAATAATTATAGAAAAATTCTTAACATTCCTTTCAAAGACTATGTTTATTTGCAAGTAACACAGTTTTAAAAAAATCTTTTATAATATTATTTTTTTTTAAAATTTAACATTCTTTTTTAATCATTATCATTTATTGGAAAGCTTTATAATTTCAAAAACCCTGTTTTTATTTGCTTATTTTATATTTAATTAATGTGTTTGCGTTTTACTTTGGAATGCGGATAATTTGCTATGGTTAAGACAAAACGAAGTATAAAAAAATCACGCAAACGAATAAACGTTTCAAAAAATGTGTAAGGGAAATATACTTTATGGTCGATACACAATGATCCTGTGATACCCTGTAAATTAATTAGGAAAATATTAACAGACATGTAATGAGTTTCAGTGTGGCATTGGCAGTATATGGGGATATGGATGTTGGGCTAATCACTCTGAAAAGTTTTGGATTTAAGAGAAAATTCCATTGATTTTTAGAACCCATATATTTATGGTAAAAGGATGATTTTGGGGTAGGTCCGGACCAGAAATTTAGACAAATCTTAAATGTTAGTGCAAATTTAAATTAATGATAAAGCTAAACCTTTTCGGAGTAGCCATAAGTCCATGTTCGAAGAATGTAATAAAGTACAAAATAATAAAATTAATAAAACTTAGCGCCGATTCAATAAAATGTTACCGCGACTCACTGAAGAATCAATTGATATCAATTAACGTTCACTGGAAATTAACATTTTCTTTCAGTTTTGATAATAAGTTGTAAATTATTTGTAATATTCGTGGAAAGTTTCGGTTTTACCATGACTTAAAGTTAAAATAAATACTCTATACGAGTATTTCGAGTGCAAAAATCATTAAGATCGCCCGGTAATCGCTCTAAGGACAAATAGTTCTGTTTAAGGTTAAGTAAAACAGATTATAAATTTTATATTTCAAATTTTTAATCATTTTATTGACCGAATAACGAAATATTTGTAATAAGCGACTGACAATTTCGTTGTTATTCATTGAATTTCTTTATCACTCCATTTTTTTTTTATCAAAATTTAAAGTTATAAAATTGAGCTTGCCTTTCTGTCGTTTTATATAAGAACTCTAAATTCAAGTACATGACCAAATTCTCACAAGAAACATTTTGTACAAGCTTAAGCCCAATTTTATTTTCCCAGTATTATGGTTGAGTGTAGGGTATTCTACCACAGAAATTTATAGAACGCGTGTGTGAGAGTGGTGTTAGTGTACTCAGAATAATAATCGAATTTTTTATATATCTTCAATACAATAACACAAACCACGATTATACCATTCTAATTTCCATATGAATTCATATCCCGCGCTTTCTTTGCCCCTTCTACTTTTGCCAGGGCCAGGCATTTAAACAACTTCGTATTGTTAATGTAATTGATTTTTTATGCATTTTATTTTATTAGAATTCTCCCGCTGCCGTCCAAACGGAACCCAGCAACAAGCGCATACGAGTACGTACGTACGTTTGTACGTCCGCCTGTCTCAGTGTCTGCCTATGTCTGTCTGAGTTCCATTTCCTTTTAATTAATATTGATGATTTTTCAAATGGACTTTTTTTACGGTACATTTTCAGCATTATCACTAATCATTTATTATCACTTATAATAGGAAAAAACCAACTAAGCTCAGCGCGATGTTTTCGGTTTCAACTGAAACGCCGTACGAATACAGACCGTCCAAAACTTAAATGGAGTTGAAGATCTACATTCTACAAAATACATATGCATGTATGTTTTTGGATATTTTCTGTTATTATCTCCAAGAGGTATCATAAATTTATTAATGTGTTCTTTAATGATGATAAATTTGTATAAATGCATACAGGTACTCTTTCTTGCTCGGATATTTTATGAGGTTTTTGTTTTGTTGTTGTTATTTTTATTCGCCTATTAAGGTCAGTTAATTGTATGAAATTGATTTTACAGAACTACTTTAAGATAAAAATGTTTTAAATGTTTAAAGAGGTGCCTGTTTTAGTTTTGTAGGGCAAAATAGGTATTAAATATGGATGTTTATGTTGAAAAGAAAATCACAGGGAAGAATAAGAGGCACTTTAATTCGTGGTCTTGTAATAAGTGAACAAATTGTTAACCTAAAAGTCTTAATCATAATATTCTTAAATTATTATCGTTTTAAGCCTAGTATTAACCTAAAACGAAAATTTCGCTCCTATAAGAAATACTTATACATGTAGCAAAGCAATCGATATTTACCGTTGGTAAATTCCGTTTAACTATTTTCGTTTGGTGGTACTCAGCTAAAACAAACAGATTGCGAAATTTCTACTTATAATTGTTTGGTCAAGGAATTTTTGACATTAGTATAAGAAATGTAAGAAATGTGTTATGTTGTGAAGTTATTTTTGAGGGTATTTAAATGAATATGATAAAAATAATTTATTTGAAAATAAGTAACGGAGTAACTGCACTGATCTACACTAGAATTTTTCTTTGTAAAAATAAATGAAAACCCCTAAGCGAAATTTTCGTTTTAAGCCAGTATTTACCTAAAATTTAATTTTCGCTTAAAAGTTTTGCATTTATCTCTACACGGAAGAATTGTAGAAGCGGCCGTTATTTATTTTCAAATAAATTATTTTAATCATATTCATTTAAATACCCTTAAAATTACTTCACAGCATTTGTAACTATTTTATGCACATGTCAAAAATTCTTTGGCAAAACAATTATCAGGATATTAATTTTCGTTTGCAGATGATGAAAACAGTCTGCACAGCTCTTATAAACATCTCTGTAACAGTTGCAAATTCTGCCATCTTTTTCTTTCAGCTGAGTACCACCAAACGAAAATAGTTAAACGGAATTTACCAACGGTAAATATCGTTTGCTTTGGTACATACAATACCTTATGGGTGCGAAAATTTCCTTTTAGAAGAATACTAGTCTTTAGTTGAATACAAGAGTATACCTGAAACAAGCAATGACTGGCATAAGAGATGATAAATGAGGTTTCCGAAATGGTAGAAAAGGGAAATAAAAGGACATTCTGAGCCAGAAAGGTACCAAGTTTTTATACCATAAACCACTCTGTGGTACAGGGCATTATATTGTAGTGATGTTTGTAACCCTAAAAATGCAAGGAGGTAGACCCGAAAAGGTTCAGAAGCACTATCTGATTGAGCACTAACTAACGAATGAACGAACCCTATTATAATTGGTGAATGTAGGGCCATGTAATGATAGCTAACTAATGCCTTTCCGGTCGCCGCTCAAAATCGCAGCTAAAAAAGTCCCATTTTACATTTCACTCTGACCAAATTTTGTACAGTACGTTGCGAGTTACTTAGAGTCTATGCTTTCGAGCCAACAAAGGTTCCTTCCGTATCGTTTCCTGTCGGTAAAACCATTGCATGCTAAGTTGGATCATATCGCCCAACGTACCATGCACCTTTAGCCCTATGCAACTGTCAATCCAGATTTAATGTCCTTCATTCCGCAAGCCACATTTTATGTACGATCCTAGTCAAATTTTGTATAGTGGTATAAGGAAGACCGACTATCAATGTTTGCCAAGAGTTATACCAGATCAAATCATTTCTGAAGCGGGATTTCTTTTTTGTAATGTTTAATTTACGTACCTTTTGACCTTCATATTTAATACATCCGTCCTTTCCGAACAGGATTAAATTCACACGCTCCTCGTCAAACTGTTGGCAACTAAATTTAATTTTGTTCCGTGGTTTGGTTTCATCATGTTCTAGATCAACTATCAGAGTCTAAAGAATTCGGGTGTTGAACTTATCTCCCATGTTATCTTTTCCTGGTTCTTAAACGGATCCTTCATTAAACATGTCCTTCATGATTATAGCCCTAAGCGCTCTTCAGTTGATGGGGAATACTTAAGACGTTTCCGTTAGCTTCCTCGGGACTAATATCTTAGGACATTTTTAAGTACCTTGTATTTGTTACATTTTGAACTATCATTTAAAATTTATAACACTAATTGTTTCTTGCGTTTATGTTTGCAATGCAGTTTGATCTGTTAAAAACTCCGCCAAGATCAGCTGGCACATGTTGACAAAATAAAGTATTTTAGCTGCCGCCGATTAAACTGCGATGCCATTTTGCCTGACGGCGTTGAGGTTTCACATCAACATTGAATTTTTATTACCAGTCAGGTATGATAAAATTAATACTTTTTTACTAGCCTTTTTCAGTATCCCGAAAAAAGTACATTTTGCGCAAATGAATATTTTAAAATAATAATTAGATATTTTTTTACGTAATAATTATTTTTTTATTGCTTGAAAAAATGCGTAAACCAACGAAAAAAAAATGAATAAAATTGAAATAGAAAGTACATACGAAAGTTAAAGGGTGCAAGGCTAATTCAAAAGATGCACCAGTATGGTCTAGCTTCAGTAGGTTTGGTTTAAGTCTCTCATAACAACCTATTCTAAATTTGAGTGAGATCAGATATAATATATAACTTTTAGACCGGGCCTCAAATCGGCATTAAGGTATATATGGGAGCTACATGAAAACGAGAACCGATATTTTCCAATATTTCAGATATTGCTTAGTGAAAACGGTATTAAATGAGTTGAGGGGGTACCAAGCTACTTTTGCTAGTTAAAAAGTATCAAAAAAGTACCAAAGTATCACCTTTATCATACCTGGCAGGCATGCAAAAATTCAATGTTGATGTGAAACCTCAACGCCGTCAGGCAAAATGACATCAAAGTTTGATCGGCGGCAGCTTAAACACCGGCTCTATATTTGTCAACCTGAAAATGTGTCAGCTGATCTTGACGGAGTATTTAACAGATCAAACTGCATTGCAAACATAAACGCAAGAAACAATTAGCAATTAGTGTTGTAAATGATTTTTCAAAATGATAACAAAAAAGAGGGACATAGAAAAATGTCCTTAGGTATTGGTCCCGAGGAAGCCAATGCAACAGTCTTAAGGATTACCCATCTACGGAAGAGCACATAGGAGTATAATCATGAAGGGCATGTTATTCCGAAGGAGCCGTTTAAGAACTAGTAAAGATAACATGGAATAAAGCAAGTTTAACACAACGCCTTAGACTCTGATAATTGATCTAAAAGACGATAAAACCAATCCACGGGGCATTAATTATTTTGTTGCCAACAAATTGACGAGGAATATGTATGTAAATTTAATCCTGTTCGGAAGAGGCGGATGAATTAAATATGAAGGTCAAAAAGGTACGTAAATTAAACATTACAAAAAAGAAAACCCGCTTCAGAAATGTTTTTATCTGGTACATATAACGTTAACCAAACATGATACGTAAATAATTACTAACCAACTCAGTGGAGAAATAGTGAATGGCAGTACCTCCTGAGCTGGTACCTAAGGGCAGTAAATTAGAACTCGTCCATCATTGACTAAGGCTCTCGTCTGAAGGTTCCATAATACATATCGGCTAGATAATGACTAGTCTTTCTCATCTCCACTACCGCGCACTGCTCACCGATTTGAGAGTAACTTTCCGTCTGTTCCCCAGAGAAATATTGAGGAAAACACGTACTTATGCTAAATCTATTTTCTGGTCGAATTCAATTTACACTCAATTGTCATCACTCTATTATTCTGCCTAGCTACCACTGCGATAATTTGTTCGCTTCGAAAATGTGAGTCTTTCCCAGGCTTTGCTTGTATTACTAATGCTATAAAAAATCTCTAACATCCGGTATAGTTATGTGCTGTTTTTTTTGTTTTGAAAAACCACTTTGAATCAATTTTACTAATCAAAGAAAATATGTGTAATATTGTTTTTTTTTATAGTTTTCTTATTAGCTGCTTTTCAAGTTTATTAATTACTTGACAGTTGCTAATCAAAAAATCAAATTCCAACTCAATTTACAAGCAACGACAGACAGGCCGGCCGACCAGCGAACGGACGGAGAGACATGCAGACAGGCGTTTATGCCACAGTTGCTTAAGGTTAGAGACAAACAACCAGCAGAGAGAGAGGGGATTCAGAGACACGACCGACAGCCAGACAATTTGATAACTTGGCTCCCATACAATTAGAGACAGACACTAGAATACGTAGAAGCAGAAGAAAAACTTAAGAGTTCTTGTTAGTAACAACTCGATGGCTGATGACTGTCTTTTAGGCCCAATAATAGAGACAACAGCTACAACAGCAAATAGATATAACCACTTATCGTAAAAACACTTGTTGTGGAGCTTTTTTCCTTTTCGATATTGTGGCCGTCCGGAACGCTTTACTAATTCTTAAAAATCCCGTTTTACCACTTTCAAATGCATTTGCAGCCAATGGAATATGGAATCGTAACCAATTCTCAATACGAATAGAATCTTGCTCTGACTTTAGCCAAAAGAGCCAATGGATGGATCGATTGCTGCTTTATCGTGCCGTTGTTTGTCAATGTCCATGGTGTTGTTTCATGCAGCCAGACCGACCCGTAACAACTTCAAACGAAATTTCGCTGTATTGAAACAATTTGTTATTGTTACGAGTACTGATTTTTGTTGTCTCGGTTGTCTTTTTGTAGAAGTTTATGATTTTATTGTTGTACATAAATGCATACATATTCATATGGACATTAATATGAACAACTTATGAGTATGGTCCGTCTGTCTGTCGTTCGGTGGCCAACTACACGTCCGTATGATATTGCCTGTCCGTTTGTCTGTCTGTCAAAGTACTTGGCTGTCAATTCGCCTGTTTAATGTTTCCACATTCCTTTGGTTTTTGCCATTCAATGTAAAGTATGACGTGTGGGGTTTCTGCAAAATGTAGTTGGGTCTTAGCTAATGACAGACAGTAGCCTCGGCAGAGGATATATCTATTTTCCTAAGTGCCTTATACTTATAGCTAAATAGGTACGTTTCACAGTTAACAGTAGTTTTTGTTAAACTTTATACTACCGATCGACGGAAAAAAATAGTAGCTCAATGGAAATTTTCTTAACTTTTTTTGATTTTAATAAAAATGTAATGGAATTTCTAATACTTCGCGATAAACTTAGAATTCTTGATCTAATAGTTAATGAATATAGATTAATTTCTCTTTTCAATTATAATGACAATGTTTAACCCATTCCTGCCTAATGGGCATTTAAATACCTAAGAAAGTGTAGACACATAAATAGTTTTAGCGTGGGCCAGATGAGCGATATCGCGATAAATTTTTTTTAATGAAACGAGGAAAGGTTGGGCTAAATAAAAGCATATAGCAGGTTTTTTTTATTTTTTTATCTTTTGTTTTTTGCAGGCAAAAATCGAAGTTTTTTTTCGGACAAGTGCTGTCAAGCATAGGAAAATGGTACAAATTAAAAATTTCTAATATTACCGAATAGTTTAGTTTGTCTACAATGTAATTAAAAAAACCAGGCAGAGATACGTCAACACACCTGGCCTCCAGATACGGTCAAATGCAAATGGGTAATTTTATTTAGATTATTTAGAAAACAAATTACTTAAAAGAAATAAATCACTTAGCCTTAGCAATTTCTTCAGATCTGGTGCAACACCGTTGTGATAATTTAGGTAGCAAGTAGCGGGATGCAAATTCACCTTGAACTTCAAATAAACACCTTGTACGGGTATTTAAATACCCATGTCTCGCTGTAAAAAAGTACTGATATTTTTTCAAATTTCTGGTTTTATTGGAACGGTCAAACGTTGTCATTTAATAATGGAACAACCTTCGCCTATTGGCTGAAGATTGTTTGGCAGGTGATGAAGAATTTCAACGAAAAATCGAATTTTTAGATGAAGCTCATTTTCTTTTCGGTGGCTATGTCAAAAAGCAAAATTGCCACATATGGGGTTTAGAGAACCCACACGTGATTTTTGAGAATCTATTGCACCCACAACGAGTTAGTTTTTGGTGTAGATTTTGGACTGGCGGCATCATTGGGCCATTTTTATATAAAAATGAGAAAGGGGCCGCGGAACAACGTTTTTGTATCCAAAAATTCAAGAGAATAGCATGGCCGACTTTTAGTTTCAACAAGACGGGGCCACATGTCACACAGCCTACACAACCATCGATGTTATATGCACTGTTTTTGAAAAAAATTTATACGAAAATGAGGAAGGAGCAACGTTTTTTTTATCAAAAAATTCAAGAGAATAACATGACCGGCATTTATATATAGTTTCAACAAGACACACATATCACACAGCCTTTGCAACCATCAATATTATAAGTATATGCACTGTTTTTGAAAATCGAGTAATCAGCAAAAATTGTGATGTCAATTTTTCGCATCGGAGCTGTGATTTAAGCTTCTTGGATTATTTTCTGTGAGTAGCTATTAAGGATAATTGTTACGCAAAGCATTTAGAAGATTGTTTGACAATTGAAACGTTGAAACATAAAATCAAAGTTGCCATTGAAGAGATTCAACCCGAAACAATAAAAAATGTACTGAAAAATTGGGTTGATCGGATGAGTTACTGCCGAGCCAGTTGTAGTAGTCATATGAATTATATTGTGGTCCATTATTATATGAGAAACCTTTCCAATAAAACCAGAAAACCGTAAAACAGTTTGGCATTTAGTCCACCAATTACTAGCAATTTTTTTTTAGAGTAGAATACAATGCGCATTGAATGTTTTCTATAATTCGTCCTTATTTCTTGATTTTATTGGTCTAGTTTTTACTTATTTCTAAAATATATTCTAAAGGATAAGAATTAGAACATTCTACGTCGTGGATTTTAGTTTGAGAATTACGTTGTTGTTCTGAAAATAATTTTTTACAAGACTTCGGTCAGTGTTTTAAGACGTTGTTTTGTTAAAATATTTTTATAATAATATAATAATCAGATTTTAAAATACCCTCTTTAAAATCTGATTATAATAACTAATTCTATTCTAATCTGAACGTCATTTGATTTGCAATTGTAAAATTTTATGAATTTGTCTTTAACTAATTTATTTTCTGCACAATTTTTTTTTGACATTTGATACAAATAAACTAGAACTTTGTTTGAGATAAAATGACAAAACTTATAAAATTTTATCTGCCCAATAAAAATAATTCATTTTAAATTTTGGTTTTTTTCCAATATCAGAAAATGGCGTTTTAGATCAAAATAGCATGAGAGCGACGATTTGTCATCTCATCTCAGCTAATCTGGGTTTTTTTTTCTCATTTTAAGCCCACCTGAGTATCGAATTTTTCAATGTATTTTTTATGTAATATCCCCGACACTGTCGTGTTTCTCGTCATAACCTCACCATAATTTTAAAATGAATTATGAATCAAACAAAACCAAATGATTTTATGAATTAAAAAAAAACAGATGTGATGACATCTTTTGAATATTCAAATCTTACGAAGTCGAAATATGTACATATCTTGTTTCAACTCAAGCAGCAAAATACTAGATTTATCAACAAAAATCATTCATAGTCAGATCGGATTGGATCGGAGCACACAATATGTTTATCTTTATAAACATGTCTCTGTCATTGTCTTCAATAATGAATACATTCTTTTTGATGTCTGCCAACCTTAAACGGATTTACATTTAGCAAATTCCATTGATAATCTGATCATAATAAAACAAAAACAAGAAAAAAACAGACAAATCCATATGTATAATTCGCATATGTTTTCATTTTATGGCTTCCATAACTGTTTGACATTTTTTTTCATTAATTTTTGCGTAGTTTTTGCTTTGTGGCTCTAGGAGTGTGTTTGGCATGGAAAGCTCCATAACTATAAATATTTATGATGGCAAGCAAAAGGGTGTGTGTTGTTAGAAAGAAAATTATGAGGTAGTTTGTATGTGTTACTTCGCGGTATGTTTAGAACACCGACGACTACGTGGTTACTGTTGCGGTGGTCTTTTTTTTGTCTTACTGGCATTTTTTCTAAACACAAAGCGCCGGTAGAATTAATAAAATGTTATTAAAGAACCGCAATTTTAATTGGAAATCTTAATAAATCACAAACATGATCGAGGCGAGCGACCACAGCAACAAAAATGTTATCTGTTTTGTATGTCTGTCTGCGACTACGTCCGTCTACATTCCGTAGAATGCAACAAGTGTGTTATTTTTTTTGATTTTGTTTTTGAGATATTTCGCAAACGGTCACAATAAAAATTATTGCAAAATAATTATAAATCATCACTTTGGCATTTAATTTCTAACAGTTTATGGGACAGAATGTAAATTAATTTTTTTTCGGAAACGAAGTTTTTTTTTTCAAATAAAATGAATTTGAGATTTAATCATACATTACAAAAAATATCTGAGGTGTGCGACCCGTACGATTATTAGTTATGATCTACGATTGGTATTCCTTTAGGATAAGCAAAGCAGCCCACAGACCGTGACAAATCGTTTACCGCATATACTGCAGTAGTCATACTGTCTCACATATAGTTATACGTGTACTGTACAGTCATAGACAAAAAAGGGTTAATAATAATCTGCACAGAGTTTCGGACAAGTTTGTAATATATATATATTTTTTTCCGTCGTTACAATGTGGAGCATAGGGCCATTACAAATTTGTAATGCTATTTTAAATATTTTTCCTTGCAATTATTATAAATGAGAAAAGTTTCAAAAAATTGTAATCTGGCAACGCTTTACAATTTAAGACAATATGGTGCATGGTCTTAAATGATAAATGTCAACCTTAGATGCGGACAAAAACATAGGTTTAATACTAACCAATTATAATTTGCAAGAATAACTACTTCTCACCGCAAAAAATCCTTTGAAAGTACTCGTACGTTCGAAGTCAATCGATTTAAACTATTTCGACCTTTTGTTGTATACAACACGGATATATAAAATAGACAATAAAATCGTTGCTTTAAAAATAACTTGAAGTGACTTTTTTGTCAATAATTGTATGTATTAAGTTGACAATGGCACTTGCAGGTACGAATAGAAAGCTCTAAGAAAATCTTTTAGTTAAGCGGTGAAAATCTCCTTAGCACTGCCGCCAACCTTGAAGGTTAACGATAAGAAACCTTTATAAAAATCTCAGGACAATCCTAAAAAAATCAGCCAGGTCATCCCTACGTCATATCATGACTAAGAAAATCTCACATTTGTTGTGAGACTATAGAAAAAATATAATCATACCTCCACAATTTTTTCGCATGGTATTTCAAATATTACGGACTTATCCCATCGTTTTTCTTATGCGTTAGTACTTCCGCGAACTATGTATTAAATAAGAAACCCAGGATCAAAGCCAGGAAAGCAATACATATCTCAAGTTCGTTGGGTGTTTTGTTTTGTTATGATCATTTGTTGTTATTTTTTTAAAAGTTTGAATTACTCCACAAGCTAATATAAGTAGATCAGGATTGTAGTTGTTTGTCATATGTGGATAGAAACGTAATTTCTGCGAATTAAAGCAAACGACGACAGGATCTTTACTCCTTTAAAGAAATTTATAAATGAATGATTGCTTGATTTTGCATACGTGAAGTATTAATTAGCTGAGTGAAGACACAGGCGACTTACTGCAACGATTTCTAACATATTGACACTGTCCGACTGAAGTTTTTTTAGTACGAACGTTTTTAGATACGGTTCTTATCCTGTAATCTCGATGAAATTTGTAGTACAAAAGCCGAGTAAATATTTCACTGAAACACTCAAAGGTGGATCGGAACCACTTTTAAGCATATAGAATTTGTATTTGAGAGAAGTTCCTTGATAGGATGTTAAAAGTAACATGCACACGATTTTACTTTAAATCCTACCAACTTCAGCTGAGCACAGTGTTGCCAATTTTGTAATTTTTCGGCTAGATCACATTTAACCGAATGATTTAGCCATTGTCATCTTCTCTTACCATGCACCCGAATATGAAGAGCCCATTCCACAGATTTTAGCATTGTGAGTTTGTTTTGCTGATTCCCAAATCAGAAAACTAAATTCTGTGAATATGTCGCCTAGTAGTCATTAAACTTTTTATTTATTGAATTATTGATTCTACTTATATATCAACATTTGAAAAGGTAACTTATTACATCTAAGCTTGTTTCAAATTTTCTTAATAAAGTCGAACCTGGATAAGTGCAAATCCTCTATAACTGGGACAGTTTTGGCGGTCCCTGCACTCTTCGAAAAAAAACAACTCTTTAAGCAGGAACCTCTTTAAGTGGGACTTGATTTTTTTTTTAGAATTTACCTTAACAAGTGGGAATTTTTACTCGTTTACCTCTATGAGTAGGATTTCCCTTTTCATGCAGTACATCCAAAAGTAAGATTTTTGTCTTATTTTCTTTTTTCTCTCTTGTTTTTGCTTTTACTATTGGAGTTTTTGCAGGATTGTCAGTTTTGGAGATTTCTCGCGGCTTTCATTTTTTTAATTGGCGAATATTCTTGCGGATTCTTTAAAAACGTCCTTATTTAACCTTTAAAGGTCTTAGCTTACTCTTAAACGCCGTAAGTCTCAATTTTTGTCGGCTTTATCGTTATTTTGGCTCATAACCGATTTAACGATTCCGTACTATGTATTTTTGTATGAGGGTAGATAGTTAATGATCCGTGATTTTCAGAATAAAAGCTTTTTTTGCAAACATAATCTCCTTTAAGCTCAATACACATTGTCACATAGTTTAACTTCCGGTAGCCCAGAAACCATGGAATTAAGTGTCAAAATATAAAGTCAGTGTATGGCAGGGCTTTTCTTTGCAGACACTCCAAGACCATAAACTGTTTCTAAAATTTCAACAAATATTTCATTGATTTTCAGACATCCGGATGTTAGGAGAAACGCAACGTTAGAAAAAAGCCCAGACAATAAAAAGTTAAAATAGCAAATTTGTAATGAAAACCTAACACCCTGCTCTGAACTGTTATTAAAATAGAACTTGAGCTTTTTAGCAAACTATTTTATTAACCATTTTATATAGTTTAGACATTTTTTACCTTAAATAGCCATTTTGCACCGAAGAGTTGGTAACAGTGTCTGAGCAATAATGCTAAGTTTTCTAAAGCCAGTTCTTCCTCTACTGTCGACTACGATTGCAATGTCAATGCCAAGGTTAAAATAATTAAAAACTTTATATATGACAAATAAGACTTGTTTTATTATCATATTCCCTCCGTACCGACAGAAAAGTAAAACCAAACATAAAATACTATTTCCCTTAGCAATTTCGTCATCCAAAATGGAAACAAATGAAAGCCAAACCATAGAATGAAGCCGAGCGAAATTTAACAAATTATAAAATCACAAAACGTACGATATGACGACTATGACATTTATGACAATCAAAATATAACCAAACAATTTAAAAAGCCATAAAAACTGTATTTTTCGTAAAACAAAATAAAGAGAAAAAAAAACAAATTCCGAAACAACAAAATTCTCGCTGAGTTTTGGTCGTGTTTTATTTTTCCCCCCAAGCCTTAATGGATCATTAACAAATGGCATTTTTTTTAACGAAAGAAGATTTTTTTGGAGATTTTTATTATCACACACAAGAACAACATTCATGACAGCCGCAAACAAAAATGTTATATAAAATGTAAATTATTTAAACAAAACAATAAAAAAATATTTCAAACCGGATTTTTTTCCAAAAGAAATAAAAATACTATATATAGAATTAAAAACAAAATAGAAAACGAAAAACAAAAAAATTAAGCAAAAACACGCGAAAAGCAATAAAAAACTGAAAAAAAAATTAAAGAGATTATCATGTAATTACTGTAAGTCAGGCATGACATGTCAATCTATATAAAATGAAATGAACTCAACTGAAATGTTTCCCTTTGTCTGTCCTCTCGTCCGTCCACTTATGTGTCCGTCCGTCCAGGCCATTCGTTTCGGTAACTTGTATCATGTTACCTTTAAACGATAACAGAGGTTGGCTGGTTGGCGTCTGACTAATGGTTGGGGGGGGGGGGGGGGGGGGTGCGATGATCAGAGGAGAGCAGCAGAGTTATCATGTGTTTGTCATAACGTAAATAAAACGAGTATGAGCCAGCCAAACAGCCAGCCAGTCATCAAGCAAGCGGCGGACTGAGCGACCTCTGATTAAACGTGGAGGAATTTCATGTCCATTAAATTAAACATGTTCACTTACAATTTATTTTATTTTTGTGTGTCTTTTTTGTTGATTTTTATTATTATTTTTTTAAGCATACATTACGTTTCAAAAGGTCAAGGGTAGATGTAGTAGAAGATATATATAATATTTATTTTGAATGAAAAAGTACTCGTACTTGTAGTTTTTGTTTATCTGCTTCGTAATTGATTGACGACAATATATCGTAATGGAATATTTTAATTCAAGGCAGTTTGTTCTCGAATAAAAACGAGCAGGGATATTTTCCAACACCAGAACAAGAAGTTTTTGCATGACATACAGAAGTTTGATTTTGACAAGAATCAACTATGGACTTCCATCGGCGATCATGGTAACAATTCAGAGTTATACCAGTTTCTAAGAAGACCTATATTAAAATGTATACCCAAAACTTCTTCTGTCTTCGATTTTTGTTATAATTTATAGCCATACAGGTTGCTGGGGAATTCATATTTTTCAGCACAAATAGACATGACATTTGGTTTATCTTCTCCGGTAAGGGCTGTCCATTTTTTCCTCCTAATTTGAAATAAAAAGCCATAACTGTTGCTAGGGAGTTCGGGGATTAAATCTACTAGACCTCCAGATTATTTTTAACACAAAGACTGGCATAAAATACTGGGTTTCTTCTCCGGTTAGGGCTGCCTATATTATATTTTTTCTTCTATTATTGCCCCCTAATTTTAAAAAAGTACCATACCGTTGCTAGGGAGTTTGGTAATAAAATCTACCAGACCTTCCAATTGTTTTTAGCACAAGAACCGACATGGAATTCTGCTTTTCTTCTCCAGTACGGGCTCCCTATATTTTATTTTTTCTCCTATAATGGCAAATATTAAAATAAAAAAAAAAAACCTATTTTTCGTGATTTAATAAAAAAAAATACCTAGTGTTATGAAATGTTTACATCTCAATTTAAATCTTGATTATTTGTCTACTTTGATGGAATTTATCTCCGCAATACGGTAGCAACTGTCGAAACAAACAAGATAATTGCGATTAATACAATTAATATTAGGTTATGTTCGAATTTTATGTTAACGCACTCATAAAGGGTCGAATGTGATTGTCCTTTATCTATGGAAGATTAAGAGAATATAATCTTGTATAAAAATAAACTACTAAATTTGAATCGGCTGTAAAAAAAGTACATACTGATAATTTTTTCAAATTTCTGGTTTTATTAGAAATGTTGAACTTTGTCATTTAATAACGAAACACAATATCATTCATATGACTACAACAACTGTCTTTGGCAGTACCTCATCCGACCAACCCTATTTTTTAGTACATTTTCGATTGTTTCTAGTTGAATCTCTTTACTCTGATTTCTTGTTTCAATTGTCTTTGGATGTTTTGCGTAACATTTATCCTTAATAGCTTCCCGCAGAAAATAGTCCAATGGGCTTAAATCACAGCTCCGAGGCGGCCAATTGACTTTACAATTTCGGCTGATTATTCGATTTTCAAAAACAGTGCGTAAAATATGAATGGTGGCCTTCACTGTGTGACATGTAGCCCAGTCTTGTTGAAACCAAATGTCGTCCATGTCATTCTCTTGAATTTTTGGAAACAAAAATTCGTTGAGCATCGCTCGGTAACGCTCACCGTTGATGGTAACGGATGCTCCTTGCTCATTTGCAAAGAAAAATTGCCCAATGATGCCTCCAGCACAAAATCCACACTAAACACCAACTCGTTGTGGATGCATTAGCTTCTCAATTGTCACGTGTTGGTTTTTTTGAATACCATATGCGGCAATTTTGCTTATAGCCACTGAGATGAAAATGAGCTTCGCCTGAAAACATTATTTTTCGGTAAAATTCTTATTCTCCTGCCAAACAATCTTCAGCCCATTGGGCGAAGCGAAAACGCATCGGATGGTGTTCCATAATTGAATAACAAAGTTAAACCTTTCCAATTTAACACCCTATAGTTCAAAAACAATTTTCACAGCAATTTTTTTATACGAAGTTTGACACATTTTCAAATGATAAGTCGACCTGTCTTAATTGCATGAACTTTAGGGTGGTCTTAAAGAACGGCACAAGATTGAAGAATACGACGGTTATGGAGAGACGATGCTCCCTCCTTCTAACGCCGTTAAAATTTACAATTATATCCCCATTCACACTAGGCAACTTTACTTGCCGCAACTCTCAGTTTGTAGACGAGAGATGTAAGTAAGGTTTAAGAAAAGGAAAAATGTCCTTTCCTTCTCTCTCCTAGAAACTGAGAGTTGCGGCAAGTAAAGTTGCCTAGTGTGAATGGGGACATAATTGTAAATTTTAAAGACGTTAGAAGGATCATTGTCTTTCCATAACTGTCGTGTTCTTTAATCATGTTCCGTTCTTTTAGACCATCCTAATGTTGATGCAATTAAGCCTGGTCGACTTATCATTTGAAAATGTGTCAAACTTCTTAAACAAATTGCTGTGAATATTGTTTTTGATTTATGGGGTTGGTCATTTAAATTTATATCGGCTGTAAAATTGAAAAGGTGGAACTTTGTCATTCAATAATGGACAACCATCCAATGCGTTTTCGCTTCGTTCAAGTGAGTGGGGACCATGTTCTGCGATAAAAAAAAACTAGTGCGAATGGCACATACTTGATATTTTTGCCGTGTGACATAGTGGAGAATTTGTATTAATAATTAAATATAATCGTTTTCATTAAATAGTAAATACGTTTTCTAACAAATATTTCATTCTAACAAATACTTGAAATTGAAATATGGATATTCATCAAATTAAAATTGTACTTCCCAATCATTTCTAACTGATTAGAGGTAATTGTTTTCTAATTCTGTTAAAATTAAGCAAAAATGGTCAAAACTATTTTAGCACAATTTCAAAAGCTTATGACAAAAAACAACGCAGTTTTTTTAAAGCAAAAATTAAAAAAAAAATATCAGCTTAAAAAGAAGACAACTATAGTCACGAAGGTGTGGCGTCAATATTATTACCGATTTTTGTTTCATACCAAAAAAAGACTCAATATTATTGGTATTCGGTATTAATGAACATATAAATCATATAGTCAACACCAAATAAATTGCATAAATTGGTGGTGGGAATAAAACAAAAATCACCACCACCCACATTCTCCTACGTTTTTGGAACAAAATCAGTCATTAAGCAATTATTCATTCGGAATTTCAAAAATAATAAAAATTAAAACGTTGTCGCTATTGTTGGCAGCAGCGATTATAGGTGACAATTTGTGAAATAAAAACAATTATACATCTGATCACCACACACTTCTGCGTATTTATTTATATTAATTAAAAACAACAATTTCAAACAAAAGAAAATTATACCATTGTTGTGTTTTCATTAGTATTTGATTTTCAATATCTTACCAACAATAACAGCAAAGACTATTTTAATGGCGCACGGCAAAAAAAAACGCTTTAATAAATACAAAGACTGGAATTTTTCGCAGAAATGCTTGAGCAAATACTAGTAACACACAAAAAATGTGCCAAATAATGGCGCAAACACACACACACAACAAATAATAAAAAACTCACAAAAACTAAAACCTTTTTCTTCGCCATAAATAAATTAAGCCATAAATACCTATTCAGCAATTTGCTGTCGTAGGTTTTTTCTCCCCACCGCCGAAAATTCATTGAATTTTGTTGAACTTGAAAGAGTTTGCAGAAATCGCAATAGTGAAGAAAAAGCAAAGAAATAAAGTAGTATTTATAAAAATTATGCGCCACTTTATACAAGATTATATATAAAAAAAAACAACTATGACAATTCGTTTCTGTGGTCTACGCGTAATTTTAGCGTTTAAATAAAATTGCTGCTGAATATAAAAAATCGATATATGGTCAAAGAATAATAAATTCCTTAAATTTAGTACGTGTGAGCGTTTTTTTTATTAAACCGGCTTCGGTCGATTAGCGTAATATCGCACAATAATTTCACAAATATGTGATATAATCACAAATAGTGGTATAATCACAAATATGTATGTCAATCCCACGACAGTCGGTTCTACGCACCGGATTGACCCGAAGCAGCAATTATTCGGCCAAGGGCTGTCACCTCGACACTGTGTGTGCCGCTACAACAACAACAACAACAAATATGTATGTAGTACGAGTACAAGTCCAAAATACGGTCCTTAGGTCTGGAGTGTGGTGTAATCCGGTTTCATTGCTATTCGGTACGTCGTCCGCGGGTTACTGCAGACTGTGTTTGAATACTAGCTTTGCTTTTATTACACCGCCTCAGCATCATTAATGTAGTCAGAAACAATTTCTTTATCGAAACATTATTAAAATCAAATGTCTAAACTAATATCGATATGAGTCGGGCGCCAACAATGTTACAATCCCAACTAACAGGCTTAACTAAAATAAAAGTCCGGCACTGACACATGCTGTTTTTACGGTGCTTTATTGGCAAGTTAGCATTGTGAGGTACTGTGAAATTTGAAGTCTTACTCACGTTGGGCGCCAAAAATAATTTTTCACCCATTTTGCAAGCTAGACCGACATTAACAAATTATGATTGATATGGTCACAACTCTCATTTAGAACTGTTTCCATTAAACGTCAGCACGGGCTAGAAACTTGGCGACCAACGTAAAAAAATGATACACAAAAGGAAGGGGAAAGAAAAACTACTCAAACTACCTTCTTGGTTGAATACCGCATCCGAATTCGGTAATTGTAAAACCATTATATTTATTTTGGAAAAATAATCATTTTGTTACAGCTTTTGAACTTTGTAATACGAGGGTTGCTATATATATTTCTGGCCTAGACAACACTAAGTGTTGCCTGGCGCCATCACATATTTCCATTGGAATGTTTGACATTCTTTAGCATACGTTTTGACGTACGACCATCATTTGCGTTGTTTACAGTGACTTGAAAAAATCAATATGGCAAAAAAATGAAATTAACTCGTGAACATTTTCGTGCGATCATTTTTCACAACTTTCGAAGTGGATTATCCAATAGCACTGTGAAAAGCTGCTTTAATGAATTTAATCGTGGCCGACGCTCGCTCAAAGACGAAGGTCCTGAAGGTCGTCCAAAAACGGTCAGAGAACATTGATGCCGTGCGTGAACTAATAATGCAAGATCGTCATGTGAGATAGAGGGCATTTCTTTTACCAGCTTCATTCGATATTGCATGAACACCTGGCCGTAAAATAGGTTCGTTCTCGTTGGTTCCCGCACAATTTGACAATCGCTCGAAAAAAGGCTCGTGTCGATTGGGGCAAAGAATTTTGAAAAAATACAATCGCGGTGCTTCAAGAGACGTTTATAAGATCGTCACAGGTGACGAATCATGGATCTATGCGTACGAGCCCGAAACAAAACAGCAATCGTAGGACGGTCAATTCTGAGTGGTACACCACAATTTGTTTGATTTGATTTGTTTTTGACCGGCCAAAACGTCGAATTGATGGATCATCCATCGTACAGCCCTGACTTGGCACTCAATTACTTCTTTTTATTCCCGCACATCGAGAAAAAATGTGTGATCAACGATTTTCGTCGCCAGAAGATGCTGTTGAAGCGTTCAAAAGCCATGTTTTGGAGGTGTCTCAATCGAAGTGGAAAAAGTGCTTCGACAATTGGTTTGAGCGCATGCAAAAGATATAAATCATGCTGTAGAATACTTAACAAACAATAAAACCATTTTTGATGATAAATATTCGCATTTTCATTATTAGTCCAGAAATATATATAGCAGCCCTCGTAAACCATTTGCGTTCATTAATAAAACTCTTCCCAATCGAAAACATATGGAAACATAAATTTTGCAAGCATTGTTATCAACATGTTCATCAACATCATTTTTGGCATGTCAAACTATAAAAGGAACAAAGTAGTTTTTAGAGCTTAAAAGCAATAGACAAACAGAAATATTACAAAAATGTATGAAAAGTCCATTAACCAACCTTGTTGGTAGAACAGATTGTTCATTAATCACATTTTTTTTCTGGTAAATTTTATTGACAACATTTCAATTTTTTATTCTGTAAGAATAACATGAAGTCGTGTTCTACAACATCGCTGAAAAGATCATTCCTACTGATAGGGAATGTCTATCCAATAAAGTATGCGAGTTGCTTCTTTTACTCTGTATTCGGATTTGGTCAAAAGCTGGAAAAAAAAAACATTTATATTTCTAACAAGTAAAAAAGTCGTTAAGCTGGGCCAAGTCAAAACTTATATATCCTCCACCATGGTTCTGTCCGTTATCTCAGCCAAAACTTCAAAATGACTATATTTAGATTCGTATCAAAATTTGCCATAATTTGAGCTCACACATATGGTACGTTTTTTGAGCCACATGAGCAAAAAAAGCCAACTACTATGCCCTTTGTTGAGGTATTTGGGGTGTAAGTAACAGTATTCATTTTAACCATTGTCCGTCGTTAAAAAATAATGATTTGTAAAGCAAATACTCAAAAAAGTGAACTTTTACCTAGGAGCCTTCAGTGCCTTTAAGTGAAACCGTTTTCCCCCTAGAACAATTTTAGCCATTTATAATCTCAAGCAGCTTATGACCATAAGCCATCATCATGGACCAGTTCAGGATCCTAGGTTGATTCGTTTGGCCGCTATCGTGCTTTCAACAGAATTACTGGCGGAGAGGGGTTATCATCTTAAAAGTTTATGAGCATCAAGAATATATATACAGGGTTTTCTATTAAGAACACAGCAATTTTATACGAGGGTTGCTGTATATATTTCTTTTTAGCATAAACGTACTCAGAACGTTTTGACGTACGACCATCATTTGTGTTCTTTACAGTGACTTGAAAAAATCAATTTGGCAAACAAAATGGAATTAACTCGTGAACATTTTCGCGCGATCATTTTTCACAACTTTCGACGTGGATTATCACGACAAGAGTGCATCGATAAACTTAAATCTTTGTATGGCGATGAAGCACCATCCTATAGCACTGTGAAAAATGAATTCAATCGTGGCCGACGCTCGCTCAAAGACGAAGGTCGTAAAGGTCGTCCAAAAATGACCGTTGTGCCAGGAAACATTGATGCCGTGCGTGAACTGATAATGCAAGATCGTCATGTGACATTCTGTGAGATAGAGGCATCCTTGGGCATTTCTTCCACCAGCATACATTCGATATTGCATAAACACCTGGCCGTAAAAAAGGTTTGTTCTCGTTGGATCCCGCACAATTTGACAATCGCTCAACAAACGGCTCGTGTCGATTGGTGCAAAGAAATTTTGGAGAAATACAATCGGGGTGCTTCAAAAGGCGTGTGGGTCTTTGAAGGCGAGCCATGTCCAACGAAAGTTGTTCGTGGAAGAAGCACTTCGAAGCAAATGGTCGCCTGTTTCTTCGGCAAAACTGGTCATGTGGCGACTGTTCCGCTTGAACAACGTAGGAGGTCAATTCTGAAGTCTTCGGAGAAATTCGAAAAAACGAACAAGAGAAGACGAAACATTGTGCACCATGACAATGCGAGCTCTCACACATCGGCTCAAACTAGCGCCTTTTTGGCAGCCCAAAACGTCGAATTGATGGATCATCCGCCGCACAGCCCTGACACTCAATGACTTCTTTTTATTCCTGCACATCAATAAAAAATGCGTTTCTTTGTTGCTGTTGAAGCATTTAAAAAACATGTTTTGGAGGTGTATCAATCGGAGTGGAAAAAGTGCTTCGACAATTTGTTTGAGCGCATGCAAAAGTGTATAAATCATGCTGGAGAATACTTTGAAAAACAAAAAAAAACATTTTTGATGATATATATTGGCATTTTCATTATTAGGCCAGAAATATATATATAGCAGCCCTCGTATATTAATAAAACAGAATATTTAAGATACTCGTATAGAGTTAAAATTTATACCAGGTGTAGTTCAAATGTTACATTTTAAGAATGAAATTTGAATTCAATCATATCACCACCAAGAGTCAGAGTACGCCGATCTATTCTTTGGGCCCAACTTTCCACCACTCTTGCACTCATTTCGACCGAAACGTTGGCAATTTGTGTTGGCTGTTGTTTTTGAGCTCGCCTAAAGTTGTTGGCATAGACCAATGACTTGATGTGGCCCCATGAAATAAAATGCAATAGCGTTAAATCGCATGAACGTGGTGGCCATTCGACCGGACTATTTCTCGATAACACTTTCACTGAATTTACCTTTCAGTCAATCTATTGTAACGCGTGTTGTGTGTCTTGTTGAAACCACATTTCGGCGAGGTCAAGCTCATCCAATTCTGGCCAAAAAAAAATCTAACATGGCCCTATACCGATCTCCATTGACGGTAACATGATGATTGTTTTCATCGACGAAAAAAAGCCCAATGATACATCCGGCATGAAAACCACACCACACAGTAATTTTTTGCGGATGCAATAGTGTCTCTTGAAGCACATGTGTTTTTTTTGCTGTCCAATAACGCATATTTTGTTTATTGGCAAAACCACTCAGCCAGAAATGAGCGTCATCGGATAGGACGATTACGTACTACGGCCGAAAATTGGAGTAAGCGCTCTTAAAGTTCCGACCACCGACACAGTAGTAATTTTAAATGATTTTCAAACGTTGCTCGTAAGTGGCCTTTACCATGATGGAAGTGTTGACTTCGACTAACGTTTTGACACTGAAAGATCGTTAAAAATGTTTAAGGATGCGTTGACATAAAGATAGGAAATTGTTATGTCCCTATTGGAAAACCCGTTATTTAATGGGGTCTCCGATCAATGAAAAAGGTACAAATTTAATATACCGTGAATACAAAAGTTAATTGGTACCATTTTTTTGGCGCCTAGTGTGAAAACTCTGATAAAACGAGCGCATAAAGTTTATAATGTTGCAAGTGTTTTTTTATTGTTCAAACTAAATCGTTTAAAATGGCTTTAGAAAAAAGAAAACTGATTTGTGTTTTTAATGAACCCCTAAGTATGCACGCAACGTCAATCATGCATATTTCCGGCCATAAAGTTCATATGACGAAAAGTCATAAGCCATTTCCAGGAATTGACAATTGTTTTGTGTGGCATTCAAACCATCAGCCGCCAGCCACTCGCTAATTGAATTCTAATGACATTTGAATACCAATATCACTCAGATTTGAAAAATAAATCCCAAACCCTCCCATGGCTCACCTAGTGAAAGAAAAGAACTTAATTTTCGGTGTACCTATGTGCGTTTCGATTGTGCCCCCACCCTAACTCTCCCGATAACGATACCAATGACGATAAACTTGAATGCGAGTGAATACCCCGACGTAAATGTTAAAGGAATGCGACGACGGTGGCGGCGATAGCGATAAATTTCGTTGTCGTCGTCGACGACGTCTTGTGATGTATAAGGCCATTTAAATTAACTGACGGAGGCATTATTTCTTGGCGTTGCTTTTTTCCACTCGGGGTTTGAGTTGTTTGAGCTCTTTCAAATATTTCATATGAATACAAAAAAAAGAAATCGACAACGGCAAAATATTTTATTATAAATTGCAAAAGAATTTTTTTTTGTTTTTTTTTTCGTTCGTTTGGACGGCAATTTTTATTTTTTTGCTTTAGGTTTTGCTATTTGTTGAAAGAGCTCATGTGCGAAATGGCTACAACAACAGCACTAACATCTCATACAAACATAAAAAAATAAATAAAATAAAAATAAAAAAATAAATAAATGCCTTGTGTGATATTTTGGTATGTAAGGTAAGTACTCAAGAGGCGAGTACGAAAACTATTCAAAATCATTGGGCGGTGCAATGGGGCACACCTTGCTACACAACGGCAATGGCAACAGCAACAAACGGCTGAAAACGGACTGAAATGAATAAAAATGACAACAACGAAACGGTATGTGCCATAAGATATGTTGTACGTTTCGGTGGATACATTCATATATACAAGTATTGACGTGTATGTACTATGTACAATAGTGTGCGATTTAAATGTATACAAATGTAAAATTGTTAACTATCCACACTATTGACATACATGTATATGAGTGCATGCGCATGCCCAGCGACAGACGGATCACATTTGTGGTGTTTCGAAACACTGTGCTCTACACATTGGACATATTTAAAAACATTTGTGATTTTCCAGTTCAACGCTAAGTTCAAAAGCATAATTGTTATTAAGTTCATTCGTTATGAGTGGTAAACACCATGCGCTATGGTCGGTAATGGCAATAATGTTACGGAAGTTCTGCTAAGCGCAGCTGAGGAATAACAATCCATTTGACTTAAAATGCGCCAGATGTAGCGGTATTTAATGTGCATTAAAAATCAGTGTTTACATATTACATTTTTAATAAAAAGACCAAGCTTAACCTTTTTGGCGCCCAACGTCGCTTAGCGTCGGTAACACTGTTGGGTCACGCCCATCGTGATCAACAGAGCTGGGTCGCTTAACAGAGTACCACAAAAAAAAATACCAAAGTGATTCAAGATATATTTTTCTACCAATTTATTGTCAATGTAGTAATATCCATGTCAAAATTTTTTTGAACCCAAACGCGAGTTCTAAAAATTCACGCAACTACGAGGGATGATGTATATATTTCTGGCCTAGGCAACACTAAGTGTTGCCTTGCGCCATCTGACATTTCCATTGGAAAGTTTGACATTTTTTAGCATAAATTTAGTCAGACGTACGACCATCATTTTTGTTGTTTACAGTGACATGAAAAAATCAATTTGGCAAAAAAAAATGGAATTAACATTTTCGTGCGATCACTTTTCACAACTTTCGACGTGGATTATCACGACAAGAGTGCATCGATGAACTTAAATGTTTGTATGACGATGAAGCACCATCCTATAGCACTGTGAAAAACTGGTTTAATGAATTCAATCGTGGCCGACGCTCGCTCAAATACGAGGGTTGTCCAAAAACGGCTGTTGTGCCAGAGAACATTGATGCCGTGCGTAAACTGCTAATGTTAGATCGTCATGTAACATACTGTGAGATAGAGGCATCCTTGGGCATTTCTTCCACCAGCATACATTCGATATTGCATGAACACCTGGCCGTAAAAAAGGTTTGTTCTCGTTGGATTACGCACAATTTGACAATCGCTCAAAAAAAAAAGGCTCGTGTCGTTTGGTGCAAAGAAATTTTGAAAAATACGATCGCGGTGCTTCAAAAGACGTTTATAAGATCGTCACAGGTGACGAATCATGGATCTATGCATATGAGCCCGAAACAAAACAGTAATCGACCGTGTGGGTCTTCGAAGACGAGGCAAATCCAACGGAAGTTGTTCGTGGAAGAAACACTTCGAAGGAAATGGCCGCATGTTTCTTCGGCAAAACTGGTCATGTGGCAACTGTTCCTCTTGAGCAACGTAGGAGGTCAATTCTGAGTGGTACACCACAATTTGTTTGCCTGAAGTCTTCGGAGAAATTCGAAAAACGAACAAGAGAAGACGAATCATTGCCTCAAACCTGCGCCTTTTTAACCGGCCGTTGCATTGATAGGCCATCCGCCTGACTTGGCACCCAATGACTTCTTTTTATGCCCGCACATTAAGAAAACAAATGCGTGGGCAAAGATGTTCGTTGCCAGAAGATGCTGTTGAAGCGTTCAAAAACCATGTTTTGAGGTGTCTCATTCGGAGTGGAAAAAGTGCTTCAACAATTGGTTTGAGCGCATGCAGAAGTGTATAAATCATGCTGGAGAATACTTTGAAAAACAATAAAACCATTTTTGATGATAAATATTCGCATTTTCATTATAAGGCCAGAAATATATATATAGCAGCCCTCGTAATTATGCATACCTGCCCCCTCTAGAATTCTTCTGATTCAGTGCACGAATAAATATATTTGGCGCCCAACGTGTATGTTACTCGGCTTACGAAAATTGAGCGCAGTTGATTTTAATAAACTCTCTAGAAGCTTAATATAGGATCATTAATATTTTAATTGGTAAATATAGAGCTCTCGCTTTGCCAAAAAAAACCCTTTATATGTTTGATAATTTTTGAATATAAACTTAAGCAAATCTAATAATTTCTGCTTTAATAGCAGCCCTGTAGTTTTTATAAAAAAAAGTGCGAACGTTTTAAATATGAAAATAATGCGATATAGCTGATAAATACGTAGGCAATTTTTGACGTCCATCGTGGAGAAGTACGAGTATTTCAAGGTATTAACTTTTCTATTTATTAGAATAATATTTTCTCAAAAAGTGGCCCGCTGTTTAAGGCACCATCCAGCTTTTACATTTATAATAAAGTTTTACTTGGTTTATAGATTTATCTGTCTGACTGTGCAAGTCACGGACATTAGCGAGGTCGAATTCCAGACCTTAAAAAATCTTAGATGCTTTTACCTGTCTGAGAATATGGGTTCGTTGTGCCATACTAAGACTTCAGCAGACAATTCGGGGCATATTTTTATCGTGCCCGTATAATCATACCCTAAGGGCCACCCCCACACAAGAAAGACCACAAGAAGAAAAACCCATTCAAATAACACCAAAAACAGACGAATGACCGATGGACGGACTGGACTGACTGGCAGAAAAAACAATAGCTAGCTCAAAAAGCCTAACTATGAGATACAAGCTATCTGATATGTACATACATCCACGAGCATATGTATGCCTGTGGTACAAAAAAACGCCAACTATTCGCTGCCTTCCATATCGGTGTGAGTTTGTTTGCGTTTAATAAAATCCGCGACACGTTATGCATCTTAAATAAACGTGCGAACCGAAAAACCAATTCCACAGTCGCGTTCATAAGTACTCGTACGTACATACCGTCGCTGTTAAAATACCCGAGAGTGAGTGTGTGATGAAAAAGCTAAAGAAGAAATATGCGAAATGGCCTACAAAACATGTAAAAACAACTAAAGAAAAACGCAAGCTAACCAAACAAACGACAAAAATGCCATATAACAAAGCGGGCACAACTAATACGGCCAATAACTATTATGATGGCTTTTAAGCGATTTTTGTAAGAGAGCGCCAACAACAACAACAATGGAAATGGCAAAAATGCAACAACAGATAAACACAAATATTTTCTCACAACATTAGCGAATAGTTTATTTTTGTTGTTGTTTGGCGATAACAAATTCTACGAAATTTCGTTAGTCCGAAGAAATTTGTTCATGTCGTTTAGCCCGAAATGGGCTTTGGTTTAGTTATCCTATCTTGCCACCCGGGGGCCATTCTGTTGTTCAAACATTAATTATCTAAGTGATTTACGGGGAATTTTACATCGCTTTGTAAAATTAAGATTTAAAAATTGAAAAGCCAAAAATCAGTAGGTTACTGCGCTTAAATTTGACCTACAAAGGTTAGGTTTGGTTGTATGGGTAGGCCGCTTATTAGAGCGGGTTTCACTCGGAGGACCAAGTGTTGATCCATTCTAATACCTTTTAAAATAGGAAATGGGATGAAGAAAAAAATCAGATAGCTTAAAGAGGAGAACAAGTTGAAAGAAGCGAAGGGTCAGTGAGTATTCAAAAATTCTTATAATTATCAATGAAAAGCCGGCGACCTTTTCTCAAACCAGTGATTACGGTATAATTTGTTTCTTAATTTCCCTTCTATAACACGGAATCTTATTTTTGCATTTCTGCGGACACCTCTTGTGCTTTAAACACACGAGGCTACTGTTGCAGCAACGCAGCCATGTTGAAACAAATGTTGCGTCGTGTGTAGCTGAGTTGCCACGTGTGTTGTGAACAAATTGTTGCCTCGTATGTACCTAGTATAAAATGCTCTTCGAAATCTTCGACTATCCTCTATTTGCTTTTCGAACTCTTATCTACTCTAAATCGTCTTCCTCTTTGTCTTCTTTCATTTTGTCTTCACTAAGAAATTGACTTAGATTTCTATGAAACTTGAAAATTCAGAAATCCACTTGTATAATTCGTCTGTGTCTCGTTAAATTTCTGCGAAATACAGGGTGTCCCCGGGAAGGTACTACTTTGTTTTGCCGTCATTTTGGTAAACATTAGTCTTCACATTTCATATTTGGCAGTCGTGAAGTGGAGACGTGGCAAATTTATTAAGGAAAAATATTCGATAAACCAACGTGTTTTAATCGTTAAAAGATTTTTAAAAAACAATTATTGATTACTATGCCGATCAGAAAGTTACGTGAAATTTTCGGGAGAAACAATGTACCAATTAAGCGGCTGAAAACATTACTGCTGCTTAAGAAAATGTCCAAAACAATCCATCAATCTTAATTCGACGCCGTGCTCAGGAGGTTGGTCTTCAAAGAACAACTTTGGCCACAATTTTACAGGGGCGGACATTTATCTGATTTTGAATCCCATACATAATTGCAGACATTAAATAAAATCAGGGTGTCCCGGCGGACAGCCTGAATCATTGCCTAATTGTATATCTGGACCAAAACTGCCCATGCAACAGGACAATGGATTTGAAAAAATCTAAATTAATTCAGGCCGGTGGAATGTACATTTTCGGTTTCAAGGATTTAAACGTCCTTCGATCGATACAGACGATGGACCATTTGCTAGCGAAGCTAAATCAGAAAATTAAATGATAGCCTACTCTAAGGGCGGGTCACAAAAAAAAGTTGTACAAGTCACTCCCTGGTTTTGAAGTGTTTGAAGTATTTTTTTACTCCCATAGGTTTTGAAGTATTTTAGAGTATTAGTAATTTAATGGGAAAACAAAATTTTTCGCGAAAATAAAATACCGCCAAAATGGATTTTATTGTACAGTTCCTTCGCTTGAAGTGGGATCGTAACGTGAAATTAATATAATGTGTGATCCAAGTAGAGATCCTTTTTTCAATAGCCTTTTGTTGAAAGATCACATGTGTGTCGTGTCCTGCTATCATGATATTTTTGTTAAGTATTGTTTGGCATTTCATCATGGAAAGACTTACAACTGAACAACGTTTACAAATCTTTCAACTTTATTACGAAAATTCACGTTCTTTGAGGAATGTGTTTCGTGCACTTCGTTCAACATATGGTCAACAGAGGTTCAAGAGCTGCCACTTCATCCAGAAAAAACAACGGTTTGGTGTGGTTTGTGGGCCGGTGGAATCATCGGTCCATATTTCATCAAAAATTATGCCGGTGAGAACGTAACCGTCAATGGCGACCATTATCGTGCCATGATAACCGACTATTTGATGCCTGAAATTGAAGCTCGTGATCTCGGCGACATTTGGTTTCAACAAGACGGCGCCACTTCCCACACATCGCATCAATTAATGGATTAATTGAGAGAACACTTCGGTGAGCAGATAACTTTACGTTTTGGGCCGGTCGATTGGCCACCAAGATCGTGTGATATCACACCGTTAGACTTTTTCCTGTGGGGATGTGTAAAGTCTAAAGTTTATGCGGACAAATCCGCTTCGATTCCGGCCTTGGAGCAAAACATTACACGTGTCATTCGCCAGTTACCAGTCGAAATGTTTCAACGAGTCATCGAAAATTGGACTCAACGGATGGACCATCTGAGACGTAGCCGCGGCCAACATTTGATAGACATAATCTTCAAAAAATATTGAAAATATACATTCAATTTGAAATTTCTGTGTTTTTTTCTTTAAAAAGTAGGGAACCTCAAAATTAATCACCCTATATATTGTACAGCTCACTGTCCCTGTCCCTCATGCGACATAAAGCGGAATTTCATAAAATACTCAATACTTGTCCTTATCAAAGTAACTGAAAGCTTATTAGCGCCCAGCATGGCCTATTTTCTGACATCTTTCTAGAATTGTTTGCATCAAATTCGAATTATTTGTTCGTTAGAGAACAGTTATTCAAAACAGAGATAGATACAATACGATGGATACAACCTTAATCTAAGGTGTGAGATCCCTATTTATTTTTTGATATCCCTATTGATTACTTGGCGTCCAAATGTTATCTTAAATAAAGTAGGTTTTTACATTCACCGAAAATGTTTAAAATGACGTGTTAAGGTTTTTTTTGGCGCCCAAATGTTTATCTTAAATAATGTAGTTTTTACATTCACCGAAAATGTTTAAAAACACGTGTGAAGAATTTTTTTTGACGCCCAAATGTTAATCTGAAATATCGTTAGTTCTCAAACCGTACATACTCGGGAAATATCCATAGAATGACAAATTATGGCAAACATACGACGATTACAAACATGGCATGCCTTTAGACTACATTGCATGTCACATGCTTAAAAATTGTATTGTATTAGCGCCCAACATGGCCTATTTCTGACATCTCTTCGAGCATTGTTTGCATCAAATTTGAATTATTTTTTCGTTAGAGAACAGTTATTTAAAACTGAGATTGATACAATTTTTAGAAGTTAGAAACATCAGCCACACTTAAAATAAGGCGTGATATCCCTAGTAATTCTGTGTTAGCAGTATTTGTTCAGTGTTTTTTGGCGCCCAAATATTATTTTAAATATAGTAGGTTTTTACATTCACCGAAAATGTTTAAAATCATGTGTGAAGAATTTCTTTTGACGCCCAAATGTTATATTAAATATGGAAGTTTTTACATTCACCGAAAATGTTTAGAATCACATGTAAAGGAATTTTTTTTGACGCCCAAATGTTAATCTGAAATATCGTTAGTTCTCAAACCGTACATACTCGGGAAATACCCATAGAATGACAAATTATGGCAAACATACGTCGATTACAAACATGACATGCCTTTAGTCTACATTGCATGTCACATGCTTTAAAATTGTATATATACCGAAATACATATATCAAAATATTGTACCATATAGTATTTTACTCGTATTTATGCCATATGAAATATCGATTTATAACAATTTCCAACTATCTATTTATCTTCCTACACCGTAAAACTTCCTAAAATTCCCAAATCGTTAACGATAAGATAAACTCACATATAAATTGAAAGTACTCTGGAAAGGCAGCAGGAGAGACATAGATAGAAACACAATAAATGACCCTTAATTATATGCCATTGCCAAACCTCCTAAGCACCCAGTACGCGTACGTACAACTGACATGCAGCGGACAGGTGTTGTATTCACAACAAACCAGTACCATCCGTCCGGTCAGCTCATTAAACTAATATGACTAACACTGTCCAACAAGATTTTTTTTATAGAATTATTGATTACATAGCCGATACTACGAGTATACTGAAAGTGTCGTTGAAAATATTCTATGGTAGGGCGATAGGTTTAAAAATCGTTGACTTCATTTTGTAACACTGTGTACTAGTCAATATTCAAAGTTAAATGGAATATTTTAAATGACCTTCACAGCTATGTAAACACACAATCGTATGTGTACATATGAATATGATATTATGACAGTAAAATCGATAAAAAGTTTAGTGTCGTGTATTCAAATTTCCCCAAGGCCCCCATACCAGTGTTCCCGCCATGTTAGTAAAATGAGACCGTTAGAAGAGGTCTTTATGGATATGAACAACACCTATTGACTATCGGCCATTCAATTTGTATTGCTAAGGCAACAAATTAAATATAAAGAAAGTTGACATTCTATGTCTTATAATCGTATTAATTACGAAAACATAAAAATAGAACCTAGGAAAGGTCGTTGACATGATAAAAAACAGTACCAACAGAAAAAAAAAATATTGCAATCGTATAAACTCAATTTAATATATCCGGTGAGGGGTATTAAAGATTCGGCCAGTTCGAACTTAGCGAAAGTGTTTATTCTTGTTCTGGATTCAATAAATAGCAAAAGCCCGTTGTTAGGCTTTTCTATTTATTGAGAAAACTTTCAACTTGTAACTTTTCTAACATTTAAATCGAGTGTAAATCGAGGGTTGCTATGTATATTTCGGGTCCTGACAATACTAGTGTTCCCAGATGCAAACTGGAACTTCCATTGAAAAATTGAAACTTTTTTAGCATAACTTCAATCAGAGCGTTTTGTCATATGAGGGCGAATTGTTTTGTTTATAGTGTGTTGAAAAATTTATCTCAGTCAAAAAAAAAATATCCCGTGAACATTTTCGTGCCATGATTCTTTACGATTTTCGGCGCGGGTTATCGAGACAAGAGTGTTTAAATCGACTTGTTTCGACTTTTGGCGATGAAGCACCATCAAAAACCACTGTTAATGGCTGGTACCAAGAGTTCAGTCTCGGACGCCGTTCGCTCCAGGATGAATTTCGTGTCCAACTTCGGCCACTTTGCCAGAAACCATCGATGCTGTGCGTGAACTGATTAAGCACGACCGACATGTGACATACTGTGAGATTGATGCAACCTTGGGCATTAGTATGACAAGCATCAAAAATATATTGCATTCTCATTTGGCCGTGTTCTCGCTGAATCCCACATAATTTGACGAATGCTCAAAAAAGGCGCGATTGGATTGGTGCAAAGAGATGTTGAAAAAGATAACTCTGGAAGCTCAAAGGCAGCGTATAACATTGTCACAGGCGACGAATCATGGATCTATACATATAAACCCGAAACAAAACAGAAATCGACCGTGTGGGTCTTTCAAGACGAGCCAAATCCAACAAAAGTTGTTCGTGGAAGAAGTACATCGAAGCAAATGATTGCGCTTTTTTCGGTATAACCGACTATGTTGCCACAGTGCCTTTAGTGGAACGTAGGTCGATTAATTCTGAGTGGTTACAACCATCTGTTTGCCAACAGTGTTCGAAGAAATGAAAGATATAAAGAGAAGCTGAAACGACGAGCTATTTGACCATTCAAGATGTATTGATGGGTCGGTCATCCACCGTACAGCCCTGATTTGGCACCCAATGACTTCTTCTTATTCCCTAGCATGAAGAAAATGCGTGGTCAACGTTTTTCATTGCCCGAAGCAGCTGTTTAAAAATCATGTTTTGGAGGTGTCTCAATCGGAGTGGAAAAGGTGCTTCGAAAATTGGTTTGTGTTATTGTGTTTTTATTGCCGAACCCGAAATATAAATAGCAACCCTCGTATGATTGTACCCGTGTTAGAATCTAAATGTTATAAGTCGCCCAATTCTTATCACTCCATGTTCTTCTCAGTCGGCTTATAAAGGCTACCTCGGTAAGAATGCACTTTTTCATTTTAAGATAAAAACACGTATTTTTGAGATAGTTGTTGTTGTAGCGGTAACTGTTTGCCGTGGTGACAGCCCTTGGTCGAAGCGCTCCTGCCTTGGGTCAATCCGGTTCATAGAACCGGCTGTCGTGGGAATGGAAATTGTTGTAATTATAATTATGGAATAAAATATCTGACAGATGTCCCCAGGGCTCAGAGGCGATTGCTCCTTTCAAGAAATTTCCGCGTTGTATCTCGAATTTGAGCTTAGGAATTGTATGTGGTTCATTCGCATCAGATCGCATGAACTTAGTGGGCAGTAAAAATAAATATTTCTTGAGATAATTTGTTTTGGAAATCGTTGCTGTGATTGTTTCATGCGTGGTGTGGCAGCTTCTTGCTGAAATCACAAGTCTTGCAGTTCGAATAACGATTGCTATTCACAGTCACAGCAATAGGCATCATCAAGAAAGTAAGGCCCAATCACGCCGCCTGACTAAAATTCGTACCAGACAGTTGTTCGTTGTGGCTGCATTATTTTCTCATGGATTGCATGAGAATTTTCTGAGCTCAAAATTCGACAGTTTTGTATATTCACGAAGCCATTTACCGCCCGGTAAGTTGACGCACAGGAGTCTTACCGCCTATAACCGACCCAGTTTCTTCAAATTTTCTGACTAATCTTCGAATAGTTGAGACATTGACTCACTTTCTCGACCAAAATTACTTCAAAGTTGGAGAGCATAGCTTTCCAAATTTTTGTAACAAGTTTTCACAATTTTAACGCGTCGTTCTTTCGTAAAGCGTTCAATTATTAATAATCAGAATTTCAAAAACTCAACAATTAACTCGTCAACCTAATGTAAACTTGCAAATGAATCTAGTTTACAAGCTAAATTGACTTAGCAATTGAAGGCTCACGACCATACTCTTTGATATTTTATTTTTATATTTTTAATTAATTAGGGTCTGGAAACGGACAACGATTTTGCTCGAAAAATCTTATTTGACGGCTATCTGGGGATCGGCGAACCTGTAGAGAAACCAATGCTTTCTCTGATGTTGAAGCGATGGGATTATTGACACATTTTTAATACAGCGTTAACGTTGAGAGCTACAGAGGCATTAAAACCGTTTTTTTTTTGTGAACAGATACTGGAGACAAAGATGGATCCCCATGCCAAACAGTGCACGAAATAATCAATCTATTGCGCGTCAAGTTCGTAAACTGTGTTACCATTTATCTGGGGGATGACAATGGACCGCCACTGAGCTACAATTTGACGCCGTTAGAGTATAGAACCGATGTGATGCTATAACGAGCCAAACTTTTGTAAGATAGAGTCAGAAACCAAAATTTTTTGATGATTTTAAGATGAGCAGCTGCAAAGGCAGTCAAATGCATTCAAATTCGTTTCAATAATAATGCAAATAGTATTCCAAAAAGAAACTTTGAATATATTTATAAATTTGAACTCGGATTTGGGCCTTCCTGTTTGCGTATATCTGTATGCGTATATCATTTTTTAGTTAATTTTTACTCAATATTTTTTTTTTCATACCTTTTTTCAAATCCAGGGGGTATTTCAAACCTTATACAGTAAGTAACGGATATAAGATAAAATCTTTTATAAGAAAAAAACGCATATAAGAATTTCTGGCATAACACCGTATAGTTACTTATAACTGTTTTAAATTGCTTATAAAAAAACGCATAAAAGATAGAAATAAATTGTGGCAGTTATCTTTTCTTAAATGTAAGAAATTTCTTATATCCATATATAACCACGTAACATATTACTTTCTTATAAATGGTAATAGAATGGCTATAAGAAGAAATCACATATAAGAAAGAAACGTGGGGTATTTGTTGACTTTTATGTACCCGTAATCTACTGTATGTATAAGTAAGATCCATTCTCTTTCATTTAATCAATAATCAAAGTAGTATACCTTCACGACGGACTCCCTGTATTTCGTATGAAATTACTTTTTTATAAACGATAATTGCCTAAAAGAAAAAATCACATATAAGAAAGAAAAGTCGGGTATTTGTTGACTTTTATGTATCCGTAATCTAATGTATGTACAAAAAGGTTCTGTCTTATCTTTGCTTCAATTGTGTGTAATTTCTACTTGTTTCCTAAACCAAGTGAAGATCTGGACATTTCAGCTGTGTCTTTTAGAACGCGATCGGTGAAATACGAGTACGATAGATAATGTTATACCAGATTGAAATAGTAAATCACCTTAAAATTTGCTAAATTTCTAATGTGTTTTGTTTTTAATTATGAATATAACATCTTAATTCCTATTTTTAGGATTTTAATTTTACATATAACTAATAACAAAAAGAAATATGTTTTAAAATATACAACATTAGTAGCTGAACCCGGCCCCTGTTGCTGGTCCCAAAAACACTTATGTCACTCACACATTAATTTATGGAATCATTAATAGAATTGTGAGTGCATGTTAGACTGGAAAGTCTCCTGGAATCAGAACATCCACGTCTTTAAATAGTATCTTTTAAGTCTTGGCAATTGCGAAGGTCTGGTTTCTGCCTCCAACTTATATATTAATTTCTTCAAATTCAATAATCTTTCGTCGGTTTCGACTTATAAGTTTACCAATTCAATGGAAGTTCAAGCTGAGTGAGCTCGCCTTCTGTTTATGTAGCCACAAAAAAAAACCACCCAAACAGCGGAATTATAAGGATCTCTCCTGTTTTATATAAGAACGGTTTATGTGCTTCGCCTGCTCGGCTCTTAGACACAAAAAGGTTTTATAACAACTTTATACAATTTTCGGCTTGTAAACCTTTTGAAAATAAAAAAAAAAATCCACCTCAAACTAATCTATCCCTAAGCGTAAAAAATCCTCTTTAAAACTATCTATCATTTATCATTTCTTAAAGTTAGAATCCCAATTTCCTATTGATCTATTTCGTGATCAGTACTATATATACAAAAAAAATTGTTTTTCTTGCTGGAAAGCTCACTTTAGCCACGCCTCTGTGCCCACGGTCAACAAATTCGTTTTGAACATATTTCCTTACACATAATCCCTAATATTGGTTAGGCGAAACAATATTCACATCAATATAAATCGTTTTTTGCTACGTAAATGTTTCAAGTCCTTGCCACTGTGCAAGTCCAAATGTTATAAACAAATTTATATACATTTAAGAAATATATGCTGTAAATTTGACTCAAATCGTACCAGGAATACAAAATTTTTAAATATATAGAAGGAAGCGCCACCTATTGCGACCAAAGTTAAGAGCAACCTTCCGTCGGACAAAGCTTACATATTGAGTTTAGTGTTAATCAGTCAGTTTAAGGCGACCGTACACCGAACATTACATATTTATATATTAAAATTAGTACGAATAAAACGATTAAAATTTCAAAACTCACCTTACGCAGTGCCAAATACAGCACTCGTTTGCATTAATTTATACAAACATTTTGGCGATAAAATAAACATAATCCACGGATGAAAACTAAAAATGACGAATTAAACGAAATCCAATGTATATATACGTATATGATATATATTTTGTTTTGATTACTCTCTTCTGTTTTTTGTTTTTTTACTTTTTGTCGAAAAGAAATACTTGATAAACCAACGCGTTTTTCAGTATTTTTAATTCTTGTTTCGGCAATTTATAAGGTTTTAGTTATGTTTTGTTTATACAAAAATGAAATTCGCACACACTGAAAAACAAAAATAAAGATTTGAAATTATTATTATTATTTTTTGTTTCTATTTTCCATTCTATATTAATTTGCTTAAATTAATATTATTTAAAAAAAAGCACGAGGTTTATTTTTAACGTTTTGCAGGTTTATTTCAATACATTCTCGCATTTTTGTTTGTTATGGATATAAAATCACTTGTTTTTCTAAACACACGTATTTTTTCTGCTGAGATTGCGTTTTTCTTTCATTTTTTTCCGAACATTCTGAAATTTTGAAAGATTTTTTTTTTTTTTGTTTCTTTCTCATTTTGTTTTCTGTTTTAAATATGAACGTACGACGCGAGTGTATCAACGTCAACAGTAAATATTCATATTTTTTTTGTGAAAAGAAATCACGGACACTGCGTTTTTCGTCACATTCACATACACTCGTACATGCTCACGCTTGTGCTCATGCTCGTCATACACGTTGTTTTGAGGCCTACGTCAAGAATTTAGTGACGTGTTTGAAAACACATATTTCTGAAATTAGTAACACATTTTGACAACATTGGAGACATCATTTTAAAAAATCGTACTCATATTCAAGTGGATTGTTACACGTTTCATTCAAAATTATTTAAAACTTGAAATAAAAACTAATTTTTCCTTAATTGTTTATAATCCGAGCAAGAGATAAACAAGATTCGGTAGCTTTACAGAGGTTAGCATCAGAATTACAAAAAAAAATATAATTTAAAAAAAAAACTAATTGATAAAAAATCAAAAGTCATCGAACAAAAGCTTGGCAGCGTTACTCTGAACTTAAGGCAATAAATAAATCATGTTCTTAAGCCAAATATAATACACTACATTCAAAATTAAAATAAATAGATATCGTTATTTAGCAATATTTAATTAACGCTAAAGTTATTATATTTGATTTTAGTTTTTTTCTCTTTTAATTTATTGTTATTTTATTTTATTTAATTTTAATTTTTTGTTTGTTTTACTACTACATAGTTTTAGTTTATTTATTGTTGTTTTTTTTATAAATTTTATAAGTTTTTCGAATGTTTTATATTTTTTTATAAAATTATAACAACATAATTTAAAATGTAGCAGAGTTTAGAAGGAACTATTTTAAATGGTGGCAAAGTTTCCTAGTAGTTTTTCCGAACCAGAACTATGTTTTATTCTTGTTTTAGCTAAAAAATCTGAATTTGAATTTTGTTGCACTGATAATCTGACAATTTATTATTTAATTGAAACAAAAAATTTTAACATAATAAATTAAATAAACAACTATGTTTTATTCTTGTTTTAGCTAAAAAACCTGAATTTTGTTGCACTGATAATCTGACAAATTATTATTCAATTGAAACAAATAATTTTAACGTAATAAATAAAATAAACAATTTAAGAAATAAAAAATATGAAAATAAATTTAAAAATAAATAAAAAAAATTAAATAAAATAACTAAAAAAACAAAATAAATTAACTTAATAAATGAGTGAAAGAATTAAATAAAATAATAAGTCTAATAAATTATCGAGCGCAATTCTAATAATTTATTTATTTTAGAGGTAAACAGTTAATATTTGTGATGTTTTATAATTTTTTTTTGGGGTAATAGTTACAATTTTTTATTGTAAATTATCCCTAAGGTTTCGATTCAAAGAATTGCAAAATATTGGAAGCAAATACATATTAATAGTTTATTAAACAAACTGAGCTCGAACTCGATAATGTATTTTACTTTCACTAAAGTTAAACAGCAGTTCGTACACCAAAATATGTAAAATAATAAATGAAACAAATATATAACTATTTACTTATATGTTTTTGTCCGGCTTGAGGCCATAATTAGTTTTAATATTTAATTCGTTTTAAAAAGTATTTATATTCAAGGTTTTGAATGTAAATATATTTGTTTCTCCTGATTGAAATAACATAAAACTTAAAATGTAATAGAGTTAAATTAAATGAAAGAATAGAAAAGTAAGCAAAATTAAAAATATAACAACATGAAAAGGTACGAGTATATAATATAGTGAAGTAAAACAAACTAACGAAGAATAAAACACATAAACTATATTAAAACAGAAATATTTAAAAAAAATAACATAAACATAATTATAAATAAAAAAATTCCATGCAATTTTATAAAAATTTTAATGAAATCAATTACGTTATTTTTGATGTTTATATTTTATTTCTTTATGGATAAAATAATACTTAAAAACATTGCAATTCCTAAGTAGTTCATCCAATGATTTTTTACTAAGTAATGTTGCCAAAATAGAGTATTTTAAAAAGGTTACACTTACTGCATAAACAAATTTGTTTTGTTTTTTGTAACCTAGAGCAATATGACTATTTAACACAGTTATTTAATTTTCCTATGTATTATTGTTAATTATTTTTTATCAACATTTTTTACTATTAAGTTATTCAGGTATTTTTACTGTATTTAATGCTCTGCCTTCTGTATTAGTTACTTCACTGATTTTATATAGTAATTGACCAATGTTTTATTTTGATACCACAAGAATTTGCACATTTTCATCGAGTTTTTTAAAATCAAGTTTGTTTGTTGTTATCTTTAAAGATTTTTCTATTCTGTTTTCCGAGTTTAATTTGGCAATTCAAACAATTTTATGTTTTAAATAATTAATGTTTTGATATAATCTTAATTTTCACATGAATTTCCGAATTCGATAAATTTTCTCAATAAAAATTTTACAAACATTTCTTAAGAGAAACTTGTTATGCTCTTTTTATATGAGCGATTTGAAAAGTTTTGTTGAGGTTTTGTTTTCAGAAGTGATCAGTATATTTTTGTTAATTATTATTTGTTTATAAACATTTCGTATATTTTTGTTTCTAGGTCAAATTTTGTTTAAAACTATTAGTTTAGGTCTTTGTTTTTCAATGACCTTTCTAAAAAAAATAGGTATTAAGTAGTTTTTCTCAAAACATATTGTGCTCTCTCAGTATTTATCTCTCTCTATCTCGTCATCTTATTTGCCACTCAGCGTTACCGTTGTGCGACTAAAGTGGCAATTTGACCCTTTTTTGAGGCCGTGCGACTTTTGCTGCCCCTTTCTAAAAAATCCCCCTTTTTGACACTTTTTGATATTTTTGCGACTTTTTAGAACTCGTAATGTTTGTATGCCTTTGCTTTACATAGAAGTTCGCGCTTACGCTTTTATTTAGATGTATTCGTTGTGTTATATCAGAACAACAAGCTTTGTTATATATGTTTATTTGTTTCTTGCGCACACACACACATTGGCTTTGCGTTTACTTAGCAAACAACAAATCAAAAGCGGTACTATGGATAAGCAAGTAAATTTTTATTCAAAGAAATTCGCATATTAATGGTTTGAGTCTTTAGATTTGTTATCAAAAAGAAAAAAAACGACGGCTGAGGATTTTCCTAGCACCAGTCAGCAGGCACTGGAAAGAAATTTGCAGACCCTGTTGCAAACAAGCTCCTCGGAATCAGACTGCTCACTTAATTCAGAGCCAGAATTTGTTGGTAGTCGCCAATCAACTGGGTCCGCAAAACGACAAAAGATTTGCCGCAACTACTCAAAGGAATGGGAGCTACAGTACAAGTGGCTTAAACAAGACCCAGATACCAAACGTCCGATTTGTGTTCCTTGCAAGCAACTTTTGATAAAACAAAAAAACCATCTGGATCGTCATCAAAATACAAGTAAACATATTAATAATATAAAGAAAATGTCTGAAAATGCCAATATTAAGCTGAATGATTTTTTGCCAAAGAAAAACTCGCACTTTCGGAAAAATGTAGCTATAGCAGAAATAAAATTAGTTTTACGAATGTTAAGTGCCAATCATTCATTTAAGTCGATGGACAACTTGGCAAAATTCAATTCAACAATATATCCAGATTCTAATATAGCAAGTCGGTCAGTATTAATTTTTTTTAAAAAAAATCCATAAGCTAACTAAACATTATTTACTTTTTTTTCAAAAACTTTTTGAAAAAAGAATACTTGGCGCTTACCGATCTTGGAAGTGTAGAATATAAAAATGTGATAAAACTGAAAAATGTAGCTAGTATATATATAGGGCATGAAGCCGAAGAAATAATTAGAACTCAAGTGATCTCAGAAACTGAAACTATAGAAATTAAGGGTAATATATTACATTTTTACCAAAAATTATGTGATGAAATACTACTCAGAATTGATATTAATAATAAAATGCTGATAGCTTTAAGGTATTTAGACCCTATTTTTATTAAATCTAGTGAAGACATAAATTATTATGACCTAGTGTCTGAATATAGTCATATAATAAGTAACCCTGAGGCGTTCATAAATGAATTTAAGTTATTAGAATCTAAGGCTATTGACAAATCATATGAACACTTCTTTGATATATCTGACGTTGAAGTTTTCTGGTTTAAAATTGGCAATATAAAAAATAATTTGAATGAACGTTTATATCAAAACTTATATGAATTTGTAGCATATATATTAACCTTGCCACACAGCAGCGCTTGCGCTGAGCGTATATTTTCAAAATTGGCCCTAATGAAAAATAAACTAACAAATAGGTTAAATGTGAAGACCTGTGAATCCATGCTTTCCGCTTTGAATTTGTTGGACAAGAAAATAGAGGAATGGACTCCAGGTGAAGAACTTGTATATAAATATCGAAACAAAGTTTCGAAAAAATTAGAAATTTAAATTGAAACTTATATTTTTGCCATAAACTACGTTTGTGTGTATAATTCGTCTTTTTAAAATAGTAAAGAAAGCATCAATGTATGAATATAAAATATTTATTTACATCTATGAATGTGCCTTATAATGAATTGTTTTTTAGTTTTTAATGTTTTTTTTTGTCTTTTTGATGAACTGTTTTGTTTTTTTTTACTTAATTTTAATGTTTTGATTAAATAAAATACATTTATCAAAAATTGCGACTTTTTTTTAAAAAATCCCCTTTTTGTGACACTTTTTTCAAAAAAATCCCCTTTTTGTGCCCCTTTCTGAAATTTCTCAACGGTAACGCTGTTGCCACTTTCATGAACTCATTTACGCTATTCTTTCACGTTTATTTTATTAGAATTTTTAATTCTTTTAGGAATTTCGTTTATTTAAAGATCTTTGGTTTATTTTTATTTCAATATAAATTCTTTTAGTAGGTTTCAGTTGGTGGTAGTTATTGTAAATTAATTTTCTTACAGTTTTGCTTTTTATTTATATTTTTCTTTCTTTTTCATAACACAAATTTGTAAAAATATAATCACTTTTGTATGTTTTCCCCCCATAAGAGAGAACCGAGCGAGCGACCGACAGACCGACCGATTGATTGGTGGAAGAGGGTGGTGGGTGTTATAGCAATTGCGGTTGGAAATTTGTGGGTTTAGTTTAGAGATCGTCAAGAGCACGCGTTACGTAGAATAAAAAGAGAGTAAGAGAATTTGAAGGGAGAGAGAGCATATCACAAAGTATGAGTGAATGTGAGCATGTTTGAATGTATGTGTTTGCTGGCGATCGTTCATATACGAGTATGAATTGAGTTTCATTGGCCTCTTATTCACGTATTTCATTATTTTTTCTTCTTCTTCCCTAGAGGGGGTTCTGTGTTTTTGTTGTTGCCGTTCCCGTACACTTCACTCGTTCGTTCGTTCGTTTACGGCAATAACCTGATGTGTGTATTGTTTGTTTGTGTGTATGGGTTTGTGTGCATGTTTCTTTGGGTTTGTTGCTGGAATTTTGTTGTATATATAACGTCGCCAAAGTTGTTGTTATTGCTATTGTTGTTGTTGGAGCAAAGAATGCCACACATTTTGTTGTTGTCGCACAATTTTGTTTCGTTCGTTGTTGGTTTTTTTTCTGCTGCTTCCCTACTTAAACATTCAAACTGATCTTGTTTTTTTCGAACGGCAACCGCTCTCTCGCTGTTTATAAGCAAAAGAGAGGTATTTTTAATATTTTTTTTGTATTTTATAAATCCCAGGAGTTGTATCAATATTTTTTTACGAAAACACTAAGGTTTGCTTAATATGCATTTTAAATTCTTGAAATATTATATTGCATTTTTTTTAATATAAAGCACCAGAAACTCTTGATCACATTTTAAATCACCTTTTTGCTCTTTCGTTCACCCTAAAAACACTTAATTAGCGTCAAACATTTTTTTTTTCTTATTTTGCTAAAAACCGTTTACAAATCTCAGAAACCGTTTGTTTCTTTTTTTTTGTTGGATTTCAAAGTTACTCCGTTTCACGTTTCTTTTTCGTTTAAATACCTTTAGTATTAGTATTTTAAATATTATTTGTTTCTTTTATAGTTTTAGAAAACAAATTGTAATTCTTTTTCAGAGAAAACAGAAACAACAAAATAGAGGAGTTCAATTTTTCATTCGGAATTCAACAACAACGATTTGTTTGTTGTTCAACCGCTTCGCTCAGCACCGTAAACTAAACTAAACTCTAGCGTCCACACACCATTTGGTTTTTCCTCAACTCAGCCACAGTTAGTCAGTGACAAACCAGCGCAGCACAGACCAGCTCTTAGTACAGAAAAATTCCATCAGAGATTCATTCCATTCGCTTTTTTCATTTTTGTATTCATTTGTTGCTGGCTTTTCTGTACACTTTGCAGTCTGCTGTTGCTGTATGGCCGTTGTTGTTGTTGGCTTGTATCTTGAAGATACTCGCGGGTTTTTTAATTCGTATCCGATGTATCGTCGTCGTCACTACTATGGGTGTTTTATTGCGTTGGTATATATTTGGTTTTCTTTAGAGTGCTCGCTGAAATTCAAGAGTGTGTGTGCGCGTACGTGTGTGCCTTTTGTTGTACCTGCTATTAAAGCAATTATTGTTGTTTTTGTTTTGTCTGTCCACCATACGCGTTTGCATCTGTGTGTCTGCTGTGGATTGAGGTCTTTTTGGTAACCGATTTCTCGCTTAAGTGAGAGACATTTTTTGGGTGCACTCTCTGTACCACGTTCTTGGCGGAGAGTAATTTTTCTCGATGTTGAGCGTCAGATTTTGTTTAGGTATGTGTGTACTTTGTGAACTTAGTGATCGTATATAGTAAATTCTTTTGCAGAATGTTGCCAGATGTGTGGGGGATTGTCTTAGTGGAATGTTTGGTCTTATCATGAGAAAAAAATGGATAATATACGAGTATTTATTTACTCGCATTGTAGTGAATTCAGAGGCAAGTCAGATGACAAAAAGACCATGAACAGACTTGACAGCGAAGAACCACAGTATCGGATGGGAGTGCAACATACGATCCTCCAAGCTGATTGGTATGCACGCCTTGAGAATATCGTCTAATCAGATTATTGCAATACTCTAAAAAATATAGTTAGACTTAGTTCCAATCGGTTCAATGATGTTATGTAGGGTGCAATTTGTATGGGTTACATATTTGTTTATAAGAAATTTTATTTAATACCATTTACATATACAGTAAGACCTTGGAAACCCGAACTTCGCTTATCCGAACTATTCAGTAATCCGAACTGCGTTTTCCGTGTACTACCTCCTTTGTTATACGAATTGATTTTATTTAGTATTCCTAATTGACATAAAAATCTGTTACGTTATAAGAATTTATTTTAAAAGCGTCTCATAGTTCGAGCGCTGTTTTATTTTGCTGAATTCATTTTTCATACGATTTTAGTAAAAAGTAGTCATACGAGTATTTTTTTCAAAGAAAAACTAATCGATTCTTGTGTATTTCCTAAAAAATATCTTAAAAGTTTTTATCAAACTACAATTTATTATTGTTTTGTTTTTGTTAAGGTTTGTTTTAATATGTACTCTTTGTTGTTTTGCGGTTTTTTAATTAAAAAATATTTTTTTTGTTTTAAAAATGTTATTACATATTCATTTTTAAATATATAATTCATACAAATTAAACATTATTTTTACTGTAAACATTTATTTGTGACATACATATTAATTGTAACGGGTGATCCATGTAGAGGTATTTTTCAAGATTTTTTTACAGATTATGCGTGAGTTGTGTTAATCTTTATTTTTTCACTTTTCAGTATTGTTTGTCATTTCATAATGGTAAGACTTACACCTTAACTACGTCTACAAATTGTGCAACTGTACTATGGAAATGAGCGTTCGGTGCAAAGCGTTTTTCGCCCAAAATATTGTTTAGTGACAAGGCCCATTTCTAGCTTAACGGCGACGTTAATAAACAAAATGGCCGCATTTGGACTGTCGAGCAACCAGAAGAGGTTCAAGAGGTGCCATTAAACCCACGGTTTGGTGCGGTTTTTAAGCTGATAGAGTCATCGGACTATATGTTTTTCAAACATAATGCTGGCTGGGACGTTACCGTAATGGTGCTCGCTATAGCGCCATGATAATAGACTTTTGGCTACCTGTAATTAACGCCCGTAATCTTGACGACATTTAGTTTCAACAGGATGGTGACACTTGCCATACAGATGCTCAAATAATGCATCTATTGTAAGGTCATTTCGAAGAGCAGCTAATTCTACGTTTTGGACCGGTGAGTTGGCCGTCTAGATCGTGTGATAACACACCTATAGACTTTTTTCTTTGGTGCTACGCAAAGTTCAAAGCCTATGCTGACAAACCAGCTACAATTCAGGTTTTAAAAGCTAACATTACTCGAATCATTAACGCCATACCGGTCGAAATGCTCGAACGAGTCATAAAAACTTGGACCCTCAGAATGGACACCCTGAGGCGAAGTTGCGGCCAACATTTGAAGAAAATTATATTCAAAAATAAATGCCACAACATGTCCTTTCGAATGAGCAATAAAGATTCCACACTTGATTTGAATTTTTGTACTTTTTTATTTTCAAAAAAATCCCTCTAGATTGATCACCTGATAGTGACTAGGTATAGAGATCTCCTTTGAAAAACACTTGAAGACGAAAGTATCCATTAATCTGAATTATCGATAATCTTAATTATGGTCTGCCATCAATTAATCGGATTAACGAGGTCTTACAATAATCTAAACCTTCTGCTATTGACAGTGTTGCATCGCATACTTTTAGTTTCAGTGGTGCTGATTTTCAGACCATCTTTTGCCGCTATGATTTCCACCGATCTTAGTTCTGAGGTCATGTTAAGTTCAGCTCCCACATTTTCAGAGTAATCCGACTGCAAGCTTTTATTGTCTGCAAACTCGAGGCACTTAAGAAGTTCACTGAGGTCCCATCTATTACTTCTACTGTATTCAGTTGCATTTCGCATATCACACATAGATAACGACGTTGAAAAGCGAGAGCGACATCTGCTGCTTAGACCGTTGTCATCAACGATACAGTATTTAAGATCTCTGTACAACGATTATATCAGCGATATACATTTTAGTGGAACGCCCTAGCAGGTAAGAGCAGTCCTTATCGTTTCGAGCTTAAGTGAGTCGAACGCTTTGTCAAAGTCGGCAAACACCATGGACATGCCAGAGATCTGGCGTAACCGCTTTGGATACCCTCCTATTTATTGTATGTGCAATGATCTTATTTAAAGCACTGAAAACGGCGATGCTCTGCAATCAGATTCTCATATACGTAATTGTCTCATAAAGGATATTATTTGTAATAAACCGGAATATGTATTCATACAACATCTTAAACTAGTCCTGTTTATTAATATTTGAAAAATATTTAGCAGGGATATATTTTTATACCAATCTGGCAACACTGCTAGAATTTGCTTAAAGGTAATGTTCTAATTGGCAACGACATTTTGGGAACACATTTTTTGCATTCAAGCTATCTTTTTCGCAAGGTCAGATTATTTTAGCAGCCATAACGAAAAATCGGTGCTAGCTTTCTTAACTACCCTGTATTTGAGTACTTTATGATACTAACATACTTGGCTACACACTACGTTGGCAGGTATCTAAAAGCATTTCGAATAGAATTTCACGTACTTCAGTCAAGTGCGTGTGACCTTCACTTAATTAACTTTATCTTCTTTAAATCGTTCTTTCCACACGAGCTTTTTTGGTTGATCATTACTATCCATGCCACAACATGCCACAGTCAACACATATATTGTAGTGTGATACTCCCGTCTACGTCGAGGCTCGTTCGTCATCGAAATGGATCCAACATTTTTTTAAGAATCCTTTGCTTTAACTCTTCCATTATCAGCTGGAGTCCATGTTTAAGGACCGTAGAGAATCTCGGTACAGATTAATTTTTATCTTTCGAGAGAGGATTTTGTTCTCGGATTTATTTTTGTAAGGCAAAGTAACATCTGTTTGCTAGTATGATTCTACTAGGAAATAGATTTTTTTTATTATGACGGATCCGAGATTGACGTCTCTTTTTCCAAAGCGAACAGTTACAGTTCTCCCCTCGACATATATATCGTTTGCGTGTCCGTGGATTGACTCTGGGACTGTGTTTTTGTGCTCCCCATTATCACTTTAATGTGCAGCCTTGTTGGAACTACAGCACCAATTTATGGATGTTGCCGAGGTCTAGCCACACAAAACTATAGTTAACATCTCTCCATACCGGAGACCACTGTCGTGAACTACGTCTTTTTGGTCATTTAAAATTAAATACGTAATGTGATAATTCGCATTAAAACTATCATTGCTATCTGGTTTCCCTTTCTTATCATTAATTAATTCTAATACATAAGAGGCATCCAACAGAATCTTCAGGTTTCAATAATTTCGAAAAGTGTTCTTAATATTACTCACTACAATTGCAGTTATGTGTTCTAGAAGATTATATTATTGTTTAAACGCTTGGCCTAATGGTTGATATTTTAATATCAATTACTGTCATCTTTTATGCTGCTGTACATCTGAATATCCTTCATCACACACATATTCATTTCTCTTATAATGTACGTACATTTTAAGTCCGCGACGGAGCATCTGACGTTTATTCAGTAGCGATTTTTAATCTCGAAATTTTTTGCGACAAGGAAACTTTTTTAGTACAAGAAAAAAATATTTAAGAAATATGTTTGCATGCAAACATAAATGTTTTTGGAGAAGAGCTAATTGGAAAAGGGTTTTGGATAGATTTTAAAAATGAAATCATTTTTCAATTTGCTTAAAAAAACATAAATTAGCCAAACTGCAAAAACAATTATAATTTTGGATTCGTGTGAACATGTAATAGTTATTTTAAAGCCATATGTCCGTGTATATTAACAAATTTTCCTATTAGGTCCTATGTGGTTAAGATTGATTGTTTGGCCATCGTCATATACTACAGCGAATTTAGTCGAAATCGGAATTAATAATGTTGTTCTAGTGTATGTTATATCGGGAGGGGCCTTTGTACTTGGGCTACATCAAAATGTGGACCGGTATGGGCCCTTCGTATCTGAGTTGATTGCTAAAAGACTATAATAAACTGTCCGAAATTTCATCAAGATTGGATGTAATATGCGACATAAAATCAGTTGAACATATTTACGTGTGGAATCTTAATCTCAATTTTAACCGATAATTTGTTAATGAAATCTCATAGGAGTACCCACGTACGGTTGTCTTGGATACACTAAGCCGAAAATACAATGATTTTTTTAACCATGTTTCTGGTAAAATTTTTCATGGTAAATGTTTGATAACGAAGACAAAACAACTTTATATAAAGTCAAATGTTCATACAAAATAGTTGAGGGAACATTATATAAGGTTGGTTTTTTCAAGAGAGACGCAGAAAATTGTGCGACATAAACAAAAATTTAAAGATCATTCGGCTCTGTTGTATCGATGTTTTCGATCTGCTTTGTGTTATACATAGTTCAGAATTAAGTTACACGAAGTTGCGACTGGCTTATCCCCCCACTCTATTTCCTTTCTTACTCTGCACTGAACGTTTGTAATTGTGAGAAAGATCATAAGAAAATTTATCTCGTTTTTTTAAGAAACCAGCACCAAATACAAATGCTAGCTGTACAATCTTCATAGCGCAATATAATTGCACAGTTCGAAGACTTACGCAAAGGGTAATTCTCATTAATCATAATGGGACTCCCGTATAAGTCATTTGATTTGTAGCCGAAGTAATCGCTGCCAAAGACTGCTGAAGAAAAATCTTGACGGGTTTAGAAACAGCTGTACAGTCTGCCTGGCAACCGCAGCGAGTACATTTCACCAATTTTTTAGTTGATTCTGAAAAAGAAAGAACAAAAAGGCCTCCAGAATAAAAACTATTTAAGTAATAATTATGAAAAAGACCGAATAAATGTAAACAAAACAAAAATATAATTAGTAGGTTAATTAAATATTAAAAATTCTAACAGTAACTATATTTTCTGGTTAAAAGATGTAACCGATAATTAGTTAAATTAACAGTAAAAATTATTTCTATAACAATCATAGTTGATAATATTAACAATTTCATTGTTAAATTGAACATGTTTGTTTCAATAACTTAACTATGAAACTTTAATGTTAAAAATTTTAATGGTTAAAAACAATGCATTGTTAAAACAACAATAATTATTTCAATAATAACAATTCTAATGGTTAAAAACCTCAACAATGCATTGTTAAAACAACAATAATTATTTTAAAATTAACAATTTTCATGGTTAAAAAATTCACCATAGAATAGTTAAATTAACTATTTTTATTGGTTATTACCAATCAACAACAAAATGCTCAAATTAACCATGGTTAAAAAATTCACCATAGAATAGTTAAATTAACCATTTTTATTGGTTATTACCAATCAACAACAAAATGTTCAAATTAACCTTATATAACGTAGACACCAAATCATGTTTATTTATAAGGTTATTTTTCTTCTCAGTATAGAAACTACTGTAGAAGTTCTAAGGACGCAGAAGCAGATAAGTTTGCGATGTACTTGCACAGTTGAAGACCCGTAAAGACTGCAGACTTGCCTGCCATGGCAGTACATACTTTGATGTCTAGGCCGAACTAGCGGATATACACACCCCTTAAATCACTCTTAAACTTTGTTGATAGGTCGGGCTGGTTTCGAATTGGTCGAACCAGCTGATAAACCATAACGGATAACAGTCTACACACAGAAAAAAAGTATGGTTGTGATGACAATATTCGAAGAGGATAATACTAATGTTGGGTATATGGTTGTGCTACAACAATATTATGGTCCTCACAGCAATAGTATGATTCAAATACAAACATACTATGATCCTCACAACAATAGTATGATTTACACAAAACCATACTATGATCCCCACAACCATAGTATGATTCACACTCAACCATAATATGATCTCCACAACCATAGTATGATCCTCACAACCATATTATGTTTCATATACAACCATAGTATGGTTCTCACAACCATAGTATGATTCACACGCAACCATGTTATGATCCCAACAACCATAGTATGAGCACATACAATAAAACTATGATCCCCAATATTATTTAATAGAATGTGTTTGAGTTGTCCACAATAGATTTGATCCCCAATACTATTTATTAAAATTGGTTTAAGTTGTCAACAAAAGATTTGAGTTATGAAAATTATTCAAAAATACATTAAATTCAAAATATTAGGAGTGATTTATAGTAGAAAAAATAAGTTTAAATAAACGTAAGCGTTTTTGTTAAAAATATTTCAGTTAAACAAAGCCAAAGTAGCTTGTTTAAAAAATTTTAATTTCGAGAAAAAAGTACTTTTATTGCATTAGATCCGTACCAATAACATTTGTTCTAAAAATCATATTTAAATAAAGTAAAATTACAATCATACAGTATGATTGCCGTAATCATATCATTGTTAACATAAAACGCAAAACACAATACTTTTGTCGCACTTACCATATTTATATTGTTGCTATAACCATATTTTCATTTTTAAATTTAGCAATACTACTATTGTTACATTTCAACAATATTAATATTGCAGCAATTATACTATTGTCAAAAATAAATTCAGTTAACAATGCTATGGTTGCGACGAACATACTTTTGTTGTGGAGAACATATTATTACTGACGTGACCATGTAGTAACCATGTTTTTTCTCTGCGTGTATTTATGTAAATATACACCTCCTATCTTTCATATAACTTTCTACTCTTTTGAATAAACTGCTGATTCTGTGTCGATCGGTACTCTTAAAAGTGGGTCATTGAGGATAGCTCAAATTTTTTGGTAGTAATGTATTCCGTACGTGTAAATTACAATAAACATATGTATATATTTTTGCACCCAAACGTTGATATGTTTGCGGTAATGTTCCAAGACATATGTATGCTTGTGTGCAAACATAAATATGTTTCCATCCAATCATTAATATCTGCTTCTTGAATTTACGGCCAGTAATCAATCCAATGTTTAACAAACACCGTTTATAAAAAAGGACAAATTATTTTTCTACATCGCTTTATATATCCAACAGAACTCATTGATTTGTGAGAAGTTCCTAAATAGGATCTTGGGAAATATACATACGATAAACTTTGTTAGGTTGCATATACCTTGATATTTTCTTTTGGGCCTCGCTACTTCTTCTTAGTTTCCATCCACACACAGAGAACAGATTTGTTGCCTCCATTTAAGAGACAAAAGGTACTTCGGTTAAAAGTCAACTTTTTGAGTATATTTTTACAAACTAGAATTTTTTGTGGACTGACAACGGTACTTATGGGTACTTTAGTAGTTACTGGACAGTTTGGTTTATGTGTGCCCCACGATCAATAGTCAATATGGACTTATGGACACTCAAAGCTAAGTTTGCTACGAATGCAAATAAAAGTTTTGGCTCAGTTTAGGGACGGACGCTTGGGCCGTAAGGGCCCAAAAAACGTACCATTTTTTTTGCTTTTTAGTTGCGAAGGGTGGAGGATATATAAGTGTCGAACTTGCTGACGTTTTTTCTTGTTTTTTGTCTTAAACAAATAATTTTAGTGACTAGAACTGATACATTTTTTATAGGGACTGTACTCTAAAGTTGGTATAACCAATAATATGTTACATCAGCGAACCAAATATGAGTTGGTTACTGCAAAACACTTATCTGTTGTCACCAGTTATTATTGGTACCGACAGAACATGTAATTTATAAATGTTTGGTTGCCATAACCACCGGTTACTTACTTCGGTTGGTATAACCGATATATTGTCCGTGCGTACAGTGGTATTATAGTAGTTACCATCAGATGATATGTCGAACCATGTAACCATCAATACCACGGAATGTTGGTGATTGTGGGTGAAGGTGTGTTGCTACAACAAATTTTTTATAACGGGTGATCAATCTAGAGGTATTTTTTTAAATAGGGCTTTTTCACAGATAACACGTGAGTTTTGTTAAACTTTTGTTTTATTTTCAGAATTGTTTGCCATTTCATTATGGAAAGACATTCACCGCGAAGACAAGGGTTTAGTGCGGTTTATGGGCTTTTTGATCATCGGTCCATATTTTTTAAATTTGTAACGGGTGATCAATCTAGAGATATTATTTTCACACATTACGCGTGAGTTGTGGTTAACTTTAATTTTTTTCTTTTTCGTATTGTTTGCCATTTCATCAAGGACAAACTTACACCGGAAAAATCACGGTTTGATGCGCTGGGCTGGTGCAATCATCAGTCCATATCTTTTAAGAAATGATGAACGACATAACCGTGAATGGTGCTTGCTATCGTCCCATGATATCGGACTTTTTGCACCCTGAAATTGAAGCCCGCAATCTTGACGACATTTATTTTTAATGGGACGGTGCCACTTGCCATACAGCTGCTCAAACAAAGGATGTATTGAGAGGTCATTTCGAAGAGCGGCTAGTTTTACGTTTTGGACCGGTGAGTTGGCCGCCTAGATCGTGTGACGTTAAGTCTAACATTTGAAGGAAATTTTATATCCTTTCGAATGAACAATATAGAAACCACACTTGATTTGAATTATTTTTTTTTTCATTTTGAAAAAATACCTCTAGTTTGATCACCCGTTAGTTCGGACCGATTTCTACGTAATTTTTTCTCTGTGTTCGCTCTTATTTATATATTTTTCCAATTAATTCTCTAACGGCGCTAATATTTTTTTGATTTCATGCTCTTAGTTCTGATGTTCCAGGCAGGGTACCAGGGTTTTGGATGACAAGTTCTCTCGAAATTCTAATATTCCATCATACTATTTACCTACTCGAAAAAAGGATGTGCATTAGTTTTTTAAGCATTTTCTCTATCGTCCATAGTTTTAACATAAATATTTCCATACCCTGTTCACGAGGTTATGGAAGGAACCACCTTCACGTTGTTAGTTCCGAATCGCTTAGACAAACCCGATATGATCACATTGATCTCCCCGATCTCTTTGAACTTTCACCATTGAAATACCAACAACTTGACCATTTCAAGCGTTATCAACAAACCAATTTGCACAACCAGTCCATAAATATGCAATGCATGTTGTAGCATTTAATTAATAGATTTTTGTCTCTTCATCATGAGCATGAGAATCTAAAGACCCCATTCGCATTTTCAGCATTTTGTATTCAAATTGTTTACAAAATAATGTTATTTTCAAGTTTCGAAATCTCAGTGCGTTGTCGCTGAAATATTCAAGCAGACGAAGGCGAAAAAAAATAAAGATTTCAAATTTGATTCTTTTGTCGGCGTTTACAGAAGAAGGAACAGCAACCAAAGAAGATGGATGGGACGGATGAATGGATGGTAGGCGAGTGACCAACCATCACAAGAACGAAGCGGTTCAGGGTTTTTGATGTGTGATAATAAAATAATTGCGATAAACTATCTATTCTTCTTCGCTGTGTCGTCTTATACATACAAACATACAGACAGACATACATATTTCTTCCATAGCAAAGTACTTGAACGTCAAGATCTTTCTCTACTCGGCGGCTTCTTCCAAACCAGCGGTTTTCTTTTCTCTCCTTGTGGTTCTGTTTGTCTTTTCTTTTTCGTTCGCTTATTTTTTTTTTTTTTTGGATCCACTTGCATTATTTGGATTTTTAGTTTTTCGCAACAATTGAAGAAAAAAAATCACCATGCAACAATCTCCTCTCCGCCAAAAGATTCTTATACAACCAGCCAGGCAACGAAATCAAAACGCGATTCCTAAACAGTGACAACAAAAAAGCAAACGGCGACAGTAACAACGAAATCAAACAATCTCCAACAATACAAACAAGAGCGCATAGTTTAGGAGACAACGAGGAGTACCTGTAAACTGACAACATGCTGGTGCTGTTGTCGTTGCTGTTGTTGTTGTTGATGAAAACGAACAGCACACCAGCTTTAGCAACAACAGGCACAAGAACGTCGTAAAAATCAACAACGTTTGCGATAAAGAACCCCAAGAACATGCAACAACAACAAAACGAGCATAAGAACCCAACGACAGTCGAGCGATCCGACGACGGCTGGACCGACAGTACGACGAACAAACAGCAAAAGAGTAAAGTAACACAGCCAGCGATGAGAATCCCAGTAGCAGCAAACAAATATTTTTCTTTCAAACAACAGCGACACCACATAACGCAGCCCGCAAACAAACTCCATCGCGAAATTGCAGGCACGCTAGCACACACTCAATGTGATGAAGTACAGCGCCCAGCTTTGGAAGAGAAGTACAACGATCGAGAGTAAGCAACAAAGAGAGAGAGAGAGAGAGAGAGAGAGAGAGAGAGAGAGAGAGAGCGACAGGCAGAGATCGATCGATCGAGAGGGTATGCGTGAAATTCCATTCGAAATTGTATGTTGTTGGCTGGTGGTGGTGCGGCGATCATGACAGGCACAAGAGGCAGAGGCAGGCAGCAGAAGCAGCAAATGGAAAAAATTAAGCAAAAATCGCAACAACAAAAAACAAACTTAACCAAAAAGTTAAAAAAACATTTTTAAACCAACCAAACAGAGAACAAACTTTGTTGCGAACGGAGCACGGGTCACAGTGGTTTCGATGCAGATATAGGGATTGTGGAGTTGTTCGGTAGTACTGTCTTAGGACACTATCCAGCTAGTCGTCGCCTAATAAAAAAGATCTATCGAATAATTTAAGTGCAACGTTTTTACGTAAATCCTTCTTGGAATCTGTTTCTGCTGCTGCTATGTCTAAATCTAGTAAGCCAAGTGTTCAGTGCGGGTCCAGAGTAGCCTGGGAATTAGAATTGTGGGCTGGACAGGTGAATAGGTGCAGACCAGGGTGGTAAATATTTTTATTTTATACTTTCCGCTCTTTTTCGATCCCGAAAGTGCAAAACCTAAAAAAATATGTTTTGTACACCCTCGCCCTATTGGATAAGAGGGTATATAGCGCCCCTACCGCAAAAAGACGTAAGCGCCATTTCGATTTTAATAAAATTCAATAAAATTCAAAAAATTCAAATTCAATAAAAATTGTACAACGCCCTCAATCTCAAATATAAAATATTTTTATTTACAAATATACTCGTATAGCAAACTCAATATTATTGGAATCCTCCAGATGAATTTTCTTTTTGGCACTAATGCCTTTTTCGCAGTTAGGGTCCGATATGTTTTGACCAAATACATTTCATGACTTTTTGAGTCGTATCTGCAGTCCGTCTGTGCGGATGGTTCGCACATTAACTTCTGAAAGGAGCATACAAATTGGCCATATTGCCGCACCCTTTCTGGTACCTCCCAAACCTAATTTTAATATTCTTGAAACATCTTCAATCCTATTCACACAATCTAACCCACAATCAATACTTAAGAACATGTCTACTAGCTTAACTTAGTAACAAATAATTGGATTACTTACCACGCCCCTTCTGGTATCTCCCACGCAAATGACTTTTGTTCAGTGGGGATTAAAACCCTTGTCACTTGTCACCCAGTGTGTAATATTCGCTTAAATTGGGAACACTGTCATATTTTTTTAACGGCTTTGTTCTTGCATGTCAAAAAATGGGTTGATACGCCTCATTCTAGTACCTTTCATACAACTGCACAATTCCGCCCACTTTTTTATTCTTGAAACATCTGTAAAAGTACTCCCACGATCTAACCTATAATCAATACTGAGGACCACAATTATATGGTTACTTTGGTGACCAATAATTGGATTCCTAGCCACGCCCTTTCTGGTACGTCCCACACAATTGACTTTTGTTCAACGCAGATGGAAACCCACATCACTTGTGACCCATGTATGGGTGAACACCGTAATATTTTTAATTTTTAATAACGGCTTTTTACGTACTTTTTACGTGCATACCAAAAAAGGTGTTGCCCTATTTCGGTATCTTCCGCACAAATGCAAAATCCTGACAAATTTGTTATTCTTGAAATACTGGTACACATACGATCTAACCCAAAATCAATACTTAAGACCACAATAATAGGGTTAACTTGGAGACCAATTGGATTCCTAACCACGCCCCTTCTGGTACCTCCCACACAATTGAGACTGTTTTAATGCAGATTAGAACCCACATAACTTGTCACCCAGTACGTACAATTCACATAAATTGTAAACTCCAATATAGTTTAATAAAGGCTTCATAGTCGTATACGTGCACGAAGAGAGTAGATGACACGCCCCATTCTGATACCTTCAGTGTAAATGCACCATTCCGCATAACAAGTTTAACCCTCCGGCTGGTGAGAAGGTCCCTGGGGACCTTTTTCAAACTGAATTACTCCTTGATGGTCCATGGGAAGTATACTCGACCGCCACATGTATTCCAAGAAAATTTTATCTAGAATCGTTTTAATAGACCGACCAATAACTTAGTTTCTATTGAGATTTAAATGTGTTTAGTACGGGAACGTGTGAAAAGGTTCGCTGGCACCTTGTACTAAGATTTCAAGAAATCGTTAATAAATGCACTATCTTTTGGCTTGTTTTTTTGTTTGAACACATCACAAACGTGTTGCTTGAATTTTGAGTTACTTTTTGGATTATTTTATTGTGCCTTTCCTAGAAACATATTAAACTTTCCGTCCCTTTTTGAATATTTGTTACCGTCCCTTTTGAGTTGTTTGAATTTACCCTTACTTTTTACGCATACTCTTACCTAATCTTACTCTCACATAGACGCAGATGTACAAGTTAGAAGCAAGGTAGACTTAGAAAAGGGTATAAAAGCGGCTGTAGTTTCGTAAACCAAATCAGTGAAAGTTGAGACAGTGAACATCGAGTACGAAATTTTATTTTGAATTTTATAAAGAGAAATAAAAGTACAATACAAGGCAGAGGAAAATTTAGACATTGCTGAAATTGTGGTACGTCACGCTACCAGCAAATGAGTGAGGATGAAAGACGTGCAGTGGATGATAGATTTGCAGACTTCATGAGTGCGGAGATGAGTGATGACGCTGAAGGTGCTATTCCTGCATTTGGTCTTGAAGGTGCGGATGATGACGATTTCACATATCAAGCAAATTTTCATGTTGATGATTCGGATGCGGAAACTGAACCACATATAGACATCAATGAAGATATTAGTGATGACGACGATGATTAAGAGGAAGAAACTGATGCTCAGGAAACAAGTGACAAGTACTTCATATCCAAAGATGGCACCAAATGGACTAAAGATGCACCACCGACTTCCCGTACTCGTGCTCATAACGTGGTCGACTACACAAGGAGGAATCCGGGACCAGTAGGAACCACATATGATCCCTTTACCATATTCCGCTCGCTCATCACCAAAAACATGGCGTATAATACGCGAATCAAATCGGAAAGGCAGGGAAGTGAACGCTGCATGGAATTTGACAAATCCAACTTACACAAAGGAATGGAAACCAATCACGATGCTTTTTGGCTATTTTGGACTCACTAAATCGCGTTGTCTAATATATAAAGCTGCATTATCATTAGATCGTATGAAGTGCATAAAACAATGCCTTAGATTCGACAATGGAAATACTCGACAGCAGCGACTAATCAGCAGCAAAACTGAGGCTATTGATGATATTTGGCAAATGTTGCAATCTAACTTGGCAGCAGCTTACACTCCGCATGATGCAGGGACCGTTGATGAGCAGTTATTTCCATACAGAGGCCGCACCGCTTCACACAATACATTCAATCGAAGCCTGCCAAGTACGGTATAAAGATATGGTGGTTGTGCGACTCAAAATCATTTTATCCTGTCAAAGGAATGATTTTCTCTGGGAAATTGCCTGACCAGGCACGAGATGTGAATCAAGGGCAGAATGTTGTACTTCAACTTTCGGAGAGATATTTGAATACAGGCCGCACAACTTATGCCGACAATTTTTTCAAAACTTTGGATTTGGCGCGTACTTTGATCAGGAAGAAAACCGCATATGTTGGAACAGTGGTCTCGAATAAGACATGTGTGCCTCTGGAATACCAAAAAAATCACACGCGTCCTGTCAACAGCACATTGCTCGGCTTCAACGAAGGCGATATAGCAATTGCTGTCGACACAACATTATACTTGCGGACATGCAAACTGATAAGAAGAAGCTGTTTACTATATTGGATTACAACGCCAACAAAACGGGCGTTGATACAATGGACCAGATGCTTGGCACATATACATGCAAGCGCTCAACAAACCGCTGAAGCCAATAAAAAGAAGTGACAGACGTCATTCCTACTGATGCTGACAAAACAATTGGCACTACCAAACATAGAGGAACGAGCGCTGAACAACCGCATAACCGTATATCCAAGGATACGGAACGCAATGATGTAAAGGTAATAAAAAACAATTCTAATGTTCAAAAGCAGAATAACTACATAATTTTGTTCTTTTTAGATATTATCAAGACCAGCAGAAGGGGTTGCACCGTCGTTTGCGTCTAGAACGAACAGACCGTCATGTCGTCTACGCCGATCTGAGTACGGACGGCAGCGGAAAACAAGGGCCTATTCCCATTCCCGTAACAATCCAGTTTGTGCAGAGCATTCAACACTTATGCATCGATGCTACACCTGCACAGAAAATATGTTGGACGAGGGACAATCTACACAATAATAGTTTTTTAGGCTTTTTTTCATATAAAACTCATAAAAAATTAATGATGTTATATATAATTTTTTTTCTAACATTCATTATGCATGTATAATTATTAAATAATAATAATTCAAAACAAAAAAAATGTAAAAAAGCGTTTTCATATAAAATTCCATACAAATAAAAATAGGTCCCTGTGGACCTTGTACTTCGTATAAGGGCAACGGATGGCTCAACCGTCGGAGGGTTAATACTGTTCATCCGATTCTGCTGAATTACTAGTGTTATTCTCAAAGAATTAAGGACATTTTTAATTAAAGTCGTATTTTCAAATGCTGCTACGAGGGTTGCTATTTATATTTCGGGTCCTGGCAATACTAGTGTTCTCAGATGCAAACTGAAACTTCCATTGGAAACGTTAACATTTTTTAGCACATCTTCACTCAGAAAGTTTTGTCATTTGAGGGCGATTTGTTTTGTTTACATTGTGTTGAAAAATTCATCTCTGTCAAAAAATAAAATTATCCCGTCAACATTTTCGTGCGATGATTTTTTACGATTTTTGGCGTAGGTTTTCCAGACAAGAGTGTTTAAATCAACTTGTTTCGACTTTTGGCGATGAAACACCATGAAAAACCACTGTTAATCTCTGGTACCAAGAGTTCAGTCTCGGACGCCGTTTGCTCCAGGATGAATTTCGTCAAGGATGTCCAATTTCGGTAACTTTGCCAGAAACCATCGATGCTGTGCGTGAACTGATTAAGCAAGACCGACATGTGACATACCGTGAGATTGAGGCATCCTTGGGCATTAGTATGCCAAGCATCAAAAAGATATTGCATACTCATTTGGTCGCGTTATCGTTGGATCCCAACTAATTTGACGAATGCTCAAAAAAGGCTCGTATGGATTGGTGCAAAGAGATGTTGAAAAAGTATAACTGCGGTAGCTCAAAGAAATGCGTGGTCAACGTTTTTCATCGCCCGAAGCATCTGTTGAAGCGTTCAAATATCTAGTTTTGGAGGTGCCTTAATCGGAGTGGAAAAAGTGCTTCAACAATTGGTTTGAGCGCATGCAAAAGTGTATTGATATTAAAGGGGAATATCTTGAAAAACAAAACCATTTCCAATGATAAATTATTGTGTTTTTATTGCTGGACCCGAAATAGAAATAGCAACCCCCGTATAAGCTTGAAGTCTATTTTTGGGATCTCTTCAAAGATAAGTGTAAAAATCTCCAGTCTTTAAACTTCAATCCCTCAAACATTATACTTAATAGTCGGACTTAAAACCCCTTACATCCCAATAAGCAAAGGTGAATTTCCCTCAAATCAGTGACAAAAATCGCTGACCGATATGAATTTTATAAAGAAGCTTTTACATGATTTGAGACTAGTTTATTACTCGAACCCCCTCTGAAAATGCCTAGTGTTGCCACTGGGTTTACTTGTATAATACCATCATACTACGGCGGCCTAAATAAAAGACGTATTTCGCTATAGACAAATGCAATATGCTGAGCTTCAAATCATATTCTTACAGATTGTGCAGACTGATTAATACATCCTCCGCTTGTCTTTTATGAGCTTCTTATTATTGAGAGTTGCCATCATTTGGAGGAGGATTGTGGCATAGAAAATGTATGATAGCTGTGTGATGGTGGCTTCTTAGAAACTTGGAGCAGAGTGATTCAGAAGTTTGGGACTACCTAGGACAACGCTAAATATATCCCACTATACAAAGTAGAACTGTGGTTAACAGAACATTATTCCTCGTGTCATTATTTAAACCGCTGATCAATGGATTTCTTAAAAAAATGTGAGTGCAATTGAACGCTCCTATAGTACTATAAATTAGCCTCGAGTAAGATATCTTACAAATAAATAACAACTGTGTTCGTTTCAGGTTACTAAACTAGCTGATGTTGTTGTTGTAGCGGCACTTAGTGCCGGGGTGACGGTCCTTTGCCGAAGAATTCCTTCTTCAGGTTGATCCAGTGAATAGAACCAACTGTCGATGTTTCGACTAAACTAGGTGGATGAACGTTTTTCGGTAAGCATGCGATTTGGACTCAAGTCGATAAAGAAATGAATAAGAATGATAAGGAAATGAGCAAGAGTTACCACACTTATTTTTCCAAAAAAAAGTTAAACATGTATTGTGTTGATCTACACGAGATGTGATAAGTGTATCTATAAATCAACTCAAAACATTTTACACATTTTTTACAAAGCGTAAGTATAGCAGTTTACTATTTTTCATTGAATATGTTTTTACATTTTATAGTTTTTTCTTGTCTGCTTTTGACAAATTCGCCGATGAACCCCCTTGTTGAACTCTCTTTGATTTATATGATGAATGTTGCTATATTTATTACTCTTAATGTAGTTCAATACTGTCAGATTACCACATTGCCAACTAATTAGGTAACTTAGCTAGTAACCCCATAAGAACACGGGTAATTACACAGTGCAACAACCAAAATGCGAATGGGATGAACCAATGGCAAATGAAAGTTGGCATTATCCATAACAAAACCTTCAAGGGTTTTTTTTAGTTCAGTGCAAGATTTTTTACACGCATTTCCAGTTGGTGGTTTTGGAACGCTGCCTAACAAGAAAAGATCATTGAAAGTTTGATAAAAATAATGCTTATTTATTTTTATTATCCTGGAAAGTTGTGGTGTCTTACTGTTTTTGGGGGTCGAGGAATTCATTTTTGTTATTTTTTTTAGCGTGAGTTTAAGGAATGTCAACTTTCATTTGCAATTGGTCTCATCCCATTTGCATTCGGAAAGTTCGATTTTGTATCACTGTGTTATTATCAATTCGTACGAGGCATGTTATAAGGGTATTATCAATGACCAGTTGGAGATTTATACTGTTCCACATAGCATTTCGAATGTTTGTATCGGGCCCTGTTTAGTCAAGATTCTACATATCCAACTATGCTGTTTTTAAAGTCTGGAAAAGTTTGATGCAAGTATAATTCCCAACAAATTCTCTCATATTCGGTACTCCAAGATACCCTGATTGATCCTCGGCAAATCACTGTCCAAACACAAACAAATGAACAAAATAAACGCGGGTTTCCAATCTGCTACGATATCGTCACTTGGGCGCATTCCACAGCATAATGTGAGCTTGATTTGCTGGATTCTTTTTATCATATTTTTTTTTTATTTTCAGTTAGTTTGAAACGTTTTTTTTGTGATACGTTCATTTTGTAGCTGGTTGGGCATTTTTTCATTTCTTGTTTAATATTTATTTCTGATGCAGCAGAGCTCCAGCACCAGTCAGCGACAACAGAACGCTCTGGCAAATGGACGTTGCACAGTGCTTGGTGTCATGGAAAAACAAGAATGATGACGTCGCACGCAAAAAAATGATTACTATATGGTCACGGGAACAATAATATGTTCTCTGCAATAAAAGTTTGTTCATCGTAAGTATGTTCATCGTAACCATAGTATTGTTTTTTGAATTACATTTTAACAGTAGTCTGATTCCAGCAAATATTGTTGAAATGTATCAATAGTATTGCTGAAATGTAACAAAAATATTTTTTCCAAAATTAAAAAGAACAAGTAAGTAAGTGCTATAGTCTGGCGTGGCCGACTCTATGATACCCGCACCACTATAAATGTGATTAAGTCTCCTGTTAATCGAAAGCACTCGTCGCTATTTCTATCTGTATCTATCACGCAAGCACTAAGCCTTTATACCCCATACCACTATGTGGTGAGGGTATAACAATTATAGTTGGTCCACATTTTCATACCTTGTTTTCGGACCCTGTGCCCTCCCACGGACGAGATTAATCATTTGGCTTGACATATTTAAAGTCCTGAGGCAACTCCCTGTCATTTGAGGGGTAACACTAAAATCCGGGTAAACCGAAACTTTTGGACCCTCCTAATGGACCCTGGGGCCCAAACAGGTCGAATTTTTTTCTGTATTGAAAATTGTAAGATAATTTCCTTTCATTTAAGGGGTCACACTTATATTTAAAATCATGGGTCCATTTTTTGGGTTCTGAAGGCCCCGTAGGTCCGAGAGGCGGGTCCAACTATTTTTTTTACATTTTGTGGTTAGTTCTACATCGAATGGCATATTTTTTTAATTTGTTGACCAATACACGCGACATCAACTGGATTTGGACCAAATCCGGGAGTTCCTTTGTATGGGGGGTCTATCAGAAGACCAAATTCAATAGCGTCCGTCCTTGTCCCAATATATTACCACATGCCAAGTTTCATCAAGATCGGTGCATAAATGCGACCTGTACTTTGATTACAAGAATAGATGGACATCTTTACATCCAGCCAGCCAGCCGACCAGCCAGCCAGCCGCCCAGCCAGCCAGACAGGCATGGCTAGATCGACTCAAAATGTAATTCTGAGCAACTTTCTCTCTGGTCCCGGTATTCTAACTCGATTCCTTCGATGTGTTACAAACGCAAGCACTAAGCCATTATACCCCATACCACTATGTGGTGCGGGTATAAAAATATGGTTGTATCAACAATATAAATAAGGTTGTTGAGACAAAAGTATTGTTTTTTGGGTTTTATGTTAACAATAATATGACTACGCCAAACATAATATATGATTATAATTTTTCTTGGTTTGATTATGGTTTTTAGAACAATGTTATCGTTACGAATCTTTTTCAATAATAGTACTTTTTATATGTAATCAAAAATTTTTAGAGCAAACTGCTTTGACTTTGGTTAACTCAGATATTTTTAGTAAATGAACGCTTATAATTATAATACAAATCTCTATTGTTGACAACATAACCCAATCCTAATAAATAATTTTGGGGATCATACTATGGTTGTAGAGATCATAACATGGTTGCGTGGAAATCATACTATGGTTGTGGGGATGATAGTCTGGTTGTACGTAAATCATACTTTGTTCCTCACATAGTATTGTTGTGCCACAACCATGTACCCAACAAAAATAGTAAAATGCTCTTCGAATATTGGGATTCCAACCATACTTTTTCTTCGTGCGACATTGCCATTTTTAAAACTATTTTAAGATACAAATTTGTTCATTAATTAATTTTTTTAAGTTTCAAATATTACGGATACGGATTTCAAAAATAACCGAAAGTTAATTCTTAAAAATTAAATTTAAGGAAATGGTTTTTTCAAATCTGGCTTCGAAACTTTTGCTTACTTCATACCTATACCCTACCTGGACTTTAGAACTCCTGGTCTGAAGTTTTTTTCTCTTTAATTACACTGAAACAGTTTAATCAGTTCATCGACTGACCTCTACTCAGTACAAGCCATGTTCCTTTGAACTATTTTAGTTACCTAGTAAGTTTGCAATATGGTTGCCCCAACTCTTAGTTTGTAGGAGAGAGAGGTAAACTATGGGAATGGATTCCCATAGTTTCGCTTATCCCATCTCGTGAACCTAATACGAATATGCCAATAAGGGTCTCCTTGTTTGATTTGCTTTAACTACAGGGTGGACGACTTAATATTTAAAATTTGAATTGGCTGTAAAAAAAAGTACTGATAATTTTTTCAAACTTCTGTTTTTATTAAAACATTGTATTATAATAATGGAACACAATAACATTTATATGGCAGCTACAACTGGCTTGGCAGTACCTCATCCGATCAACACAATTTTTCAGAACATTTTCGATTGTTTGGGGTCGAATATCTTCAATGGCAACTTCGATTTCAATTGACTTCTTAACGTCACTTGTGGATTCCCTGAACCACATATGCGCAATTTTGCTTATTGACATAGCCACCGAGATAAAAATGAGCTTTATCTGAAAACACAATTTTTCGGTAAAATTCTTCATCTCCTGCCAAACAATCTTCAGAACATTGGGCAAAGCGAAAACGCATCGGATGGTGTTCCATTATTAAATGACAAAGTTCAACCTTTCCAATAAAACTAGACATTTAAAAAATTATCTAATTCTCTTTTGACTTGTAGCGTTTCAGAATCATCCCGTAACTGGTTGATTGGTACCCATTTACAAGGGGCAACTTTACTTGCGTCAATTTTTACGATTGCCTTTTAAACTTGCCTCCTGTGTTTACACAAGGCAATTCGGTTACGGCAATTTTTGTTTTCATTCGTTCTGATTTTTGTGTGAAAAAATACTAAAATAATCTGCAGCCAACTTCACACTAAGAAAAGCACATAAGAAATTAACAGTAAATTCAAGTTTTTTCCCTTTCCTTCCCCTTACCTCTCTCTCCTGCAAACTGAGAGTTGCGGCAAGTAAAGTTGCCTCGTGTAAATTGGGACTTAGCAACCCAAACGTTTTCTAAAATTTTGAACCAACATTGCAGTAGAAATCCTCAATCCCCTGTAACATTTGCCTTTACATTTCCCATCGTCTATTTTTGCCCGCTCCTAACATGGATTCAAATCACTATGCCAGTGTAGCCAAAAGTCGTACTTGGCTTTCTACGTACCCACCAGCTAAAACAAGCCAAGGAGGCTCGATTGTCGAGGTAGTCGTAGTCGCCATCACCAACGTCGTCATCATAATCGTGGTAATTTTGCGCTGTTGCCGTTTGTTGCTGCTGCTGCGGCTGTGTTGGCTTGCTTGTTGTTTCCTTATCGTTGTAGCAGTGACCAACAGCACAACATGTTTGCTGGAGAGCAGCTTCTTGGTATCATTTTGTTGTTGTCTTCCACCAATGCGTTAAAATGTAAGACTGGTTTTTGTCCATATTCACTGTAATTCACTGCTCTCCTCGCAGCAGCATTCGGAACAGCACACATTATTTCAATGTCTGTTGGCCTGGTCCAAGATACGACGTCGACACAATACCAGCAACAACATAATGGCACACAGCGCTCGCAACGTATGCCAAGACGGCCTGCGATGGATGCATGATTGTTGGTTGCTTTGGTTGTGGTGTTAGTTTTGTTCAGACTCTTTTTCGTGGATGTTAGTGTTCATATTTTTGTTTTTTTTTCTTTCTTCCTTTTGGCAGCATGCATCATTCGGATAGCGAAAGCAACATCACCAATAGCTCCAACACCACCACCAACAACTACAACAACAGGAGCAACTCAAGCCAATCAGGCAGGAATTCAGGAAAGCACGAAGTCAAGCAGTCAGGCAATCATCAACATCGGGCAACGAAAATATTGCAGACGAAAAAACATTCAGGAGCCACACAAATCAGGGTTGCCAAATAAACGGAATAAGCTTAGTCAGGGCATTCCATAGTGTCATTTCTTTGCATCAAATACAAGCATTGGCATGATTCAAAAAAAATAGAGCTTAGAGAAGGACATGCAAAAAATTCCTTATCGAAGTCCCGTAGACTATCTGCGATTTTAAGTGGGCGTGTCTTGAGTTGGTTTCTCAGTAAGTATGAACCTTTGCATTAATTATTTTTTTGATATAGTTGGGATTTTTTTTATTATACTCTGAGGAAGACATGTCCAATACTCATTTTATGAGTTTTTCACTGATTTGTGGCTGTATCTCACCGATGACGGCTTGGATCTTGGATTTAAGCTTAGGATTTGTTTGTGCTTTATGCGCACAAATCTGATATTTCACAAAACCCAAAAGAATGAAATCACACGTCGTTAAATCGCATGATCTTTGTTGGTAGTTGACATTAGATATATTTTATATATTTTAAACAGATATCTGATTAAGTTTAGAGTTCTCATCATAAGCTTGAGACCAGTTCTCGAAAGTAAAAAATAAATAAAATTAAAAAATAAGTGAAATACTCGTAATGCAAAAAAAAACAAACAAAAAAATAACTTTCTAATTCTGCGCATCAGACATATATATGATGCAATTATATAATGCGCATTATATAATGAAGTGTTGCATTTAAGAACAGAGAACTCTGCAATGTTGCCATATTTTGCATTTACCAATGTGATACGCATTAAATGCAGAGCAGTGATGCATTTACGAACAGGGCCATACTGAGTGCCAGCATAGCTCCCAAAGAAATAGAAGGGGTCGTCAAGGACGCAACAACTCATATTGGCAAAGATGTAGCGAGAACAAGTGGACAAATTAACTTTGACCGGACCAAAGCTCTTATACTCCGGCCCAATATGAACATATATTTAAGAGCCGTGGCGCCGGCCTCATTTCCATTAGGGTGCATATCTTTTCATTGCAACATCATAATCTTCAAATATCATCGTCATATCTCTAATAGGCTGCTATATATATATTTCTGACTAATAATGAAAATGCGAATATGTATTATCAAAAATGGTTTTATTGTTTTTCAAAGTATTTTCCGATTGAGACACCTCCAAAACATGGTTTTTGAACGCTTTAACGGCATCTTCTGGCGACGAAAATCCTTGACCACGCATTTTTTTCTTGATGTGCGGAATAAAAAGAAGTCATTTTGGCTGGTCAGAAAGTCGCTGGTTTAAGCCGATAAGTGAGAGCTCGCATTGTCATGGTGCACAATGATTTGTCATCTCTTGTTCTTTTTTCGAATTTCTCCGAAGACTTCAGGCAAACAAATTGTGGTGTACCTCAAGTTTAGCCGAAGAAACAGGCGACCATTTGCTTCGAAGTGCTTCTTCCACGAACAACTTTCGTTGGATTTGGCCCGTTTTCGAAGACCCACACGGTTGATTGCTGTTTTCTTTCGAGCTCTTACGCATAGATCCATGATTCGTCACCTGTGACGACCTTATAAACGACTTTTGAAGCACCGCGATCGTATTTTTTCAAAATTTTTTTGCACCAATCGACAAATTGTGAGGGATACAACGAGAACAGACCTTTTTTACGGCCAGGTCATGCAATATCGAATGTATTCTAGTGGAAGCAATGTCCAATGATGCCTGTATTCATGGTATTTTACATGACGATCTTGCATTATCAGTTCACGCACGGCATCAATGTCCTCTGATACAACGACCGTTTGGATGACCTTCACGACCTTCGTCTTTTGGGCGAGCGTCGGCCACGATTAAATTCCATTTATTCAAGTCACTGTAAACAACACAAACGTTCTGAGTAAAATGTCAAACTTTCCAATGGAAATGTCAGATGGCGCCAGGCAATAATAAGTGTTGCCATACCGGTCGAAATGCTCAAACGAGTCATCCATAAATATACCCTCAGCATGGACACCCTGAAGCAATTAGGAAATTATGCTCAAAAATAAATGGAATAAAATTTGTTTTCGAATGAACAATAAAGATTCCACACTTGATACGAATCTTTGTTTTTTTTATTTTAAAAAAATACCTCCGAATGATCACCCGATATAAGCAAAACAAAACCCATGCTTCTGCAAAATTTCACCCACCTAGTTTCAATCGTACGACCTGTAGTTTTCTTTTCATAGACAGACAGAGGAACATGGCTACCCCAGCTTAGAATTTTTCGAAGATTCGGAATATATGTATATATTTAGTAGGGACATAAATACTGTTAAAACATTGAACACACCAATTTCAATAGTAGAACTGAACATACGCCGTTAATGTTATATGGGTTTTGAAAGCTAACCTCAATAGAGTTAGTCTGTAACGGGATTTTGAAATTGTTTCAACTTCCATCACGGAGTGGTCAGATAATGACCGTATCGCTGTAATAGCGCTTTTCAAGTGTGAAATAAAAAAAGCGATATTTTCAAAACGCTCCGGCCACTAGGGATTACCCGCATGTTCGTCTACTGATGCATAAAACTGTTTAAGGAGACTGGAGATGTAAAAGACCGCCACCGGTCGGGCCGCCCACGCTCTGTTCGAACACCGCATGTCATCAAAGCCGTTTAATCAAGAATTCACAGAAATCCGCTCCGAAAACAGAAAATCATGGCCTGTGAGATGAATATCACGCAAAAGTCCATGAGTCGAATCATTAAAAAAGACTTGGGACTTTCAAACGACGTACCGGACATTTAGTGACTGCAGCTTTAAAAAAATAGGATTGAAAAATGCAAACGTCTTTTGATGAAGCACGCTGATTACTTGCACAGAAAAATTTTTTTCAACGATGAAAAAATTTTTACCGTTCAGGAAAATTTTAACAAGCAAAATTATAGAGTGTATGCGCGGCGGTCATCTTAGGAAGCATCTTAACTGATCACAAGGGTGGAAAAGGGTCATCGCCCAGCTTCAGTCATGGTTTGGTGGGGTGTCTCTTAAGATGGGGTCACTGACCTGCATTTCTGCGAACAAGGAGTCAAAACATCGGCCAAAGTTTAACAAGAAACCGCTTTGGAAGCTGTTGTGAAGCCTCTTAACAATTCCCTGTTCCAAAACCAGCCATGGACTTTCCAGCAGGATTCTGCGCCGGCCCATAGGGCTAAAACGTCCCGGGCCTGGCTTCGAAACAATTTGCGTTCATTTTCTCTGAAGAATGGCCCTCAGGCAGTCCAGATTTGAACCCATTGGATTACAAATTGTGGACGGTTTTAGAGGAAAAGGTTTGTCACAAAAGATACCCCAACATTGGATCTCTTAAGACTGCTTTGGTTCGAGCTGTGGCCAATTTTCCAATGGATGAGGTTCGTGCAGCTATTGATTGGCCAGTGCGACTTAAGGCGTGTGTAAAGGCAAAAGGCGGACATTTCGAATAAGTAGATTCTTTTTGGGTATGAGTACAAAATACATCAATAAATATATTAAAAAATATTTGGTCCAAAAACATTCAGTATTTTTTATTTTACAGCATAAAACGTGTGTAACAGTATTTATGTCCCTACTAAGTACTTAATGGGGTCTCCGACCAATTTTTCGTGGTGTAGCAAACGAAATGAAACAGTGAGTACCATCTATCGTGTCTGTCTGCAAAAAAATGGAAACCCCTTGCATGAATCCCCTAAATTCTACACAAATAAGAATTCTGATACTGTACAAGCAGATTGGTCAGCGAGATCGTTATCGAAGCGTGAGGTGTCCAAAGGTGTCAAAAGTTCTACCCTGGATGAAGAGAAATTAAATAAAATCCCCTCATATCCTTCACGAAGATAGATTACAAAAGATATATGCAGTAAGTGATGTCCTTAGTTCTCGCGTCTGGAGATGATCCGCCAATCGAAAAACAGCTGAGATTACCAGGCGGGTATGCTGATGCTACAGTTATCAATAAGTCGTTAGACGTTAAGCTTTCCGTCCGCGTAAAGGAAGATATTGTTCTTTGATCAAGGCATTGTTTTACATTTTCATGGGCAAATTTCTGAAATGTCGAATGTGAAAGATTCATAGAGAGGAGGGCCAATATTGGAACCTGTCGTCTTAAAAATTACTTCCAAAATTTCCTAATAAATACCGGCACCAGTACAGTTGTGAGACCAATGCCAAGGGACAACTTGAATCCGTGTCGAACACATAGGTAGTGCCGGATCTGAAAATATCCTAAGAAGACCGCCTTCTCCCTCTCATCTCTACCACTCAGATCAATGTTTATTGAAAAAGACGGACAATACTAAGGTTGATGGTACAAAAAAAGACGAGTCTCTTATATAGTGTTAATCCAGAAAACCAGAAAAAAAACAAATCTTTGGTGTAAGCACTAATAACAAAATATTCTTTGGCAGTTACGAGTCCCGAAAATATGATGGAACACATTTATCTCTTATGCTTAAAGTTTTCAAGAGCAGATGTAACAGAGTTGAGGCAGAATTGGTCATATAAATCTTGCATTAAAATTTCTCCTATCTTTAACAACCAGAAGCAAAAGGTAAATTGCCCCACACAAAATTTCTTACAAAGTAATCGTACTTTACTTTTTTACGTTAAAGGCAATTGATATTACTTTTTGCAACAATTAAAAACGTCGCTAAGTTCGGTTAGATCAAATTTAATATACCCTCTATTGTTGAGCAAACACTCAAAAAAGTGTAATATTTCGTAACTACCTTGTGTCCCTTTTTTTACCTTCTGCCGATATCGCCCATTTACAATCTGAAACAGCTTATGTTTATATGTCATCAAAGTTAAAAAATTTATGGTCATAGCTTTATTTGTTTGACAGTTATTGCGCTTTCTACAGTAGTTTAATTCTTTAAAACAGTTCGAGATGTCTGAGTCCCCAATGCATAATTTTACATGGAACCTCGCAGGGGCGAGAGGGACAACTGTTGAAACCAAACCTTCAAGATGTAATTATCTCGGGTAGTCCTATTCATCCTCTACACTTGTTGGTGGCATAGAGCAAATCCTTCGTGTAGCTACTCATGCTACCAGTCAGATTGTGTGGCGCTTTAACTACACGAACTCATGTGCTACGAGGTCGGACCAGAAATTTAAGAATGTTGCCGCTGGTGTTCAGGTTCCCCAAAGACTTTTTTAGCCTGGCCTACTATGAACGGATCTTTAGTGATGTGGCAGTGGTATGACGTCCGATTCTCAGGTAAAAGAAATGCTTAACGTTGATTTGCGTTTCAACCGGGTGCTCAACCCCTCACCAAGAGGTAGGAGATGCCCACTCTATTAATCCTTAAATTTGAATCCTCCGCATTTTAACATACACTTGTACTAAGGTGCACCGTGGTTAAGCCGTAATAACAAGAATGACGTTAAACTGACGTACTACTTGTGTACATGGACCGAACTTAATCAGGCTTCTCGTGAAAAAAATCAATAACAGCGTTGGCAACACTGACCATTTTTCAACGGACAAACTCTTTGGCCTTCTGAAGTCCAACTTTAACATTTTTCCGTACGAGTACGACCACATACCCCTTTCGCTGCATGGTTGCTGTCGCTGATATTGTTATTGTTGTGCTATATGGGATATATCGTTTTTATTATTTTGGCATTCCTGGTAGGGTCCCTTTGGCATCTTTTAAATTTAAAAATGTTGCTCCTTTTATTGCAATTGTTGTTGTCGCTGATGCTGAGGCTGTTCATCTTCTCCATACTCTTGTTTTGCTGATTCCTCATCTTCGTAGCCATGGCATGGTTTAATGTGTTTTTATTTTGTATGCGTGAAATTGGCGCGCATTTTTTAAATATCAAACATTTTTTTTCAAGCTTTACCACTCGTTCATCGTATTGTGTTGTGGTGTTTGCTTTACAAAAGAACTCTCCGGCTTATCGTCGACTTGTCCCTCCTCCTTCACTTCTATGTCGGAGATCTCTGTTGTTCTTGTTGTTGGCGGTGGTGTTGTTCTGCGTATGTTGGTTTGTGCTTGTAAAAAAAAACTGAAGCTGCACCTGGTCTTGATTTTTCTTTTGTTTGCAAATATTAAGATTTTACACACTCGAACGTCGAATCTTAAATGTGTCGAATTTTGAAGGATATACACTGATATACATTGTAATATGATTGATCATCGACCATTTGTTAAGGCATTAAAACGATTACTTATGGAATGAACAATTTCGCTTAGGTAGATATGCTATGGAATGTGAGTCTAATAAATGTTTGCTCACCATAAATTAAGGCCATATTTTGGACTTCAAAGCTATGCATTGACTGTATAGAAATATATACTAAATGTACAATTATGTTATGCCATAAAAAATAACATACATATTTAACTTTAATTGCAAATATATCCGAGATTCTTCGCGTTTTTAGCAACAGTTTGACCCGTATACTCTCCGGCTAGTACTCGATTAGCTTCTACCTTCTCGAAATCTTGCCTTAAAGTCAGTATCGTATCTCTGTAAAACCAACAATGCTACTGCAGCTCCACAATCTGCATAAACATGTCACTGTTCTAGGATACATTGGCTTCTCGGCGAACTTTGGCGCGTTTTCCGACCTCAGTTGCGTCAGTTTTGCTTGTTTAAGCTTAGTCCATTTTAAGCTGCTCAAAGGTGCAAACTGAAAAACTATAATAATGAAGTATTCCTTCAATTGCTAAAACAATTCGACCTTGTAAGACCTACGCAAATGCCAGGTCTTAGTGTAAAATTTACATCAGACTTGTGTGTGCGATGTACTGATCTATGGCGAATCGAATTTACAGGACTGAGTCGCACACTTTCGATTACCGGAATCACATTCTTGTCAGTGCCTACCGTTTGACTACGGAGACCGTGTTGTCCACTTATATGTCAGTCTCACCATGCCGCATTTCGGCTAAAACCTTTTAGACCCTTTACCGAAGTGTGGTTGGTATACTAAGTTTTTCATTCGGTTTTCGACAACACAAAATATTGATCGAAGACTCTATTATGTATGAATATATTTATTGATCTCTTTATATTTTTAGACGATCTAGCTTCCGCCCGTTCACGTGTGTGTTAAAAACATGATAGCGGTCAAACAAATCAACCTAGGATCCTAAAAGTTTGTATGATTATGATTATGGAAATAAGCTGGTTAGGATTGTAAATGGAGAAAAATTCCTTTAATGCACTAAAGGTACCTCTGTAAAAAGTACACAATTTTGAGTATTTGTTTCACAAATCATAATTGTTTGTGAACGAACAAAGGTTCAAATGAGTGCTGTTAGTTGGGACGCACTAAATACCTTTAAAAATAGTTGCTGGACGGGTACTGGTCAAAAATGCCAATTTTTCTACGAATATTCTAAATATAGAGAAAGTTTGAAGCTTTGAATATGATAAGGATCACCCGCGAGGACCGAAAGTGAAAAAAGCGATGTAGTGTCGTAGGGACAATAGAGGGTACTTAGTAGGGACATAAATACTGGTACACACGTTTTATGCTGTAAAATAAAAAGTACTGCATGTTTTTGGACCAAATATTTTTTAATGTATTTATTGATGTAGGTATATTGTATCCAAAAAGAATATACTTATTCGAAATGTCCGCCTTTTGTCTTTACACACGCCTTAAGTCGCACTGACCAATCGTCAATAGCTGTACGAACCTCGTCCATTGGAAGGTACCTCTGTAAAAAGTACACAATTTTGAGTATTTGTTTCACAAATCATAATTGTTTGTGAACGAACAAAGGTTCAAATGAGTGCTGTTAGTTGGGACGCACTAAATACCTTTAAAAATAGTTGCTGGACGGGTACTGGTCAAAAATGCCAATTTTTCTACGAATATTCTAAATATAGAGAAAGTTTGAAGCTTTGAATATGATAAGGATCACCCGCGAGGACCGAAAGTGAAAAAAGCGATGTAGTGTCGTAGGGACAATAGAGGGTACTTAGTAGGGACATAAATACTGGTACACACGTTTTATGCTGTAAAATAAAAAGTACTGCATGTTTTTGGACCAAATATTTTTTAATGTATTTTTTGATGTAGGTATATTGTATCCAAAAAGAATATACTTATTCGAAATGTCCGCCTTTTGTCTTTACACACGCCTTAAGTCGCACTGACCAATCGTCAATAGCTGTACGAACCTCGTCCATTGGAAAATTGGCTACAGCTCGAACCAAAGCAGTCTTAAGAGATCCAATGTTGGGGTATCTTTTGTGACAAACCTTGTCCTCCAAAACCACAATTTGTAAAACCCATATGACATTAACGAGGTATGTTCAGTTCTACTATTGAAATGGGTGTGTTCAATGTTGTAACAAGATTTAGTCCCTACTAAGTAAATAGGTTTCGGCCTGGCCAAACTTAAAGACATTATTGTTTTTGGGCAGCATTGACCTATGAAATATGTTTGAATCGTTATTCAGAGATATGGTACTGGTACAGAGATAGGGTACTGACTTTCTGTCTAGTTTCGAGCGGAAAAGAGCTATGACTGTCTAAGCAGCATACGAGCAAAACAAAAATATGGTGCTTTCTGCAATAAAGGTATGTTTATCGCAACCATAGTATTATTTTTTAAATTTCACAATTTTGACAACAGTATAATTGCGGCAATATTAATATTGTTAAAACGTAACTATAGTAAAATTAAAAAAGAAAATATGGTTGTAGCAACAATATAAATGTTGTTAGTGCGACAAAAGTATTATTTTTTATGCGAACAATAATATGATTACGGCAATCACAATAGTACTTTAATATGATAACACTGTATGACAAATTTAAGCTTTTGGTTGCACACATAAAAAAAATTAGTATATTCTGAAAGAGGAGGAAAAAATAAAATACACGTGTATCCCACTTTTTCTGCATCAATTCGTATATTTGCAAAAAATTTATGGATATGGACTTGTATGTTAATACAAAATATGTCTATATAAGTGGTTTTTAACCAAATATATATTCACATTTTTCGCGAAAATACGAATTGATCTAGAAAAACTGGGACACACGGGTAGTTTATTTTTCGACGTAGATTCCGAATATATAGGTCTTCTTCATGTGTGCAAAAGCGTGTTGAACGGTGTAATAGTATATTTCATATGAAAATTATAATTTTTTAAACAAATTGCTTTGGATTTGTTAAACTGAAATTACTATTAAATAAATCACTTCTATAATTATAAATTTAATGATTTTTTAAAAAATGTACTTAATTCAAATCACTATTGTTGACAACTCAACCCAATTCTAATAAATAATTTTGGGGTTCATAGTATGGTTGCGTAGGATCGTACTATGCTTGTAGGGATCATAACGTGGTCGCGTGTCAAGCATACTATGGTTGTGAGGAGCATACTATGGGTGTATGTGAAACATACTATGGTTGTGAGGATCATAATATGATTATGGGGATCAAAGTATGGTTGAGTGTCATACTATCACACTATGGTTGTGGGGATCACAGTATGGCTATGCGAGAATCATAATATGGTTGTGACCATCTTAGTATGGTTGTATGTGAATCATAATATTGTTGTGAGGATTATATTATTGTTGTACCACAACCATATACCCAACAGTTGTATGGTGCTCTTCGCATATTGTTATCCCAACCATACCCATTTTCTTCGTGTATTCATTGCTATTCTGAAAAATATGGCGCCATTTGTTGCAAACTTTTTAATTCAACAAGTTGAGGAATTGATCTAATACATCCTCCTAAAGCAAAAGCTGCTAAAGACTTCGGATTTTTTTAAACCTAGATCAATTCGATAAACTCCATAATCTTCAGAAATTCCTACGATTACGCCATCTTTTCTGAGAATAACAATATTTAAAAGAGTGTAACGCATTAAAATTTCTTTAAAATTCGTTGACATACAGGGTGGCTGATTAAACATTTTAAATTTAATCGGCTGCAAAAAAAAAGAACTGAGTAATGTTAAATCGCCCTGTACAATGTAATGTCCCCATAAAAAGTGAATGCAGTGAATTTTAAACCAGAAAAATAATATCCAGACAAAAATAAACATTCTTATGATAATTTCAGCGTAAATTATGCACCCGGTCAGCCGACTTATATGCTGCACACATACGTACGGACGCCCATTCATACAAGCGACTGAAACTCTAGTCAGCGCAGGCAGCAATATATTGAATCTCTTCCCCCATTTATTTTCAAAACTGAGTTTTGGAATTCCTTTACTTTTGCGCTTATTTATGATCGCATCTGCATATTTGAAATATTTATTTCAAGCTTTAAATTTGAAATCTGTGGCATATTTTTCTTCTTCGTGGTCTCGTCGTTGTCGTCGTCATCGTCGTTGTCTCCTGAACTGATGTTGAAAAATGTTTGTCTGTCTGTCCGCCCATCCATCCATCCATACGTGGCCAATACTTACTCGTAATAATCGCAAAAGAAAAATAAGTTGAGAACTTTAAAATAAGAACATTTTTGACAGATAAAAGCCAAAGGGGTGCTGTCTTAGTCCGTCCCATTCCAATGTTCGGCCGTCCGTCTGTTCGACTGTATACTTTCCAGCATTTTCTTGCGTTTGTGCAAAGAGATTGGGGGGCTTTGATTGGCTCAAGGTATGTTAGTTTTTTGTTCAGTTTGGCACAAAACAAAATTCCAAAAATTTTCATCCAAAAGGAACAAACAACGTTGACGACGGCGACACACTCGCATGCTGCAGCAACTACATCATCATCATCATCGTCGTCGTCATCATGCCAGGCATCGACAGACGGACGAATGACGGGTAGGATGGATGGACAGTTGGACGGACGGAAATGCATACCGGTGGATGGACGCCTGCCTGCATGGACGTCGGTACGAATGGCATCGAGCTTCAAGTCACAGCAGCTTGTTTAGTTTTGATGATCTAAATAGTGGTAGTCCAGTGGTGGTGGTTCGTGTTGCTCCAAGTGGTGGTTGTAGCAGTACAGCAGGGGAGTCCGTTCGGCGTTCGGAGTCTGTGGAGAAAAAGCCGCGAAATCTTACACACCAAAAGCAATAATGTTGTAAACCTGTAAGACCTGCTGGTAATGTTATTGACGACGACGACAACGATCATCATGGTGATAATGATGTTGGTTGGTTGTTTGTTTGACTTTGGTAGTAGTTTTTTTTTTAAAGTTTAGCTCAGGTTCTTTTTTTTGGTGACTACCAAACTGAATTGTTGTTTTTAAGCCAAGTTCTTAAATACAATCTGAATATTAGTTTTTAAAATATATGTATACTACAGTCGAACTTCCCTACAATGAATTTTGAAGGGACCAGAAAATTACTTCATTATATAGAAACTTCATTACACAGAAATTATATTTTTTCCCCACTTTTTATTTAAAATAATAAGGCATATTACGAGGGCGACCGCAAAAGTAACTGGCCTAACATAAAAAGAACCGTTTTTTTGGAATTATTATTATTTATTTTTTAACATAATCATCTTCCAACTCAATACACTTCATCAAACGTTTTTCAAGTTTTTTAATTCCATCCGAAAAATAAGATTTTTCAAGACCTTCAAAATATGCCTCAGTTTCAGCAATAACCTCGCTATTGGACGAAATTTTTTTGCCACCGAGAATGTTTTCTTTTTAAATTTGGAAAGAAGAAATAATCAGAAGGAGCTAAATCTGGACTATATGGTGGATGCGGAGCAATTTCAAGTCGTAATTCGGCCAGTTTTTGTTGAGTTAAAAATGCAGTGTGTGAAGGAGCATTATCTTGATGAAAAAGAACTTTTTTTTCTAAATGCGGTCGTTTTATCTTGATTTCTTCACTCAACCGATCCAATAATGCACAATAATATTCATTATTTATAGTTTTTCCTTTCTCAAGATAATCAATAAATATTATACCCCTTGCATCCTAAAATACTGTGGCCATTACTTTTCCTGCTGACTTAACAGTTTTCGCCTTCTTGGGACCACTTTTACCAGCTTCTATCCATTGTTTTGGATGTTCTTTGCATTCTGGGATGTAGTGATGGATCCATGTTTCATCAACAGTTATGAATCGGCGCAAGAACTCTATTGGATTACGCTGATAAATCGCTAAAAGCTCCTCGGAATTGGTCCAACGGACGATTTTTTGGGGCAAAGTCAACAAACGCGGCACATATCTTGCGGATAGCTTTTTCATGTGGAGTTCATCATGTAAAATACTCCAAACTTGTTTTTCGTGTATTTTAACAATATCAACAAGTTCTCTGAGCTTTATTCGTCTATCTTTAGTCACTTCATTAAATATTTTTCTAATGTTTTCAATAGTATCAGCAGTTTTCGGTCTTCCAGAGCGTTGTTCATCTTCCGTACTTGAACGACCCATTTTAAATTGTTGAACCCAGGATTTCACGGTGGAGTATGATGGTGCATTATCACCATGAACAGAATCCAATTCATCTTTGATTAATTGTGGCGTATAACCTTTCATATAAAAGTGTTTAATTACCGCACGAAACTCTTTATTTTCCATTTTTCAAAAATTATAAAACTTGTTTACTTCAATCACCAGTAACAAAGAAAATAATCATTAAATATTTCGAAAATTTTGACAGATGGCTTAAAAAAGATTGCTTTTAAAAACTAAAAAAAACTAGTAAAACAGAAAATGTGCCAGGCCAGGTAGTTTTGCGGTCGCCCTCGTAGTTTGGGTTACATTTTTCTTTCTTAACAAAACCTTATACCAAATAACAAAACCATTGTATACAAATTATATTTTTTTCAATTTTTATTTAAAATAATCATGTATTTTAGTTTGGATAACACTGTTCCATTTCTCTTCATCAACAAAACCTTCTAATATATTTAGAGACTTAAATACATTAGTTTAAGGTTTAAGGTTTATATTAATTGAGCCTTTTTATGAATCATGTTATTTTTAAATTATAGCTACGTATTGTTACAGAAAACTTAAGACTATAATGTACTATCTTAATTTACTTTAAGATTAACTAGGCTATACATCACCATGTAAATACATTAGTCGGCACGATACTCCTCGTCTGAATAAAAGTTCGTAGTACATCAATTGATGAAGACGTAGGTATCGTCTTATTGAAATCAGCCAATTCTTCACGGGCCGGTTCAAATTTGTCTAACCATCCTGTACATACTTCAAAATTTTCGTGACCCAATGCAACAGCGAACTCTTTGGCTTTTTGCTTCATTAATGGCCCAGAAATAGGAAGATTTTTACAATGTGCAGCAGTGGCCCATTTGAGCATTGCTTCATCAATATTCCCCAAAATGCAGGTTCGAAGTCTTTTCCATTTAGTGATCAATTGCTCATCTTCTACATTTTTTAGAATCACTGCTTTGTTTTTTAAATATTTGATAACGTGGTAGGAAAAATCCCAATTTTTTATCTACATCTTTTTTTTACTCTTTCAACTTTATTGATAATTAATATTTTTTTCAAGAGAAATGCTAATGCGCTGCGTCATTATCGATTCACTGAACACCGGCAACTGATGCCAAAATTGTTATTGATGTGACTTTCTTCTTTTTGTTTGTTTTGATTTTCCTCATTTGGGAATTCCCTCATTGTATGTAACTTCATTCTCGGTGCACAGAGCTGTTAGTGAGCGTAACAGAAAATTATTTGAAAAATTCATTATAAGGAGACAAAAACGCATATGAGCCAAATTTACACCTGCAAAATTGTTCCATTGTATAGAAAACTTCACTGTATAAAAATTCATTATAAGGAGATCAAAGTACAAGAAAATGGGAAGGAAAAACTGGGTTTTTGAAATCAATTCATTATTGGGAGAACTTCATTGTATGGAAGTTCACTATAGAGAAGATTGACTGTATTTATATATATTTGAAATTTGTATCCATAAATGGTGTATAGTCATAAATGGTGTATATACAAAATCTAGAAAGTACAGGGTGGGCCAAAAGTTGCCATGGAGTTAAAAACTTTAATAACATTTTCGTTTATTATTTTTTTTCAGATTATATAGGGTGATCCCAACTACATTCCACACTTGATATAAAAATTCAAATCAAGTGTGGAATCTTTTTTGGTAATTTGAAAGGACATTTTATGGTATTTATTTTATGAATATAATTTCCTTCAAATGTTGGTCGCAACTACGCCTCAGGGTTTCTATTCTGAGGGTCCAATATTGGAAGACTCGTTCGAGCATTTCGACCGGTATGGCTTTAATGACACACGATTCAGGCTTCCAAAACCTGAATCGTAGCTGGTTTGTCGGCATAGACTTTGGACTTTACGAAACCCCAAAAAAATGTGTAAAGGTGTGATATCACTCGATCTAGGCGGCCAACTCACCTGACCAAAACGTGAAATTAGCTGCTTTTCGAAATGACCCCTCAATAGATCCATTGTGTGAGCAGCTGTATGGCAAGTGGCTCCGTCCTGTTGAAACCAAATGTCGTCAAGACTACGGGCTTCAATTTCAGGTAGCATAAAGATCGATATCATGGCGCGATAGCGAGCACCATTCACGGTTACGTTCCGGCCATCATCATTTTTGTTTATTGAATTTGCCGTTGAGCCAGAAATGGGTCGAACAGAGGATCTTTCCGTTTCTCACCGCACGCTCATTTCCACAATACAGTTGCCAATATTTGAAGGAAATTATTTTCAAAAAATAAATGCCATTAAATGCTCTTTCAAATTACCTATAAAGATTCCACACTTGATTTGAATTTTTTATTTTTTTTTTGTTCTGAAAAAATACCTCTAGATGGATCGCCCTATATAATATACAAAATGGAAATTTTTGTACACTAAGTATGAAAAATAATGTCACTTAAATGACCCCCGTTTTCAGCTTCGCAATAATGGGCTCGTTTAGAGCTTTTTCCATAACATCTTTTAAAATATGTGCCTGTAGCGTTCGAATAATGTTGGTCTTGAGTTGGATTGTCTCGGGCTTGTTCACATATACTCGCACCTTCAAATAACCCCAAAGAAAATAGTTGGGTGCTGACAAAGCTGGCGATTGCGCTGGCCAAATAATTTCCGAATTTCTGGAAATTATTCGCTCTCCAAAAAATTGGACTTAAAAGTGCCATTGTGTCTCAGGCAGTGTGGGCAGTGGCTCTGTCCTGCTGAAACCACATCTCAGTTCTGTTTTCAAGAGCAGGACGTTAAAAATATTCATTTATAAACCGATACCGCTCTCCATTTACGGTTACAGCACTTCCATCTTCATTCTAGAAGAAGTAAGGCCCAACGATATTTGCAGATGTGATCCCACACTATACTGTGCACCTAATGGCGTGCAATTGGCGTTGATGAATGACTCTTGGATTTTCAGAATCCCAGATCCTACAGTTCTGCTTATTAACAAGGCTATTTAAATGAAAATGAGCTTCATCACTCATGCGTTAAAATAATTTATTGCCGATTTAAAAAATAAAATTCTATTACGAGGGTTACTATTTATATTTCGGGTCCTGACAATACTAGTGTTCCCAGATGCAAACTGGAACTTCCATTGGAAACTTTGACATTTTTTAGCATAACTTCACTCAAAACGTTTTGTCATTTGAGGGCGAATTTTTTTGGTACAGTGTGTTGAAAAATTCATCTCAGTCTAAAAATGGAATTATCCCGTGCACTTTTTTTACGATTTTCGGCGTGGGTTATCGAGACGAAAGTGTTTAAATCAACTTGTTTCGACTGTTAATCACTGGTACCAAGAGTTCAGTCTCGGACGCCGTTCGCTCCAGGATGCATTTCGTGAAGGACGGCCAACTTTGGTCAGTTTGCCTGAAACCATCGATGCTGTGCGTGAACTGATTAAGCAAGAACGACATGTGACATACCGTGAGATTGAGACATCTTTGGGCATTAGTATGACAAGCATCAATAAGATATTGTCTGTTCATTTGGCCGTAAAAAAATGTATTCTCGTTGGATCCCACATAATTTGACGAATGCTCAAAAAAGGGCCGTATGGTGCAAAGAGATTTTGAAAAATTATAACTACGGTAGCTCAAAGGCAGTGTATAACATTTTCACAGGTAACGAATCATGCATCTGTGCATATGAACCCGAAACAAAACAGCAATCGACCGTATGGGTCTTTCAAGGAGAGCCAAATCTAACAAAAGTTGTTCGAGAAAGAAGTACATCGAAGCAAATGATTGGGTTTTTTCGGTATAACCGGCCATGTTTCCAAAGTGTCTTTAGTGGAACGTAGGACGGTCAATTCTGAGTGGTATACAACCATCTGTTTGCCAACAATGAGGAAAAATAATAAAATAAAGACGGATCATTTTGCATCACGACAATGCGAGCTCTCACACATCAGCTGAAACGATGAGCTATTTGACCATTCAAGATGTCGAATTGATGGGCCATCCAAAGTACAGCCCATATTTTAAACCCAATGACTTCTTATTATCTTATTCCCTAGCATCAAGAAAAAAATGCGTGGTCCACGTTTTTCATCGCCCAAAGCAGCTGTTGAAGCGTTCAAAAATCATGTTTTGGAGGTGTTTCAATCAGAGTGGAAAAAGTGCTTCGACAACTGGTTTGAGTGCATAAAAAAGTGTATTGATCTTAAAGAAGAATATTTGGAAAAACAATAAATTCATTTCCAATGATAAATTACTGTGTTTTTATTGCCGGACCGAAATGTAAATAGCAACCCTCGTAATGGAAAACAATATCATTCATATGACTACCACAACTGACTCGGCAGTACCTCATCCGATCAACCCAATTTTTATGTACATTTCAATTGTTTCGGGTCGAATCTCTTCAATGGCAACTTCGATTTCCTGTTTCAACGCTTGAATGGTCTCTGGATGCTTTGAGTAATATTTATCCTTAATGGCTATCCACAAAAAATAACCCAAAGGGCTCAAATCACAGATTCGACGCGGCCAATTGGCATCACAATGTTGGCTGATTATTCGATTTTTAAAGATAGTGCGTAAAATATTAATATTTCAATGGCTGTGTGATATGTGGCCCCGTCTTGTTGAAACCAAATGTCGTCCATGTCAATCTCTTGAATTTTTGGAACCAAAATTTCATTGAGAATAGCGCGGTAACGCAAACAGTTGCGGTATCGGCGGCTTCTTGCTCATTTTCGAAGCAAAATGGACCAATGATGTCGCCAGCCTAAAATCAACACCAAACAGTGACTTGTTGTGGATACATTGGCTTCTCAATAGTCACGTGTGGATTCTCTGAACCCCATATGCGGCAATTTTGATTACAGACTTCATATGAAAAGACGATTCTTCGGTAAATTCTTTATCTCCTGCCAAAAAATCTTCAGCCCATTGGGTGATGCTAAAACGCATCGGATGGTGTTCCATTATTAAATAACAAATTTTACCCTGTAATAAAACCAGAAATTTGAAAAAATAATCAACACTTTTCTTTTACAAACGATTCAAATTTAATTTTTAAATGACCCGCCCTATACAATGTTTCGTTTGTCCACATTCTTTACTTCTGATCGGGCGCCAACACAATGTTTTACTTTTTTTATGCTTCTATTTGGTTACGTACTTTTCATAACGATTTAAAATTGTTGCCTAAATTGTCAAATATCCAATTGTCAAGCCAATCAATTATTTTTCATCATTCAGTGCCCCTGATCGGGCGCCAATAAAACAATTACTTTGTTATTGTGCCATTTTCCGAAGCACTGTTTCTGATCCTTTCTGCTGCTGAAATTGCTACCCAGTAATTTTCCACCCATTCATTAACATACCAAGACACCAGAAAGAAAAAAAACAATGCCAGCCATGACCATTGCCACATTGCAATGGGCAAACATAAACAGAAGTTGCAAGAAAGCAAAACAAAAAGGAGGCAGAAAAAACAAAACGCGCACAGCAAAACTGTTAAAATATTTATGCAATAATATTGACATTGTTTCATGGTTGGTATGCTAATTGCTGTAATATTTTGTATGCCAATTGATACAAAAAATGTTTGCCAAGCAGCCACCCCACGCTTTTGCATGGGTACGGGCAGACGGACGGACGGACGATCTTGAAAATTTTCATATTACAATATGCCTGCTCGCCTGCCTGCCAGCCCGCATACATACAACATAAGAGAAGAAGAAAAAAACTACGCCAACAACAACCAAAAAAAGAAATAATAATGTAGAAATTATAGACAATCTATGCGACATACTAAACATAGCTATGTCGAATTGTACGTAGACAAGTTTGTATATGTGCGATTGTATGCTTTTCGATGGGATGGCAATGGGAAGCTTTATAGTAAAGAATATGAACGAGCCGCTATGGAGCAGTACGAATAGATGGATGTATGAATATGGTAAAGTTGAAATACCGCCGCACCCATGTGAATACCATACGAGGAGTTAAAATAACAAGCGCAAGCGCGCGCGAACGCGAATGAATCGAACATTACAACAAGCAGACACATACACACAGACACGCTCGCGCATTAATGTGGACATACGTACAATAACTATCCGTACGTATACGTTATATGCTCTATGCGACGTCTACTTATAAGAAGCGAGCACGCTTGCGCACCTCTTACACATGCATTACATTCTGCTACGTCGTTATGGCTCAACAATCAACAAGCTCACACCACTACTTTGACAAAAATGACACACACACGCTCATGTAGATAAATATTAAAAATATACTCGCATATGACAATTATATGTAGAGTGTCAAATCAACATTAAAAATCAAGTACAAGAATATTAGGGCGCATAAGGGGAGGAGTCTTGAGACTTGAAATATTATCTCCAGCTAAAAATGATGGCAAATTTGATCCAGGTTCATCGTATAATGTGCCCTGCAGGACCTCTCATACTTTCTATTTATTTTTTCATGGGTTGGTCATTTTGTGGGTTTAAGGGTACCCGCAAACTTAGCAAGACTAGGAAATACATTTTTAATTTCAAGACATGGACGAAGAAGGCATGTTAGAAGTGTTATAAACGGAATATGAAAAACACATACGATACTGAGTAAGACTTCCGACAAAGATGTACAGGGTGGACCATAAGTTACCATGGGGTTTACAAATTTAATAACTTTTTCGTTTATATATTTTTTTTTCAGTTTTTTTTAATAACACTTGGAGAATAAATAATGGAGAGATTCACAACTGAACACACGCAGAGAAAAAACATGGTTACTACATGGTCACGGCAATAAAAGTACTCGTATGTTCTCCGCAATAAAAGTATGTTCGTCGCAACCATAGCATATTGTAGAAATGTAACAATAGTATTACAGTGCGCTCGGGATAACGTCAACTAATTAAAACAGCGGGTGTTGACATTTACCAGATTGTTGACGTTTATCAATGTATAAATTTAAGACCAAAATATTATTAATACTGTAGTTTAAAGCGTTTTTATTACTTATAAATTAAAATCAAAGAAAAATCAAATCCAAAGAAAAACAAAAAAAAAAGTTTTCAACATAAATACATACAACAACAAAAAATATTCTACATGAGATCATGCCATATGTAATATCTATTTTTGAACATTATTTATTTCCCTTAAACGTCTTAATACATTTAGGTCATCTTGAGCAACATTCTCGCATCCGACCCAATCCAAAGCCCGGTTAAAAAGTTCGATGTAATAATACAAATAAAAAAGGATGACGGTTGGGGATGTTGACGAAATGGGGGGTTGACGTTATCCCGAGCTCACTGTATTGCCAAATTTAAAAATAAAAATATGGTTATAGCAACAATATAAATGTATAAATTTTATGTTAACAATAATATGATTACGGCAATCATACTGTATGATTGTAATTTTTCTTCATTTAAATATGCTTTTAAGAACAAATGTTATTGGTACGAATCTAATGCAATAATAGTACTTTTTTTTATCGAATGCTGCTTTCGCTTTGTTTAACTGAATTTTTTTTTATAAAAACGCTTACGTTTGTTTAAGCTTATTTTTTCAACTGTCAATTAAATGACTCCTATTATTTTGAAACAAGTGTCACGGACCCGAAATCATGATAAAAGTGTGCAGCCACGAAAATCAATGTCACTTTGCCATGTTGTTAAAAACTTGTCTTCTATTTATATATAGAAGCAAGAGGTCTTGAGCCGGTTTAATCCCTGTTCAATATGTAAAAGCAACAGACCGAAGTAAAACAAATGAGCTAAACAATTATAATAAATTATATTGGAGATCATAGTATAATTGTGTGTGATCATACTATGGTTGTAAGGATCAACCATTGCGTGTGAATCATACTATGGTTGTAAGGATCAACGATTGCGTGTGAATCATAATATGGTTGTAAGGATCATACTATGGTTGTATGTGAAACATACTATTGTTGTGAGGTTCATACTATGGTAATGGAGATCATAGTATGTTTGAGTGTGAGTCATACTATGGTTGTGGGGATCATAGTATGGTTATGTGTGAATCATACTATTGTTGTGAGGGTCATAGTATGGTTGTATTTGAATCATAATATTGTTGTGAGGATCATAATATTGTTGTACCACAATCATATACCCAACAATAGTATTATCCTCTTCGAATATTATCACCACAACCAAGCTTTTTTTTCTGCGTGCAAAGAACCAGAATTATATAACTTTATTATTTAAACCAGCGATCAATTATTGTAACGCAAAGTAATGAGTGGGATGAAGCACGCTTTCATTTAAATGGCTTTGTTAATAAGCAGAACTGTAGGTTCTGGGGTTCTGAAAATCGAAGTGACATTCATCAACGCCAATTGCACCCCATTAGGTGTACGGCATGATATGGGATCACATCTAGAATTATCATTGGGCGTTACTTGTTCGAGAATGAAGATGAAAGTGCTGTAACCGTAAATGGGAGCGGTTTATTATAGAAAACTTTGTGCTCTCTTACGATGGGGTCACTTCCTGCTCTTGAAAACAGACCTGAGATGTGGCTTCAGCAGGATGTACCCACTCCCGAGATACAATGGCACTTTTAAGTCAAATTTTTGGAGAGGGAATAATATCCAGAAATTCGTTAATTATTTGGCCAGCGCAAAAAATAGAAATGGACCTAAGGGTAAAAACCAGTTTTGTTCAGGAGAGCCGTTTTAATGATTTAAATACGTGTATCTTTGGTGTAGAATCGTCGACTTCACTTTCATAAAACGCGCATATCTCTGGGAGGGAACACTTTTGGGGCATGGGATCGGTCTCATTCGATGCTCGGATGTTGTCCACATCAAAAAAAAATTGAGTTTTTTACCCTTAGGTCCCTTTCTCTATGCGCTGTCAGATATAAGTATAAACTAAATTATTTTAATAATGGCTACCCAGCCAACAATTTATTAAAGGGGTGAATAATTTAATACGTCACATTAGAAATTAGCCTGAAGTTAACATCTTTTCGTATTTTAAAGAAAAGTAATTTATTTTCAGTATAATAAATGCACAAAAAAAACTTTTTTTTCTTATTGCCGATTTTCCCTTACTCGTATTTCAGGTTTTAAAAATTTAGAAAATAAAATATAATTTTTCGACTTTGTATTAAATACATTTAAGAGCTATTGCATTATATTTTTTTTAAATATCAAGTGTGTTACCGTAGCGTAGTTTTTAAAGGTCATTAAACAAAAAGTAAGTAAATCGCTTTTTGGTACTAAAAACTGTACTTTTTTTTTACTAATTGTACGAGAAAAGTTAGAAAAAAAACGTTCTTTTTCATCAAGATAATGCTCCTTCACATACTGCATTCTTAACTCAACAAAAACTGGCCGAATTACGATTTGAAATTGCTCCGCATCCACCATATAGTCCAGATATAGCTCCTTCTGATTATTTCTTGTTTCCAAATTTAAAAAAAATTCTCGGTGGCAAAAAATTTTCGTTCAATAGCGAGGTTATTGCTGAAACTGAGGCATATTTTGAAGGTTTTGAAGAGCCGGTTTAATCCCCGTTCAATGGGTCTTGAAAAATCTTATTTTTCGGATAGAATTAAAAAACTTGAAAAACGTTTGATGAAGTGTATTGAGTTAGAAGGATATTATGTTGAAAATAAATAATATTTATTCCAAAAAAACGGTTCTTTTTATGTTAGGCCAGTTACTTTTCCGGTCGCCCTCGTACGCTTTCTTCCGTGTTGGCAGTTTACGGCGGGAAAAAGTTACCCCCAAAATATTATGAACCTTTTCGACTATCCAAAATGGTACTGCATTCTTTAAAGACTTTTAAACTTCACATAGCCTCCAAAAAATAGTCTAGTAGCTCGTTTCTGTAACTCGTACCGATCGCAGTTACCGATTTGACGTCACTCTGACGTCATTCTCACCTTCAATGCTTCTGTACAAAATATTGCCGATTCTTATTCCCTTCACTCGTTCCAAATCGCTAATATGACATTTGTTCCGATTCTACTTAGTAGGGACATAAATACTGTTACAACATTGAACACACCCATTTCAATAGTAGAACTGAACATACCCCGCTAATGTCATATGGGTTTTGAAAGCTAACCTCAATAGCGTTAGTCTGTAACGGGATTTTTAAATTGTTTCAACTTTCATCATGGAGTGGTCAGATAATGAGAACCGTATCGCTGTAATAGCGCTTTTCAAGTGTGAAATAAAAACTAACCATATTTTCAAAACGTTCCGGCCAACCGCATGTTCGTCTACCGATACATAAAACTGTTTGAGGAGACTGGAGATGTACAAGACCGCCACCGCATGGCATCAAAGCCAATAAATCAAGAATTCTCAGAAATCCGCTCCGAAAACAGAAAGTCATGGCCCTGGCCATGAGTCGAACCATTAAAAAAGACTTGGGGCTTTCAACCTATGTACCGGACATTTATTGACTGCAACTTTAATAAAATAGGATTGAAAAATGCAAACGTCTTTTGGTGAAGCACGCTGATATCTTGCAAAGAAAAATTTTGTTCACCGATGAATAAGTTTTTACCGTTCAGGAAAAATTTAACAAGCAAAATGATAGAGTGTATGCGCGTTTATCTAAGGAAGCATCTGAACTGATCCCAAGGGTGGAAAAGGGTCATCACCCAGCTTCAGTCATAGTTTGGTGGGGTGTCTCTGGGGTCACTGACCTGCATTTCTGCGAACAAGGAGTTAAAACATCGGCCAAGTTTACCAAGAAACCGTTTTGGAAGCTGTGCCATGGACTTTCCAGTAGGATAAGGCTAAAACGTCCCAGGCCTGGGGGCTAATCACGGCATTCGACGACGAATGCAAATTCGAATAGAAAAATATTTCGATACGTTTAAATGTTTGGATCATGGCATTCGATCGTAATGTTTTATCGCATACTACTTTTTTTTGCAATGCTGCAAAACAAAGACTTTCAACTCAAAAGATGTGTCGTTGGCTGATTCGAGCACGACGTGGGACTGTTAAAAAATTAAATAGATAATAAGAAACATTTTACGCATTATTGCAATGCAAAAATGTAACGATTAATTATTTTATTATTTTATAACAATTCATGGTGTTTTTACGTAATTTTTGTAGAAACCACTACTGTGATAACACAAATTGAGTTTCCTAAAAGGCCGATGAAACATCTTTCTTTGTTGATTCTCTTTGCGGCAAGCATACGAGTATGATGACAAGCAGAGAAAAGCAGAAAAACAAAACAACAAGCGTGAATATTTTAATAAATGCAAGTGAATATTTTAATAAATCTGATAAAAATATAGAAATTAGTTATAAATGGATCCAATGCTATTTTTTTACTCATCATCGTCCGATTCGGAGGAGGATTGCAATGTAAACGTAATTAGATGAAATATTCGAGATAAAAGCAATCGTTTTTTCATTATCTTTCGAAAAAAAACCAAACACTACCATTTTTAATGACGCCAAACAAAACAACAGAGTAAAACAAAAGAAATGTAGGTATTTTTCTATATTTTGTGAAATAACGTAAAAATATTCGTCTTTTTTATTATTTTTAGTGACAAAGATAATGAAAAAACGATTTCCAGACCAAATTCGAATATTTCTTCTAATTACGTTTACATTGCAATCCTCCTCCGAATCGGACGATGATGAGTAAAAAATAGCATTGGATCCATTTATAACTAATTACTTTCTATATTTTTATCAGATTTATTAAAATATTCACTTGCACCAAACCAACAATCGCTTGTTGTTTTGTTTTTCTGCTTTTCTCTGCTTGTCATCATACTCGTATGCTTGCCGCAAAGAGAATCAACAAAGAAAGATGTTTCATCGGCCTTTTAGGAAACTCAATTTGTGTTATCACAGAAGTGGTTTCGACAAAAATTACGTAAAAACACCATGAATTGTTATAAAATAATAAATTAACTACAATAAAATAATTAATCGTTACATTTTTGCATTGCAATAATGCGTAAAATGTTTCTTATTATCTATTTAATTTTTTAACAGTCCCACGTCGTGCTCGAATCAGCCAACGACACATCTTTTGAGTTGAAAGTCTTTGTTTTGCAGCATTGCAAAAAAAAGTAGTATGCGATAAAACATTACGATCGAATGCCATGATCCAAACATTTAAACGTATCGAAATATTTTTCTATTCGAATTTGCATTCGTCGTCGAATGCCGTGATTAGCCCCCTGGCTTCGAAACAATTTGCCAGCGTTCATTTCCTCTGAAGAATGGCCCTCCGGCAGTCCAGATTTGAACCCATTGGATTACAAATTGTGGACGGTTTTAGAGGACAAGGTTTGTCACAAACTTTGGATCTCTTAAGACTGTTTTGGTTTGAGCTGTGGCCAATTTTCCAATGGACGAGGTTCGTGTAGCTATTGACGATTGGTCAGTGCGACTTAAGGCGTGTGTAAAGGCAAAAGGCGGACATTTCGAATAAGTAGATTCTTTTTGTATATAATATACATCAGTAAATTCAGTACTTTTTACTTATATTTTACAGCATAAAACGTGTGTAACAATATTTATGTCCCTACTAAGTAGATCGGCCAGGTCATCCATTAATCTACTGCCTAGACAGGCAAGTCTGTAATTTTTAAGATCCGTGCAAGCTCATAGCTAATGCTCCTCTGATTCCTTTTCTTTCATTCATTCCATTTCAATTTCTACAGAAGTCTCTACATCGGATACCCATGCGTGCGTTATACATCTGTCTATTAGGCAGTGCACCGTGCAAACTTCTATGAGACCTGGATATTCTACAGTTATGAATTGAGTTCCACATTGACCCTGTTTTTAGGAACGCTATTTCGCCGATTGCGTTCATCAGTTCTTCGAACTTTGGATTTTTAACAGAAGCTTTCAAGTCCATGCACGCAGAGAAAAGATATGGTTACTATATGGTCACCGCAACAATAGTATGTTCTCTACAATAAAAGCATGTTCGTCGCAACCATAGTATTGTTTTTTGAATTTAATTTTGACAACAGTATGATTGCAGCAATATTAAAATTTAGAAATGAAAATATGGTTGTAGCAACCATATAAACATGGTTGGTGCAACCAAAGTATTGTTGTTTAAAATCAATGTTAACAATAATATGATTACGGCAATCATACAGTATGGTTGCTACTATGAACATAACAAAACAGGCATACATGGATGTGTTTTTTTGATATGCCAAAAAAACACATACACACGATGCAGTGAATGGATGTTGTCCATTAAAACAACCACAGCAATCGGAATGTAGTTCGAGGGATTTTTATTGTGTTTACTTTGTTCGGTGAAATAACCTAATACCGACTGGCTCACGTTTATTTAAAATCGGCCTGCACTTAAGTATATAGCCATTGATCATGGTTTCATCACATTCGTTACTTGGGGTCTGGGGATGGTTAAGTAGCATTTACCCCTGCTGGCAACTAAAAGTATTTTCAACTGCCGTTGGAATTAATAATTTTGTTTCTTGAATAAAATGTTCAATAAAAAATGGCCTCAAAGTGTAATGCGATTTAAAATATCTTGCTTGATAAAAATCTCTATTTTTGAATAACAACATTACCCAATCCTTATAAATAATTTTAGGGATCATAGTATGGTTGAGTGAATCATACTATAATTGTAGGGATAATCATACTATGGTGTGGGGATCATACTATGGGTGTATGAGAAAAATGCTATGGTTGTGAGGATCATAATATGGTTGTGGGATAATAGTATGGTTGAGTGTGAATCATACTATTCTTGTGAGGAGTATAGTTTGGCTGAGTGTGAATCATACTTTGGTTGTGGGGACTATAGTATGGTATGTGTGAATCATACTATTGTTGTGAGGATCATAATATTGTTGTGCAACAACCATATACACAATAAAATGATCCCCTTCGAATATTGTCACTCCAACCATACTTTTTTTCTGCGTGTGGTAGTATGGGCTTATTTTAAGAGCCTATTTATTATTTCCTCCCATTTGCACAAATTTGGAAATATAATGTCTTCCTTTACACCCCTTGCTCTAATATTCTCCCTTCTCTGGGTTTGTCTTTGATTATATACTGATCATAGATAAAAATGTTCTTTGTCCGTATGACGAAGGAAGAAGCGGCTACAGAGGGCACGATACAAAATATTTTTTCCCTTCTGGTTTCGTATTTGCCGCTCTTATCGCTATTTTGTTTATGCCATATTGGCGTTTTTTCCCTTTTTGCATATTTCAGGAAAATGTTGCCAGAAGGTTGGTCCGTTCGTTCCTCCGAAGCAGCGCTTTGGCGGGACGGAATGCTCATTTCTAAGGAATGCAAGTTTTTTTGTATTCTTTCGGGATGGTGTTGTTGTTTGGCTGGTTACTGAATATTTTTGGATTCTTATACTTAAATGTTGTTGTGAAATGAATATTTTGTTGCTGTTGTTGCATATTCTTACAACAAGTATGGAATGTTACCAAACCAATAACCATGTACCCAAACACAGCCAACCGACCAAGCCGGGCAAACCATGATGCGCACCATCACCACTACGGCACACAAGCATTGGAAACAGCGCTTGCTCGCTCAGCCCAGCTCGCTGACTGGCTGCTGCTATAATCAGAAACTAACAATAAATAAAATTTTGTAAGTTCTTTGGAATTTTTCAAGATCTTTGTTGACGCTGCTCTTGCTGTCTTCCTTGTCTCTGGCTGAAGGTATGAGATTCCGTATGCTTATGGTTGCTGCTGTCGTCTCACTTGTTTTTGTTGCTGCAGTTGTAACAACATTATTTTTGAGTAATTTAATAAGAATTTTTATGATTACCGGGAATATAACTTCCTAGTTCTGTTGCACATACACGAATATTTCTGCATCGATGCCGATTTCATATAATAAGCAAATCATGAGAATATTTTCGAGCGTTTCCTCCACTTTCGGCAGTTTCGGTTTGGATGGGGTAACGACGCGCTGTTGTCGTGGTGGGAAAGTGTCATAATTTCAGCATTAGCGGTAAAATGAATTTGTTAGCCCTGTCATATAATAACAATAACAATAAAATCGATGATGATTCAACGTTAGCTTGGTGGGAATGATGGCAACTCTGATTCATGGGAGATTTCAGTGGAAATCTATGGAATTTCAGTGTGGTTACAAGGTATTAAATTGCACAGCATTGACGATAAAATCCGAATTTTTTTGCAAGTGTTTCCCAAAAAAAAAAAATAAGAATGTCGCCGTCGCACGGTGGTTCAGAATTTAATTGTACTGGCCAAAAGTCCAATTTTGTGTCATCACTGATTTCTCAAATTATAAGGCAATCACATTAAAACTAAGATAGCCAAAAAGTTATATCAAAATATTTGTAATTGTGGGCGTGGTGTACTGCTGAAAACAAATATTTTGCGTCAGTTTTTTTCTTTTGTTAACATTTATTCGGTCATTAATCATTATTATGAATTGAACAGTTTTTGTTCTGGTTCGAAACCATTGTTGTTTTTTTCCAGAATCAACGTAGAAATTGGTGAAATGTATTGGCTATGGTTGCCAGGCAGGCTGCACAGCTGTTTCTAAATCCGCCAAGGTTTTTCTTTAGCAGTATACGACAACGATTACTACGGCTACAAATCAAAAAAAAATATAAGGAAGTCTCATTTGAATTACTGATAATTAACCTTTGTATAAGTATAATCTTCGAACTTTGCGTAAAGCAATCTTCATAGCGCAAGATCATTTCCACCAATTCTGTTTCGCATGGACAATTTTTCTAACTTTTTGCAAATTTGTTTAGAAGAAATTTGTTTCTCGCAAACTATTATCGATAACGAGCTAATTTGTTTCTGTTGGGTAGGTAGGATAGCAGTCTTTAAGAAATGGTAAACTGTATTATTATACTGTTTGCACGTACATGTACGACTCAAATACGTAGGTGGTCGACATTTTGCAGAAATATGTGCAACGGTTGGTATCCAAAATGGGGCAAATATTTATATTTGGAACATATGATATTGGCATGGATCGAAACACATCCTTATAAAATATTGGGCGGCACCACTTCCCCGGATTTAAAGCTAAAGTAACTGACCGATTGTTATAAAATGTTAGTATAATGCAAGTACAGAGTAGCATTGTACAGGGTGGGCCAAAAGTTACCAAGGGGTTTAACAATTTCATAACTTTTTCGTTTATTTATTTTTTCAGATTATATGGATCACCCATCTAGAGGTATTTTTTCAGAACAAAACAAAAATATAAAAATTCAAATCAAGTGTGGAATCTCTATTGGTAATTTGAAAGGACATTTTATGGCAATTATTTTTTGAAAGTAATTACCTTCAAATGTTGGCAACTGCATTATGGAAATGAGCATTCGGTGAGAAACAGGAAGTTCCGCTGTTTTCGACCAAAATTTTGTTCAGTGATGATGCCCATTTCTGTCTCAACGACAAAGTCAATAAACAAAATTACCGCATTTCGGCTAAAGAGTAACAAGAAGTGCTTCAAGAGGTGCCATTATACCCAGAGAAAACCACGGTTTGGTGCGGATTATAAGCTGGTGGAATCATCGGCTCTGAAATTGTAGCCCGTAATCTTGACGACACTTGGTTTCAACAGGACGGTGCCACTTGCCATACAGCTGCTCCAACAATGGATCTATTGAGAGGCCATTCGAAAAGCAGCTAATTTCACGATCTGGACAGGTGAGTTGGCCGCCAAGATCGAATGATATCACACCTTTAGACATTTTTCTTTGGGGTAATGTTGGAAGCCAACACTACGCGTGTCATTAAAGTCATACCGGTCGAAATGCTCAAACAAGTCATTCAAAATTGAACCCTCAGAATGGAAAGCCTGAGGCGTAGTTGCGGCCAACATTTGAAGGAAATTATATTCAGAAATAAATGCCACAACATGTCCATTCGAATGAACAATAAAGATTATGAATTTTTATATTTTTTTTTTGTTCTATAAAAATACCTCTAGATGGATCACCCTATATAAATAACACTTGCAGAATAAAAAATGGAGATATTCACAACTAAACAAAGAACCGGAATAATAGAATTTTATTGTTTAAATCAGCGATCAATTATTTTAACGCATGAGTAATGAAGCTCATTTTTATTTAAATGGTTTTGTTAATAGGCAGAACTGTAGTTCCTGGGGTTCTGAAAATCCAAGAGCCATTCATCAACGCCAATTGCACGCCATTAGGTTACAGTGTGGTGGGGGATCACATATGCACATATCATTGGGCCTGACTTCTTCGAGAATGAAGATGGAAGTGCTGCAACCGTAAATGAAAAACGGTATGGGTTTATGATTGAACATTTTTTACGTCCTGCTCTTGAAAACAGACCTGAGATGTGGTTTCATTAGGACGGAGTCACTGCACACACTGCCCGAGATACAATGGCAATTTTAAGTCAAATTTTTGGAGAGCGAATAATTTCCAGAAATTCGCAAATTATTTGACCAGTGCGATCGCCAGATTTGTCTGGACCCAGCTATTTTCTTTGGGGTTATTTGAAGGAGCTAGTATATATGAACACGCCCAAGACAATCCTTCAACTTAAGGCCAACATTGTTGCAGAAATTCGAACGCTTCAGCCACAAATTTTGAAAGATGTTATGGAAAATGCTCTAAAACGAGCCCATCATAGCGAAGCTAAAAACGGGGGTCATTTAAGTGACAATATTTTCATACCATTTTTGAAAACATAAGTCTTGACAGTTCATATTTGGCAGTCGTGAAGTAGAGACGTGGCAAATTAATTATGGAAAAATATTCGATAAATCGTTAAACATTTTATCAAAATCAATCATCGATCATAGTATAACGATTAGAAAGTTACGTTGTTGTTGTTATAGCGGCACACGTAGTGCCGGGGTACCAGCCCTTGGCCGAAGATTGCTGCTTCGGGTCAATCCGGTACAAAGAACCGGCTGTCGAGGGATTGATTAGAAAGTTACGTGACATTTTTGGGAGAAACGACCTGCCAACTAAATGCACTATTTATCGTGTAGTGACTGATTTCGAAGAAAGAGGGTCTGTAGCTGATATGCCCAAGCACAAACATTACTGCTGCTCAAGAAAGTGTTCAAAACAGCCAATCAACCTCAATTCGACGCCGTTCTGAGTGAGGCTAACATATGCGGACATTTATCTGATATCGTATTCCATGCTTAATTGCCGACATTAAATAAAACATTTATCAATAAAAGATCCATTCTCTTTCATTTAATCGAAAATTAAAAAATAATTATAAACAAAGTAGTACACCTTTCCGGCGGACACCCTGTAGTATACGTTCCCGACGGACACCCTGTATAATCTGATAAATAAAATAAAAAAAACTGATAAACGAAAAAGTTATTAAAATTTTTTAACCCCATGGCAACTTTTGGTCTACCCTGTATGAGCACCGTATTCTAACGTCAGCATCGAGCACAGGGGTTGTTGTTGTAGGGGTTGTTGCTGCTTCGCATCAATCAGTTACTTCGTACCGGCAGTCGTGGGGTCTTAGCTTTATCTTTCAACTTTTGGGAATTTCACTTTCCTATTAATTGTTTCATAGTAAAAACAATTAAGATAAATCCATAATAAGAAATTGTTGATCCACAAAAAGGAAAAGGAAATTTCTAAGGTTACAGCATTTTTACTTCTTATATGCGACAGGGGTTGGTATGCGACCAATAAACCTTCTATGAAATTCCCTGTTTAGAACTTGGTTGGGCATCAAGCACATAAATCACACATTCAAGTGCCAACGATCATAATCTAACGATCCGTCTTCTTCTCCTCTTACAATTCTTAACAATGTATTGACTTTATAGCTGCTGATGGCTAAAGAAAAAATACACAAAAAAAAACTTCTTTAAAAACCACTTAGAATTGTTGGCATTTTTAAAACGCAAGATTTGGCTGTTTGATTTTAAGCCAAGGCAAGCGATAAAGCGGTCGGTGGTTTTTGGTAAAGTTGCTGCCGCAAAAGATGAAGACCAAGAAGTATGTCGTCTTGTCTGAATCGTCATCGCCAGATCATGGATTTTTTTGGGGGAATTTCTTTACCAAATAGAATAAATTAATAAAAAAAATATAGTTATAATAATAATAATTTAAAAAAAAAATTTAAAACCGAAGAAAAACCAGTTTCCTTACCAAAGGTTTTGTGATGTTTTTTTCTTCTTTCTTTCTTTTTAGGGAGACACCACAAAAAAAAGTGAATAAAAAAACAAGACATTGGTAAGAAATAAAACAGCAATTTAAATAAAATTGGAAAAAAGACGTTAAAGAAATATTTCGAGTTTAAACATTTATTTAACATTCCTCAGGTTCAGAGCTTAAAAACACATGTTTGTGTTAAGTATGAACGGCTATGGTTTTGGTGGTATTAGGCTATTTTTTTGTTTTTCTTATAAACTCGGCTTGTTGATCGCTGTAGTTGTGTTTTTTTTCGAGCGAATGGTCGAGCGAACCCGCCGCAATGTTAAATATTTTTGAAAATAATGCACTGTATTTGTGAGCAGCGCACAGTGGGGAAATATGGCTTTCTTTTAAAACTACAAGTATTTAAATATAACTTGAACAATATTACTATGAGCAGTGATCAACTTGTGGGCTCCATCGATAATCCTTTTTCTACTAAAGTAATACATTTGACATAAGGGGAAAGGAAAAAATGGCCAATCCTTTCACCTTTACAAAATGATTTTAAAGGAAAAAAGTTTTACACATTGAACAGGGATTAAACCGGCTCAAGACCTCTTGCTTCTATATTTAAATAGAAGAAAAGTTTTTAACAAAAGTGCAAATTGACATTGATTTTCGTGGCTGCACACTACTTTTATCATGATTTCGGGTCCGTGACAACCCTCTTCAGAAAGCCTTGCTGCAATTGTTGAAAGTAAAACCGAACTCTATAAGACCAGGCTCTCCCCAAACGAATGAGAAAAAAAACGGAAAAAAATTTTGTCGGTCCATAGTCATATTTTTTTAAATTAATATTTTTTTTAATAGTTGCTATAACCAAAATACATTTGGTACAAGCAATATGTGAACGTCACAGTACAGACATTAATCCATACTTTATAATAAAAAAACATTGAGTATAATAGCTGTTAAATATAATAGTTTCGACGGCAAAGTCGAAAAAATAAATTATATATTTATATAAAAATAACTTTTCAAACTAAAAACAACTAAAAACGAAAAATTAAAGGTTGTAAACTTTGGGCTGATTTCTAACACAAGACCGATTTAAAATGTCAATAGCTCAAAATAATCCTTGAGTCCTGGGCTATAATCGTCCTTTTATGCAGAAAAATAGTTAAAGGCCGTTTGAAAATATTTACGTTTTTCGCAATGAAAAACACACATATTATAAAAAAAAGTTGATTTTTTTTTTAAAGGCAGCCGGAAAGGCTTTTATAAGTACTTATATATGCCCCAAAAAAACGTATCGAAATCATATAGCCGGAGGAACCCGCAGGCAGTAGTGCAGTTCAGAAATAAACATTGGCTTCTACGTCAAAAGTATAGACTTTCAGCCAATGGAAATTTATTTTTGACCACAGTGCGGTGGCCTAGTTGGCCCATTTTTCTTTGAGAATGCAGTCTGAAGGCACCACTTACGCCACAATCAATCTTCGGATCGACAAGTTTGGAGATTGTGATGACTTCATGACTTGGCGGTGCAGGCGCCAGCAAACTAACAACACATTTTACCACAATATCCAAGCCATGTCCCTCTATACTTAGTAGGGACAAAAATACTGTTGCACACGTTTTATGCTGTAAAATAAAGAGTACTGAATGTTTTTGTACCAAATATTTTTTAATATACTTATTGATGTACAGGGTGCGGCTAAAGTAACTATATGATTTGTTTTTTAAATAACTATTGAATGGAATGAAAAAAACAAAAAAATGTATGATAAAAAGAAAGTTTATTTTATGTTATTTTTTTACATTAATTATGAAAAATAATATCAGTTAAATGAGAACCGTTTTCTCTAACGCAAAAATGTGCTCTTTTTATGGCATTTTCCATAACTTTGTTGAGTGTTTCTAGTGGTATACGATCAATTTCTTCTTGAATGTTGTCCTTTAGTTGCTGCAAGGTTTGGGGCTTATTCACATAAACTTTGTCTTTGAGATAGCCCCACAAGAAAAAATCCGGTGCAGTCAAATCTGGCGATCGTGGTGGCCATCTCAAATCGCCGTTTTTAGAAATTATCCGATTTGGAAATTGTTGTCTTAATAAGTCCATCGTTGCACGGGCTGTATGAGCTGTTGCACCATCTTGTTGAAACCATATATTGGCGTTTGGTGGCAGTTGCGGAAATAAAAAAATTTGTAGCATTACTCTGTAACGTTCTCCATTTATTGTTTCACATACACCTTGATCGTTTTCAAAAAAAAAGGACCGTAAACTTTTTGGGCGGTAATGCCACACCAAACGGTAACACGAATTGCGAGTAAAGATTTCTGATGAAGATTTTTGGGATTTTGGGATCCCCAAAATCTGTTGTTTTGTTTATTTACGAAACCGTTCAAGTGAAAATGCGCTTCGTCGGTCATCATAAAATTTGACAAAAAAAAATTCATTTTGATCAACGAGATTTAAAACTGCTCTAGCATATTCCAAGCGCAATACGAAGTCCTCAGGATTTAGTTTTTGGACTAGTTGGATTTTGTGAGAAGAGGTGCAAATCGTGTTTTAAAATTCGCCGAAGAGTGCGGTCAGAAAGCTGCAACTGGGAAGATCGCCTTCTCGTTGATGTCTCCGGATTTTCTTCGACGCTCTGTCGCACAGCATCAATATTTTCGGCCGATCTGCCAGTTCGAGGTCTGCCCGTACGTCTTGAATCTCCGACAGTCCCATATTCAGCAAAATTATTCACCAACGAACGAATGGTTGGACCCGTTGGAGCAGTTCTTACACCATAAAATCTTCTGTATGCACGTTGAGTATTAATTATCGAACGATGATTTTCAATGAATATAAAAACAATCTTAGTTCTTTGCGCAATTGTATAGCGTTCCATTTTTAAATATTCTCCCAAGTTTAATTTCTGAAATAGGAAAAAAGAAAAAGTTAAATACTCGCAAGCAAAGAAGTTACAATTGTTTTACATCATATAGTAACTTTAGCCGCACCCGTATATTGTATCCAAAAAGAATCTACTTATTCGAAATGTCCGCCTTTTGCCTTTACACACGCACTGGCCAATCGTCAATAGCTGCACGAACCTCGTCCATTCGAAAATTGGCCACAGCTCGAAACAAAGCAGACTTAAAAGATCCAATGTTGGGGTATCTTTTGTGACAAGCCTTGTCCTCTAAAACCGTCCACAATTTGTAATCCAATGGGTTCAAATCTGGACTGCTTGAGGGCCATTCTTCAGAGGAAATGAACGCTGGCAAATTGTTTCGAAGCCAGGCCTGGGACGTTTTAGCCTTATGGGCCGGCGCAGAATCCTACTGGAAAGTCCATGGCTGGTTTTGGAACAGGGAATTGTTAAGAGGCTTCACAACAGCTTCCAAAACGGTTTCTTGGTAAACTTTGGCCGATGTTATGGCTCCTTGTTCGCAGAAATGCAGGTCAGTGACCCCATCGTAAGAAACACCCCACCAAACCATGACTGAAGCTGGGTGATGACCCTTTTCCACCCTTGGAATGCTTCCTTAGATGACCGAGCATACACTCTATCATTTGCTTGTTAAATTTTCTCCTGAACGGTAAAAATGTTTTCATCGGTGAACACAATTTTTCTCTGCAAGTTATCAGCGTGCTTCAACGAAAGACGTTTGCATTTTTCAATCCTATTTTTTTAAAGCTGCAGTCAATAAATGTACCGGACATTTATTGACTGCCACAAGTCCCAAGTGTTTTTTAATGATTCGACTCAAGGACTTTCGCGTGATATTCATCTCACGGGCCATGATTTTCTGTTTTCGGAGCGAATTTCTGTGAATTCTTGATTTAACGGCTTTGATGATATGCGGTGTTCGAACAGAGCGTGGGCGGCCCGACCGGTGGCGGTCTTTTACATCTCCAGTCTCCTCAAACAACTTTATGCCTCAATAGACGAACATGCGGCTAATCCCTAGAGGCCGGAGCGTTTTGAAAATATCGTTTTTTTTAATTTCAAGTGCTATTGCAGCGATACGGTTCTCATTATCTGACCACTCCATGATGAAAGTTGAAACAATTTTAAAATCGCTTTACAGACTAACGCTATTTAGGTTAGCTTACAAAAACCATATGACATTAACGGGGTATGTTCAGTTCTACTATTGAAATGGGTTTGTTCAATGTTGTAACAGCATCTATGTCACTACAAGTAAAATACATTAGACGTTTGGGGCCGGCGTTAAGCAGTAGACCCCGGTTAAAATTTAAATTTCAGAGAAGTTTCCCCTTTTTCCATAATGGGATGTTAAGAGACTTAAGTAGTATCTATGATCGCATCCCATTTAACTAGCTATAAAATAGTGATACGAGAAAATCAACAGAGTTTACATTACCCTCCGATATTTTTATTTGAGATCGAGTCCAAGAAAATTTACCAGAATTTTGTATCGTACCTTTATACTGCGGCTAGAGCATAAACAGGTCGGTGGAAAAAGATTTTTTTTACAAACTAAAAATATTAATTTCCACCCACTGTGCTGTGGGTCTCTGGGCAAGATTGTTGGAAATTCAAAGGCAGCTGCTGTCGCTATCGTTGTCGCCCGACGACGTTGCAGTTGCCGTTGATTGTGCATTTAGTGCGCTAATCTGCGTACCCTACTTTCACTCCATACCAAGCAACACCAACGACAACAACAGCAAAGGCAGGAAAAAAGCGGGCTTTGCTTACAGCCCGTCGCTATGCCATCGACCGACCCAACAACCAACCGACTGGCCAACCAAGCATGCAATCTTACCCCAAACCACTTGCATGCATTCTTCAACTTGGAAACTGCACTGCACTGAAGAGCTTTGAGACGTCGTAGTAAGCAGCCAGTTTAGCGTTTGGTGGAGCAGGTAAAGAGCACAGCGGCTATGTCTGTGTATGCCCAATCGGCATGAATGTATGCAAGTGCCGATGTTATGCCAAATATTGGCAGCATACCAGCCGGAGAGCTTCCATTCAAATGTATCGGCGGCGAGTGGTGCGGTGCTGTTAGGTACGGTCATATTGGTATGTCGGCATGTATCCCATATACGTAAGTTTGTATACAGCATTGTATGATCACCAGCGTGTCATGCAATAACTACGACAAAACTGCAATGCACAGTGGGGCAAACTGTTTATGAGGTTGTTGAAAATATCAAATAAACTACTTAAGTTGCGATCTTTTGCCCAAAGCTGAAGACGAGCAACTTTGTTTGACTTCAAGTCAGGGTCCAAAACTCATTCCGTGCAGCTAAACACAATTCGAATTCGAAAATAAGATCGTTTTTTGTTTATTTTATGTAAAACATATGTTTTTATAAAAACGGGTGTGTCATGTTTGATTTTTTGTCGGAAAAACAAGAGTGGTAACTCTAACTCGTTTCATAAGCGACTAGAGATCAACTTACTTCCTAACAAAGTAACTTCCGTGAAAATGCTAGCAGAAAAAAAAATGTATACGCATAAGAGGCCGTGGTACCGCCGTCGTACAGCCTATTTTTGATATGAAAGTTGGGTACATATTATGGTGGCGTCGAAAGAAAACCGTCATAGTGGAAAAATGGTTTGTGTCACAGCCCTTTGAAAAACGTAACGTTGGGTTAAATAAAGAACCGATTTCCCAAGCATGAAATTAATGACCACAGGTTGTTAAGCGTTTAATAGTTGTGTTTTATATAAAAATTAAAATTCGTTTAAAACCTTGCTAAAGCTATAATTTTAAAGCGAGTCTGTTTAATTCCGCTAAAGCGCGCTTAATGTTTTATTTTAAATAAATATTTTTCTATTACGAGGGTTGCTATATATTTCTGGCCTGTGAAGCACTAAGTATTGCCTGACACCATCTGACATTTCTATTGGAATGTTTGACATTTGACCATCATTTGTGTTGTTGACAGACTTGAAAAAATCAATTTGGCAAAAAAATGGAATTAACTCGTGAACATTTTCGTGCGAACATTTTTCACAACTTTCGACGTAAATTATCACGACAAGAGTGCATCGATGAACTTTAATCTTTCTATGGCGATAAAGCACCATCCTATAGTGCTGTGAAAAACTGGTATGACGAAGGTCGTCCAAAAACGGCCGTTGTGCCAGAGAACATTGATGCCGTGCGTGAACTGATAATGCAAGATCGTCATGTGACATACCGTAAGATAGAGGCATCCTTAGGCATTTCTTACACTAGCATACATTCGATATTGCATGAACACCTGGCCTTAAAAAAGGTTTGTTCTCGTTGGATCCCGCACAATTTGACAATCGCTCGAAAAAAGGCTCGTGTCGGTTGGTGCAAAGAAATTTTGAAAAAATACGATCGCGGTGCTTCAAAAGACGTTTATAAGATCGTCACAGGTGACGAATCATGGATCTATGCGTATGAGCCCGAAACAAAACAGCAATCGACCGTGTGGGTCTTCGAAGACGAGGGAAATCCAACGGAAGTTGTTCGTGGAAGAAACACTTCGAAGCAAATGGCCGCATGTTTCTTGGGCAAAACTGGTCATGTGGCGACTGTTCCGCTTGAGCAACGTAGGACGGTCAATTCTGAGTTTGTTTGCCTGAAGTGTTCGAAGAAATTCGAAAAACGAACAAGAGAAGATGAATCATTGTGCACCATGACAATGCGAGCTCTCAGACATCGGCTCAAACCAGCGCCTTTTTGACCGGCCAAAACGTCGAATTGATGGGTGATGCAGCGTACAATCCTGACTTGGCACCCAGTGACTTCTTTTTATTCCCGCACATCAAGGAAAAAATGCGTGGTCAACAATTTTCGTCGCCAGATGATGCTGTTGAAGCTTTCAAAAACCATGTTTTGGAGGTGTCTCAATCGGAGTGGAAAAAGTGCCTCAACAATTGGTTTGAGCGCATGCAAAAGTGTATAAATCATGCTGGAGAATACTTTGAAAAACAATAAAACCATTTTTGATGATAAATATTCGCATTTTCATTATGAGGCCAGAATTATATATAGCAGCCCTCGTATATGGCTTTTCTTAAAACATTTAATCGGATAAACATACGTATGTGTGGGAGCTACATCTTAATCTGAGCCCATATTCTTCAATTTCAATAACGTCCATCTTTTTTCCACAAAATCTGATTCTGCAAACTTTCATCAAGATTCGATGTAGTATGTGGCTTCAAGAGCTTAAGGCCTTAAATCGGAAAAACATATCGTTACCTTAATATAAAAATGCCCCAACTCATTATTTTTGGAAAAAAAATTTTGATTGATTCTTGTAGAATTGTTGCTAATACACATTACATTATAATTTTGAAACAAATTTGATAAAAAATAAAGAAGTTATAAGCAGAACACAAAAAGCCCTAACTCATACATACATTTTTCGAAGGAAAAAAGCCCTAAATCATACATTTCTGCAGCAACGTACAAATTAGGCATGGTATTTATTAATTCCGTAAGGTAGATTTGAATTGTTGTTAACATTAAAAAAAGGAAGAAGCAAGAGATCCTACTGTAAACGCCCTAATACGATGACTTGAGGTATATTTATTACAAAACCAATATAAGTGCCGAATATGAGCTTCTACCGCAAAGGAAAAAGTCCATTGGTAGAACCATCACACCTGGTCCACTTTACACCAAAAGAATAGAACCAAAATGAAGTGGGATCACTTACAAGATCTTAAGCTGTTTCTGCCCAGAGTGTCATTACATTTATAATAATTTACAATATCAAATCTAAATACTATCTTCAACTATCTTATTTTTACAATTTAATGTATTTTGGCTTTTTAATTTGTTTTAAAACCTGTAATTTCAATACGATTTTGAGTGTAATTATTTTTTTTAACACCCCATCTCACTATTTCTTTCATAAAATACGAATACATACATTTAAAATCCAAAAATATTAAAAAAATGCACTCCAATTTCAATAGTATAACTGAACAAGTGTGAAATGAAAAAAAGCAATATTTTCAAAACGCTCCGGCCACTAGGGATTAGCCGCATGTTCGTCTACCGATGCATAAAACTGTTAGAGGAGACTGGAGATGTAAAAGACCGCCACCGGTCGGGCCGCCCACGCTCTGTTCGAACACCGCATGTCATCAAAGCCGTTCAATCAAGAATTCACAGAAATAAGTCGAATCATTAAAACATACTTTGGACTTGGGGCTTTCAAACGACGTACCGGACATTTATTGACTGCAGCTTTAAAAAAATAGGATTGATAATGAAAACGTCTTTTGGTGAAGCACGCTGATAACTTGCACAGAAAAATTTTGTTCACCGATGAAAAAATGTTTACCGTTCAGAAAAAATTTAACAAGCAAAATGATAGAGTGTATGTGCGTCATCTAAGGAAGCATCTGAACTGATCCCAAGGGTGGAAAATGGTCATCACCCAGCTTCAGTCATGGTTTAGTGGGGTGTCTCTTACGATGGGGTCACTGACCTGCATTTCAGCGAACAAGGAGTCAAAACAACGGCCAAAGTTTACCAAGAAACCGTTTTGGAAGCTGTTGTGAATCCTCTTAACAATTCCCTGTTCCAAAACCAGCCATGGATTTTCTAGCAAGATTTTGCGCCTGCCCATAAGGATAAAACGTCCCAGGCCTGGCTTCGAAACAATTTGCCAGCGTTCATTTCCTCTGAAGAATGGCCCTCAGGCAGTCCAGATTTGAATCCATTGGATTAAAAACTGTGGACGGTTTGTCGCAAAAGATACCCCAACATTGGATCTCTTAAGACTGCTTTGGTTCGAGCTGTGGACAATTTTCCAATGGACGAGGTTCGTGCAGCTATTGACGATTGGCCAGTTTCGAATAAGTAGATTCTTTTTGGATACAATATACATCAATAAATATATTAAAAAATATTTGGTCCAAAAATATTCAGTACTTTTTATTTTACAGCATAACACGTGTGTAACAGTATTCATGTCCCTACAAAGTATATATGTGACCTTCTCCGAGAAAAGGGACATAGTGTGTCAAAAAACGGGTTTGGACTTAAGAGTGGATTCTTGTACCTAAAAGGGTGTAGAATAAGATGAAATGAGTTAGATTTCTGATAAAAATGTATATACCCCATAAAAACGTACAAAACGAACTTGGGAAAATCGATAAAAATGAGAAAACATTAAAATTTTACTTTTTTTGATTTTTTGGTTTTAATTTGTTTTTTCTTTGTCAGTCTTCGAATTTTTTTGGAGTTTCGACTTTTTTTTTCGGTGTTTTGTGATCTGGTACTTCGATTTTCTTTCGTTTGACAATTAAAGTTTTTTCTTTTTTCGGCGCTTTGACTTCAGCTTTCTTTTTCTCGTGATCCGGTGCGGTGCAGGGAAGTGTTAAGAGGCTTCACAACAGCTTCCAAAACGGTTTCTTGGAAAACTTTGGCCGATGTTTTGATTCCTTGTTCGCAGAAATGCAGGTGTGTTCCCCCATCGTAAGAGACCCCCCACCAAACCATGACTGACGCTGGGTGATGACCCTTTTCCACCCTTTATCATTGTGCTTCTTAAATTTTCCCTGAACGGTAAAAAAATTTTCATCCGTGAACAAGTCTTTTTTAATGATTCGACTCATTGACTTTTGCGTGATATTCATCTCATGGCCCATGGTTTTCTATTTTCGGAGCGGATTTCTGTGAATTCTTGATTTAACGGCTTTAATGACATGCGGTGTTCGAACAGAGCGTGGGCGGCCCGACCGGTGGCGGTCTTTTACATCTCCAGTCTCCTCAAACAGTTGTATGCATCGGTAGACGAACATGCGGCTAATCCCTTGTGGCTGGAGCGTTTTGAAAATATCGTTTTTTTTCATTTCACACTTGAAAAGCGCTATTACAGCGTTTCGTCATTATCTGACCACTCCATGATGAAAGTTGAAATAATTTAAAATCCCGATACAGACTAACGCTATTGAGGTTAGCTTTCAAAACCCATATGACATTAACGGGGTATGTTCAGTTCTACTATTGAAAGGGGTGTGTTCATTGTTGTAACAGTATTTATGACCCTACGAAGTATATTATTTCAGCTTTTATTAAATTTTTTCCTTCTCCTGTAATAAGTGTTTTTGATGAGTTAGGGCCTTTTTATATTAAGGTCGCGATATGTATGTATGTGTGGGAGCTATAGCTAAGTCTGAACCGGGTTTCTTCTATTTAAAACGTGGGCGCCCTCAGTACAAAAAAGTTGTGCGAAATTTCATTAAGATTGAATAAAATATATTTGGTCTGGAGCTAAAAACATAAAATGGAATTAACATATGTGTGGGGTCCAAATCTAAACCGATTTTCTTCAATTTCAATAGCGTCGGTCCTTGGCCCATGAAACTTACTTCTAACAAATTTCATAAAGACCGAACAACAATTGCGACCTGTAGTTTAATTTCAAGCTTTAAATGTATAACGGTATTTAGTGATAACCTTGATAAAAAATGACTAAAGTGAATTTCGCGATATGCCGTTTCGTTCCGCGGTGCAAAAGCAGCTTTAGGTTGCAAGCAACAAGTACTAGTGCTGTTGTAGTTGCAAGCAACCAGTCTTTCTTTAGCTGCAACTCCACTTTTGCCATCTCTTTTTATAGTTCGGTACATTGGATTTTTGTGTGTAGTTGTTGCTGTTGTTGTCTAGATACCGATTAGTGACGAAAACCCCCAAAACGCAAAAATGCAACCAACAACCGCGCAGCAACAGCCGAGCAGCAACAATTCAGCGTGCGCGCAAAATTTGTTGCACATTTTTGCAGTTTTTGACTGTGACTGTCACCGATTTTTCTTTGTTTTTCTGATCGTCATTATTGTTGTTGTTGTTTCTTTTGTTATTTTCATTTCTTTCTTTCTTTTTTCCAGCTGAGCACCAACAAACAGACATATTTTATTGCCATTTTATTTTGCGCGATGTACCCTCCGCGACAATATCTCTTCTGAAAAACCTCAAAAACACACAGGCAATGCCTATATGTTGCTATCTTTTGGTAACGTTTGGTTTTCTTTGCATCATTGCCATCAACATCATCGTCGTCGTCCTCCTCATCATCTCTCAGTCGTTGGTATGGTGTGCTTTTATTTAATCGTTTTCATTTTATTTCCCCCGGACGCGATGGTGGTGATGCCAAGGAACTTTTTCAGGTTTGCGTTTTTTTTTTTTCGTTGATGGTGGTGTTGTTCTTGGTGGTGCTTTCGTTAAGGCAAAAATTCCTTATTTAGCAATTTACCTTAAACAACAACAACAACGGCGGCGACGACGACTTCGACTACGGAAAACATGCCTAAGAGGGCCCCATACATACATACATGATCTCCATCACCAGCGCGCGCACTCTCAGTCGCATTCGAGGAACATTGAACAACACGTTCGGCGCATTCAACAGCGTCCCCAACACAGCTCCACGTTATCAGCATCCTAAGCTGAGCAACACACATACACCAACATTCCCATCCGCCTTGCTTCGTCTCCTCGCTGGACTCTTTAGGCGTTTGTTGGTGGGCAATTTAAACTCCATCCATGTCTTGTGAAGGACGGAGGAGCACCGACGGCGCATGGTAAGAGGCTGAGAGGGACAGACGAAAATCTGAAAGTATCTAAAGCAATTGAAATTCTGTTCTAAATAAATTCCTAAGAAATACAGACAATTCGCAAAAAAAGAGGAATATTTGTTGATGTTGTTGTTTCTGTTTTATTCTTATTCCTCTTCGTGGTATTGCTGATATGTTATGGCAAGCCTGTGTGTTGCGCTTTAGAGAAATGCCAGGGAAGGACAGGCGTAGGTGATGCAAACGATGAAAGGGGGAAATCAACATGATGTGCTTTAATGCCTTTGACTAACTTTTTGTCTAACCAAGGCGCTTCCTCCTACAGGAAATCTTTGCCGAGTACAATTCCACGATTTTTAAAATTTAGCGCGTGCTAAGGGTTTCCTTAAATTAGTTTACCCCATACCAATTTAAAGAATACCTCATATGAAGGGGTTTTTTAGACTTGTGGTTTTAAATCTGGACACACTTTTTGACAGCTGTCACTCGATTTACTCTCAGTTTGGTTTGCCATTTCATAATGATAAGACTTACACCGGATCAACGTTTGCAAATCGTGGCGAATGGGCCCAAAACGAGATGGCCACCGATCCTGATTTTTACAAGCAAATTATGTTCTGCGATGGAGCTCACTTTTCGTTGAATGGGTACGTTAATAACCAAAATTGTAGCATTTGGAGTAATGAAAATCCACAAGACATTGTTGAGACGCCGTTACAACCCTAAAAAGTCAATGTTCGGTGTGTGAGGGAAACATTGGTCCATATTTCTTTTATAAATGAAGCCGGCCATAATGTTACAGTCAATTGGGAACCCTTAAGAGCCATGATTAATGTATTTTTCGTGCCTGAATTAAAGGATATTGATGTGGACGAGCTTTGGTTCCAACAAGACGGCGCTACATGCCATACAGCCAACGAAACATTGAATTTTATTTATTAAAGGAAACTTTTGTTGAGCGTATTACGAGTACTCGTATATCGAGTCGTGGAACTATTTTTTGTGGGTTTTTGTGAAGTCGCTTGTCTACGCAGATAAGCCCGACACGATTGACGCCTTGGAAAATAATGTTCGGCGCATTATTGCTGACATACGGCCCTAAATGCAGCAAAAAGTGGTGGAAAATAAGGTCTATCGACTGGAATTTATTCGAGCCGGCTGCGGCGGCCACTTGCCCGTAATCATGTTTAAAACATAATGGCAAACCCGTATCTAAAGCTAAATTCTTGGCCATTACATTAAACAATATACTTATACGTTTAATTTCTTGTTGAAAACCACACATCTAAAAACACCCTTTAGTAATATGAGTTTTTCTAATTGTAATACATTTATACTTTAGTGACACGTGTCACCATTATTCCGGAGACTCGATATCGAATTACTTCAAAATGTTTTCATACAGGGTGGCGCACAAGTCGTGCTACAAAAACAAAACGTTATAACTTTTTTTCTGTGTAAGCAATCAACTTATTCTGTACCCCGTTAGTATTTAGAGTTATTAAAATGAATGCTTGGGATTCCGAAAAGAGGATTTGGATAGTGCAGCGGTACCATGCTTTGGAGTCCTGCATTTCCGCCCAGCGGGAGTTTGGCGGAACTCCCCCGAGAGTAGATGGACCATAATGAGGCTGGTAAACATGTTTGCTGAATCTAGAATCGTCGCACGAAGACCGTACCATCGATATTCCTATGTTCGGATTCTAGCCAGTAACGCAGCTGTAGCATCGACCATTCAGGCAAATCCAAGGGTTTCGACTCGAAACTTATCGGCGCAAATTGCAGTTAGCTGACGGACTTTAACACGGATAATTAATGATGACCATTCCTACCATATGTATAGTTATAAGTCGGTCATAACGCACTTTGTTTAATTTAAGTATGAGCGGAGGTATTATGTGATTTTTAGAGCGACAGCACATCAAATTGGGACGAGCCTTTGTGTGGGGATTATTCTAAAACACCCACTTATTGTTCAGTTTCACTAGAGTTAATTAATGTTCGCTTATAACGGACTATGTGAAATTTGATTATGATCGTGTTTAGTTTGTGGTTTTAAAAGGACCTCAAACGAAAGAAAACATTGTTCATAATTGCGACCTGTAAATTTGTTTGATGCAGAAAAGGTTTCAACTTTTGCATCCATAATCTACATGGTAAATTTGACCGGCCACTGATGTAAATTTTAGATCAGGGTTTGTTTTGTTGTTGTTGTAACAACAATATATTTATTTTGAAGTCTTGTTCGTCTATGGGGGATCTGCTTCGATATCCAGGTGAAGGAAACGCGCCATTTGAACTGGATGTGGGCTTGGCCGGACAATTGAAGAGGTGCAGTACATCATGTGGTCCCTGATGGCAGGCAGGACAGATGTCCGGAACGTTAGCATCAATTCGTGCCCAGTAAGAATTGAGGCGGCTGCACCATCCAGATCTCAGCAGCGCCAGAGCCACGAGCGTCTGCCGAGGTAGTACCTTCTCCTCAGGTGAAATCTCCGGGGGATGTTCTCCTAGCGCTACATTCACACGGTAGCTGGATACTGCTGCTGCGACATCATCGGCGTGAATGTTGTTCAAACCTGCCTGATAGTTTCGATGATCTAAAGGTTCTCTCTTATACCGCTGGACCTTTCTCTCTGCCTGGGTGGAGGCATCCTGTTCAAGAGATGGTGGTTAGGATGACTGCTGCGAAAACACCCTAGCAGGTATTGCTTAGACAACAGGAAATTGTGTCTGCACACGGTAAGGACCTTCGTCTCCTCATGTAGATGGTCCTCAGAAGACATAAGAAGACACCCTGTTGATGCTCTAAGTGCGGCATGCTGGCAAGTCTGAATTTTCTTCCACTGCGTCGTACTCACGTTCGCCGACCATACAGGTGCTGCGCAGTTTGCTACAGACCGACCTATCGCTTTGTAAGAGGTCAACAAGGTTTCTTTGTCGGCTCCCCAAGTACTGCCGGCAAGTGACTTGAGGACCTTGTTCCAACTTTTGAGTTTATCGCAGATAGCTGTAGCATGTGCAGAGGATCTAAAAAGGCTGTCCAATGTGACCCCAAGGATTTTAGGGTAGTTGGTGGTCGGGATGTTGACGTCATCGACTTTCACATTGAGTGACAACCGTACCTCTGCGGTCCAAGCAGTAAACAGTGTGGCTGATGATTTGGAGGCGGATATTTTCATATTCCTCGCAGTAAAGAAACGTGCTAAGTCAGTGAGGTAACAGTTGATTTTCTCGCAAATGTCATCCACTTTAGGTCCTGACGCCAGAATTTGGCAATCGTCAGCGTACGACACAATTTCAACGCCGTCTGGTGGTGCAGGAATTTTAGAGAGGTAGAGGTTAAACAGAGCCAGGGATAAAACTCCACCCTGGGGAACTCCTTGTTTAACTCTACGGGGCTTCGACTTTCTGTCTCTAAATTCTACATATGACTGGCGCCCACACATATAGTTTACGACCCAACGTTTCAAACTGGGCGGAAGGAACGTTTCTTCAATGTCCTCGAACAGAGTGGCATGATTGACCGTGTCGAAGGCTTTTGTAAGGTCAAGAGCCACGAGGACCGTCCTGTCGTTAGGCTTGGTTTGGTTTGTAAATTGACCCGCCGTCATGCCAAATCTTATAACGAATCAAGGAGTAGACATTAATTTTTGCCAACGGTTTACGCCCTCGTAAATTATGGCATCTTTACTATTGAAGTGTATCCTCTAATTCAAAAAAATATTTACAAAACAGCATTCACCTTTCTTAAACAAAACTTTACCCACAGACCGACCTGCAAATAGCTACAGAATATAAGGCTCGGCACACATTTTGTAATACTTTACATGTCGTCTTGGTTCGAGTCCAAAATTACATTCGTATTTACTACACACAGAGAACAGATTTGTTGCCACAGCCGATTTCCTTGCCAACCGAATGTTGGTGGTCGGACATTCACGTATTCCATCGTTACAACCGAATGTTGATTAAGTACACAACAATTTCAAGTATCGGTAATCACAATAAATTAAGATGATTATTGAAACTGAATTTGTATATGGATTGGTTGTTGTTATAAGTACTTTTGAAAAAAATTTCAATTGTTCACCTCTCAATGAGTCAACTGACTAAAATAAATAAGTCTTTGGATAGATGTTTTGATAAGCATTTCAATGCAGCCCCGATATGAAAAGAATTTGTTAAGGTATATAACAATATTTTTTGTCAAGCTTTGGGTGCCCGTAACTCGGAAAAATGGTTCGTCACCTAATCCACCTATCTATGGTGGAAGTTCTGATCAAGTCTAAGTAATGTCGCTAAATTACAGTTAAGGCTACTTTTATATTCTGGAAAAAAAAATTATTTATAGTTCGTTTATTTATATAGCAGTATCGTTTGGAAGCATTACCCTTCTAAACTAAGAAACTTAAACTATCTCAGCATTTTTTAATTGTCTTTATAAATTTTTTGGTGATTTCGAAATTTGTTTTCGTCACAACCGATAAAATATTACTGGGTTTATACTCGTATGTTGATGTTGGAATTAACAATGTAATGTTACAACAGCGAACTAAACAGGGTTTGGTCACTGCAAAGAACTAAACTGTTGTCACCAACAATTATTTGTATCAAAGTAACATGTACGTCACAATTGTTTGGTTTCCATAACCGCCAGTTGTCCTAACCCATAGTTTAACTGAATTCGGTTGATATTACTGTGTTATTGGCTGTGGAAACGGCGATTCGGTTGTAGCAACGATCTTTTAATATTTGAACAATGTTACCATCAATACTATGGAATATAGACAAACTTACAAGCCCATACGCAGGGAACATATATAGTTACTATATGGCCACGGCAACAAAAGTATGATTTCTAAAATAAATGTATGTCCGTCACAACAATTTTGAATTTCATTTTGCTAATAGCATGATTGCGGCAATATTTATAACCATAACCATAACCGCCAGTTGTCCTAACCCATAGTTTAACTGAATTCGGTTGATATTACTGTGTTATTGGCTGTGGAAACGGCGATTCGGTTGTAGCAACGATCTTTTAATATTTGAACAATGTTACCATCAATACTATGGAATATAGACAAACTTACAAGCCCATACGCAGGGAACATATATAGTTACTATATGGCCACGGCAACAAAAGTATGATTTCTAAAATAAATGTATGTCCGTCACAACAATTTTGAATTTCATTTTGCTAATAGCATGATTGCGGCAATATTTATGTTATTGAGTTTGTTACAATGATATTATTGCCAAGTTTAAAATTGAAAATATGGTTGTTGCAACAATATAATTATGGTTGGTGCGACAACTGAATTGTTTGTTGCCTTTTATGTTAACAATTATGTGATTACGGTAATTATACCGTATGATTGTAACTTTTATAATTTGAATATCGTTATTGTTACAAATATTACGCAATAATAGTATGTACTTTTTATCAAGAAAAAAAAACAAATTTTCAAAACAACCTGCTTTGAATTTGTATAATTAAAATATATTTAAAAAATTAAACATTTACGTTTTTTAAACGGATTTAATGTACTTTTAAATAATTTACATAAAAAATCCCCATTGTTGAATAACGACATAGCCCAACCCTTATCAATAATTGTGGGTACCATCGTACGGTTGAGTGCGATCATGCTATAGTTGTTGGAATCATAACATGGCTGTGAGGATTGTACTATGGTTGTATGTGAAGCATACTATAATTGTGAGGATCATACTATGCTTGTGGGGACCATTGTATGGTTGTATGTGGATCATATTATTGTTGTCGGGATCATAGTATGGTTGTGTGCGAATCATACTATTGTTGTGAGGATAATAATATTGTTGTGCCACAACCATATACCCAAAAATAGTATGATGCTCTTCTTGTATTGTAACACCAACCATACCTTTTTCAGCGTGTGATTTGAGAGGTTTCCCCTTACCCCTTATTGGAGAGCTGCGAGATTTAAGTAAGTGTTGTTCAATAACAACAAAACCCAATCCTAATAAATAATTTAGGGGATCATATTATGGTTGTAGGGATCATAGCATGGTTGCGTGTTAATCATACTATAGTTGAAGGGATCATACTATGGTTGTATATGAAACATACGATGCTTGGAGGATCATAATATGGTTGTAGGCATCATATTATGGTTAAGTGTGAATCATACGGGTTGTTGGGATCATACTATCGTTGTATGTAAAACATACTATGGTTGTGGAAATCGTGGTATGCTTGTGATTCACTATTGTTGTGAGGATTAAAATATAGATGTGCCACAACCATATGTCCAACAATAGTATGATGCTCTTTGAATATTGTTACCCCAACCATACTCCTATACTTTGTGCATGTACATTATCCTTTCCAATATACTTAGTAGGGACATAAATACTGTTACACACGTTTTATGCTGTAAAATAAAAAGTACTAAATGTTTTTGGACCAAATATTTTTTAATATATTTATTGATGTATATTATATCCAAAAAGAATCTACTTATTCGAAATGTCCGCCTTTTGCCTTTACACACGCCTTAAGTCGCACTGGCCAATCGTCAATAGCTGCACGAACCTAGTCCATTGGAAAATTGGCCACAGCTCGAACCAAAGCAGTCTTTAGAGATCCAATGTTAGGGTATCTTTTGCGACAAACCTTGTCCTCTAAAACCGTCCACAATTTGTAATCCAATGGGTTAAAATCTGGACTGCCTGAGGGTCATTCTGGCAAATTGTTTCGAAGCCAGGCCTGGGACGTTTTAGCCTTTTGGGCCACCGCAGAATCCTGCTGGAAAGTCCATGGCTGGTTTTGAACGACTTTGGACTTTGGACGATGTTTTGACTCCTTGTTCAGAAATGCAGGGCAGTGACCCCATCGTAAGAGACACCCCACTAAACCATGACTGAAGCTGGGTGATGATCCTTTTCCACCCTTGGGATCAGTTCAGATGCTTCCTTGGATGACCACGCATACACTTTATCATTTTGCTTGTTAAATTTTTCCTGAACTGTAAAAATTTTTTCATCGTTGAAAAAAAATTTTCTGTTCAAGTTATCAGCGTGCTTTACCAAAAGACGTTTGCATTTTTCAATCCTCTTTTTTTTTGCAGTCAATAAATGTGTAAAGCCCCAAGTCCCAAGCCTTTTTATGATTCGACTCATGTACTTTTGGGTGATATTCATCTCACGGGTCATGATTGTATCGGAGCGGATTTCTGTAAATTCTTGATTTAACGGCTTTAATGACATGCAGTGTTCGAACAGACCGTGGGCGGTCTGTTCTCCTCATACAGTTTATATATCGGTAGACGAACATGCGGCTAGTCCCTAGTGGACGGAGCGTTTGAAAATATCTCTTTTTTTCATTTCACACTTAAAAAGCGCTATTACAGCGATACGGTTCTCTTTATCTGACCACTCCATGATGAAAGTTGAAACAATTTTAAAATCCCGTTACAGACTAACGCTATTGAGGTTAGCTTTCAAAGCCCATATGACATTAACGGGGTATGTTCAGTTCTACTATTGAAATGGGTGTGATCAATGTTGTAAAAGTATTTATGTCCCTACTAAGTAGATAGCTCTTATTTATACCTTCAAGGTAACTGTTACAGTTTCCAACAGTCCCTTTTACAAAATACGCCAAGTGCCACCGCACTGTGTATTATCTTTTTTTTGTTTTCCTTACACACACACGCACACACAAATAACTTTCAGATAATATTCATCAGTCCAAAATAAGAACAAACAACAACACTAAAATTCTCCATATTACCCTCGAACATACCGATGTACCGACATACCGTACGACCAGGAACAAACAGCACCACCAGTACATTCACAAACGTATCGTTTGCATCGCAACGAATGCGCGCGTGCGCATACAATATTTGCCCCGTAAGCAGTAATAATTTTCGGTTGTTGTTCGTGTATCTACCCGCTTGTTCGGCAAATAGCAATTGAATTTTTTTCCATAGTTATTTAGCTAGTTACTGAATGCACTAGTTACCTTATCGTATACATTTCGCAGGAAAAAAGGACTAAAGGTAACTATATTTAGTCACTAGAACAGGCTTTCTATTTCTTGTCAATTGACTACACGAAGAAAAAATGTATGGTTGGGGTGAAATATTCGAAGAGCATCATTGGGTAAATGCTTGTGGCACATCAATGTAATGATCCTCACAATAAAAATATGATTCACACACATCCGTACTATGATTCCCACAACCACATTATGATTTACATTTACATACCGTACTCTGGTCCTCACAACCTCGTACCACCATTGCATGTTTCACATGCAACCATAGTATGACCCCTACACCCATAGCTTGAACACACTCAACGCTGAAAAATTCAGTGAAGTAATCTTTAGAAAATCTATTCCTTATTATATAATTTATACGAGTATTGCTATGCATGTTTCTAGCCATCTGACATTTCCATCGGAAAGTTTGATATTTTATAGCATAAACGTTTTGACGTACGGCCATCATATGTGTTGTTTACAGTGATTTGAAAAAATCAATTTGGCAAAAAATGGAATTAACTCGTGAACATTTTCGTGAAATCATTTTTCAGAACTTTCGATGTGGATTATCACGACAAGAGTGCATCGATGAACTTTAATCTGTGTATGGCGATAAAGCACCATCCTATTGCACTGTGAAAAACTGGTTTAGTGAATTCAATCGTGGCCGACGCTCGCTCAAAGACGAAGGTCGTAAAGGTCGTCCAAAAACGGCCGTTGCGCCAGAGAACATTGATGCCGTGCGTGAACTGACAATGGAAGATCGTAAAAAAAGGAAAAAAAGGTTTGTTCTCGTTGGATCCCGCACAATTTGACAATTGGTCAAAAAAGGCTCATGTCGATTGGTGCAAAGAAATTTTGAAAAAATACCATCGCAGTGTTTCAAAAGACGTTTATAAGATCGTCACAGGTGACGAATCATGGATCTATGCGTATGGGCCCGAAACAAAACAGCAATCGACCGTGTGGGTTTTCGAAGACTACCCAAATCCAATGAAAATTGTTTGAGGAGGAAGCACTTCGAAGCAAATGGTCGCCTGATTCTTCGGCAAAACTGGTCATGTGGCGACTGTTCCGCTTGAGCAACCTAGGACGGTCAATTCTGAGTGATACGCCACGATTTGTTTGCCTGGAGTCTTCGAAGAAATTCGAAAACGATTAAGAGAAGACGAATCATTGTACACCATGACAATGCGAGCTCTCACACATCGGCTCAAACCAGCGCCTTTTTGACCGGCCAAAACGTCGAATTGATTTATCATCCGCCGTACAGCCCTGACTTGGCACCCAAAAACTTCTTTTTATTCCCGCACATCAAGGAAAAAATGCGCGGTCAACGATTTTCGTCGTCAGAAGATGCTGTTGAAGCGTTCAAAAAACATGTTTTGGAGGTGTCCCGATCAGAGTGGAAAAAGTGCTTCGACAATTGGTTTGAGCGCATGCAAAGTGTATAAATCATGCTGGAGAATACTTTGAAAAACAATAAAACTATTTTTGATGATAAATATTCACATTTTATTAGACCAGAAATATATATAGCAGCCCTCGTATTTATATATCATTACAAATTTTTCCAAAATTTTAAGAGATTGTGTGTAGATTAATAGTGATCAAACTTTTTTGTCCGTGACTGTATGTCGAATCATGTAACCATCGAATGTTGGTGATTGCAACAAAGAGTGTGTTAATTCGGACCGATTCCAACTGATCTGTGGTACCTTCAATGTGTTATATCTCTTTCCGGCACTGTTTTGTAAAACTCACAGTTGATATATTTATTTCGAATGTCACTTCTCTCATACACTCAAAGAAAAAGCATGCTAGCCAATGCAGGTTTCTCTCAAGCATTTCCTAACTACACGTGACGAATGAATGCCAATAGGAATCATCTCAGCTCTGAGGAGCTTTCAACAGATTTTTGTCCACACCTGTAAACATACATGCAACATACCTTCAAGACATACAAACGCTTACAACCGCACATTTGCACATACTCAAAACCCACAATGTCGGTATGTATGTTTGTACGTATGGCTGGTTGTAAGGTAAGCAAAGAACCAACAACACGACACGACGAAACAAAAAATCAAACGAAAAATTCTGCACAGTAGCAGTTTTTGGTGTTTAATGTGAGCTTGATTTTTTTTGCTTGTAGTGAAAACAGCAGCAACAAAACAAAAAAAAAATAAAAAAAAAACAAAACAGCAGCATGATCATGATGCAAGCAACGATGGTAGTAGCAACAACGACGACAGCGACAGCAGCAGCAGCAGCAGCATTGGCATTAGTAACATGTACCACCAAAACCATAACAGCTACGAACCGATCCTAGTTGCAGCAGCAGTAACAACAGAAGGGGAAGGCTCATAAACAACATCAGCTTCCACAACCAGAAGCATAAAATAAGCAAGCATCGGCAACACACGCTCTTACACACACACACACACTCAGGCAGAAACAACGAAATTTACAACAAAATAAACAAAAACAACAACAACAAAAACGTACTTAAAATAAAGTGTAGTAGAAGCACAAAACCAATGCAACACCACGACAATAACAACATCCATTGGAGGCAATAGCAGCACCACCAGCAGGCAGCAACAACAACCTTTTTGTTCAACATGCAGCAGCATTCTTCGTGTCATTGCAATGTCTTGCAATTGCCTTAAATTGTTTGGAGGCAACAACAGCAGCCTCAAGTTGAAAGTAAGCAACAACAACACCAGCAGAAACAGCAACAACAACAGCAGCAGCAGCAAAATGCGAATGCAAAAAACGACACATTGTTGCAACTTTGTTTTCGTTTTCGTCTTAGTTTTTATTACTGTTGCTGATGTTGTTGATATTGCTGGTGCTGCTGCTGCTGATGGTGGTGGTACTGTTGTTGTTGTTGCTGCCGCTGCTGCTTTTTTAATTTGTGGCTACTTGTTTTGAGCCAAAAAGACAACAACACCACCAGGCCAGACACAAAACAGCAGCAACCATAACATCGTTCTCAGTGGAGCGCTCCTCCGTCCATACTTCTGGTGTTTCCTCCTCGCCCACGGGTTCCTCAGGTCGCATATGCATACTTTGTCTCTCGAACATATGCATCCACCACCGTTTCGTTTCGTTCCCTTCCGCGATCAATGGCATGGCATTGCATCCTTCTTTTTGTTGTTTTCGTCTTTTTGCATTGTTTTGCTGCGGGTATGAAATATTATATTTATATGAGAATTTTTGATTAATGACCCATAATCAAAGTTAATGGACTTTTTTGATTATCATGTTGTTGTTTTTTTCTCCCTCCTTCGTTTTTTTTGGCTTCTTTTTGCTATTGTTGCCAAAACAACAACTTGATGGAATGCATTTGATTCCTTTGCATTGTTGTTAGGTTGTCTTTCAAAGAACCTTTTGTTTTGTTTTATGAAGAAGTGTATTGTGGTTCAGGTGGCCCTTTGTTTTTATAATTTAAATGATATTGTACATTATAAAATTATTTAGGTGCAAGGACTTCAATTGTTGTTAAGGACAAACAGGCATTTAGGTTGAATGGGTTGTCTGCTTTGAAAGCAGGCTTTACATGGAAGCCGAGAGCAGACCTACAGCCTTAAGGTAAGGCTGTCGAGGGGGGAGAAAAACATTTGGTTTGGAGGAGAACGAAGGAATAGGGTGAGGAGTTACGAGTTCAACACATTTTAGAAGTATTTGGTACTGTCCAAATATTGCACTAATAAGATTTTTTTCCCCGAAGTTTTCGTCTCGAGAGTTTCAGTTACTTCCGTGTCCGATTTCATGGGAAATTTTCTTCTTAATTTGCTCAATAAATTCTTAGTGGACATACAAAAATTCACTATTTTTTTTATTATATTGCAACTTTCTGGAATCAGAATTTGAAAGGGCATCAATCACCAACTTTTCGCGTTTTAGGTACGATGTTATTTGTAGGTCCCACCTTAACGTCAAGTTTTTTGTCCAGCTTAATTTGACATTTCTTTGTTTTAGTGTGTGTGGCACGTTTTAACCATGGAGAGGTACACAATAGAGCAGCACCTTAAGATTGTTCGAGCCTTTTACGTGGACTTCGATATTATTTTGGTCAACATAATCGACCAAATGTGTCGGGAGTATTGTGCGCAAATTTTAGCAAACCGGGCTCGCATAATTCGTTCTGCGGAAAACATTAATGTTGTTCGCAATACGAGTAGAATAGACTCGTGAATGGTGTTCGCTATCGAGAGATGATAACGGACTTCTTGAGGATATGGACCTGGACGTTATGGATGGTGATACTGACCATACAGCCAACGCAACGATGGTTCTTTTGCGCGAGAAACTTAATGGCCGTGCCATCTCACGTCTTGGCGATGAAAATTGGCCACCATGATCAAGTGATTTGACACCGTTGCATTTCATTTGTTGGGGATATTAAAAATAAATAGTGTACGTTTCTACGTTTTACGTTTTCGAACAATTCAAGAACAATGTAGGCCTTGAGTTGAAGGATTGCCTTGGGCTTGCTCACATATACTAGCTACTTCAATTGAGCCTAAAGAAAATAGTAGGGTGGTGACAAATCTGGCGAATGCGCTGGCCAAATATTTTCCGAATTTCTGGAAATTATTCGCTCTCCAAAATTTTGTGTTTTGGTTAGTGTGGGTAGTGGCGTCCTGCTGAAACCACATCTGAGGCCTGTTTTCAAGAGCAGGACGTAACCAATTTTCTATCATAAACCGATACGGCTCTCCATTTACGGTTACAGCACTTCCATCTTCATTATATAAGTAGAAGATGTAAGGTCCAATGATATTTGCAGATGTGATCCCACACCATACTGTACACCTAATGGGGTGCAATTGGCGTAGATGAATGGCTCATGGATTTTCAGAGCCCCAGAACCTACAGTTCTGCTAATTAACAAAGCCATTCAAATGAAAATGAGCTTCACTACCCATCCGCTTGCGTTATAATAATTGATCGCTGATTTAAATAATAAAATTCTATTATTCTGCTTTTTTGTTCAGTTGTAAATCTCTCCATTATTTATTCTCCAAGTGTTATATATAGAGGGTGATCCATCTAGAGGTATTTTTTAGAAGAAAAAAATATTAAAATCCAATCAAGTGTGGAATGTATGACAGGCGACACCGTCCTGTTAAAACCAAGTGTCATCAAGATTACGGGCTTTAATATCAGGTAGCATAAAGATCGATATCATGGCGCGATAGCGAGTACCATTCACGGTTTAGTTCCGGCCATCATTTTTTTTGAAAAAAATATGCACCGATGATTCCACCAGCTTATAAACCGCACCAAACCGCGGTTTTTTCTGGGTATAATGGCACCCCTTGAACCTCTTCATGTTGCTCTTCAGCCCAAATGCGGCAATTTTGTTTATTGACTTTGCCGTTGAGCCAGAAATGGGCCCCATCACTGAACAAAATTTTGGTCGAAAACAGCGGATCTTCCCGTTTCTCACCGAACGCTCATTTCCATAATACAGTTGCCAACATTTGAAGGTAATTATAGTCAAAAAATAAATGCCAGTTAATGTCCTTTCAAATTACCAATAAATATTCCACACTTGATTTGAATTTTTATATTTTTTTGTTCTGAAAAATACCATCTAGAGGTATTTTTCAGAACAAAAAAAAATATAAAAATTCAAATCAAGTGTGGAATATTTATTGGTAATCACCCTATATAATCTGATAAAAAAATATATATAAACGAAATAGTTATTAAATTTTTTAACCCCAAGGCAACTTTTGGCCCACCCTATATAACAAAAACTAACGTTTGGTTGTGCTGATAGAATACTTTTAGAAGACGCAACCACAAACATTCGGCTGTGACAACGAATCTGTGTTCTCTGCGTGATTTTAAGTGTACTCAAAACTTTCTTTTTCCAAAAGAAAGAAACTGGACTTTAAAAAACCCTATATTGAACAGGGGTTAACCGGCTCGAGATCTCTACTAAAACTTTAAATCCTACACAGATGCGCCGTTTTTCTTCAAGTGTATGTAAGATATACGCCCACCTTTTGTCCTTACCTATTTATTTTGAATTTATGCACGTATTTTATGGTGCTCTATTAATTTTATTTTTGAAGGTTGTCACATGAAATCTATTGTAATTCGAAATTGTTTTGAACTCCATCATTGTTTTGGCGAGTTATTTCTTTTGTTGTTGTTTGTTGTCTGTCTCTACTTATATTCGACTGAATACTCGAATACTAGGCGTGTGTGAATAATTGGGTTTGTTTGTCAAAGCCATAAACACTCCATAGAGAGCAAGCATAGCGCTAGTATCCACCAATAGACCGGGTAACATGAATGAATTGGAATACAGTTTGGTATGCATGAATGTACGTACACATGTATGTAAGTTTTCCATTTTTTCTAAACTACAATGTTGTGCTGCTGTCGTATCGAATGAATACCCATTTGACATCCATTTCGTCTCTCGCACGTTTACGCCCTCCCGCCTTTCCAAAAACTCAACTCAAAATTCATACGATCGTAGGTGGGTGTTACATTGTATACGTATAATTTTGAATTTGTTAATGTCGCCCACAGACAAAAGATGTCATTGTTTGCAGTGAGCGGCATTTCAGTTTTTATTTTTTCTTAACTTGCGTATTTACTTTATCGCCGATACCGCGCCTGCTGACGTTTGTTGTAGTTACTACGTTAAAGTCGGTACCGGTTGATTTAGTAAAGAATTTAAACTAAACGAGTGAGAAAATACTAAAAATAAACCTGCAGGTATTTTAATAAAAATGTGTAGTATTTAACAAAATTATGTCTGCCAGAAATTTTTCAGTTTAATTTTTAATGAACCCATGAAAAAGTGATGCTCTTTGGGGTGATCGATTTTATTTTGAGCATTTTCAAAGACAATATATATTTTGTTCAACACTCGAGGAAGTTCCCTAAATTTTGCAATGCATTGGTCATGGGAATATAGGCTAGACAGAGGAGGCAACAGATTTTCAATTTGAGTGGAATCGGTTTAAAGCGTAAACAACGAATGTCACCCTGTGATGCGAATGTCGTCCTGCAATTAGCATGCCAAAAAACTAAGACCTTATAATAACCTCTGGATATGCGAGTGCAACAAAGTCTATAAAAAAGTCAACATTCTTCCATTAAATTGGTATGCAAAAACTTTCACCACTTACTTTTGCGATATAATTTAATAAATGGCAACAATAAAAAAAATCAAAAGATAAGGCTCGCATCTCTTACCTTATGCTCAGGGTTGCCATATGTCCTCCTTTCTGACCAAAATAAAGAAAGTTGTCCTTATCCTTTAAATATAATTCATAATTTCACACAGTTTGGCAGCAATGGTGAAAAAAGGTATAAAACATGACAACAACTACAATTGTGACGAAGACAAGAAAATATAATCAAAATTTACACTTTTTGTTAACGAACGACTAAATAGAGGGCTGCTATATATATTATGGCCTAGTAATGAAAATGCGAATTCGAAAAATGGTTTTATGGTTATTCAAAGTATTCTCCAGCATGATTTATACACTTTGGCATGCGATCAAACTAATTGTCGAAGCACTTTTTCCACTCCGATTGAGACACCTCCAAAACATGGTTTTTGAACGCTTCAACAGCTTCTTCTGGCGACAAAAATCGTTTTTTCTAGAAAAAAAATAGATCAGCGGGAATAAAAAGAAGTAATTTTTCCTAGATCAGCGGGAATAAAAAGAAGTCATTGGGTGCCAAGTCAGGGCTGTACGGCGGATGCCCGTCAATTCGACGTTTTGGCCGGTCAAAAAGGTGCTGGTTTAAGCCGATGTGTGAGAGCTCGCATTGTCATGATGGACAATGATTCGTCTTCTTTTGTTCGTTTTTCGAATTTCTCCGAAATTTCAGGCAAGCAAATTGTGGTGTACCACTCAGAATTGACCTCCTACGTTGCTCAAGCAGAACAGTCACCACATGACCAGTTTTGCCGAAGAAACAAGCGAACATTTTCTTCGAAGTGCTTCTTCCACGAACAACTTTCGTTGCATTTGGCTCGTCTTCGAAGACCCACACGGTCGATTACTGTTTTGTTCCGGGCTCATACGCATAGATCCATGATTCGTCCCCAGCGACAATTTTATAAACGTCTTTTAAAGCACCGCGATCATTTCTTTTCAAAATTTCTTTGCACCAATCGATATGAGCCATTTTTTGAGCGATTGTCAAATTGTGCGGGATCCAACGAGAACAGACCTTTTTTACGGCCAGGTGTTCATGCAATATCGAATGTATGCTGGTGGAAGAAATGTCCAAGGATGCCTCTATCTCACAGTATGTCACATGACGATCTTGCATTATCAGTTCCCGCACGGCATCAATGTTCTCTGGCACAACGGCCGTTTTTAAAGATCTTCGTCTTTGAGCGAGCGTCGGCCACGATTGAATTCATTAAACCAGTTTTTCACAGTGCTATAGGATGGTGCTTCATCGCCATACAAAGATTTAAGTTCATCGATGCACTCTTGTCGTGATAATCCACGTCGAAAGTTGTGAAAAATGATCGCATGAAAATGTTCACGAGATAATTCCATTTTTTTGCCAAACTGATTTTTTCAAGTCACTGTAAACAACACAAATGATGGTCGTACGTCAAAACTTTCTGAGTACGTTTATGCTATAAAATGTCAAAGTTTCCAATGGAAATGTTAGATGGCGTCAAGCAACACTTAGTATTGCCTAGGCCAGAACTAAATATAGCAACCCTCTAATTGAGGTTTTGCTATCCAGTCTGAGTTGTCGTGGTTATACTATTATACGAGTAATTATAGTTTTTACATTTTTATATTGCCAACAGCCGCCATTTTCGAGATATACAGTACATAACAAAAACCGAATATTAAAAACCGTATAACACACCGTTTAGTCAATTATTTAGTTTAGTTTAATTATAGTTTCTTATAAGAAAAAACGCACATCAAAAGGAAATTTGTGGTATTTCCTGACTTTCTTATATAAGTTATTTACCGTATTTGTCGAATTTCTTATATCCGTTATGTACTGTATTCTCGAACTTCTGATGTTTACTGTATTATGTACTGTATAACAAAACCGATATATGAAATTTGACAAATTCAGTACATTACGGATATAAGAAATTTTACAAATACAGTAAGTAACGTAAAAAACCCATATATTAGAAATTTTGACAAAACACTGTGTTATTGATTATAATTACTTATAAGGAAAAAAAAACGCACATCAAAAGGAAATTTGTGTTTTTTTTTTTGACTTTTTTTATATAAGTCATCTACTGTATTTGTCGAATTTCTTATATCCGTTATGTACTGCACTGTCGAATTCTTATATCGGTTACGTACTGTACAAAATTGTATTGAATTGTTAATTATGATAAAAATTGTAATTTTATCAATTACTGTTACTTTCTATTTTTAAAATGTCCCCCCCAAAAGTTTCAAAGGTTCTTTATAAATGTGCCAAATGTTCTTCCTTTTTTCGACAGAAATGTACTTCTTTCTGAAAAATATTTATGGTACCCTAACCTATGCTGCTGTTGTTTTTGATGGACAACGGCCATGCACCGCATCGCGTGTATGGTTTGTATGATGTGCGAGGGATTTTTATTGTTTACTTTTGTCGGTGAAAAACTCTACTGCTGGCAGTTCCCGTTAAATACAAAACTACCTGCCCTTAAATGTATAGCCGCTGATCATGGTTGCAGCGCATTCATTGCCTGGGGTCTGGTTTAGAGTGTCCAAAAACGGGGTTTCCGTGTTTTGTATAACCCGTCTTCGGGTTTTTTATACTTAAAAAACCGACATTCACGCTTTAGCATTTTGAATAGAAACAAACAATTATTTCCCATTTAGAAGAGAAAGTGATAGACTCTAAAGCTGCATTAAATTCAATAACGGTTTGTTGTATTAAACAATAAACCAGTTGAAAAACTAAAGTATGACCGACTATAATATACCCTACATTTCTGGATGTGAAGATAAGCAAGTTTTTGGACCCCTTGAATAGACTTGTAAGATTTTTGAAAATGCATAATGTCGCATTTTAATTTGAGAGAATCGTATGAGATCGATTTCCGAAACTTTGCTCTGTCACCAAAATTTAGCCAAAACGAAAAAAAAAATTTACGTTTATTCTCGAAGCAGTTTTTTGGACTTCCGACAATTTGTATGATCTGTATACTGTATGAAAAAATGAGTCTTTATAGCCCAAGATTGGAAGTTTGTCCCAAGTAATAAACTATAACCAATTTGCCCGAAATCGGAATTAATATGGGTGTTGAGAGGGGTTGTATTTAAATTCCGGATAGACCCTTGTACTGGGGCTTTACCAAAACGTTCACGAATGTAACCTATTTTTGTCTGAGCTGGTTACTAATTGACCCCAATAAACTGGCTTCTAGAGCTTAAAACAAAATATAGATTAAACGTATTCGTGGAAGCTACCTTCAAATCGGAACCGATTTTCTTTTATTTCTATAAATTTTATTCCACATATCTTGATTCTGTAAAATTTCATTAAGATTGGATATAATATGTAGATTCTAGTTAAAAATATGTCAAATCGGTTCAAAATATGTGGGAGAACTATATCACAATCTGAACCAATGTACCCCAATTTTATTGGCGCCAATCCTTTGTTCAAAATTTACTTCTGAAAACTTTCATAAAGATTGGATGTTAATGTGGCTTTTAGAGCTAAAAACATATAACCGGTTGAACATGGGTCGCAGCTATAACTAAGTCTGAACCAGTTTCCTTCAATTTCAATAGGGTCCGTCACTAATCCAAGAAACCTACTTTTATCAAATTTCAATCGATTCTGAGTCGATCGGTAAATTGGGTCTAGCAAAAATATTTTTAATAGTTATAAACACTCGCCATGAGCAATTTAAAATGGTCAAAACATTAATTTTTGGCTTTACTAAAAATCTTGCTGTTTATTAACAGATTAACCAATTTGTACTGGTCTATTGGAATTCTACGCCGTCAGCAATCACTGATACTGCACCGACTTCCCTAACAGAATCTACAGGCGCCAAAAGGTTGTTAAATTCTGCTCTCTTTATATACCCTGTATACTTGCCGTATCCGTCTTCTTTGCATAACTCGATTCTCAGATAAACGACAAATGTCAGATTGCTTCAGTACATTTAAATATTGCAATTAAAAATCAAATTGCATATTTTGTAATATTCCGTTTTATTTGCTTGACTTGCTTCTTAAAACTCCGAGGTGATTGCGCAAAAACAATGAATGCTTTTGAAAATGATTTCATAGTATTCTATTTGGTTTGAATTCAAATACAATCGGACACTTCTTCATGTCTCGCTGTTGCAATGTTGTTGCAGGGAAAAGAAATTGGATCAGTCGAATGAACGAAAGGTAATGGAAAAACAAACAGAATGTAACTTTTAGACATACACATAAAGGTGTAAAATAAGCAAATTAAAATGAGCTCTAGCGACTTTGGTTGACATCAACATCAAAATCATACAAGTTGGTATGCGAATAGAACTTCAGATCGAATTAATATAATCTATCTATATCTATTAACTCGTATAGTAGCGGACATTCACAAGGTGGGAATTTAATTGTTGAAAACTTTTAAATTTTCCTACCCGGATTTACGACTGGGTTTACTGCATAATAATCGTGCATCCCAACCAAGACACCTCGGCTAAAAACAGTTTCTATCGGGACTAAAAAACTGTTGTTAAAAAAATTAATCCCATTATCCAATTTAAGGTGCACAAAAATGCCACCAATCAACCACTAAACAGTAGAGATTTCATCCTGTATCTGGTAACGGATACGTCGAGTGTGCTAAGGATTCGGAAAGAACATTTTCCAAATTATTAGCGGCTGACGATCCTGTTGCTGAAAGTCTTGCATTTGTGGTTTTCAACGAAGACCCATGTGAAACGGAATAGGCGATTGCTCTACGCACATTTCGAAGACTATACGCAAAGGATAATTCTCATTAATTAAAATGAGTCTCCCGTATAAGTCATTTGATTTGTTGCCGAAGTATTCGTTGCTAAAGACTGCAGAAGAAAAACTTTGGCGGGTTTAGAAACAGCTGTACAGTCTGCCTGACAACCGTAGTCAATACATTTCACCAATTTTACGTTGATTCTGAAAAAGAAACAACAGAATGGTTTCGAACCAGAATAAAAACTGTTTAAGTCATAATAATGAAAAAGACCGAATAAATATAAACAAGAAAAAAAGATTTTCTTTTAATTTAGGATATCTTGCTTATTTTTTAGAAAATGGTTTATACAAGGTGGAGCGCAATAATTAGCTTTTTTGCACTACAGGCTGTGGCGACACGTGAGGAAAGGTCATTTTGTATTGAAGCTTACTTTTTAAATGCGCTCTCGATCATTGGAGTGCAGCATGCTTTTCGCTTACGATTCGCTGTTCCCCCACGCGGACGTGTTCCTGGACGGAAATCAATTGTAAATTGGGAAACTTCACTGAGAACAGCAGGGAATGTGTCTTGTGTACGAAGGGGACAAGAGAGAAGGATAACAACACCACAAAACATCGAGAGAGTTAGAGCGGCAGTACTGCAATCTCCGAAACGGTCTGCTCGGCTATAACTGCCGTAACTCCGAACGGTACTTGACTATGATACAGGATACAGGATCAGCCGGCTCTTGAGGCAATGCAATTAGAGGACAAATGGTTCCAACAAGATGGTGCCACAGCGAGGGATACCATGAATTGTTAAAGGCAAATGTTTCCTTGCTTATCTCTTTGAGGGTGATGTGATCTGGCCGGGACGTTCACCAGTCTTAGCCCCATGCGATTTTTCCATTGGAATTACCTGAAGACGAAGGTGTTGTCGTCCCAACACCTTGGATAACCTAATTAACAATATTGAGGCTGAAATTGACAGAATACTAAACTTCTTGTTAGATTTCATGAAAACTTCAGAAAACGTATGCAGCAGTGTGTGGATAGCGAAGGTCGACATTTGCCAGATTAACTATTTAAAACCAAGTAATTAAAAATTCAATTACTGTTCAATATAATTAAAATTTATATAAAATAAATTTTTCTAAGGCTCATAATTTTTTTTATTTCATTCCCAAATAAGCAAATTACCGCGCTTCAACCTGTATTTTATATGAAATGTTACTTATTTTTCATTATATCATTGTTTCATATTGTTTTATTACACTTTTTCATAATTTGTATGACAATATTTCACAAAAAACTTGAAATTCTATAATATAAAATTATAAAATTTATTTATAATTTATAAAAAAAAACATGTTTACGAAAAACATAAAACTTTTTCATGAAAATCTTTTTTCGTATTATTTACACTTATTCGGTCTTTTATCATTATTATCGCTTAAACAGTTTTTAATCTAGTTCGAGACCTTTGTTGTTTCTTTTCAGAATCAATGCAAAAACAATTGGTGAAATGGAAAAGGGTGTTATATGTGACTTTAAAAGCTGTAAATTCTAAAATCGGGAAGGACATTTTTACCCTATATAGTTTATATAGTTTAGTGTGTCCAGATATTATTATTGGCCGCTCACAACCTACCAAGCAAAATGTTAGCGCGATTGAATCCAATTTACCAGTGTTAATTACTAGTCGTTCATAACGTGAATTAAAAAGTTATCGGGCATAATTTGTGTTATGTAAAGCTGCAAAACATCAAATCGGGAGGGGCTATTTAAAAACATAAACCAAATGGTTGCTCGCAACGCTGTGTGAGTAATTTGGATGAAATCTGATGTAATATGTGGTTTTTAAAGCTGTAGATTTGAATTTGGTATTGGGGATATACTAACCTACATATTTCAGTTTTACCAGATTTAAATGTTGATCGCTCACAACGTACCATGCAGTATTTGTTCCTTCTAGAACTGCAGGACCTTAAATCTAGACATTTTTGGGCTGGAGCTATTCGAAAATTGGGACCAAAATCGGGTGTCACAAGTGGCTTCTCAATCTGCAGATTCTGAAAATAGTAAGGACACTTGTATAGAACCTATATGAATATATTGACCTATGTGATCTTGATTTTATTATTGGTCTCTTGTCGTACTATGCAAAATTTGAGCGTGATCGGGTGAAATTTGTGGCTTCTAGAGCTGCAGGACCTCAAATCGTGAGGGATCTTTGTGTAAGAGCTACTCGAAAACATGAACCGATGTGGATTAATTTCAATAGGGTTTGTCCTTGGCCCAAACTTGATAAACGATCCAAGTATCATCGGTTCATAACTGCGGCTAGTATTTTGATTACAACTATACAATGGAATTAGATAGTGACTCTGAATCGATTGGTATACTTAACATACGAGGACTGCTATATATATTTCTGGCCTTTAATGAAAATGCGAATATTTATCATCAAAAATGGATTTATTGTTTTCCAAAGTATTCTCAAGCATGATTTATGCACTTTTGCATGCGCTCAAACCAATTGTCGAAGCACTTTATCGACTCCGATTGAGACACTTCCAAAACATGGTTGTTGAACGTTGACCACGCATTTTTTTCTTGATGTGCGGGAATAAAAAGAAGTTATTGGATGCCAAGTCAGGGCTGTACGGCGGATGACCCATGAATTCGACGTTTTGACCGGTCAAAAAGGCGCTGGTTTGAGCCGAGGTGAGAGAGCTCGCATTGTCATGGTGCACAATGATTCGTCTTCTCTTGTTCGATTTTCGAATTGCTCCGAAGACTTCAGGCAAACAAATTGTGGTGTACCACTCAGAATTGACCGTCCTGCGTTGCTCAAACGGAACAGTCGCCACATGACCAGTTTTGCCGAAGAAACAGGCGACCATTTGCTTCGGAGTGCTTCTTCCACAAACAATTTTCGTTGGATTTGGGTAGTCTTCGATGTGGGTTTTCGAAGACTACCGATTGCTGTTTTGTTTCGGGCTCATACGCATAGATCCATGATTCGTCATCTGTGACGATCTTATAACGTCTTTTGAAGCACTGCGATCGTATTTTTTCAAAATTTCTTTGCACCAATCGACATGAGCCTTTTTTTGAGCAATTGTTAAATTGTGCGGGATCCAACGAGAACAAACCTTTTTACCGCCGGGTGATCATGCAATGAAGAATGTATGCTGGTAGAAGAAATGCTCAAGGATGCCTCTATCTCACGGTATGTCATAGACGATCTTCCATTATCAGTTCACGCACGGCATCAATGTTCTCTGGCACAAAGGCCGATTTTGGACGACCTTTACGACCTTCGTCTTTGAGCGAGCGTCGGCCACGATTGAATTCATTTAACCAGTTTTTCACAGTGCTATAGGATGGTGCTGCATCGTCATACAAAGATATAAGTTCCTCGATGCACCCCTGTCGTGATAATCCACGTCGAAAGATCCGAAAAATGATCGCGCGAAAATGTTCCCGATTCCATTATTTTGCCAAATTGATTTTTTCGAGTCTCTGTGAACAACACAAATGATGGTCGTACGTCAAAACGTTCTGAGTACGTTTATGCTAAAAAATGTCAAACTTTCCAATGGAAATGTCAGATGGCGCCAGGCAACACTAAGTGATATGTGACGCGCGTCTTATGAAAGTGAAGTCGACGATTCTAAGCGCAAAGAGAAAGGGACCTAATATTTAAAATGGCTCTCCTGAACAAAACTGGTTTTTAACCTTAGGTCCCTTTCTCTTTGCGCTTAGAATCGTCGACTTCACTTTCATAAAACGCGCATATCTCTGGGAGGGAACACTTTTGAGGCATGGGATCGGTCTCATTCGATGCTCAGATGTTGTCCACTTCAAAAAAAAAGTGAAAAGTTAATGAAAAGTTTTGTTCAGGAGAGCATTTTAAAGATTAGGTCCCTTTCTATTTGCGCTTTGAATCGTCGACTTCACTTTCATAAAACGTGCATATCTCTGGGAGGGAACACTTTTGGGGCATGGGATCGGTCTCATTCGATGCTCAGATGTTGTCCACATCAAAAAAAGAGAAAAAAAATTAAAATTGATTTTTTTACCCTTAGGTCCCTTTCTCTATGCGCTGACACATATATAGAATATATTCCTTAAAGGTATTGCAAACATCAATAGCATGTACCACAGTATGTACCGACAAGTGTCTGACATACATATCCTTATCAAATGACATATTCCACAAAATTTGTATAACACATTTGTTCGACCACGGTCTAATTTCATAGCACAGGTTTTAATTCTGCTATCTTACAATATTGAATACGCTATGACAATTCCTTTGTAAATTATTTCGGTATCAGCGAAGTAGCATTTACCTTAAATATAAAAATCGACCTCCGGTCATTCTATAATTATATATAACAATATTGAATAATAACAATATAGAATGGCCGGAGGTCGACTTTTATAGTCAAGGTAAATGCTACTTCGCTGATACCGAAATAATTTACAAAGGAATTGTCACAGCTTATTCAATATTGTTATATTTATATTCAAAAGGATCCGGTCATTTTAGTTGCATATTCATATTAAGTGAAAACTGTTATTCTTTATTGACATACATAATTTCTCTCGGTTGAAACGAGATAAAAAGTTTCCTTTGCTGGGAACTCAACACAAAATCTGATACAGACGTACTCGTAAAGTATGCCCATCTTATTATTGTATGATTTATTCTCCAGATTCATTGACTACGTTTTTCACACAGTCACTAGCAAATAATAATCTATACGTACTAAGAGGAAATACTTGATTACACACCGACAAACTCGCTTTAGCAAGTGTCAGCAATTATTTTCAAATCTTGAAAAAAATGTTTTCTTTACCGCAAAACCCCTCGATTGAATGAATTACTTTTTCAACAGACTTCACTCGCCTTCGTCGTTACATTCAAAACGTTCGATCGAAATCGATCGATGTTTATCGCTCGCAAATATTTTCAAATATTGTCGGTGAGTGCATTCCTGCCCGATGTTGTTTGCCGATGTTTGGTTTAAAATAAGAAGAAAAAAATGGTATTAGTCATTAAATAGATAAGATTGTACGAACGTTCATACCGGCATATCGTAAGAAAGTGTATATATGTGTATATAAAATGCGAGAAGTACGTACGTCGCACGAGTATTTGAAGCTTAGCAGCGACGTGAAGAATTCGCATAAACACCATTGAACCCGTTCTGTTTGCTGTGTAAAATACTGTTGCCATACTCAGTTACATCGTTCATTCGTCCGTCCGTCCGTTCGTCTGCCAGTCATTTATTGGATGGATATTGAAACTCGCATTCTTGTATAGTTTGTAGGTTTGCTTGTGTATGCACAGAAATGTGGATCTCGTAAATATTTGTGAATTAAATTTTGATTTAAAATGATAATACCTACAGCAACAGAGATCGTCGAAGAAAAGCACACATACCAGAGAGATACGAGGCATGTAACGAAAGTGTTTTAATTTTACAAATCAACCTATAGGGTAAATTTTGATAAATTAACCGCCCTTTATCAAAATTCGGTTTAACCAAAAAATGAAAATTTTAAAGAAACCGGTTTTTGATTTTCTTTTTATGCACGGCGCACATGGAAAATTTCTTTTAATGTATAGGGTGGACGATTTTAAATTTGAATCGGCTGTAAAAAAAGTACTGATAATGCTTTAAAATTTATGGAACACAATATCATTCATATGACTACCACATTTAAATTGCCCACCCTGTACTTACTCTACGATTAAGGCGAACCTAGTCTTTAAGAGTAAAGGGTTGCCTTCAATACTTAGTAGAGACACAAATACTGTTACAACATTGAACACACCCATTTCAATAGTAGAACTGAACATACCCCGTTAATGTCACATGGGTTTTGAAGGCTAACCTCAATAGCGTTAGTCTGTAACGGGATTTTGAAATTGTTTCAACTTCCATCACGGAGTGGTCAGATGATGAGAACCGTATCGCTGTAATAGCGCCTTCAAGTGTGAAATGAAAAAAAACGATAATTTCAAAAGCTCCGGCCACTAGGGATTAGCCGCATGTTCGTCTACCGATGCATAAAACTGTTTGAGGAGACTGATAATTTAAAAGACTGCCACCGGTCGGGCCACCCACGCTCTGTTCGAACACCGCATGTCATCAAAGCCGTTAAATCAAGAATTCACAGAAATCCGCTTCGAAAACAGAAAATCATGGCCCGTGAGATGAATATAACGCAAAAGTCCATGAGTCGAATCATTTAAAAAGACTTGGGACTTGGGGCTTTCAAACGACGTACCGGACATTTATTGACTGCGGCTTTAAAAAATAATAGGATTGAAAAATGCAAACGTCTTTTGGTGAAGCACGCTGATAACTTGCACAGAAAAGTTTTGTTCACCGATGAAAAAATTTTTACCGTTCAGGAAAAACTTAACAAGCAAAATGATAGAGTGTATGCGGTCATCTAAGGAAGCATCTGAACTGATCCCAAGGGTGGAAAAGGGTCATCACCCAGCTTCAGTCATGGTTTAGTGGGGTGTCTCTTACGATGGGGTCACTGACCTGCATTTCTGCGAACAAGGAGTCAAAACATTGGCCAAAGTTTACCAAGAAACTGTTTGGAAGCTGTTGTGAAGCCTCTTAACAATTCCCTGTTCCAAAACCAGCCATGGACTTTCCAGCAGGATTCTGCGTCGCCCCATAAGGCTAAAACGTCCCAGGCCTGGCTTCGAAACAATTTGTCAGCGTTCATTTCCTCTGAAGAATGTCCCTCAGGCAGTCCAGATTTGAACCCATTGGATTACAAATTGTGGACGGTTTTAGAGGACAAGGTTTGTCACAAAAGATACCCCAACATTGGATCTCTAAAGACTGCTTTGGTTCGAGCTGTGACCAATTTTCCAATGGACGAGGTTCGTGCAGCTATTGACGATTGGCCAGTGCGACTTAAGGCGTGTGTAAAGGTAAAAGGCGGACATTTCAAATAAGTAGATTCTTTTTGGATACAATATACTCGTACATCAATAAATATATTGAAAAATATTTGGTCCAAAAACATTCAGTACTTTACATAATTCAGTATTTTACAGCATAAAACGTGTGTTAGAGTATTTATGTCCCTACTAAGTAATTGCAGCCAAGTAGGGATAAAAATTTTAAAGAAACCGGTTTTTGATTTTCTTTTTATGCACGGCGCACATGGAAAATTTCTTTTAATGTATAGGGTGGACGATTTTAAATTTGAATCGGCTGTAAAAAAAGTACTGATAATGCTTTAAAATTTATGGAACACAATATCATTCATATGACTACCACATTTAAATTGCCCACCCTGTACTTACTCTACGATTAAGGCGAACCTAGTCTTTAAGAGTAAAGGGTTGCCTTCAATACTTAGTAGAGACACAAATACTGTTACAACATTGAACACACCCATTTCAATAGTAGAACTGAACATACCCCGTTAATGTCACATGGGTTTTGAAGGCTAACCTCAATAGCGTTAGTCTGTAACGGGATTTTGAAATTGTTTCAACTTCCATCACGGAGTGGTCAGATGATGAGAACCGTATCGCTGTAATAGCGCCTTCAAGTGTGAAATGAAAAAAAACGATAATTTCAAAAGCTCCGGCCACTAGGGATTAGCCGCATGTTCGTCTACCGATGCATAAAACTGTTTGAGGAGACTGATAATTTAAAAGACTGCCACCGGTCGGGCCACCCACGCTCTGTTCGAACACCGCATGTCATCAAAGCCGTTAAATCAAGAATTCACAGAAATCCGCTTCGAAAACAGAAAATCATGGCCCGTGAGATGAATATAACGCAAAAGTCCATGAGTCGAATCATTTAAAAAGACTTGGGACTTGGGGCTTTCAAACGACGTACCGGACATTTATTGACTGCGGCTTTAAAAAATAATAGGATTGAAAAATGCAAACGTCTTTTGGTGAAGCACGCTGATAACTTGCACAGAAAAGTTTTGTTCACCGATGAAAAAATTTTTACCGTTCAGGAAAAACTTAACAAGCAAAATGATAGAGTGTATGCGGTCATCTAAGGAAGCATCTGAACTGATCCCAAGGGTGGAAAAGGGTCATCACCCAGCTTCAGTCATGGTTTAGTGGGGTGTCTCTTACGATGGGGTCACTGACCTGCATTTCTGCGAACAAGGAGTCAAAACATTGGCCAAAGTTTACCAAGAAACTGTTTGGAAGCTGTTGTGAAGCCTCTTAACAATTCCCTGTTCCAAAACCAGCCATGGACTTTCCAGCAGGATTCTGCGTCGCCCCATAAGGCTAAAACGTCCCAGGCCTGGCTTCGAAACAATTTGTCAGCGTTCATTTCCTCTGAAGAATGTCCCTCAGGCAGTCCAGATTTGAACCCATTGGATTACAAATTGTGGACGGTTTTAGAGGACAAGGTTTGTCACAAAAGATACCCCAACATTGGATCTCTAAAAACTGCTTTGGTTCGAGCTGTGACCAATTTTCCAATGGACGAGGTTCGTGCAGCTATTGACGATTGGCCAGTGCGACTTAAGGCGTGTGTAAAGGTAAAAGGCGGACATTTCAAATAAGTAGATTCTTTTTGGATACAATATACTCGTACATCAATAAATATATTGAAAAATATTTGGTCCAAAAACATTCAGTACTTTACATAATTCAGTATTTTACAGCATAAAACGTGTGTTAGAGTATTTATGTCCCTACTAAGTAATTGCAGCCAAGTAGGGATAAAAATTTTAAAGAAACCGGTTTTTGATTTTCTTTTTATGCACGGCGCACATGGAAAATTTCTTTTAATGTATAGGGTGGACGATTTTAAATTTGAATCGGCTGTAAAAAAAGTACTGATAATGCTTTAAAATTTATGGAACACAATATCATTCATATGACTACCACATTTAAATTGCCCACCCTGTACTTACTCTACGATTAAGGCGAACCTAGTCTTTAAGAGTAAAGGGTTGCCTTCAATACTTAGTAGAGACACAAATACTGTTACAACATTGAACACACCCATTTCAATAGTAGAACTGAACATACCCCGTTAATGTCACATGGGTTTTGAAGGCTAACCTCAATAGCGTTAGTCTGTAACGGGATTTTGAAATTGTTTCAACTTCCATCACGGAGTGGTCAGATGATGAGAACCGTATCGCTGTAATAGCGCCTTCAAGTGTGAAATGAAAAAAAACGATAATTTCAAAAGCTCCGGCCACTAGGGATTAGCCGCATGTTCGTCTACCGATGCATAAAACTGTTTGAGGAGACTGATAATTTAAAAGACTGCCACCGGTCGGGCCACCCACGCTCTGTTCGAACACCGCATGTCATCAAAGCCGTTAAATCAAGAATTCACAGAAATCCGCTTCGAAAACAGAAAATCATGGCCCGTGAGATGAATATAACGCAAAAGTCCATGAGTCGAATCATTTAAAAAGACTTGGGACTTGGGGCTTTCAAACGACGTACCGGACATTTATTGACTGCGGCTTTAAAAAATAATAGGATTGAAAAATGCAAACGTCTTTTGGTGAAGCACGCTGATAACTTGCACAGAAAAGTTTTGTTCACCGATGAAAAAATTTTTACCGTTCAGGAAAAACTTAACAAGCAAAATGATAGAGTGTATGCGGTCATCTAAGGAAGCATCTGAACTGATCCCAAGGGTGGAAAAGGGTCATCACCCAGCTTCAGTCATGGTTTAGTGGGGTGTCTCTTACGATGGGGTCACTGACCTGCATTTCTGCGAACAAGGAGTCAAAACATTGGCCAAAGTTTACCAAGAAACTGTTTGGAAGCTGTTGTGAAGCCTCTTAACAATTCCCTGTTCCAAAACCAGCCATGGACTTTCCAGCAGGATTCTGCGTCGCCCCATAAGGCTAAAACGTCCCAGGCCTGGCTTCGAAACAATTTGTCAGCGTTCATTTCCTCTGAAGAATGTCCCTCAGGCAGTCCAGATTTGAACCCATTGGATTACAAATTGTGGACGGTTTTAGAGGACAAGGTTTGTCACAAAAGATACCCCAACATTGGATCTCTAAAAACTGCTTTGGTTCGAGCTGTGACCAATTTTCCAATGGACGAGGTTCGTGCAGCTATTGACGATTGGCCAGTGCGACTTAAGGCGTGTGTAAAGGTAAAAGGCGGACATTTCAAATAAGTAGATTCTTTTTGGATACAATATACTCGTACATCAATAAATATATTGAAAAATATTTGGTCCAAAAACATTCAGTACTTTACATAATTCAGTATTTTACAGCATAAAACGTGTGTTAGAGTATTTATGTCCCTACTAAGTAATTGCAGCCAAGTAGGGATAAAAGCAGTGGACAGCCACGATTACACGTCACTTTGCCATATTGTACAACAATTGTCGTCTATTAAAAAAAATTGCAAGAGGCTTTAAGCCGGTTATTATAACTTTTTAATTTGTTAATTCAAAGACCGAAATATACAAACGATCCTAACAAAAAGCCAAAACCTTTTGGAATTCGATTAAAAAATAGCAATCATTATTTCTAATAGGGTACATTCGTAACATATTGACTCCACACACGTCAAGCCAACCTAGTATAAGTATATATATTTCAAAATATATGCAGGAAATTGTTTCACTATGTATGGATCAAAGAGTGTTAAACAACAAGAGGTAAACATTATAATAAAATAACACAAGGGAACATAGTTAAAGTGTTTTGTGTTAATTGGAACTTTATAGCCATATTTATTACTAATTTAAGGTCGCTGATTTTAAATCTAATTTCCTTTTTGGTGCTGATGGAGAGCTTGCAGTTTAAAGTTATATTAACAAACACATTTCAAAATTGTTATTTTTGTTTGGAAATTGCGATTTTAAGCAATTCACTTTTCTCAGTATTGTGATGAACAAATTCCGATCTTAACGAAATAAAGCCAATTTTATTTTAAATCTATTGAACTAAATTCTGTTGAAACAAAAGTGATTTTTTCGCATTTTTAGTGAATTTTTAAGAAAAAAATTTTTTTTTTATATAAAATTGTTATTTTTATTTTAAATTTCAACAATTTCTCTAAAACTTCTTGGCAACTTTCAAAACAATGTAAGCACGGCTTAAAAATCATTTTGTTGTTTTTTTTTTTTTTTAACTGAATATGGAGAACCGTTTTCAAGTTACTCCAAAATATGTAGTGAAATTACCTTAATTTTTAGCACATAGCGAATAGACGAGCTGGTGGAAAAAAAACCTAGTACAGATTTGAACTCAGCGACCCAAATAGCTTTTTCCCTTGTGCAATCAATGAAATTTATTTAATCAAGAAATAACTACCCTTTTACATTGTAAAAAAGTGTACAATGTCTTTCAATATTCATTGCTGACATTTGTTTCACATGAACTTGATACAAATTTGCCGATAGGACCACTTGTTGTTTGACTCTTTTTTAAGTAAACTGACTCTTTTTAAAGCAAAAAAAAAGTTTTTATTTAGCAGGGTATGTCATGTACGACTGTTGTTGGAAAATAAGTCTGGTAACTCTTACTGATTTCTCTAGCGACTTAAAACTAATTCGCTTGCTAACCGAGTAACTTCTATATAAATTCTTATTTAGCAGCCTTAAGCGTGCACAGCTATTGCAAATATTCTTTCGTCGCAACGTTTTTTAGTACATAGTTTCAGAATTATACATCGTCTTGTTCTTATTCTCATCAAGACCCATCTTCAGACTCATCGCTCCTTGAAAACAAAAAATTAAGTTACCTCTCCAGCTCATCTTCCAATGGTGAGTGACTCATCCGCTCAATACAAATTCAATAAGGAATAAATGAAGTAGAAAAAAAAGGCCTATCTTAAGACCTTTTTTTTTTGTTTTGATGTGGACAACATCTGAGCATCGAATGAGACCGATGACGTCCCAAAAGTGTTCCTTCCCAGAGATATGAGCGTTTTATGAAAGTGAAGTCGACGATTCTAATCGCAAAGAGAAAGGGACCTAATCTTTAAAATGGATCTCCTGAACAAAACTGGTTTTTAACCTTAGGTCCCTTTCTATTTTGAGCGTTACATTACCGTTACCGATATGGATTGCAAAAAATTACTTAAATCATTTCAGGACTATTGATCTACCCAACTGACCACTGTCTCCAACAAATATACAGTCTTTGGCATAGCCTTTATGTCATCGATATTCATATGAATGAAGGCTACATTACTCGTAAAAGTATGACCAAAGTATGACCAATTTAATAAAGATCGTATTTGATATGTGACTTCTAGAGCGTCAGGGTTTCACATGAAGATTAATTTGATCAGTTATATTTGATCAATTTATAGGGCCTTAAATCGGCAGGGACCTTTGTTTGGGCGCTACATAAAAATATTAATCGAGTTGGTTATAAGTAGCTTGAAAAATGACTGGCGAATTTTGAGCATGATCTATTTTACCTGTGGCTTCTGGACCGGCAGGACCTCAAACCAAGAGGTACCCCTGTATGGGGGCTTTTCGAAAACATAATTCAATGTGGTGTTATTTAAGCGTGATGCGCCATGTCATTTATAACGCAGCATGCTAAGATTAGATTTAATAAATGGCTCAAAGAGAGCCTGAATCTCAAGTAAGAAGTCCTTTGTATGTGGGCTATATCAAAAGATCTACCGATATGGTCGATTTAATCTTTCGAAGTTTGATAAATATCAGCCAACTGCTAATCGCCAGGGTCAGTTGTATGGGGGCTATTCGAAAACATAGACCGATGAGGTTTAATATAACCAGAGTAGTTAGTTGGTTGGTTTAAACGTTCTGTTGGTAAGTTGGTCTGAATAAGATGTAGTATGTGGCTTCTACCGCATGCAGGTTGTTATTATCGGGAAGCACCCGAAAGCATTGGTTAGGATAATTGTGGTTCAACTGGGAGTTTGCTAAATAAAATGGCCCACGTCGAAAGGGTTTAAGGGAAAAATGGGAGCCAGTAAAATTTTAATTGACGAATTTTTTGTTTATACAAGATATCAAGGAATAGTCATAGCATGTTAACAAGTTAAAACTAGTTAGGAAAGTAATACCCTCACCACGATATTTAGACTACCTAGTCCTACTACTTACTAAATCCTCAAAACATCCTATTATGGAAAAAGGGTTACTTCTTCTCCTTAATCAGCGAGCTGTGCGCTATTCAATTTTTATTGCCACTGACCGAGACTTACTGTTTAACGCCGGCACTGAACAACTAATGAATGCATTTTACAGAGAAGTTTTTACATGGCTTAGATATAACTCTCTTACTCGTAAAGTCGCCGGCATTACGAAGTGGTAATCCGCCGCTGAATATTGTTAGGTGTTTTACCCGGATTTGAACCTGGGTTTACTGGCATGATAGTCGTGTGCACTCCCATGGCGGCTCACAACATAACATTAGTACTTTTGCAAAGTTTAAAAGAGATAGGTGTACTTTATATTTTTGAATTACAAAATATGGATAGACGAAAATGTCTAAATCGATTTAGAAAATAGTTTAAGCACAATTGGCTTAAAAATATATCAATAAATTATGATAAAGTAAATTTTGTGTTTAAATGAATTTTATCTGACTATTTTGTTTACCTATTAGGTAGTTTTATCTCTGTACCCCCCTATAGGAATACAGAATGTGGGTGATTCAGTATAAAAAATTTCGATTCGTGCGAAAATTATCCAAAAACTTCTCCTCGCCACCTCTCGTATATATAAGCCATTCGCCAGAACCACCGTCACCCATTATGGCATTAGTATGCGAAAGTGAACTCATCATAGAAATATGCAAAAATTCGAAAGAAAAACGAAGATAATAATGAAAATAAATAAACAAATAGATAAATATTTATCAGCAGCAGCTAAATGAACGAAAATATTTAACTACGATAGCATAAAGTTATCTTTCCTCCTGCGATACTATAAATATCATGAGTGTCTGTCATAACGTCGCCGTATCTTTGGGAGGTTTGCACAGAACATGCGCCGGCATGAGGTGGAACTATATATTCAGGTCTACTACGCAACGAAACCCTAGAATATGCGTTGAAGTGAGACAGTTTGAATGAAGGCTGTAGTGAACGTAAAGCCTGTTTTAGTTAGATGACTGATAAGGCATAGTTCAGCAAATTGTGAATATTAAACGATAAAGGCAAAGGAAATATAATTGCTCTGACTATATTTATGATTTTAGAATTGCACCCCCACAAACATTCCACATTTGAGCATCAAAGATTTTAAACACAATTGGGAGTCGTAAGTCTCAGTGACTGGTGGTTTAACACGCACAAGGTGATCAAAAAGGAATGATACAAATTTAATTTAAATGAGCCATAACGAATACTGGCTTTATTTAAAGCCACATTCAACTGTTGCTTCGGTTTCGCTGTCAGTGTTACAAGATGCGTTATAATATTTTCGAAATTATTCCTGCAAAAAAGTCAAGCGATGACAAGAGTTTATGAACAGGCAGATGGATATCCAATAAGGAGGACTTGTGTCCTAACCTTAGAGACTGTTGGCAGAAAGTTTGACGCGATATCATATCATGTGAAAACGCCACCTGAGAATTATATGAAATATTTGACTTCTACTGGGTGGCACAAAAAAGACTGAAGGGTTCTCAAAAAATGTTAAGAAGAAATTCCGATGTGGCTCTTGCTGTATGCGCAGTGGATCCAACTTGCTGGAAGCTAATGTTATGATTATTCTCAACTTGCGGACGCAAAAAATTTTTTTTCGTAGTCTTCTACAGAGCTGCGCTAATGGTTACTGGTTTACTCTCCTCATTTCTACAAAAAATATGGACCGATAACTTTATCAACCATAAAACCGCACCAAACTGTTCATCTGGAGGGTTGTAATTGACGCTGATGCCCTAGAATTCGGACACTGAAGGAGACTAATAGAAGACTAAGTTCAAAATTATGCTGTTACTGGGAGCTGTTCTGACAATAAAAAGACGACAATAGTTTTGTTGATCTATTTATACTTATATATCATATCTCCATAAAAAACTATATAAGCTGAAAAAGAAAAAAAAAATACAAAAAAAGTTATGAATGTTGTTAACCGTTCAGTCTCATTTGGGCCACCCTGTATAAGATGGCTCCTTCAGAATTATTCTGGAGTCATATTAATTTTGAAAGATGACACCACACACGGAGAACAGAATCGATGCCACAACCAAATTTGTTTGTCAACCGAATGATTGAGATTGCATGCACCTCGAGTATTCCATCAGTACAACCAAATATTAGTTGGTGTTCTCTAAAGTTAGGTAATTGGAACTTAAGTATCAGTTGAAAATACGAAGTATCCGAACATTCAAAAAACAATTTTTGGACCTAAAAGTCTACATGCCGCATTTGTTTAACGAAGAAAAATTTAAATTTGCAGTAGAGGCAAACAATTGTTTACTAATATATTTGAAGTACTCTTAAGCATAGGTAGTGTCATTTCGAGGAAAAAGAGTAAAAACTACTGAATAAATTATACTTAGTAGGGACATAAATACTGTTACAACATTGAACACACCCATTTCAATAGTAGAACTGAACATACCCCGTTAATGTCATATGTGGTTTGAAAGATAACCTCAATCGCGTTAGTCTGTAACGGGATTTTAAAATTGTTTCAACTTTCATCATGGAGTGGCTTTTCAAGTGTGAAATGAAAAAAGCGCTATTTTCAAAACGCTCCGGCCACTAGGGACTAGCCGTATGTTCGTCTACCGATGCATAAAACTGTTTGAGGAGACTGGAGGTGTAAAAGACCGCCACCGGTCGGGCCGCCCACGCTGTTCGAACACCGGATGTCATCAAAGCCGTTAAGTCAAGAATTCACAGAAATCCGCTCCGAAAACAGAAAATCATGGCCCGTGAGATGAATATCACGCAAAAGTCCATGAGTGGAATATTTAAAACAGACTTGGGACTTGGGGCTTTCAAACGACGTACGGGACATTTATTGACTGATATTGACTTTAAAAAAATAGGATTGAAAAATACAAACGTCTTTTGGTTAAGCACGCTGATAACTTGCACAGAAAAATGTTGTTCATTGATGAAAAAATTTCAACATTCAAGAAAAAATTAACAAGCAAAATGAGAGAGTGTATGCGCGGGCATCTAAGGAAGCATCTGAACTGATCCCAAGGGTGGAAAAGGGTCATCACCCAGCTTAAGTCATGGTTTAGTGGGGTGTCTCTTACAATGGGGTCACTGACCTGCATTTCTGCGAACAAGGAGTCAAAACATCGGCCAAAGTTTAACAAGAAACCGTTTTGGAAGCTGTTGTGAAGCCTCTTAACAATTCCCTGTTCCAAAACCAGCCATGGACTTTCCAGCAGGATTCTGCGCCGGCCCATAAGGCTAATACGTCCCAGGCCTGGCTTCGAAACAATTTGCCAGCGTTCATTTCCTCTGAAGAATGGCCCTCAGGCAGTCCAGATTTGAACCCATTGGATTACAAATTGTAGACGGTTTTAGAGGACAAGGTTCTTCACAAAAGATACCCCAACATTGGATCTCTTAAGACTGCTTTGGTTCGAGCTGTGGCCAATTTTCCAATGGACGAGGTTCGTGCAGCTATTGACGATTGGCCAGTGCGACTTAAGGCGTGTGTAAAGGCAAAAAGCGGATATTTCGAATAAGTAGAGACTTTTTGGATACAATATACATCAATAAATATATAAAAAATATTTGGTGCAAAAACATTCAGTACTTTTTATTTTACAGCATATAACGTGTGTAACAGTATTTACTCGTATGTCCCTACTAAGTACTATATATTACTGGCCTAGGCAACACTTAGTGCCAGATGGAGCCAACTGACGTTTCCATTGGAAAGTTTGACACTTTTTAGCATAATCGTACTCAGAAAGTTTTGACGTACGACCTTTATTTGTGTTGTTTACAGTGACTTGAAAAAATCAATTTGGAAAAAAATGGAATTAACTTGTGAACATTTTCGTGCGATCATTTTTCACAACTTGTGACGTGGATTATCACGACAAGAGTACATAGATGAACTTAAATCTTTGTATGGCGAAGCACTATCCTAAAGCACTGTAAAAAACTGGTTTTAAAAATTCAATCGTGGCCGACGCTCGCGAAAAGAAGAAGCTCGTCCAAAAACGGCCGTTGTGCCAGAGAAAATTGATGCCGTGCGTGAACTGATAATGCAAGATTGTTGTTGTTGTAGCGGCAACTGTGTGCCGGGGTGACAGCCCTTGGCCGAAGAATTGCTCTTCGGGCCAATCCGGTACATAGAACTGGCTGTCGTGGGATTGTAAGGATTGCAAGATCGTCATGTGACATACCGTGAGATATAAGCATCCTTGGACATTTCTTCCACCAGCATACATTCGATATTGCAAGAACACCTGACCGTAAAAAATGTTTGTTCACGTTGGATCCACCGCAATTCGACAATCGCTCAAAAAAAGGCTCGTGTCGATTAATGCAAAGAAATTTTGAAAAAATACGATCGCAATGCTTCAAAAGTCGTGTATAAGATCGTCATAGGTGACGAATTATGGATCTATGCGTATGAGCCCGAAACAAGACAGCAATCCACCGTGTGGGTCTTCGAAGACGAGCCATATCCAACGAAAGTTGTTATTGGAAGAAGCACTTCGATGCAAACGGTCGCCTTGGAAGAAAAAAACTGGTCATGTGGCGACTGTTCCGCTTGAGCAACATAGGACGGTCAATTCTGAGTGGTACACCACAATTTGTTTGCCTGAAGTCTTCGGAGAAATTCGAAAAACGAACAAGAGAAGGCGAATCATTGTGCACCATGACCAGGCGAGCTCTCACACATCGGCTTAAATCAGATCCTTTTTCACAGGCCAAAACGTCGAATTGATGGGTCAACCGCAGTACAGTCTTGACTTGGCACCCAATGACTTCTTTTTATTCCCGCACATCAAGAAAAAAAAAGCGTGGTCAACGATTTTCGTCGCCAGAAGATGCTGTTGAAGCGTTCAAAAACCATGTTTTGGAGGTGTCTCAATCGGAGTGGAAAAAGTGCTTCGACAATTGGTTTGAACACACGCAAAGTGTATAAATTATGCTGGAGAATACTTTAAAAAGCAATGAATCCATTTTTGATGATAAATATTCGCATTTTCATTATTAGGCCAGAAATATATATAGTAGACCTCGTACGATGTGCTTATATCAGTAATAATATGATTATTTTCTCTTTTGGTAATGATTAAGGTTTAAATGTTATCACCAATATTCGGTTACAACAGCAAAATGTTTGCAAACCTATGGCAACTAACCACACAAACACAAGTTATGACAACTAAATACATTTTATGCGTTTCATTGGTATGACCGATCAATTAGTTGCGGCTACAATACGATTAGGTGATCCATACGATTCAGCTTGTTTTGCAATATTATGCTGGAGAATACTTTAAAAAGCAATGAATCCATTTTTGATGATAAATATTCGCATTTTCATTATTAGGCCAGAAATATATATAGTAGACCTCGTACGATGTGCTTATATCAGTAATAATATGATTATTTTCTCTTTTGGTAATGATTAAGGTTTAAATGTTATCACCAATATTCGGTTACAACAGCAAAATGTTTGCAAACCTATGGCAACTAACCACACAAACACAAGTTATGACAACTAAATACATTTTATGCGTTTCATTGGTATGACCGATCAATTAGTTGCGGCTACAATACGATTAGGTGATCCATACGATTCAGCTTGTTTTGCAATATTTTCAAGCCCTTGACAATATTTTCGGCTCACAGCTCGTTAAACACAAAACCATTTTCGCTACTGGAGAATCTCCAAAATCATTTCGCATTTCCCCCAAAATCTATTGGCTATTTCAGCAACCGAAATTATTTTTTTGCAACAGAATTTTAGTAGTTGCATCCGATATCTGATTAATTTTTCTCTGTGTACATGAAGTATACCTGTCAAATTAAAAAAAGTAAAAACGACGAATCATAGGTAATGTGGCAAACGCCACTTGGCTCAGATAAGAAAGCCCCTTCTCTACCGTTTCAGTGGCAGTGGTAAATGGGATCATAATTATTCTGACAGATGAAACCATAAAATATACCAGTCAGAGTAACAGAAGTAAAAATGTCGAATTTCGTATACCCTTCAACAATTGAGAAACTACTTAAACGCATGTTGTTTTTCTTAGGTACCTTAAGTCCCTAAAAGGGAACCAATTTCATAAATTTACAATTCCAAGCAGCTTATGACTTTAAGACTTAAGCCACAGTGAACTATGTCGGGGTCCTAACTTAATCGTCGGGGTCCTAACTTAATCGTTTGAACGCTTGAGCTTTTAACAGACACACAGACAAACGCCCTCCCACTGCCCGATCATCTAAGCTACAAAAGCAAAACGTAATATTTTTTTCCTGTGTGATAATAGGCGTATTCCTTATTTTATTCGGAAGATTAGTATTTAGATTTATTAAAATGAATGCTTGTGATACCGAAGAGGATTGGGATAGTGAAGCGGTACCATGCTTTGCAGTCCAGCATTTCCGTACAAAGAATATTTCTCCTAAATATATGGACGTTAAGACATTTTGGAGGTTTTTAACTTGGCAATACTTTAGCATATCTGTCAAATTGCTAATTTTAAACAAGACAATTGAGGGGTTTTAATCGAAAAAACATTGATTCTTTGAACTGAAATTTATGTAATGAAAAAGGATAATTCAGAGATTAACATGAATTTTTAAAATAAAAAAGAAAATGCACTAATAGAGTCCTATATTTAAGATGGTCATTTACTCTCTACATCATTTTCTTCAGGCGATTTGTGGAAGTCATGGACGTATGCATCTAAAAAGATGACAAATGCCATATGAGCTTGACAAGAAATTTTGATCAACTTGTACTTTTTTGTAAATTTTCTTTTTATGCCCTATTGAAATGTCCTTTATATTTTAGGAACATTTAAAATAAATGTTAGAAACACTTTTAAGTGAAAACACAGGCTTAACAGAAAACATTAAAAGTCTATATAAAAATTGATTTGGCATACTTTTACTGATCTTGACTTAAACTTTACGGTTTACCGCATCTCAATTAAGCAAAGAATTAAACTAGTAAAAATGCCAAGTCGGGCATGATGGACTATATTATACACTGCATTTCTGGATGGTCAGAAAAACTAATAGCGAATTACTTTTGGACTCTCTTAACCGAGCTATAATTTAACCCACATTTTAATACTATTCAATTTTAAAATTTATGAGATAAATTCATTGGGTTTTTAGTACATATATGTCTATATATATGGGCCAAATTTTTTGCCGTTGGTCCATCACCAAAAGTCAGCCAAATTACGAAAATAATTTGATTTTTGGCTACGTGAAAAATTGTTATAGTTATTTGGTACCTGGAACCGTTTTTTTGGCGCCAAAAAATGTGTATGGGGACGATATTAAAAATGGGCCACCGTCATATACTATACCAAATTTGATCAAAATTGGAATTATAATGGATGTTCTAGAGCGGTTATATGTAAAATATGGAGGGACCTTTTCATTGTGGATATATTAAAGTGTGCACCGATATGAGCTTGTTTTTATGAGCTTGTAATTACTCGATCGTAATGAACTGTGCCAAATACAACTAGATTTTATGTTTTATGTGTCTTCAGTGGCTAAGATATAAAATCGGTTGAACATATGTGAGGTAGCTACATCTAAATCTGAACCGATATTTTTTTAATTTCAATAGCGACCACCCTTCTCAAAAACTAATATGTGCCAAAATTAACCGAGACTGCATTATGTGTGGGAGCTGTATCTAAATCTGTGCTGATTTTTTTCAATTTACATTGCGTAGGTCCTTGGTCCAAAAAACTGGCTTGAGCCAAATTTAATCAAGATTGGATGCAATATGTGGCTTTTAGGACTAAAAACATAAAACCGGATAAAGATAAGAGACATTGCTCTTATTCTTTTTTTAGGAAATTTAATCTTTTTAAAATTTCTCAATGGCAATGTAGTAAGATGTAAGTCAAGACTTGAGGTCCGTCGAAACAAGAGTTAGTATTGTACATCCTGATCATGAGATATATACCATCGGAATCGGAACCCTCATATTTGTAAGTCAAAAATGGAGACAGTTTTATTTATAACAAAAAATAAAGCAGCTCCTTTATAAATAATACGAGTAATAAAAGATAATAAAAAAAATAAAACTTACAAACAATAAAAATTCACGTCATTATTATTCGCTTATTTAAAAGATCCTCGTCGCTATCCATCTCCTCATCCGGTACACGAGTGAATTCAGCAAAATGTTCAAGAATTTCATTATCATCATAAGTCCTCTCAAGTAGAAAATCGTGAGTAGTAAGAAATTGAGATATTTGGATGACTTCGGTTGTTGGCGAATCCGTTTGATCCCTGCAGAAGGCACTTTTTAATATTTTGCAATTAGTCTCTTTATTGGTGACAAATTCGTGGACCTCATGGCAAAGGTGTATATCTGAAATCGGCGTGTCCGGCAAGAGGACACCATCTTGTATAGAGTTAATGCTGTAAAAATAGTCATCGTTACGTAGTTCAGTGTAAATCAAGCTGAAAAATAATGAGGAACGTATGCCAACCAGTTGGTCGGGCGAGCAAAAACGTGACAGGCCAACATATACAGCATTGGCGTTTACATCATCCAGGTCTAGGACAATTTTCATTTCAGTTATAGTTGCTCCTTGTATACTATGGTACGTAGACAGAGGTAAACGTATGGGATATGACATGACTGACGTACAGCCTGCTTCAAGGCATTGACATTTTAACCACTCCACCAATTCGGTGTTAAGAGCACATTCCTCAATATCCACACGATTAATTCTAAACGGTTCGTTAGGTTCGTTATTACAATATGAGACTACCAGATAACTGGAATGGATTGATTGTAGTTGCACAAATTTGTTACTCCCATATAAGTATATTTTATGTAGAACCAAAGGAAGTTTTGTGGAAAATTTCCGATGTTCTCCCTTAAAGTCAATCAGTTTATATTCGGACTTAACAAACTTAAAGGCTTCATAGTGAATTGTAAGGTCCATCTTGCCTTCCCAATACTCAATAATCTTATTTTGGCGTTTCTTTAGGTTTACGTTCATGCCAGACAAAAACATAGCCTCCATATCATCAGTTAAGAACTTTGGCTTTAAGTGAGTATATAGAAAATAGACAATATCAAAAGATAGGTCAGTCTCCATAGTGGTATTGAATTTCGCTTTCAAGTCTCCGAGGATTTTATTGAAACCGGGATCCGTTATGCGCATTTGTTGTTCCAGAAAATAACATTCGTCTGAAATAGCAGCTGCTAGAGATCGATTAGTTTGCCGATGATACTGACTACGGTTGATGGCATTCAATTGATCTCCATCGCCCGTAAATACAATGTGTGTCCGTAAGCGCCGACCAGCATGGACCAGACACAATAAAAGCCATGGTGAGGCCACAGTATACTCGTCCAGTATAAGAACGTCGGCACCTATCTGCATTTCCATTATATTCTTGTAGACTTTCAGAAGAGTTTTTTCTAGAGTAGATTCATCGCCAAATAAATTATTGCATTCTTTGAAGATGATTTTCCAGTTGGATCCCATAAACTTATAGATTCCATTTAAAAAGCGAAACGTTGTCTCACCTTTAACTTTATTACTTGTAAACGTTGAGGCCAAATCCCGGCGATAAACAATAACTTTGTGTGTAAAGTTGATATTATGGACAAGTGTTGTGATAAGGAATGATTTTCCTGTGCCTGGTGGTGCGTCTAAAGTTAAAACTTTTGATTTTAGAATTTTCCCAGTTTTTGGGTCCAAGTTTCTTGTGAACACTTTTATTATTCGGTCGTATATTGATTTTTGATCTTTATTTAATTTGAGTGCATTAAAATTGGAGTTATCTTGCAGTTTTGCAGAAGCTTTAATATGGCCTCGTTTAAGGCGCTTAAATGTTTCTTTCGCATCTGGTATTTCTTTTGCCATTTTTCTTAATTAATAACCTTGAGAATTAGCCGCAGTTACATTACATAAATTCTGAAAGCAAATAAATTTTATTAGTACACGGTTTACACAAATAGTAGCGGGTGGTTAAATTTTAAGGGCCGATGTTGAATGTTAACCACACCTAAAGTCAAGATCTCACTCACTCAATTTGAACCATGCAACGCGTTAAAGTTATTCAGGCTTATTATAAAATTGGGCGTTTAAATCAAAATGCATATCGTGCACTTCGTGATTTTTTCAATCAATTTAATCGTCCAAATGTGCGTACAATCGGAAAAATCGTGCAAAGATTTGCGCAAACCGGGTCTGTAGAATATGTGAAAACACCAGTGCATGCTCGTACAGTTCGCACTGCAGAAAATATTGATGCTGTTCGCGAGAGTGTGGCTGAAAACCCGTTTACCTCAACTCGCCGTCTTGCCCAACAATTACACCTCTCACGCTCGTCGTTTATAAAGATTATGCATAAAGACTTGCATTTACACGCTTACAATGTGCAATTGACTCAAAAACTAAAGCGTCTTGACCATTCCAAACGTCGTCAATGGTCAGAATGGTGGCAAGAAATGGCATCGGCCCTTAAAATTTTAACACCCTGCATTTAAAATATATTCTTTATCATATTCCAGTAACGGCGGTAAGATATTGAAGGGCATATTCTCCCATCCGTTTTAGAAAGGGCAGTATTTGTTGAAACTTTTATTCGAATTACGAGTACCCTTACCTAATCAATATTTGCATATAAAAACTATGGTAAAAGTTATAATACACTTGTTGTTCTTTTACAGCCGATTCAAATTTAAATGTTAAATCGCCCACCCTGTACATTGTCCTTAATTGTAGGGATTTTTAAGATTACAATTTTTGGAAACACTTGCCATTCCCAATATTTCGAAGCAAAAATATTTAAAAAAAAACATTACAAATTTGTCCGAAATTTTGAAAATTGTGTTTCGATTATAATTAACCCAATTTTTTGTCCGTGACTGCACCTCTTCCTGGCCAAGAAACTACCAACAGGTTACAGTGAAACTCTTTTAGCTTTTGGTGTTAAAAACTATAACATATTCCGAGACGTCCTGACCACCCGGAGCCAGTCTAAGTATTTGCTCAAACCTGGAAGCCAAAGACAACTTCCAGTTATGTGAAATGAATATCTGGTTCACATTGGTAATTCCTAAAAATATGCCAAGTTTAGTGCATAAACTCGCCTTAATCCATACTACGAAATTTTGAGTTTCTTACGTTTCTGCACTTTATCGCGCATCAAAGTTTGTTCATTGTTGAGGTTTTGATCGTTTCGTCTTAGTTTGTTCGCCAGTGTAATCAATTATCCAATATACTGCTGAATACGAAATTATGAGAAAAACCATGAAATTAGTAAAACATTTGTTATCAAAGTTTTACTTTTGCCTTCTCAATTCCAGAAATCAACACACAAACACTTGCGGTATCGACAGTTTCCGCACGCAGGCGTAGATTATTCATAACGTAGTCCGATGACGATGAGTATTTAAACAACTTTAGACAAACAAAAAAAAAAAACTATCTCACAGTTAATCATTTGGCGAAGTTTAATTTTATGCAAATAACAGCAGAGTACATTTTTAGTTATTTGTGTCGTTTTCGTTGAGGTATTTTCATGCTACCCCCCCCTCACAAACAGATCATTAGCATTTCAAATTGTTACCAATTTGAAAATAAACTTGAAACTAGAAACGATTTGAGAGTCAAGTGCTATGCCAAATGACGTAAAGTACCTCTTAAACGCCTGGGCCACCTTTCTACCATCCAGTCAGTGATTCTGCTATGCCTAGATTTTTAAAAGGGTGTTGTCGTCTGAGTCGTATAGACAAAGACATGGGGACATCAGATTTTTTATGATGTGTTAAATATTTTTATTAATTTATTTACAAAATGTTTGCATTTTTTATGCCTTCGTGCCGTGATGTACGAGTCTACAACTGTGGAAATCACATGGTCCGGCTTAAATTGTATAAAATAAAATACCACATAGTATTTAATTTTAAGTTTTTGGCTTTGTTAATGATTCATGACATATTCTCTGGTGTTCCCACCAGAATTTCCGCCCGTCATTCATAAATACTCGATAAGTATATTTTGACACACCCATTTCGTGTTATCGTATCATCGCTCGATATCAAGTAAATTCATTTCACATTTCAACAATTTGCGGCTGTTTGGCATTTACACATTTTTGCATGCCTTCATGGCATACATTTATATAATTAACATCAATAGAAGACAAATTTATTTTATTTTTAAGTATATATTTAGTATACACTTTTTAGAAAAAAGTTCAATCAAAAGTTTTTAAACCCAATTTGAATTTCAATAAAATCGTAAAGATAGCACTGTTAGTACGTCAAAACGACAGAGAAACACCCTGAGACAACCCAACTTAAGTTTGGGCCGTAGAACACAGTGATATAATCCGTTTTAAAAGACTAGATCAAAACCAAAAGATAGTATATTTTTAAGTTTGTATTGTGTCTAAAGCGTTTTTTTTTTTGGTAATTTAAGATATATCATCAAAATGTCTTTGGAAAATGACTTTAGCTTTATTTATTGAAATTCAAGTCCTAAATTTTGTTCTACTATGTAGAATATTTTTTTGCAATTGAAAAAATAAAAAAAAGTTCAATCAAAAGTTTTTAAACACAATTTGAATTTCAATAAAATCGTAAATATAACACTGTAAGAACGTCAAAATGACACAAAAAAACGCCAAGAAAGCCCAACATAAATTAAGGCCGTAGAACGCAGTTGTATTCTCCGTTTTAAAAGATAAGGTAAAAATCAACCCAATCAGATGCTAACTTTTAAATTAAATAACACGCCTATACAAAACGTTGACAATTTTTGCTACTTGGTTCCCAGACGGTGTCGCAGTAGACGACGTAGATTCGCGCATACAAAAGGTCAAAACAACTATTTACATCCTACTAAATACAGGGTGGATGATAAAAGCCTCTACCAAAAAAAAAATTTAATAACTTTTTTCCATTTCATGAATCTGGTTATTTTTTTTATTTTGCAGATTGATTTTTAGATTTAACGAAAATGGATAACTGGGACACTGAAACAAGAATTTGGATTGTCCGTCGCTATCATGCACTGGAGTTCGTAGTTTCGGTTTAAAGAGAGTATAGGCGCACGTTTGTCGGCAATCCTCCCAGCAGATGGACCAAAATGAGACTTCTTAACAATTTGTCCGAGCACAAGACAGTCCACAGAAGACCTAACCATCGAAACCCTTCAGTTCGGAGTGAGGAAACAATAGCTGCTGTAGCTGCTGCCATACATAACAATCCAAGAGTTCGACAAAAAGCTTATCTGCTCAATTGGGTATAAGCAGACAGTCATTGCAGTCAATTGCAGATTTGGACTTATTTCCATATAAGTTTAAATGGCCAAACTAAACGCAGCAGATTTCCTGATTCGCTTGGAATTTTGCCAGAGGATACTTTAAATTGTGGAAGAGGACGAAAACATGTTGAACTATCTTTTCATGTCTGAAGAGGCCCATTTCGATTTAAACGGCAACATAAACAAACAAAATTTGAATGAACTTAAGCAATCCATTTGAGAAACAATTGCGGCTATTCCTGTCGCAACTCTCCAAGCAGTTATATACACTTTTTGGTAAGACGAGCAGGATTGTCATTTAAATTCAAAAAAAAAATTAAAACTAATTAAGCTATATTTAATAAAATTGAATAAACTTTAACACGAATAAAAGAAAAATAAATTCCGTAAACTGAAAAAAAGTTATTTGGGTTTCTTAATGTAGCAATATTTATCAGATACCCTGTATATGGAACGTCATCATCAGCTACCCTTTATATCAAACGCCCTCTCTCCTAAAAAAACTACGCTTTCAACTTCTGCTTTAAAAGCATCCTTCTTATGATTCCGAAACATGGTCGGTCAACGAAATTATTAAACAAAAGATACGAATATTTACAAAAATATGCCTGTTAAACATTCTTAAAATCTCGTGGCCTAGATTTATCACACAACACAACATTAAAAAATCACACTAAAAAGTATGGACGACAAAATTTTAAAACATGCAATACGGCTTGCTTTATAGATTTCTGACTTAGGCAACACTAAGTGTTGCCTGGCGCCATCTGTCATTTCCTTTGAAAAGTTTGACATTTTTTAGCATAAACGTACTCAAAACGTTTTGACGTAGACCATTATTTGTGTTGTAGACCATTATTTGTGTTGTTTACAGTGACTTGAAAAAATCAATTTGGCAAAAAAATGGAATTACTCGTGAACATTTTCGTGCGATCATTTTTCACAACTTTCGACGTGAATTAACACGACAAGAGTGCATAGATGAACCTAAATCTTTGTAGCACCATCCTACAGCACTGTGAAAAACTGGTTTAATGAATTCAATCGCTCAAAGACGAAGGTCGTGAAGGTCGCCCAAAATGCCGTGCGTGAACTGCTAATGCAAGATCTTCATGTGACATACCGTGAGATAGAGGCATCCATGGGCATTTCTTCCACCAGCATACATTCGATATTGCATGAACACCTGGCCGTAAAAAAGGTTTGTTCTCGTTGGATCCAGCACAATTTGACAATCGCTCAAAAAGAGGCTCGTGTCGATTCATACAAAGTAATTTTGAAAAATTACGATCGCGGTGCTTCAAAAGACTTTTATAAGATCGTCATAGATGACGAATCATAGATCTATGCATATGAGTCCGAAAAAAACAGCAATCTACCATGTGGGTCTTCGAAGACGAGCCAAACTCAACGAAAGTTGTTCGTGGAAGAAGCACTTCGAAGCAAATGGTCGTCTGTTTCTTCGGCAAAACTGGTCATGTGGCTACGGTTCCGCTTGAGCAACGTATGACGGTCAATTCTGAGTGGTACACCACAATTTGTTTGCCTGAAGTCTTCGGAAAAATTCGAGAAACGAACAACAGAAGACAAATTATTGTGCACCATGACAATGCGAGCTCTCACACATCGACTCAAACCAGCGTCTTTTTGACCGGCCAAAACGACGAATTGATGGGTCATCCGCCGTACAGCCCTGACTTGGCACCCAATGACGTGACGAAAATCGTTGACCAATGAGTGGTCAACGATTTTCGTCGTCAGAAGATGCTGTTGAAGCGTTCAAAAACCATGTTTTGGAGTTGTCTAAATCAAAGTGGATAAAGTGCTTCGACAATTGATTTGAGCGCATGCAAAAGTGTATAAACCATACTGGAGAATACTTTGAAAAACAAAAAACCATTTTTGATGATAAATAATAGCATTTTCATTATTAGGCCAGAAATATATATGGCAGCCCTCGTAGTCTTCGAAATTTAAAGTCAGGGCAATTTACAATAATTACTGGGGTACACGTATAAAACAAAAGTATAACTTATTTTTAGCCAGCTCAACTGCAAATTATTGTTTTGGGAATCGTTTGGTCATGTAATTTTTGGCACATGCAAATCAAGAAATAAGAAATAATGCAAGAAATCATATTCGATAAATATAAAGCGATAAATTGTTAGCTGTTTTATGCCTACGTGTTATTTTCTTTCTAGAGATTAGGGCTTGGATTTCAGGAAGCGTCGGGAAAACTTTTCCAGCAAACTTGGTTCAATTTCGCATGCGCATAAATTTGGTATTACCCAGAAATAAAAAAATCATTATTGTTTTTAAACTAATTTTAATAAACTATTTTTGACACATTAAAAATCTGTTTTCGGAAAAAACTTAAAAAATCGATAGAGTTCGCTAAATTTTTTCTCATGCAGACATAAAGAGACATCCTGTAATGTTCTCAGGACGGCGTTCTGACAAGTCTGAATTTTATTTCTCTGCGTCGTACTCGCGCTTACCGACGACACCGAGCCGACTTATCGCTTTGTAAAAGATCAACAAGTTTTCTTTGTCGGCTCCGCACGTACTGCCGGTTAGTGACTTGAGGACCTTGTTTCTAATTTTAAGCTTATCGCAGATAGCTGTTGCATGTGCAGCGGATCGAAAAAGTCTGTACAATATGTCCCACAGGATTTTGGGGTAGTCGGGATGTTGACGTCATCGACTTTCACATTAAGTGACAACCGCAACTCTGCGGTCCATGCAGTGAACTGATGATTTGGAGGCGGATTTTTGTCCACTACTATGAACACAAATTGCTGCAGTTGCGACAAGACTTTCTACTCTTTAAAAACCAATGCACTAATTCAAAATGTCTATATTCACCGAACCTTAACTGGATAGAAAATGTTTGGGGATGGCTCGCTCGAAAAATGTATGTTAGTGGCAAGTAGTACAGCAACAAAGGCTAGCTTAAAGAAGCTATCAAGGTCGCTTGGACTTCAGTTTCGCTTGACTACATTACAACGCTGTATGATTCACCCAGTAGGATCACTTATCCTTGAAAAGAGGGAGACTATTGAGATTATTAAAAATTAATTAAAATTTTAATTACTCACATTCAAAACTAAATTAAAATAAATGTTTTTGAACTTAAACAGTATATAAACCTTTTTTTGATGAACACCCTCATCAAAAAAAGGTTTATATACTTCAAAAAGGTTTATAATTCAAGTGACGGGAAAAGAGGAGTAATTTTTAAAACTTGTTTTACTAAAACAAATACATAATTGTAACCAATCGGATACGAATTGCAATGTATTTATTTAATGAATTTCAATTCGATAGCATTCAGAACTAATTAAAGTTCTAAAACAAACAAAAAAAAGTTTTTTAGGATCAAAATATTGAGTTTTAAAAAAGTGGCATGGGGTTCCTAATAAAGTGGCGGGAAGTACATAAGGTTGTGCTTCCACCGAATGTGAGAATTTAGAATGTTTAAACTAGTGCCTAATGAAAACCACAAGCCCGCACACAAAGAACAGATTCGTTGCCACAATCGATTTGTTTGCCAACCGATTGATTGAGGGTACTTGCACCATCAGAGCAACCAAATGTTAGTTGGTCTTCTGTAATTTCCAGTTAATGGAACTGTATTACCGGTGCAACGTACTAAGTATCCGAACCTTCAGAAGAAAACGAAAATAAAATTAAAATTTCTATCAGAGGCAAAAAACTGTTTGCTTACGCAAATTAAGTACTCATAGGGAGGTTCATGACAAGAAAAAAAGTGGGCAGATGATGCATGATTTTTACTGGAAACAAATGTACTTTGAGCTCTCCTTTAGACATGCCCGTTTTACCCCACCACGTATTCACGTTGTTAAGGTATCGTGAACATGATATTTTAGGGCTTTTTTCATTAATCTGCTTAAAACTTCAGCAATTCGTATCCGATTCACTTAAAAATGAGTAAATTTATGGGTAAGAAATGCATCTTTCATGTAAATTATAATTTGTAAAACTAATTTAAACAAAATTGAGGAAGTTACTGCCAAAAGAAATCAAAATTTATTTTTTTTGTTTAAAAATTATTTTCAACTGCCAATTGTACCCCAATTCTGGAACTCTCCTACTAGTTTTTGTACGGTAACGAGGAGGATATTGTTGCACAACAGCTTAGCCGAATTATTTTATTTTTAAAAAATACCATTAAACAAACCTTGTTTTGTTATGAGGAAGTTAAAGTTATCATCACTAATAATTATTTACTACAACAAAATGTTTGAAAAATTTTTGGTTGCCACAAACACCAGTGGCAACTAAATACCATTTTTGCGTTTCATTTGTATGATCGATTATTAAGTTGTGAGTACACTACTTTGATCATATTTATCATCATGTGGTATTTCGAACCGAATATCCATTACGATTATAAACATTTGGTTTTTGCAATCGAAATTCCTCTTTAGCAACCGCATCATTGTAGATCCAACCGATTTCCAACTATTTTTTTCTCTGTGTGCGTAGAAAAACTAATGTCCGTATAATTAATATGCCATTTTTATTGAAAAACGGTGACTTTTTTCGAGTTGAAAAGGATAGTTTTCTACAGGGTGGAGCGCGGTAACTTGCTTTTTTTGCACTGCAGGCTGTGGCGGCACTGTTAGTCGAAGAGCGTGGAGAGTGTGTGTGGCTTTTAGTGGCTGATTTGTATTCGTCTTGCTTTCAGTTGCCATCATGCATTGGACACGTAAGGAGAGGTCATTTTGTGTTGAAGCGTATTTTTCAAATGCACACTCGATCATTGCAGTGCAGCGTGCTTTTCGTTTACGATTCGCTGTTCCCCACGCGGACGTGTTCCTGGACGGCAATCAATTGTAAATTAAGTAACTTCATTGTGAACAGCAGGGAATGTGTCATGTGTTCGTAGGGGGCCTGAGAGAAGGATTTCAACACCACAAAACATCGAGAGAGTTAGAGCAGCAGTACTGCAATCTCCGAAACGATCTGCTCGGAAGCAATCACTTGCTCTTGGCATTTCCAGACTTTTTTTCAGCCTGCTTTTGTGGCAATGCAATTAAAGGATACAAGGTTCCAACAGGATGGTGCCACTGCACATACAGCGAGGGTTACCATTAATTGGTTGAGGCAAATGTTTCCTAGACGGCTTATCCCTTTGAGGGGCGATGTGAACTGGCCGGCACGCTCACCAGACTTAGCTCCATGCGATTTTTTCCTTTGGGGTTACCTGAATTCGAAGGTGTATATCAACCGTCCCAACACCTTAGAAGCCCTAATTAACAATATTAAGGCTGAAATTGGCAGAATACCAGTCGACATGCTCGTTAAAGTTCATAAAAACTTCAGAAATCGTATGCAGCAGTGTGTGGATAGCGAAGGTCGGCACTTGCCAGATACACTATTTAAAACCATGTAATTAAAAAATTCCCCTAATGTTCAATATAATTAAAATAAAAAATAAATTTTTCTAATGTTCATATTTTTTTTATTCCATTCCCAAATAAGCAAATTACTGCGTTCCACCCAGTAATAGAAATAGCATCAGAGTGTAACAAATGATATTTCATAGTAACCCGGGAAAGAACATCTAAACATTTTTCCGTGAAGGGTTTCCATCTGGTAAATGCCAGCGAGCAAAAATATTACCTCAATGACACGTAAAATTTTTCCCTATTGTATGTTTTAGCGGTTCGGAACCGGCATTAAAGAGTAGACCCCAGTTAGTGTGTCGAAAAATCATATCGTAAAGTTCCCCGTTTCTTTCTTAATGTAATGTTGAGGGAGTTAAGTAAGTTAAGTATAGAATTATCCAAGATAATTGCTTTTCTACTTTACTGGATTTTTAGCCAAATGAATCACATAGTTGCGGGTTATAGTTTCTGACTTTTCAACCCTAAAACTAAACGGCCAAAAATTATGTCCTGACCATTTCTAGTGAGTGAGTGAGCGATTGGTAACCATAGGCAACTATACCGCACCACACATGGCACCTCACACGAAGAATGGCGGTGTTTTGGAAAAACAGGCACAACAAGGCATACATAGCGAAGTCTGTATTCGAACAGCGTCGTCATACATTTACATTTGACAGAAAATAGTTTCCCAGTACAGGAGAGAAATAAATTAACAAAAAACCAAAAAATATTAGTTGTGTTAAGACAAAAGTAAATTAGCCAAAACAACGATTGAAAAGCAATAATACCAACAACACCGGCACCAAAAAAATCAAACGGCTACAGAAGAAACCCTAAAAATTGACCTAAGCGACCAAGAAACAGAACAGAAATTTTTAAGAACTCAAACTGAGACAGAAATGGAAAAAAACATAAATGAAGAACATGACGACACAGAACCAGAAATCGCGCAACATCCGGTCTTGAAATTCCAAAAAGAACCACAATCGCAAGACGGACAATAAGAGCAGCAACAAGAATTTATCTTAACTCTTTTTCAGAACAACAACACTAGGCGAAGCAACAAAAGAAGGTAAGACGGGCCAAAAACAGCCAAACATTTACAACAACAGCAACATCAAATACCTCTTGTTCTTCTTCTTCACCATCGTAGTTCTGTTTTCGCAACAAATTGAAGGACGGACAAAAGGACGGACAAAAGGACGGACAAAAGGACGCCAAAAATACAAACAAAACGAGCAAAAAAAAACTCGAACAGCGTCGGGGACGACGAAATTATGATGATGACCACTACTGCTGCAACACGGCTACAGCAACAACAACAAACACATACCAAAGAATTTAAAACAAATGTTATGAATAATGATGATAATATTGTTGTTGATGCACCACCATCGGCGGCAGCAACGACAACAACAACACAAGCGTCCACATCGACAACCTTGTCGGACATTTCAGGTCTGCTCCAAAGCACTTCGGCCGCGTCTGTGTCGGTTGAAAAATCACTGGCGACCATGGAATTGCAATATTTTAAAGCTGTCTCGCTGTATCGACGTCGAAATTATGAAAAATGTGTCGAGGTGTGCAATGCAATGTTGCAAGCAGGTCACGAAAATAATGTCCAAATGTTTAATACACCACCGGATGAAGAGGAAAATGCTCAAGACCAGCCGCCTGTCGATTTTAAGAACAATACAACAGCGACAACAGCAACATTGCTCAACATGCCACACGGCCCAGTGGCTGCTGCGAATGGTAATGTTGGGCCCAGCAGTAGTAGTGGTGGTGGCGGTGGCAACATAAGTAACAACAGTAGCAGTAGCCACATTCAACGTTACGGTAGCAATTTGCAACGTATGGCCGCCAGGCAGGGTGGACGCCAACGTGGAATTTATGGCAACAATGTTGCCTCTGCCGTTTCATCTTCGTCCTCTTCGCAGCTTTCGGCCCATCATGCAGCCGGCACATATGCAGGCAGTAATGCTGCCGGTAGTGCTACTGCTGCTGCTGCCTCCTTTAGCATTATGCCCACGTGGATGATGGAAGGCGTTTGGCAATTAAAAATGCGCGCACTTACGCAACGCATCTACATTGATGACTTGGAAACAAATGATGCAGATGATGCCGGTATGTAGCCACTGGATTGAGACAGAGTACATTTAAGTGTGTGTAGGTACGCATGTGGTGTTGTGATCCAAGAAGAAGTGTTATGGACAGATTTGTATTTTGTCGAGGTCGAGGGAAAGACAAGAAATGTAAAGGAATGTTTCAATAACTGCACTAGTCAACAAATTTGATAGAATTTGGTATTAGTGAAAATAAAATGCCTACATTATATAGGTGTAGGTTCACTTGGGTTTCCAGGATGTATAATTTTTGTTAAATTAAAAAATAGAATATTTTAGGAAACTATTAACAGTTTGAAAAATCGTAGTCAAAGTTTAGATTCTCAACCGATAAAAATTGTGAATTTTGAAAATAGACACCTCCATACTTATACAAAATTATCGTCCCTAGCAACGAAATTCGATGAGGGCCTAGCATATAGACAACAATATCAATAGAATTTTGTAGCAGTGATATTAAAATGCCTACATTTCATAGGTGTAGGTTCAATTGGGTTTTCAGGATGTATAAGTTTTCAAAAAGTAGAATTTTGAATTTCGAAAATTCAAAATATTTATTATCTTCCCTAGGATCAAAAATCGATTAGGCGTTAGCATATACGAGTATAACCCACTGCCCATAACATGCACCAGATACATATATTTTCTTATAAGTTTAAAAGCAATATGGCAAATCTCTCGATTTGAAATCCAACACCACCTAATAGAAACAAGAATTTTCTGTCCATTCTTCTAAATTTCTTTCTTATAAATTGTAAAAAAATAAAAGGATATTTTTTGCAATGTGGTTTAATACTTTTAACTTTAAAACTAGGACTTGATATGTACTTTATAGGCTACATCACACTGTTCAACAAAAAGGCTTTTCTTAAAAAAACGGACACAAATTATAAAACATTTTTACCGAGAAAAGAAATTACCAAGAGTGCTGTTTGATGAATTTGAAAATTTTAAATCAATATTTTTAATATTTATTAGTTCGTGTAAGATTTAAAAAGTCCTTTAAACTTTATTTTTAAGTAAAATTTTAGTTAAGAAGTCGGATCGATCAATGCGTGGTAAAGCGTAACAAAAAATTTAAAATGTACTTTTATCAAGTAAGGGATTTTTATGTTATATTGACTTAAGATTTTGTTCTAGTCTTTTTTTTGAAGAAAGTCTTCTGGAATATGAATTTGAACGCCAAAGTGGTTGGAAACAGAAGATTCGCGTACTTGAATATTATCGTTGGTGTGGTGATTATTTCGCAAATCTGTCATTGTTAGATCGTTCCTGGAATTTTTAGTGACTTTCGGGCCGTTGCCGTTTTCAAACGGTAGTTTTTCAAAAACATAATTCACATGCAAACTATACATGCCAGGGAAGCAGCTATACGCAGCCAGCCGCACAAAAGGGACAAGACGGCCACATCAGACAGACAATACAACACAGTTAGGGGTAACAACATAAAAGTATTTCGGTTAGATAAATCTGAAACAATAAACCATCGTGGCTACTTCGAAGTTTCAAAGGATTATAAAGGGTGGTTAAATTTTAAGGGCCGATCATCCACTGTTGTCATTTCTTGCCACCATTCTGACCATTGACGACGTTTGGAATGGTCAAGAGGCTTGAGTTCTTGGGTCAATTGCACCTTGTAAGCGTGTAAATGCAAGTCCTTATGCATAACGTTCATCAACGACGAGCGTGAGAGGTGCAATTGTTGGGCACGACGACGAGTTGAGGTGGACGGCTCTTCAGCCACACTATCGCGAACAGCAGCAATATTTTCTGCAGTACGAGCTGTACGAAAAATCGTGCAAAACTTTGAGCAAACCAGTGCATGCTCAAAGTTTTGCACGATTTTTCCGATTGAACACACATTTGGACGATTAAATAGACCAAAAAAAATCACGAAGTGCATTTTGATTTGAACGCCCATTTTAATAATAAGCCTGAATAACTTTAACGTGTTGCTCGCTTATGCATTTTTCCATGATTCAAATTGAGTTAATCTGACATTAAGAAATATCAAATGAAATGCAGAAAGAAACTTGACGTTTAGTTATGGTTCACATTCAACATCGCCCTTTAAAATTAACCACCCTATATTTTCTTTGAAAATTTTTACTTTTTTTACCCCACGTTGTCGTTTGTTGTTGATGTCATAATATTTTTTTTATATTGCCACTTTATAGAATAAAATATATAAATTTATATAAATTTTCTAAAATTGTAGAGATGATTTTTTAAAAGGATAATATTGACATGCTGTTTCCCTTGAATCCCAATATGAAAATCGCATGGAATAGTTACTATTCTCCTAGTTCTTGTGACTCCAAACGATGACGTAGAATAGTTTTCAGATCTTTAATAACTAATATCCATTGAGCCTTTAAAATCCATTTAAAAGAAACTCCAACCACGAAATAGAAAACAGAAAACTTAGTTCTATCGTACTCTACATGCTCCCCAATTAAACAGTTTAAGTTTAAAATTGGCTGTAAAGTTTCCCGCAAATTAAACGACTTTTACACCGCTATGATAGAAGAATGAACAATAAGTTTTATTTTAAAAACAACATTTTAGCGAGGGATTTCAACTGGAAGTTTCAAGAATGGACTTTTGAATCTAATTTAATCCACCGATTTTCAATTTCAATGTCTTAAAAAAATTTCGTCAACATTATTTTCTTTTGTTTAGCTCGTTTGTTTTCGTCTTTTGCATTTACGCATTGAACAGGGATTAACCAGCTCAAGACCTCTTGTATCTGTATTTTAATAGAAGACAAGTTTTTAACAAAATGGCAAAGTGACATTGCTTTTATCGCGATTTCAGGTCCTTGAGGACCATCTTCAGAAAAAACGAACTCTTTAAGAGCAGGCTCTCACCAAACGAATGAGAACTACTGTTGTACAAAAAAAATGAGAACTACAGTTTGTTTGATAAAATTTCAATCTTTATCCGGAGTCGAGTACATTTGTTTTTGACTCCTGTTTTTCAAAACTCCGACTTATACACTCACCGACTCCACGGACCTAGTTAAAGGAAAATTAAACTAAACTAAAATCAGTTGGTTGGGCCAAGTTCTGCAGGTCATTTGTATAAAAAAATTGCTTAAAGGGTTGTGACTATATTTCTAATTATCGATTATCGAGTTAATCTACCAATAATATTCGGAAGCACTCAGTTTATAATTTTCGAAAAACATTTTATGAATATTAATAAAATCTCCTGAAGAATCGTGTGTATGGGCGGAACCACAATGGGCGTGAAAACTCTTTTATCTTACGCGTACACAAAGATGAATTTGACTTTTTGTAGAGTACACAATTTAATTAAACTAAGATTCAAAATAAGATAAGAAATTCTTTCGAAACCTATACTTCACAAACGGTCATGGACGATCATCAAAAGTCTCAAAAATACCGGTCATAAAGCTACTTTGGCCGAAAAATATGTTGTGTCCACAAAGATTTTTTTAATGCTTTACAGTATTTATCCGTATCCTTATTCCCAGTAGGGTAAGGGTTTTACTTGTTAATTCGCTGGTTATGGAGGGATGGAAAATGTCAGATGATCTTACCCATGGCGGGCAACACATTCATTCTATGGTGCAGGGGATCTTTCAATTTCTGCTAACAGTAGACTTTCGTTATAGTTGAAAAATGGCATACAAAATGATACTGAAATAAATAGTTTTGTTTATTTAAATAGCATTTAACTTTAATTTAAAGATTAACTCTCCTTGGTTGTCAGTTTTGGTGGGTGGCCACAATTTATATAAGTATATCTTCCCTTAAACTTTCCTTAAATTGTTTTTTTTTTGATCTCTTAATCTTACATCATCTGTTAAATTTACATAAATAACCCTTTGACCATTCAGATACATAAATATGTGCTCGGCTAACAAATCCGGTGAGGGCAGGTGACTTTTGAGGGCCTTGGAGTATTTTCAATTCCCCCAGCAATTCAATACCAGCAATCCGTAATAGATACCGTACTGTATTTTTGCTATTTTTTTTAAACAGAATAAAATATCTTTTACAATTATATTATTCTAGAACGAGGATTAACTGGTAGAGATTTCTTATCAGCTGTATCGTTTATTATACTTTGAAATCAACATTTTCATATACTTAGTAGGGACATAAATACTTTTACAAGTCCATGACTTGTTTTGGAACAGGGAATTATTAAAAGGCTTCACAACAGCTTCCAAAACGGTTTCTTGGTAAACTTTGGCCAATGTTTTGACTCCTTGTTCGCAGAAATGCAGATCAGTGACCCCATCGTAAGAAACACCCCACCAAACCATGACTGAAGCTGGGTGATGACCCTTTTTCACCCTTGGGATCAGTTCAGATGCTTCCTTAGATGACCGCGCATACACTTTATCATTTTGCTTGTTAAATTTTTCCTGAACGGTAAAAATTTTTTCAGCGGTAAACAAAATTTTTCACCAAAAGACGTTTGCCTTTTTCAATCCTATTTTTTTTAAATCTGCAGTCAATGAATGCCCGGTACGTCGTTTGAAAGCCCCAAGTCCCAAGTCTTTTTTAATGCGGCTTTGATAACATGCGCTGTTCGAACAGAGCGTGGGCGGCCCTACCTGTGGCGGTCTTTTATATCGTTTTTTTTTCATTTCACACTTGAAAAGCGCTATTACAGCGATACGGTTCTCTTTATCTGACCACTCCATGATGAAAGTAGCGTTAGTCTGTAAAATCCCGTTACAGACTAACGCTATTGAGGTTAGCTTTCAAAACCTATGTGACATTAACGGGTTATGTTCAGTTCTACTATTGAAATGGGTGTGTTCAAGGTTGTAACAGTATTTATGTCCCTACTAAGTATTTAACAAATTATTGCAGCAATAAAAAAAACCTTGCTCTGTCTTAATTTGTTATCGATTTTAATGATATTTTTTGTTAACGTCATGCATATAGGGGGATTCCACCTCGTAAATGCAGTGAACTTTTTGAGATTAACTCAAGATTTTCGATTTCGAGATTAATCACTAAGCCATAAAAAAATCATTAGTTGTTCGCTGTCCGGTATTGAACAGAAGTATAAGGAGTATAACGTGCACTTAACGTACATTCCTATGGATATAATATCGATGAAAGTGAATTAGTTACAGGGTATTATTTAATAGCTAAGATATTTGTAAAAAGCAGTTTAGGTGCTACATTTTATGTATTAAATATGAATATATTGCTGTAATAAATATTAAAACACCAAATTTATATAACACCAATTTGATCATATTTCAATGACATTTGGTTAGTGGCCTTATTTTACACAAAATTTGAACATTGTTGAAAATAGACCAGGTCAGTCTACTTATATGCTTTAATATAGGCCACATCTGGCATTAGAAAGGAAAATTGTTATCAGATTCCAATAAAATGAGATTCGGGATATTTGTAGGCACATACTCGTAGGAGACAGCATTGAAATTTGACTAGTTTTATATAGCCCTCAAACGAGGGTTGCTATTTTTATTTCGGGTCCTGACAATACTAGTGTTCCTAGATGCAAACTGGAACTTCCATTGGAAACTTTGACATTTTTTAGCATAACTTCAGAACGTTTTCTCATTTGAAGGCGAATTGTTTTGTTTACAGTGTGTTGAAAAACTTATCTCAGCCAAAAAATGGAATTATCCCGTAAACATTTTCGTGCGATGCTTGTTTTACGATTTTCGGCGCGGGTTTTCGAGACAAGAGTGTATAAATCAAAAAAAATCAAAACTTAATCGCTGGTACCAAGAGTTCAGTTTCGGACGTCGTTCGCTCCAGGATGAATTTCGTGAAGGACGTCTAATTTCGGTCACTTTGCCAGAAACCACCGATGCTGTGCGTGATCTGGTTAAGCAAGACCTACATGTGACAACCGTAAGATTGAGGCATACTTGGACATTAGTATGACAAGCATCAATAAGATATTGCATGTTCATTTGGCCGTGAAAAAATGTTCTCGTTGGATTCCACATTATTTGACGAATGCTCAAAAAAGGCTCGGATGGATTGGTGCAAAGAGATTTTGAAAAAGTATAACTGCGGTAGCTCAAAGGCAATGTATAACATTGTCACAGGTGACGAATCATGGATCTATGCATATGAACCCGAAACCAAACAGCAATCGACCGTATGGGTCTTTCAAGACGAGCCAAATCCAGTAATAGATGTTCGTGGAAGAAGTACATCGAAGCAAATGATTGCGTCTTTTTTCGGCATAACTGGCCATATTGCCACAGTGCCTTTAGTGGAACGTAGAACACTCAATTCTGAGTGGTATACAACCATCTGTTTGCCAACAGTGTTCGAAGAAATGAGGAAAGATAATAAGAGAAGACGGATCACTCGACAATGCGAGCTCTCACACATCAGCTGAAACGATGAGCTATTTGACCACTCAAGATGTCGAATTGGTGGGCCATCCACAGTACAGCCCTGATTTGGCACCCAATGGCTTCTTTTTATTCCCTAGCATCAAGAAAAAAATGCGTAGTCAACGTTTTTCATCGCCTAAAACAGCTGTTGAAGTATTTAAAAAATCATGTTTTGGAGGTGTCTTAATTGGAGTAGAAAAAGTGCCTTTAGTGGAACGTAGCAGGTCAATTCTTAGTGGTACACCACAATTTGTTTGCTACAAGAGAACACGAATCATTGTGCACCATAACAATGCAAGCTCTCACACATCGGCTCAAACCAGCGCCTTTTTGATCGGCCAAAAAGTCGAATTGATGGGTCATCCGCAGTACATCCCTGATTTCGCATCCAATGGCTTCTTCTTACTCCCTAGCATCAAGAAAAAAATGCGTGGTCCACGTTTTTCATCGCCCAAAGCAGCTGTTGAAGCGTTCAAAAATCATGTTTTGGCGGTGTCTCAATTGGAGTGGAAAAAGCGCTTCGAAGATTGGTTTGTGCGCATGCAAAAGTGTATTGATCTTAAAGAAGAATATTTTGAAAAACAATAAAAAAAAACATTTCCAATGATAAATTATTGTGTTTTTATTGCCGGACCCGAAATAATATATATAGTATAAATAATAAATACAAGGGCGACCGCAAAAGTAACTGGCCTAACATAAAAAGAACCGTATTTTTGGAATTATTATTATTTATTTTTAAACATAATACACTTCATCAAAAGTTTTTTAATTCCATCCGAAAAATAAGATTTTTCAAGACCTTTAAAATATGCCTCAGTTTCAGCAATAACCTCGCTATTGGACGAAAAATTTTTGCCACCGAGAATTTTTTTTTAAATTTGGAAACAAGAAATAATCAGAAGGAGCTAAATCTGGACTATATGGTGGATGCGGAGCAATTTCAAATCGTAATTCGGCCAGTTTTTGTTGAGTTAAAAATGCAGTGTGTGAAGGAGCATTATCTTGATGAAAAAGAACTTTTTTTCTAAATGCGGTCGTTTTATCTTGATTTCTTCACTCAACCGATCCAATAATGCACAATAATATTCACTATTTATAGTTTTTCCTTTCTAAAGATAATCAATAAATATTATACCCCTTGCATCCCAAAATACTGTGGCCATTACTTTTTCTGCTGACTTAACAGTTTTCGCCTTCTTGGGACCACTTTTACCAGCTTCTATCCATTGTTTTGACTGTTCTTTGCATTCTGGGATGTAGTGATGGATCCATGTTTCATCAACAGTTATGAATCGGCGTAAGAACTCTATTGGATTACACTGATAAATCGCTAAAAGCTCCTCGGAATTGGTCCAACGGGCGATTTTTTGGGGCAAAGTCAACAAACGCGGCATATATCTTGCGTATAGCTTTTTCATGTGGAGTTCATCATGTAAAATACTCCAAACTTGTTTTTCGTGTATTTTAACAATATCAACAAGTTCTCTGAGCTTTATTCGTCTATCTTTAGTCACTTCATTAAATATTTTTCTAATGTTTTCAATAGTAGTAGCAGTTTTCGGTCTTCCAGAGCGTTGTTCATCTTCCGTACTTGAATGACCCATTTCAAATTGTTGAACCCAGAATTTCACGGTGGAGTATGATGATATATTATCACCATGAACAGAATCCAATTCATCTTTGATTAATTGTGGCGTATAACCTTTCATATAAAAGTGTTTAATTACCGCACGAAACTCTTTATTTTCCATTTTTCAAAAATTATAAAACTTGTTTACTTCAATCACCTGTAACAAACAAAATAATCATTAAATATTTCGGAAATTTTGACAGATGGCTTATAAAAAATTGCTTTTAAAAAACAAAAACAAAAAAGTTGCTAGTAAAACAGAAAATGTGCCAGGCCAGTTAGTTTTGCGGTCGCCCTCGTAGTACATGGTTTATAGACTAATTTGGATATTTTAGATTATTGCTCCTATCATAATATTACTTACTATTATTTATCAAAACGAAAATCGATAAAATTTCCAAAAAATAAAATTGAACTTTGGCAAGAAAAACTCTTCGAGGGGCCCTAACGAACTATCAATGGGCATGTCAATAAAATGCACTTAGGAATATTCATAGAAATGTATTCAGATAGAAAAAATTCTCATACGCATGAAAATGACCTTAGATAACCAGAACTTTACATTTTCCATCCGCAACAAGTCAGGCTAACCACAAAAATGTAATACCCCCATGTGGAGTACATGTGTACACCCATTGCTATCTACCTACCGATTCCATGTACAAAATAACTGATTTGTTAGTAAACACTAAAGACAAAAAAACGATGAAGATAATGAGAAAGAAAAAAAACGAAAAGAAGGAAAAGTCTTCTAATATGAAATTATGACCACCAGCATAACTTTTAACATCGCAAACTAATACAATTTATGGGTGAGGAGGAGAGTCTTTGGACGCTACAAAAAAGAAGAGGTACAAAACAAAAAAACATCATCCACGACGGCAACATTGGAATGGACACAAGCATATCACAACAACTACAACACGACGACATAAGAAGTCATTGATGTGAAATTTTTACGATGAATAACCGCAGAGTAATAGAATCTCTTTACTATGTATCTGGTTGACTGGATGCATGCCGGTGCGGCGGCGATGCACCAAGAATGGACGGATCAAATCGGATTGTTGGATGTGTACGGTGGTGTACATACAATGTCATGCACAAACATGTGTAGGCTACATACTCGTATGTATGTCGGTATGCCTGGAACACTTATACTTAATTATGATGATAAACACATAAACCTTAACCTCAAGAAGAATTTAATCCAACATTATGACCGACATTCCTTGCACTGCTCTGCCACTCACTCACTCACTCATTCAGCCTGCCTGCCAGCCAGCGAGCCAGCCTTTGCACGAAAAGAATTTTGCAGCGCAAAAAAAGACAATGTTTTCTTCTCCCGACCACATTACAGCAAACCGCCAAACGCCGTCTTCTTGTGTTTGTTCGTTCGTGGACGTTGCATATAAATGGACAATGGGGATGTAACCGACTGCATGGCGGTGGTGTGATCATCGGGCCACATCGGAGGCGGAGGCCAAGAAGGGACAGGAACATCACCGGCAGCAGCATAAAAAAGCAAAAGGTTTTAAGGCACGCATCCAAAAAGTATGTATGTACATATGTACGTACGTACATATTTTAAGCTGATGCCATACAGGCCGGCACTATCGTCGTATCTTGTTTAGTACTGCCCACATTCCACTCTGTTCAATCACCTTGAAAAAGCTTGAATATCTTTTGCTGTTTTTTCTTCGTTTTTTAGGAAAACAAACTAAGCCAACAGTTTAGTTTGTACTTTTATGCTATGATGGCTTGTAAAGAAAATTTTCTATTGCAAAGAATTTGAGAAATTTCTTGGATTCTTTTTGAAAGGAAAAAGAGCCATCAACTATATTAAAGGATCCAAAGGGTTTTTATACAATCGAGCAGAAAATTGGAAACGTGAAAACATCAGTGGATCAATAATCGCTTCTACGAAAAATCAACACCGCGAAGGTCCTCTTAGAAACACGAGGATCGTGAATTGTATCTGACAAACTTACTTCTGTATTTTATTTGGTAGCGGCGTGTCACACTGTGGTTAATCAATTCTGGCATTTCAAAGCGAATATCAGAAATATTAAACTGTATCTACGATGTTCAAAATAATACAGAAACATCATTGACTTCTCCATTCCTACGAATAGGGCATGTTTATGTAAGTTTTCAGCCGTGGTAGAACCTTTGGAGGCATGTAGTATCTTTTGAAACCGTTTTGTGAAAATATTAACCCTGCCGCACTGAACCGCCTGTTGTCACTCATATCCAATTCGTCAGAATGGAGAATTTTATTAAGGCACTAGAATCAATATTTAGTACGTCGGTGATGCCATCTAGGAACCCTAAACGAAATGCTTTATATCGGTTCATCAGGGCAGTCGCAGAGGAAGAGTTTCGACGTCTTCTTCTCGCAGCTACGGAAGTAGTCATAATTATGCTAGTTAAGACGTCGCGCATGGTTACCAGTGTCCTGTAAATACTGATAACAGTCTTGATATGTCCTTCCTATTGTGGACGATGAGAAATTTGATCGTTTTAGTGGTTTTCTCGAGATTCGCCATGGATCTAAGCCTCTCCACCTGAAGCTGGCCCTTGACAGGAAGTGCTGGCCGTGCGAATGTAGCAGATCTTGTCCTTTCGTGCATTCCTGTAGAAATTTGGTGACCAGGTATCCACATGTCCCAGCCAACGATTGCTGATGTTCAATCACTGACAGCGAGTTCGTGGAAAAGTCCAACCAATGCTACGGTGGAAATACCATGTCAAGCAAGACCTAAGGTCTCCTGTCTCACCCCTTAAAAAGGAAACATCCTAATAATTGCTTAATTTGTTACGAATGATCTGTACACAAAGGATGTTACGAATTCCGATATCAATATGGGAATTAATTGTGGAATTCAGAATATTGTAAAAATGGAGCAGATAGGAAGGTTCCCTACAGCAAGAATACCGGGAGATTTTTTCTACCAATAGAGCACTTAACATTTGTAACCAATAACTAAACCAGTTTTGAGAAAAATAAATATTTTAGGAAGTGAACTAATTTAAATAAAGTATTGTGAAGTTTTTATTTTGATTTTATAAATTTTATATGAAGCCCCCACATCTGGGTCGGTTGTGTTAAGGTCATCTGCTGCATAGGGCGCTTATGCTTGTCAGTTTTAGCTGTTTATCCTACTACGAGTATTTTGTTTTTTTTTTGAGCATCGGTGTTTTGCGTATCACAAGCTCGTCAATGGGATGCGCTCCTCTGATATAAGTGACATCATTCAGAGATCAGATTAGATCAATAATTGATAAGCGCATTGATCAACCGTGTTGTCCGTTTGGAGAACCATCTTTCCACAGATGTGCTTCCGACCACAATACGAACAGAACAAAATTAAATATTCGCAAATATTACCCTGACTATTGGCCAGTATATACTTCGAATACAAATATATACTTTGAATACAGCTTTAAATGCGTTTTCTTAAAATAGAAAAAAATAATGTCGGGATCGGAGTTTTTAAGCTGAAGTCAGAGACCAGAGTCGTTCAAAACTGCTGTTGGAGTCGAAGAATATTCGTTCGATCTAAGTAACTAACAAACTACAGCCGTTTTTTAACCAAAGGTTTTGATGGTATTTAGACAGATAACATGTTTTGTTAGTATTTGCTTTTAAACACAAGTTTAACTTTAATGGACCCAGGTCCAAATGGCGAGCTCAATTTCAAAACGTCCTATTTGGGTCCTTCTCAATACCACAATGTTTAACCTTTACGTATGCTTGTACGAGTACGAGTACGAGTATACATGGTATGGAAATGATCCGTGGTTACTCGCTATGAGACTATACAATTGGTATAGCGTACGGTAACATGGCAGAACCGAGTTATAATTTTGAAAAACCTTTGCGCTGTTCTCATCTAGTTTATTGATGATGAAACAGCAAACCAAAAATTCACATTTGACAGTAATATAAACTGTTTTGAATAATTTGTGACCTTAACCTCGTTATGAGAAAGTGAAACCTCTAAAAAATGTATCAGTTAATTATTTTTACTTTTTTCACTCTAGGAAACTTAAATTTAAAACTTTTAAAATTTCAGTTAATGAAGAAGTTGAATTTGAGCGAATTGCCACCACCGCCCGACCAGGTACTTCAATAAAAACAGCTTTTATACCACGACCCAGCACAAGTACACTTAGAAGTTCCACAGCCTTGTCGAGAGGACTGCGAACATCCGAAAGTGGAACAAAACGTTTGTTAACCTCCAGTATGAGTACACGGCCAACGTCAGGAATGGTAAGGTCATACTATTATACTTCCTTTAGTATACTAATAAATTAATTTTCCTTAAGGCACGCCCCGGTACCAGTGGTCTTAGTCGGCCGGGCTCATCCATGGGCAGTCGCCCGGCTTCACGCTGCGGTACGGCCTCTCGTGTTCGCGCTACCTCGGCAGCCGCCTACACAATAGGCGATGCGACGGCTCCTCTTTATCAAGCTTCACGACTGAACCCTACAATCTATGCAGAACGTAAAGTTTTGGTTAAAGCTCTATTTCAATTCCTCTACTATCATGAGGCAGATGTCCTGAAATCCTATTCCCTGTGTGAGGCTGTGATGGAGGCAAACAAACAGAAACGGGGATCATCAGCTTCATTGCGTTCCCTGGCCAACTGTGACGAATGGTGGTGGCAACAGCAAATGGGCCGTTGTCTGCTGGCGTTGAAATATCCTCGCAAGGCTGAAACATACCTGCAGCAATCGTTGGCAAACTTTCCGCATCCTGATACGTATATTTTGCTTTCGCGACTCTATCAACGTTTAGATCAATCGCAACGAGCTGTGGACTTGATACAATCGGCTGTGGATAAACATCCATTCGATGTGACATTTCGCATCGAGCAAGGACGTCTGTTAGATGCAATGTCACAAACGGATGACTCAATGCAAATGTATCGATTAATAGCCAAATTGAATCCAATCAATGTGGAAGCTTTGGCATGCATAGCCTTGAACTACTTTTACGATAATAATCCAGAAATGGCCTTAATGTATTACAGGTGAGAGAGGACGAATGTTAGGATATCTTCAGGATTTGTTCATTCATTTCCTGAACATGTATACTGATACAAATTGAATCTCTCTTGTTACTAAGAAATTTGTGTCTCAGTCCTACTAAGGAAATGTTGTGTCTCAGTATGACTGAGACATATTTTCCTTAAGAAACTTGTGCCTCAGTCCGACTGAGATATATTTTCCTTAAGAAAATTGTGTCTCAGTCCGACTGAGACATATTTTCCTTAATAAAATTGTGTCTCAGTCCGACTGAGACATATTTTCCTTAAGAAAATTGTGTCTCAGTCCGACTGAGACATATTTTCCTTAAGAAAATTGTGTCTCAGTCTGACTGAGACATATTTTCCTTAAGAAAATTGTGTCTCAGTCTGACTGAGACATATTTTCCTTAAGAAAATTGCGTCTCAGTCTGACTGAGACATATTTTCCTTAAGAAAATTGCGTCTCAGTCTGACTGAGACATATTTTCCTTAAGAAAATTGTGTCTCAGTCTGACTGAGACATATTTTCCTCAAGAAAATTGTGTCTCAGTCCGACTGAGACATATTTTCCTTAAGAAAATTGTGTCTCAGTCCGACTGAGACATATTTTCCTTAAGAAAATTGTATCTCAGTCCGACTGAGACATATTTTCCTTAAGAAAATTGTGTCTCAGTCCGACTGAGACATATTTTCCTTAAGAAAATTGTGTCTCAGTCCGACTGAGACATATTTTCCTTAAGAAAATTGTGTCTCAGTCCGACTGAGACATATTTTCCTTAAGAAAATTGTGTCTCAGTCCGACTGAGACATATTTTCCTTAAGAAAATTGTGTCTCAGTCCGACTGAGACATATTTTCCTTAAGAAAATTGTGTCTCAGTCCGACTGAGACATATTTTCCTTAAGAAAATTGTGTCTCAGTCCGACTGAGACATATTTTCCTTAAGAAAATTGTGTCTCAGTCCGACTGAGACATATTTTCCTTAAGAAAATTGTGTCTCAGTCCGACTGAGACATATTTTCCTTAAGAAAATTGTGTCTCAGTCCGACTGAGACATATTTTCCTTAAGAAAATTGTGTCTCAGTCCGACTGAGACATATTTTCCTTAAGAAAATTGTGTCTCAGTCCGACTGAGACATATTTTCCTTAAGAAAATTGTGTCTCAGTCCGACTGAGACATATTTTCCTTAAGAAAATTGTGTCTCAGTCCGACTGAGACATATTTTCCTTAAGAAAATTGTGTCTCAGTCCGACTGAGACATATTTTCCTTAAGAAAATTGTGTCTCAGTCCGACTGAGACATATTTTCCTTAAGAAAATTGTGTCTCAGTCCGACTGAGACATATTTTCCTTAAGAAAATTGTGTCTCAGTCCGACTGAGACAAATTTTCCTTAAGAAAATTGTGTCTCAGTCCGACTGAGACATATTTTCCTTAAGAAAATTGTGTCTCAGTCCGACTGAGACATATTTTCCTTAAGAAAATTGTGTCTCAGTCCGACTGAGACATATTTTCCTTAAGAAAATTGTGTCTCAGTCCGACTGAGACATATTTTCCTTAAGAAAATTGTGTCTTAGTCCGACTGAGACATATTTTCCTTAAGAAAATTGTGTCTCAGTCCGACTGAGACATATTTTCCTTAAGAAAATTGTGTCTCAGTCCGAATGAGACACATTTTCCTTAAACAACTGTGTCTCAGTGCAACCGAAACATATTTTGTTTGAAGAATATTTATTTTAATCCTAAAATTATCTCTCTTCCATTACAGACGTATTCTTTCGTTGGGAGTCCATTCAGCTGAACTGTACTGCAATATAGGGCTGTGTTGCCTGTACGGAGGACAAATCGATTTGGTTTTACCCTGCTTTCAGAGAGCTATACTAACAGCGAAGACACCGGAGCAAAAGGCCGATATTTGGTATAACCTAAGTTTTGTGGCAATTGTAAGTTTATATTTTTAGGTTTTGCAATGACAATATCTACATTTCCTCCTGGTCTTTTGTTTTAGACTACCGGTGACTTTAACTTAGCAAAACGTTGCCTACAACTTTGCCTCACCTCTGATGCTCGAAATGGGGCTGCCCTCAATAATCTAGCCGTATTGGCCGCTTACACGGGTGATATTCTGAAAGCGAAATCATACCTGAATGCCGCTCAAGATGTGCTGCAAGACTCGTCGGAAATCGAAAACAATTTAAAGTACATGGATGAACATTATAAATTGTAATTTGTGTTTAGCTGTTGTTGAAATAAAATTAAGCTAGCTTAAGTTAATGGGTTGATAGTATTGTCATTCCACGGCGGTTTAGGGTATTTTAAGCCAATCATAAATCAAATCGAAGCCGTCCTTGGTCACAGGACTCACTTCGATTATGGTGACCTTTTGACGAATTTCCTTTTGTAGTTTAGACATTTGCAACATCAACAAAGCCTCGTTACGCATCTGGCGATAGGCATAGTCCATTTTGGAGAGAACCAATAAAATGCGAACCTTTTGCAGACGTGGTTCAGCCAAAATCGAATAGAATAGAACACCTAGACAAACAACCTTCCGTTAGATCTCGCATTATGTTCAATTAAAAAGTATAATTAAGTTTTACCTGCCGCTGATATCTGACACAAATTGGCGGTATCCACCACATACATCAATTTCTTCACATCATTAAAGTATTGCCGCCATATGGGTGCCATAGATCCGCCAATTTCCAATATTCGTATGGACTTTAAAGGTGGCAATGATTTCACCTTTTTCTGTCCTAGCCCATCACCTGTATTTTTATTCGACTCTGTGGATGGTGGTGGAGGCGGTGGTGTAGGTTTCTTGGCATCTTCCCCACTCGAGTGGGTGGGAAAGACAATGTTATAAATGCCCGTTCCAATTGTGGGAGTCGAATAGGAAGTCTCGTCTATCAAGTCATTTTCTTGCAGGGCTTTTAGCAGATGGGTTTTACCAGATCTTTTGGGGCCCAAGCAAATGCACGATATCATTGTGAACGTAATAAAAATGCAGATTTACCAGTCAATTTTCAAAATGCTTGTTTACAATAAACAACCTATTGTTGCCAAGGTTACGTGTAAGGGTCGATGACAGGAATACTTTTATCTGTAAAGGGTATTTATAGTTGGTGCAATTTTTAAACAACAAAGTTACTTCCAAAAAATCGGTAAGGTTTTTAACATGCATCGGTTTCCTCCTGCCCAACAAATCAAAATTCTGGTTCAGTAGGAAATAGGCGAAAATTTCAACCAAAAAAAGCGCTGAAGAAGCTCATTTTTAAAGCGAAGTTAAAATTGTTGTTAAGAATGCGGGCAAGTATTCGACCAAGCGGTTTATGGCATGGCGGCTAGGGGATGGACTTTGTGAAGCGACTGGAAACAATTCCCTTGAATTTCAATGATGTTTTAATCCCGATTCCCGGGAATTTTTTCATGGGACTCGCAAAAAACAATAACAAAAAAATTTATTGCAATAAAAACATCTACAATAAAATAGTCTTGTACTTCATAATAAAAAAATAATTCACAAAATGTATGTTTTCAGTCAATACGATTTTTTTTTGCTGAAGTCCCCGCAGTTGCTTCTGTCGCGGCAAAAACGAATTTGTCTGAAGTCAGTCATTATTATTGTCCGTCATTGGTTCTTCTGCCAAATTTCATTATAATCGGACCAGAATTGCGAACTGACAAGCTTTACATGGGCAGCAGACATACATAGTAAATTCGAACCAGCTCATGATTCTGAGTTTCTCGGTACACTAGCATCGGTGGGTCTAGCTCAAATATTTTTAGTAGTTACAAAACTAACTTACAACACAGGTTGGGGCACGAATCGTGCTATAAAAAGAAAACAAAATAGCTTTTTTGTGTGAGCAATCAGCTTGTTCATTCCCAGTAAACCAAATTTGCCGACAATGTCTGATATCAGACAATTCTGAAGAATATCTGAATTCTATCAAGAATTCTTACCGAAATCGTTACGAATTCTGTTCGATTTGTCTGAGGATTTTTTATTATGTTCCGAAATATCTGAACAAATTCCGCCCGAATTTTTTAAGACTTGTCTGTGTGATCTTTATTCATTTTTTGTTCAGACTTTTCTAAAGAACTCGCAACGAATTCTTAACTATCTATGTTAGGTAGTCTATTCGTTTAAATTGTTTGTTATTTGCTTTATATTTTAAAGTTATTGTTATTGTAAATAATGTTGAAATTAATGATGCTGATTGTGATGAAAGAAGTTATAAACCAGGAACCTATTGCATAGAAGACCTTAGGTCATTTATAAGTGTTTGGTCGGTAAAATATTTAATTTAATTTCAGTTCAGTTAAAATTCGTTGATAATAGCTTGCCAAAAGATGTATGTGCATTGCGTGAAACACTCAGAAATACAACTGTCATGGAAATAGAGAAGGGATCATACTTTCATTATTGTTTGGAATACTGTTTTACAGTTTTTTTTTTAATTTAACAAATTGGAATAATACCAATACTTAATAGTAAATTAATTGTAAATATAGTTATTTAAATATAGTTGAATATATTTATTTTAATATAGATTTGATAGATAGAATTGATAAGACATTCCCTCTTTAAAAGTTCTAAAAGCCTCAGAATTTACCAAGACATCAGCCTAGGATTCATTCAGAATTCGGTTCGAAGTGTCGGCAAAAACATCAGAGTTTAATAAGACCTAATGACATAATTCTGGCCGAAATCGTTCAGAAATCGGTTCGAAATGTCGGTAGAAACATCAGAATTCCCTCAAAAAGGTAGTTCAGAATTTGTGTCAACCCTTGTATATTTTTGGAACAATTTGCTGATTGTCGTATAGAATTCTGACCGAATTCTGAACGTTTGGTTATTTTATTTGGAAGATTGGTATTTAGATTTATTAAAATTAATGCTTGGGATACTAAAAAGAGGATTTGGATAGTGCGGCGGTACCATGCTTTACAGTCCTGCATTTCCGAAGGAAATTTGGGCGGAACTCCCCCGAGTAGATGGACTATTATGAGGCTGGTTAACATGTTTGCCGAATCTAAAAGCATGTTAGGTTCAAGAAACCATCGCGTCTGTAGCACTAATGGAAAACATAGTACAAATGTACCATTTGTGGTAAAATTGAGGACTCGTATGGCCAGTAATACTCTAAAACCAGTTTTGGTACAATTCACTGCCGTCAGAATATTATTTTAACAAATTCTTTACAGAAGGCTATGATAAATTAAAGATATTAAGGTAAATCTATAAGCTAGGCCAAGTAACGAAACTCCTAAAATTGAAAACTACGGTTCTCGTATTTTTGACAGGGCTGTGGTGGCGATGCAACAGTCAAGAAAAACAGTGCAACTATGGTTAAGAACAAAAGATAAAGTTACAGCAATGAAAATAATTTATTACGGAATATGAATTTCTAGGTTTTGAAAACATCGTTTTTTAAATTTTTATGTAGGTGCAGACATTTATCGGTACCATTTTCTCCACTCGTTTTATAACTTCTTGACCAACTGACGAGATATCTTATTAGTATCACGTCAAATTTATAACTTTCGTAATAGCTTAATATACTTCTTGATAATTTTCGTTTTCAAAATGGAAGTACTCTAAACGTTAGAATTGCACTTGTTCGTACGAGGGCGACCGCAAAACTAACTGGCCTGGCACATTTTCTGTTTTACTAACAACTTTTTTTTTGTTTTTTAAAAGCAATCTTTTATAAGCCATCTGTCAAAATTTCCAAAATATTTAATGATTTTTTTCTTGAAGTAAACAAGTTTTATAATTTTTGAAAAATGGAAAATAAAGAGTTTCGTGCGTTAATTAAACACTTTTATATGAAAGGTTGTACACCACAATTAATCAAAGATGAATTGGATTCTGTTCATGGTGATAATGCACCATCATACTCCACCGTGAAATCCTGGGTTCAACAATTTAAAATGGGTCGTTCAAGTACGGAAGATGGACAACGCTCTGGAAGACCGAAAACTGCTACTACTATTGAAAACATTAGAAAAATATTAAATGAAGTGACTAAAGATAGACGAATAAAGCTCAGAGAACTTGCTGATATTGTTAAAATACACGAAAACCAAGTTTGGAGTATTTTACAAGATGAACTCCACATGAAAAAGCTATCCGCAAGATATGTGCCGCGTTTGTTGACTTTGCCCCAAAAAATCGTCCGTTGGACCAATTCCGAGGCGCTTTTAGCGATTTATCAGCGTAATCCAATAGCGTTCTTGCGCCGATTCGTAACTGTTGATGAAACATGGATCCATCACAACATCCCAGATACAAAGAACAGTCAAAACAATGGATAGAAGCTGGTAAAAGTGGTCACAAGAAGGCGAAAACTGTTAAGTCAGCCGGAAAAGTAATGGCCACAGTATTTTGGGATGCAAGGGGTATAATATTTATTGATTATCTTGAGAAAGGAAAAACTATAAATAGTGAATATTATTGTGCATTATTGGATCGGTTGAGTGAAGAAATTAAGATAAAACGACCGCATTTAGAAAAAAAAGTTCTTTTTATCAAGATAATGCTCCTTCACACACTGCATGTTTAACTCAACAAAAACTGGCCGAATTACGATTTGAAATTGCTCCGCATCCACCATATAGTCCGGATTTAGCTCCTTCTGATTATTTCTTGTTTCCAAATTAAAAAAAAAAATTCTCGGTGGCAAAAAATGTTCGTCCAATAGCGAGGTTATTGCTGAAACTGAGGCATATTTTGAAGGTCTTGAAAAATCTTTTTTTTCGGATGGAATTAAAAAACTTGAAAAACGTTTGATGAAGTGTATTGAGTTGGAAGGAGACTATGTTGAAAAATAAATAATAATAATTCAAAAAAACGGTTCTTTTTATGTTAGGCCAGTTACTTTTGCGGTCGCCCTCGTAGGTAGAGAGTGCATAAGATTCCGTCTTTCTTCCAAAAGTTATCACATCAGAGCGAATGCGCAACGGCGATGTCTAGATTTCCGTTTAAAAATTGGCAATTTTTTTAATAATGTCAACAGGTACATTTCTCAAGCAGGTGCTGATTATTCTCAAGACTATCAGAATAGCAAAATCTTTTGTTTTGGTTGTGCATCGGTGGTATTAGTTTTGCGAATCAAAATTTCATATGTATTTTAATAGGAAGTTCTCCTCTAAGCCAAGTAGCCTAACTCTCTAAATCGGAGCGTTAGCTCGTATTTGTTTAGATTGTTTCGTATAGATTGCACAATGCTTTACATGGAAAATTCGTTCACCAGCTCTGCTGTCCGTCAGTTCAACACACAGAGGTGTTTCCAATCACATACGATAAAAACAGACTCAAATGATATGTCCCTAAACATAAATTCCTCTTTCGTTAAAGATAGAGGACATCTTCTGAGTTTTATTCTGATAAAGAATAGTTTTAAATAAGGGGTGGTTAAATTTTAAGGGCCGATGTTGAATGCGAACCACACCTAAACATCAAGTTTTTTTCTGCATTTCTTTCGATATTACTCAATTTCAGACTAACTCAATTTATACCATGGAAAGCTACACAAGCGAGCAACGCGTTAAAGTTCGGCAACAATGGATGATCAATTTTCGTAGAAAATCATCTTTAGTGATGAGGCACATTTTCACATTAGTGGATTCGTCAATAAGAAGAATTGTCGCATTTGGGTGAATATAATAGTAAATAAAATAATTCAAGAGTGGTTGTCGAAGAAACAATGAACCTACAAAGAGTGACTGTTTGCTGCTTTTTATAGGCTGGCGGCATCATCGGGCCGTATTTTTTCCAAAATGAGGCCGGTCAGGCAGTTACTGTGCATGGTGTTTGCTATCGTGAGGTGATAACGAACTTTTTATGGCCCGAATTGAAAGATATGGATGTGGACGTTATGTGGCTCGTTAATGGCTCTTTTCATTTCTTTATTGACATGTAATTCGAAGCCCACTGGGGCCTATTAAAGCTAAATTACAATATGCATCAAAATGTTAAATAGAACATCATAAACTACTAGAGAAAATTCAGTATAAAATCAAATAAATAATATAAATTTAAAAATCCTAATATTTCCTAATAAAAGAGAAAAAAACCTGATGAAAGCATATAAGTGATAATCAAGAAACCGAAGAAAAAAAAACATATAAATAAAAGCATTACTCTGTACTTGAACGAAAATGTTCCATTAAATGTTTACGAAATGTCATGGAAGACAAATTAAACGTTTTTAAACTGCTTGGCAAAATGTTAAATAGTCGGGCTACTCTTACGAGGAATGATCGATCCATAAGCGGTGTTACCTTTGGAATAATTAACTGTATGTTGCGAATTGAGTGACTGAAAACAAATGAATTAGCTAGGAACAAAGGAGATTGAAGTTTGTATATCTTGTAAAAAAAATATAGCAACCGAAGGTGCACAAATTCCACAAAGGAACAGCCTAAAAAGTCATTCACAAACGGCGATATGTGAGCATACGGTTTAACAGAATATACATAGCGCATAACTCTATGAAGCACTGTCTTTATAATATTCATATTACTTTGAGTAGTTCCTGTATATACCTCTAGGCAGTACAAAATATTTGGCATAATTAAGCCATGAACCAGTTTTGTTTTTACCCAACGAGGTAAAACTAAATTGGTGTTGTATATTTGACGAAGTGTGAAACTAATACGTGAAGCAATACTGCGAATATGCTGCTCAAAGCAACATTTGTTATCCAGTAGTATTCCCAAACACGTAATACTCTGAACGAATTCTATAGACGTACCATTGTATTGCAAATCTAGGTTGATAGAAGATGATGATGAAAACAGTATTGCCTTTGTTTTAGAAGGATTAATACTAAGCTTGTTAGAGGACATCCATACGCTCAATAATTTTAAAATATAATTAGTTTTTGCTTGTAGAACATCCAAATACTGGATTTCTCCGCCCAATAATAGCTGAACATCATCAGCAAAAGAGTATGGTGTACACCAATCGCCTAGACTTTTGAAAAGGTCATTACTAAACAGCACAAACAAAATTGGACCAAGAACAGAGCCCTGAGGGACCCCACTCCTAACAGACAAAACAGACGATGCGACTCCATTGACACGAACAAACTGCTTTCTACCACATAAATAAGAAAGCATTAAACTACAGGCACTTTTCCCAAGTCCATAATCTTTATGCAATTTATTTATCAAAATTCCATAATCTCAAAGGCTTTTTCTAAATCCAAAGACAAAACCATACACATTTTTTGATCATGAGTATTCTTCCTTATTGAGTCAGTAAGGCCAATTAAAAGAGCAGAGGTACTCCTGTCGTTCCGGAAACCACATTGGCAATCATTAAGCAGCGATTTACTCTCAATATGGTCTAACAACTGCCGCTTAAGAATATTTTCCACAACTTTTGACAGGATGGGAAGCAAAGAAATGGGTCTTAAGTTGTCAGTAGAATTCGAGCTTGACTTCTTTTGAATTGGTGTCACTATGGCTACTTTCCAATCATTAGGAAAGCAGGAAGTCATTATTATAGTGTTCACTAAATGAAGAAAGTGATTTGATATAAACGGAAATACTACTTTAAGAAATTTAAGAGATATCTCATCACAACCAGAGGCGTTAGACTTGATTGACATAAAAGCCTGTATCAAGTCATTAGAGGAGACGTTATAAAAAGAAAACCCATCTTCCCCAATAATTTGGTTAAAAAAACTACGAAAACTTCAATGTCCGTGTTATCTCACGTCGTGGCGTTGTTAATTGGCCGTCAAGATCATGTGATTTGACACCGTTTAACTTCTTTCTTTGGGGTTATTTGAAAGAAAAGGTGTACGTCGATAAGCCAGCAACAGTTAAAGAGCTAAAGGATGAGATAATTCGGCACATCCCCGGCATAGAACCTCAATTATGCCTCAGCGTCATTGAAAATTTGGACCATCGGATGAAGGTGTGCTGACGAGGTCGCGGCGGCCATTTGGCCGATATTTTATTCCATACATAATTGAGCCATACCAATATTATCATAATAAAAAGAAATGACAATAATTTCCTAAATAATTTGTGTTTTATTCAAAGTCAACATCGGCCCTTAAAATTTAACCACCCTTTATAAGTTTTTAATATTCGTATGGGCCTCTGGTGATCCTCGCTGCAATAAGCTTATCTTGTTGTTCTTTTCAGTTGGAATCTGGTCTGAAGAACTTAGTTTAATTTTGGTACAGTTATTTTAGTTTTGGTACAATTGTGTAGTCATTTAATGTTTAGTGAATTCCATCACTGGCCTGTAGCATCAATTCAGGCAAATCCCAGCGTTTCGACTCAAAACTAATCGGCGCAAATTGCAGTTAGCAGACGGTCAGTAAAACGGATAATTTACGATGACTTAAACTTGTTTCCGTACAAAGTCCAAATTAAACCCTCTGGATTCGCTTACTCGAATGGAATTTGGCGAAAAAATTATTAAAATGGACGAAGAAGACAACATTGCTTTATGTCTGATGAGGCCCATTTTGATCTAAAAGCATATTTGCCGTATATGGAGTGAGTCGCATCCATAAATAATCCATTAGACGGAACTGCACCCAGAACAAGTTACTGTGTGGTGCGCAGTTTCATCAAGCTGCATTGTGGGGCCATACTTCTTTGAAGAAAACAATGTTACAGTGACTGTCAACGGGAATGATTTAAAGATGTTAAGGGAGGTTTTTTGCCCAGAATTCAATTCAACAGGATTTGGTTCCAGCATATCCCAAAAAAAGCATGTCTCTCAACCACTACTTTTATATTTAGGAAGACAAATAAAGCGAATTGTCCTCAAGAATGTAAATCGCAATTTTATCTCGGATCGCAATAATAAAGACCCCGATAAACCTATAATGTTTAAAGTTACGGGTAGGCGGGAATGATAAAGAAAGAACAAACCACGCTTAGTATCCTTCACACATGTTGTGATTCTTTAGTCTCAAAACTAAAAGTTGGCCCACAAGATAACCTAAAAATACAAGAATCCATTAACAACTTTCGGGCGGGGTAAAAGTGTTAAAGCCATGAAAAGGCTACTCGGTCCAGGCATTTGCCAACGGATGGCATATATTTGGATATCTGTGAGACCCACATTAACTAAAACACAGCCTTAAATTATTTATACAGAACCAACTGTATCATGGCTTCCCAAGCCAACTTGGCGAAGAAGAACAACATACATAAAAAAATACTACGATAACATACCGGATAAAATTAACGCCATTTTCCATATGCATCTTACGTCCTTGTTGAACTTCATTCAGCTTTGTTTTTAATAAAAAAAAACTACTACAACAATCAGCATACTAGTTGTATATAATCATTTTAGATGTTTAATTCTCATTAATTATTAAATTCAAATCAGAACAGTAAAATTGGCAAACTTTATAAATTCATCTTCTTTTTTGCAATGGCTGTGGTGTGCAATACGGAGTGATAGCATATTATTATTGCAAAGAGTTGCCGCACTGTTTTGGAGTTCGCATGAATATAACGGAAAAACACAATGAGAGTTCTTCCTAGAGAGGCTTAAATCTAGCTTAATGCCATGTCTACACTACATCGCGAATTACCTAATTCGTCCTCTGAATTACTTACGCAAATTACCATGTTTACACTACACGTACTTAATTCGATTTGACAGTTGATTTTGCTTTGGTATTCCAAAGAAAAACAAACTCCTCTTTTTTTATTCAATCTATAGAACTGAATTCCTCTTACTTTTAATTGGGGAATGCAGTATATCATAGATATATAATTGCATTTGGTTTTTTGCAATTAGGTGAATAGAAAAAGAGAGAGTAAATGGGAGTAGAGCAGTATTTATACATATTTATTTTGACTATTTAAAATTAATTACCACCAAACAACGTTATTCGCTCTTATAATTTTGTATGGTAAGTAACGTAATTCGCAATGTAATTGGGAGTTGAATTACGAATGAGAGCGCGAATTACGAAAAATGACTGTAGTGCAAACGCCATATAAGTGTTATACCATAGACTGACGACAGCGTTAATGTGCATTAAAAATCTACTAATGCAAATTAACAGTGTCTGCATTTATGTAACTGTATTTAGTAAACAGCTGTTTGATTGAAAACAACTGTTTGTCAACTAGTTATTTATTTATTTATTGAAAAGATGTTTTACAAATTAAATTTGAAAAATACAAAATAACAACGCAGGGTAACGAGACCATTATGCGTATCTAGTAGTTATAAATTAGATTTGATTAGTATGAGTTTTGTGTTTACCGAAGCTTTGACTGATTTCAAATAATGGATTATGTTCTGAGCCGTCTAATATTGCTGTTAATGGTTTGTTTATTTTAGATATGGGGCAGTTTAAAAGCACATGCTGGATACTCAAATCATGATGACAGTATTCACATTGTACGATGTTTGTGTGGTGAAAATAGTGTTGGGTATTAAACAGGGCTTTTCCAACTCTAAGGCGAGCAAGCATTATACTTTACATTGTGGTCTTGTAAATTGGCTATGTTAACGTTGTGTCAACTATTTTTTGCCATTTAGCTCGATAAAAAATGGATAAAAGAGATTAATAACGAATAGCAGTTATGCTGTTGGCAAAAAACAGCAATTTATTTGAACGAAAGCTGAAATTACTTTTGTAAAATTGGCCCACACTGCAAAAATTGTACATACACTACCAACCAGGGCTGATAAAGTTGATACCTTGATACTTTTTGACTTGGAAAAGTACCGTGATAATCCCGCAACTCAATGGATGTGTATTCCGAAAAGCGTCAATTTTGCGCAATTGAATAGTTTATTATTTACGTACTAAGTATTTCTTATTGCTTGAAAAAATGCTTAAGCCCACAAAAAATTCTTTGAATAGAATTGAAATAGGAAGCACGTAAATAAAAGGCAGCAGGGCTTTTTCAAAAGATGGACCAATATGGTCGAGCTTCGGTAGCTTTGGTATAAGCCGTTCATAACGACCTATAGTAGACCGGGACTCGGCATTTATCTATACATGGGGGCTGCATGAAAACGTGAACCGATATTTTCCAATATAACTAAAATTGTTAATATATTTTGCTCTATACTGAGTTTGACGAAGATCAAATGTTAAATGTGGCTTGTGAAATAGCAGGACCTCAAATCGAGAGAGACCTTTGCATAAGTGCATGGTACATTGGACGATATAATCCAACGTACCATGAAATAGTTTTACCAACAGGACACTAATCTGTGAGAACCTTTGTGTAGGGCTATTCTAAAAATGGACTGGAAATGAGTCTCGTATCGCTCATTACATCCGTGTTGGATGTAATATGTAGCTTTTTTAGCTGGGGATTTTGAGCTAAACCAGAAAGGCCTTAGTAAGCTATGATAAAATAGTCAATTTTAATAGGGTTCTCTCAATAGAATCAGATAGTGGTTCTGAATCGGTTTCATGTATTTTTGGATTACAAACATCAGCACTATACCTTAATACCCTACCACAGAGTAATGTAGAGCTTAAAAAGTACTTTTTTATTCATTTTTTGTACAAATTCGCCAACCAGATGTATCATCCCTGTTACCAACCTTACCAACCAAAAACAACTTAACAGCTGATTTGAGTTGTGATAAATTACGACACTGTTGCCAGATTGAAATACTTAAATGCAGTTCGATTTTGGCTTTCGAACGAAAATGTTCCAATAGATGTTTACGAAATGTCATGGCAGACAAGTAAAGTACACCAATCGCCTAAACGTTTGAAAAGGTCATTAATAAACAGAACAAAAAACAGGGCCGTGAACTGAGCCCTGATGGACCCCATTTTTAACAGGCAAAACAGGCGAAAATACTCCATTACCATAAACAAACTGCTTTCTACCTCTTAAATAAAATCTTTTTGCAATTTGTTGATCAGAATTTCATTATGTACCCTATCGAAGGCTTTGTCTTAATCCAAACACAAAACCATATTTTTTTTTGATCATGAGTATTCTTCCTTATTGAGTCGGTAAGGCCAATTAATAGAGCAGAGGTATTTCTGTTGTTTCAGAAACCATATTGGCAATTATTCAGTACGATTTGTTTTCAATATAGTTGAATAACTGGCAGTTAAGAATATTTTCCACAATTTTTGACAGGATAGGAAGCAAATAAATTCTTCATTTGAAACTTAACACGTGGAGTCACATATACTTATAAACATAAACACACGGACACAACTGGTTTTTCCTTTTTCATCATTATTAGGACGCTATTTGGACATTTTTTTGTATAGATAAAGTTACAATATTCAGTTGCAATATTTAAAACAACAAAGCTTGTTATTTTAATTAAACCTGTGATGGTAATTGAAACGAAATGTAAACTAATCGTAAGTTTTATGTTATTAAAAAAAACGAGAATATATATTAATTAAATTTTTTTTGTCAAAACCAGCTTTTAATCAAAAAATAAATTCTTATGAGGATGTCGGAAAAAAAACCGACGAAACGTTGAGAAAAAATATTTAAATAATGAATTAGTTTGATTTATTATACTGACCATAGTTAGCCCATTAAAAACAAAAAAAAGTAAATCGCAATTATATTGTTTTCAAGATAAACTTTTCTATTAGTTTTCTTTGTGCATGTTGTCAAATATTTATTGCATGGATATGCTTAGTAGAAAAGAAATTGCAATTATCGTGTTATAAAGTGTTCGTTTTCAATTTGCTTATACCGAAAACAATTATTTTCTTTAAAAAAAAATCGCCATAATTTTAACTTTTAAAAATATGCATCATCGTAAAATCGCCACACACAAGTTTGGCAATTTTCACATTAGAAGTTTACTTTATTTACGAGTCAATAATCTCGCGAGTTGCATAATCACAGTTTTTGTTGTTTCCTAAATTCGGAACCTCTTGTTAGACATTGTTTTGTCCTGGTGTTATATTAGTTATAAATACTTATTTCGTACTCATTGCATAATTTCGTATATAATAAAAAGAAAAAAATAACATGGTAACTTTTATTCCTTTCACTTTTTTCTTCCTGTCCTTGATCAGGCTGGAACGTCGATCTTTTCCTAAATATTTTGTCTTCATAATTTATTGCAAAAACATGTCAAGCACTTAAAATTTCTTACTACTAACTTATCGAATCCTAAGCTTTATTTTACAATATTTACAAGTTTTTAAAAATCGTCAATTTCGCGTTTTCCACTAAAATGCAGTCGTTTGGTAAAATTTTAGTTTAAACTCGTCAAAATGATGATAAATCGTCAAAATTGGCAGCCCTGTGTGTGATCTGTGTTTCCGTTACTTTTCTACTCTAACTGGAAAATAGTATGGCAACTTTAATGTTAACAGTCTACAGTTCTTTACAAATTACTGCGAAAAAGTCGAAAGAAATGTTAAAAGTGGTTTTGCGAGAAGTTTTACTTTGAATATTTAGAAACGCTTTGATGGAATAGAAAATGGACGAGTGAATAATAATTGGTGAACAACGACGATATAAATGCACAAAAGGCTGCAGATGGGACAATTTTTTCAGGTATGTGATGCATTACATTTATTTTACTTGGCTTTGCGTGTCACAATCATGGCGCCACACGTGAATTTTATTTATGAAAAAGCATTACTATTAGCCTTCAAGGCGATTACGGTTTATTGCCGGTAAATATCGAAATGCAATGCGCTCATGAACATATTTTCTAATTTCCAAAATCATTTTCCAAAATTTCTCAATATTCACAAGCCAAAGTAAAAAATATCCGCTTGTTCAGAATTGCCTAGACACAACGAACATATACAAGGGTAAAGATGTAGTTCGGCCGTGCCGAAGCATTTATACCCTCCATCATGCATTACGGTCCAACATAAAAATTGTGTCAAGGGGCCAGGCTCCAACCTCTTTTCTAACAGGGTGTGTTTCCTTCCATACTAACATCATTTCGGTATTACTTTACGAGATATAGCCTACCAAAGTTCAGAGTTGTCACGCCTTTTTGTCAAATTTTAAAACCATATGTGACGCGCAAAATAGGATAGATGGAATTAACTCGTTACCATTTTCGTGCTTTAATTTCTCACAACTTTTGACGTGGATTATCATGACAAGAGTGCATCGATGAACTTAAATCTTTGTACGGCGATGAAGCACCATCCTATAGCACTGTAAAAAACTGGTTTAATGAATTCGTGAAGGTCATCCAAAAACGGCCGTTGTGCCCGAGAACATCTATGCCGTGAGTGAACTGGTAATACAAGATCGTCATGTGATATACCGTGCGATAGAGGCATCCTTGGGCATATTTTCCACCAGCATACATTCGATATTGCATTAACAGCGACCCTGTGTGTCTTTGAAGACGAGCCAAATCCAACGAAAGTTGTTCGTGGAAGAAGCACTTCGAAGCAAATGGTCGCCTGTTTCTTTGGCAAAACTGGACATGTGGCGACTGTTCCGTTTGAGCAACGTAGGACGGTCAATTCTGAGTGGTACACCACAACTTGTTTGCCTAAAAATGCGAATGTTTATCATAAAAAATGGTTTTAATGTTTTTTAAAGTATTCTCCAGCATGCGCTCAAAGCAATTGTCAAAGCATTTTTTCCACTCCAATTGAGCCACCTCCAAAACGATTCAACACCATCTTCTGGCGACGAAATTCGTTGACCACGCATTTTTTTCTTAATGTGCGGGAATAGAAAAAGGTCATTGGGGGCCAAGTCAGGGCTGTACGCAGATGACCCATCAATTTGACGTTTTGGCAGGTAAAAAAAGCGCTGGTTCAATTCTGATTCGTCTTCTCTTGTTCGTTTTTCGAATTACCTTGAAGACTTCAGGCAAACAAATTGTGGTGTACCACTCAGAATTGACCTTCCTACGTTGCTCAAGCGGAGCAGTCGCCGCATGACCAGTTTTGCCGAATCACATTTGCTTGAAAGTGCTTCTTCCACGAACAACTTTCGTTGGATTTGGCTCGTCTTCGAGCTCATACTCATAGATACATTATTCGTCACCTATGACGATCCTATAAACGTCTTTTGAAGCACCGCGGTCGTATTTTTTCAAAATTTCTTTGCACCAATCAACACGAGCCTTATTATGAGCGATTGTCAAATTGTGATGGATCCAACCAGAACAAACCTTTTTTACGTCCAGGTGTTCATGCAATATCGAATGTATGCTGGTGGAAGAAATGTCCAAGGATAACTCCAACTAATGGTATGTCACATGACGATCTTGCATTATCTGTGCACTCACGGCATCAATGTTCTCTGGCTCAACGGCCGTTTTTGGACGACCGTCGTCTCTAAGCGAGCGTCGGCCACGATTGATCATCGAAAAATGATAGCCCGAAAATTTTCACAAGTTAATTCCATGTTTTGCCAAATTGATTTTTTCAAGTCACTGTAAACTACACAAATAATGCTCGTACGTCAAAACGTTCTGAGTACGTTTATGATTTAAAACTGTAAATGTGGGACATCGAAGCAGAGGGAAAAAGTACACAAGTTAGATTCGTACGGATCCGACAATGAAATACCCAACACCACTCCAATATTCAGAAGAATCCACGCCTCGCTCTGGAGTTCGAGCGAAGCCGGAATAAATATGACTGTTAGAGCGGCAGTGTTATATTTCGTTGGGACTAAATGAAAACATAGACCAATATGTAGCGATTTCGCCTAGGCTAATTATAGGTCCACTAAACGCGTTATGCTTCATTTGAACTAGATCCAGTTTGAAATGTATTCTGCATAGGAGGTTGGATCCCAAATTGAAAAGATCATTTATATGGGGGTCGTATCAAAAGAATGACTAGTATTGCCGAGATTGAGTAAGAATAGATAAAAGTCGCTCATAACGCACTATGCTTAATTAGTGTGCCTAATCAATCAATCAATGTCACTTTGCCATTTTGTTAAAAACTTGTCTTCTATTTAAATACAGAAGCAAGAGGTCTTGAGCCGGTTTAATCCCTGTTCAAAGTGTGCCTAACCTTCATCTCCGAAGGGACCCTTGTGTTGGGTCTATTTGAAAACATGGGCTCATAACGACCAATTGGATATTACATTTGTTAGGACATGGTGTAATGTGTGGCTTCTAGAACGACAAGACCTCGATCGGAATGAGGTTTGAGCGGAAGCTATTCTGATAGGTGGTCGCTCAAAATTTACTAAGAAAAATTTCCGTAGGTAATTTGTGGCTTTTGACCGTGCAGGAATTCAAATCGTATGAACCTTAGTGTGGGTGCCATTCAAAAATATGGACCTAAAAGATCCAGTTTCGCCAGAGTTAATTTAAGCATAATGAGGAATAATTTGTGGTTTCTAACGCTGAAAAAAATAAAATTGAGAGGGACCTTCGTGTGGGGGCTATTTGAAAACATGGATCAATATGGTCCAATTGTAACAGAGAATGACCATGGTCGCTTTAAACGCTCTGTGCGGAATTCGGTCGGTATCAGTAGTCATATGTGGTTTCTAAAGCTGCGGGTACTGAAACGAATTTTGCAAAAAAAATATTCTCCATCGAAGACTACAATTTTGAAATAATTTGGTATAAGGTACGACTCCACGTCTTTATTAATCCTCTATTTCCCCCAAATACAATGTTTTATCGCTAGACCCCGATACAATTAAAGGTTCCTTCGGACTGAAGTCGACATCATTCACGCTGCCATTATGACCGGGCAGTTTATATAAAATTCTTCTACTGGTCGTATCCCAAACGTAGACATAACGATCTGCGGAACCGGCTGAAATTTTACTACCATCCGGTGACCAGGCGCAACGTAATAAATTCTTTTCAAAATTATGTTGATGGCCCTGGAAAATCTTTACGCATCTCTCGCCCGGTACGTAGGGACGCACATCCCAAATCCTTAACGTATTGTCCATAGAGTTTGATAAGATATATGATCCATCGGGCGATAGGGATAAACCGGTAATGGTATCCGTATGTCCCTTCAGCGAGTGTAGCACCTGTTGTTTACGTACGTCCCATACTTTAACTTCATTATCTATGCCACCGGATATGACCTGTTCTGAGGTATCGTTAAAGGTAACTGAAGTCACTTGAAATGGAGCCTCTAAGGTGTGTGCCGACAGTTTTTTTCTGGCATCCCATACACGCACCGTACGATCATCTGAACCGGAGCACAACATTTGTTGGCCTCTGCGAGTGCCATGCAGAGAATTGACAAAGTTTGTGTGACCCTTCAGACGTCTGACCCGCTGGCCAGTGCCAATATCCCAGATAGCCAATGTTTTGTCGGTCGAACAGGTGAATATCTGGGAACCCTCGGTGTTAAAGTGAGCTTCTAGAACTGCCCCTGTATGGCCGGACATGGCGAGTATGTTCTCACAGTCGCCATAGACATTCCATATGTCTGGAAAGAAAAACAGAAAGAGCTCTTGAATTCTTTGCTGTAATTGTAGGGAATTTCCTGCAATTTCTTTACTTACAAATTTGGCGATCATAGCCGGAAGACATCAACATCTCGCCATCCGGATGGAATTCCGTGGTGAAAATCTCTCCCTGGTGGCCCTCAAGTAACATAATAGGCGCTTGCAAGTTGGACGTTCTTCGTACTCCCTGGAAATGTAAATGAAAATGTTACATGTGTAAGGAACTCATACTCCATCTAGTCACGGCGATGGGATTAAAAACGTTGCTTTTCCTCATATTAATGGAAAATGAGCCCTTTAAAATCTCATACGAAATGGAAAACACGGTATAAAAAAATTTGAACTTCTGCTCAATTTGGTGCAGTTTAGGCAAAGTTTCTCAAAGATATAAGAAGAAATGATTACACAAAAGCCACCAAAGACCCCACAAACAACCATAATAAAAGGAACTGCTATGCCAGCACAAAGTATACCCAGAAACATAGCAAAGTTTTCACAGAAATTTTCTATTTTGAGTATCTTTATTACGAAGAGTTTGTACCCTAAAAGGGAAGTCGAGGTTCTTTACAGACCCACTCCTAAACTGCACTTCTTAATTCTCGCCACACTTACCGCTTCCATCAAAGCTTTGTCACGGTTTGTGTAAGCCATCAAATCACTTTTGGACTTCTTTGGATCCTGGGCCAACACCAAACTTGAGCCGGGTCGTTTGGCCATTGTTGCTTTTCGTCAGTTAAGTTTATTTAAATAAAATTAATTTCCTCGGATTCTGCCAATCGTCCAAATATGAAATGAACGCGTTTGTCAAATTCTAAAAAAGAAAACAAATAACAGAGTTGCTCTTATTACTCGGTAGAATGGTAACAGGGTGGTTCATTTAAATATTATTAAATACCAATATTATGAGATGCCAGACTTGATGAAGAGCTCAACAACAAAGATGTTGTACACAAAAGTGGCGCTTAGATGTCGCTAGTGAATGTCAGTTCCCTAGTATTCACCTAAAACGAAATTCTCGCTCTCATAAGAAATACACAAAGCAAAGCAAACGAAATTTACCATTGGTTTATTCCGTTAAGCTATATTCGTTTGGGGTATTCAGCTGAAATAAAAAGGTGGAAGAATTTGCAACTGCCACAGGGATGATTATTAGAGCAGCGTAGACTTTTCCGCCATCTGCAAACGAAAATTAATGTTATGATAATTGTTTGGTCAAGGAATTTTTGAAATTAACAAACGTTGTGAAGTTGTTTTAGAGGGTATTTAAATGAATTAAAATAATTTTTTTGAAATTGAATAACGACTGCTTCCTCTACACGGCTTAAAGCCTAGTATTCAACTAAAACGAAATTTTCGCTTAGGAGCTATTCATTAATCTCTACGAGGAAAAAAATGTAGTGTAGAGCAGAGTAAAAGAAACAGCTGTTATTAATTTTCAAATAAATAATTTTGCTCATATACATTTAAAACCCCTTAAAACGAATTCAAGACATTTGTAAATTTTGTTTTGGCAAATGGCCAATATTCTTTTACTAAACAATTATCAGAACATTAATTTCCATTTGCAGGTGGTAAAATGTATCTACACTGCTCTTATAATCATCCCTGTAACAGTTTCAAATTCCTTTTCTTTTCTGCTGAGTACCACCAAACGAAAATAGCGTAACGAAATTTACTAACGGCAAATTTCGTTTGCATTGCCACATGTATTTCTTATGGGGCGAAAATTTCGTTTAAGGTGAATACTAGGCTTAAGATTCGATACTGGTTTCTTTGAGTCTTTAATCGAGCAAAAGTGTAATCAGCTGTTGTAGAACGTCACAAGTCTCGCAGTAAAAAAATCCAAAACCACCACAGTTCGTCAAAGAGTAAAGGTCCGGACCATGGTATAAAAATTAAAGGTAACGCAAAAAAGTGTGCAACTTTTATCCTCTCTCTGCGCATGTCAAAATTTCAGTTTTGTGTACAAGAACCAGTGTAAACAAGAAATGTTGAAACCACTGATGGAAAATGTGGTATAATTGTACCAAAATTAGTACTATTGAATACTTGGTGGTACTTTGGTACACACAATTTTTTTTTTTTTTGTATTAATTTCACTTTGGTATATTTTACTATTTTCTGGTATAATTGCAAATTCCTCCTAAAATATCATTCATATAATGAAAATTCCTCTTTAATATTAGAATTTTAGAATTAATACGAACGTTAGATGCCTTCACAATATGGTGGTACAGGGTACATATTATAATTTTGTGATGGTGTTTATTACACCTAAAACATTGGAGATAAAATCGTAAGATGTGTTCCTTTTGAAGTTATTTATTGTAAAATGAATTGAAAAATTATTATTTATTCCTTTTAATTTTACAAAATAACGAAAGCTTATTTTCTATTCTTCCAACAGAAAAACCTTTCTGATTCCATTTAATCATGTCCGTCCGGCGGTACACCTACACACTAAGTAATGTAGAATATGAATTTATTATATTTTTTAATTTGTACAATCGGACTCGTTTTTGTACAATTTAGACGTCGACTTGGTACAATTTTGAAACACCATCTCTGGTTGAAAATGTGACATCATAATTTTCCTCTCGATTTTCCATCAAATAACGGACCTGCGCAATGCGCTACCTTTAATATTTATACCATGGTCCGGACACACTGAACCTTTTTTTTACGCTGCGTTTTTCTTATCCTCCGATAGTCTGAAAACCACTGAAATATATGTTTAAAAGTTCCAAAAAGTGTATAATATTGCATTGTCCGCAAGAAAAAGCCTTGCTATAAATATTTTGTGGTGTTTTGACATTTACGAGTATATCAATTGTTTTAAAACTGCACAAATACGCAGCTTAAAAAAAAGCTTCAGTGTGCCCAAACCTAAACATCCCGATTCTGAATGACAATTCCCCGGGTTTTTTTTTTACCTATTCCCTGTTCCACTATTCTAAATTGAAACTCCCCGGCAATTTTCTCCCTCTTCCCTTTTCCCGCATTCTAAACGAACTTTGAAAAAGCAAAAAAAAGCCCCGGGAAAAAGTAGGTGTTGTGAATACATATCAAAAAAAGGAGAATGTGCCACAAATTTTGGTGAAAATTCCGCCAACAAATTGCAAGAGAGTTGTGTCAAAATATGAAAGTACAAGGGCTGCTATATATATTTCTGGCCTAATAATTAAATTGCGAGTATTTATCATCAAAAATGGTTTTGTTGTTTTTCAAAGAATTCACCAGCATGATTTATACACTTTTGCATGTGCTGAAACCAATTGTCGAAGCACTTTTTCCACTCCGATTGAGACACCTTCAAAACATGGTTTTTAAACGCATCAACAGCATCTTCTGGCGACAAAAATCGTTGACCTCGCATTTTTTTCTTGATGTGCGGGAATAAAAAGAAGTCATTGGATGCCAAGTCAGGGCTGTACGGCGGCTGACAGATCCATCAATTCGACGTTTTGGCTGTTCAAAAAGGCGCCGGTTTGAGCCGATGTGTAAGAGCTCGCATTGTCATGGTGCACAATGATTCGTTTTCTCTTGTTCGATTTACGAATTTCTCCTAAGACTTCAGGCAGACAAATTGTGGTGTACCACTCAGAATTGACCGTCCTACGTTGCTCAAGCGGAACAGTCGCCACATGACCAGTTTTGCCGAAGAAACAGGCGACCATTTGCTCCGAAGTGCTTCTTTCACGAACAACTTTCGTTGGATTTGGCTCGTCTTCGAAGACCCACTCGGTCGATAGCTGTTTTGTTTCGGGTTCATACGCATAGATCCATGATTCGTCACCTGTGACGATCTTTTAAACGTCTTTTGAAGCACCGCAATCGTATTTTTTCAAAATTTCTTTGCACCAATCGACACGAGCCTTTTTTTGAGCTATTGTCAAATTGTGTGGGATCCAACGAGATCTCGAATGTATGCTGGTGGAAGAAATGCCCAAGGATGCCTCTATCTAACGGCATGTCACATAACGATCTTGCATTATCAGTTCACGAATTCATTAAACCAGTTTTTCACAGTCCTATAGGATGGTGCTTCATCGCCATACGATACGATAATTCACGTCGAAATTTGTGAAAAATGATCGCACGAAAATGTTCACGAGGTTTTTCCATTTTGTGTGCCAAATTGAATTTTTCAAGTCACTATAAACGACACAAATGATGATCGTACGTCAAAACGTTCTGAGTACGTTTATGCTTAAAAATGTCAAACTTTCCAATAGAAATATCAGATAGAGCTAGGCAAAACTTAGTGTTGTCTAGGCCAGAATTATATATAGCAACCCTTGTATAACGTCTGTTTGCTTTCGACAAACAAAAGCATTCACAACTTCAGAGGAAAAGTGGAGTAGATTAGTAATAGTAGAATGACCCTTGCGAAATCAGTGTTGGTAAGGATGGAGTATAGGGACCACATTATGGGAAACAAAATTTGTTACAATTCTTTCAAATAACGTAGGAATTCCGCTTAATTTAGCAATCCCTCTATAGTTCGATACATCCAACAGACTTAACCAGATTAATGAAGTGGATACAAGTAGGACCTATTCCATAAATCAGGAAAGTATTCCAATTTCAATTATGAATTAAATAATAAGGATAAGACAAGAGATCCAGAGCAGCCTTTTTAATAATACCATCGGGCCCAGAAGTACTAGTGGGTTTAAGACGATGCTTATTTTATTTAATTAGTGAAAAATCTAAAATAGGAGGAACTATCTGATTTACTAAATTCTGTAAGAGTGTGGAATTGCAGGGTTAAATGAAAGTAAAGATTATGTATTTTCGAAAAAGTCAGCAAAACAATTTGCAATCGCTCGAAAACTCAACACCATTAAATCTTATTTTCGATGGCTTAAAAGATGTTCAAAGTTTTAAATTAACAAAACCATAAAATGATTTAGGGTCCTTTTTAAAATTGTTTCTAACTTTTGACAAGTACGACTTATAGCACCGACGAGACACGATATTGTATCGTTACCTCGTCAAGGAATATCTACCATAATCAGCAGTTAGACCTGTTCTTTTGAATCGGCTTCTCCTATGAATTGCAAGTGTGAATGCGGAATTAAAAGAAATTTTTGTCGGTTCCATTCAATTTCATACGTTTTTGTATTAAAAAATACATAATAAATTTACAATTTCAGCCTATTTGAAATAGTTTTATTTGTCTTTATATGCCCACAAGCTGATTTCTTTTTTATTACCTTTCTATTTATACACCTTATCCTGTTTTTACACGGTAGATGCGTTCCAGAAAACATTTTTTAGACATCATAAAAATAATCTTAAAGAAACATGAAAATAAAATCATTTTTAAGTTGTTAAGAATTAAAAAAATGTAACCAAATAATAACAAATTCTCGTATTCAAGGAACATAAAAAAGTGGTATAGAAACATAACAAATGGTATAAGGATAAATTATATTCGGTATTAGTCTCTGAAGGTCAGCGCATTCTTTTCTGCTGCGTTGGAGCAAGTTATTGTTAAGTTCTACGTCTACACCTTTAAATAAGTTCCTTAGTAAATGCCTATTAGAAGACATTTACCAGACACAGGTTTATTTATTTTATTTGCAAATTCAGTTAAAGTACGTTTTGATCCTACTTTGGAGAGTTCTATGTACTTAGTAGGGACATAAATACTGTTACACACATTTTATGCTGTAAAATAAAATGTGCAGAATGTTTTTGGACCAAATATTTTTTAATATATTTATTGATGAATATTGTATCCAAAAAGTATCTACTTATTCGAAATTTCCGCTTTTTGCCTTTACACACGCCTTAAGTCGCACTGGACAATCGTCAACAGCTGCACGAACCTGGTCCATTGGAAAATTGGCCACAGCTCGAACCAAAGCAGTCTTAAGAGATCCAATGTTGGGGTATCTTTTGTGACAAACCTTGTCCTCTAAAACCGTCCACAATTTGTAATCCAATGGGTTCAAATCTGGACTGCCTGAGGGCCATTCTTCAGAGAAAATGAACGCTGGCAAATTGTTTCGAAGCCAGGCTTGGGACGTTTTAGCCTTATGGGCCGGCGCAGAATCCTGCTGGAAAGTCCATAGCTGGTTTTGGAGCAGGGAATTGTTAAGAGGCTTCACAACAGCTTCCAAAACGGTTTCTTGGTAAACTATGGCCGATGTTTTAAATCCTGGTTCGCAGAAATGCAGGTCAGTGACCCTATCGTAAGAGACACCCCACCAAACCATGACTGAAGCTGGGTGATGACCCTTTTCCACCCTTGGGATCAGTTCATATGCTTCCTTCCTTCTAAATAGCTCTCTGCTTAAGTAAACACTCAAATGTAATAAGAGCTGTGCTACTTGCACTCGCGTTATTATTGATTGATCATCGATTATCACTCATTAAACTCAATAGATTTATATGTATTTTTTTCCTTTTCACTCCTATTTTAACATTTGTCAGTAACATTGACATAATTTGTATTTAAGACGATGTAATCCCTAAAACGATCTTTTTCTGGATGTTAACGCCGACAATAAAGGTTAAAATACAAACTGATCTAAGGTTGTTACCTTTGTCATAAAAAGCCAATTAAACAATAAATAATAAATAGTGTGGACGAAATTGGACTCTACAGTCTGCTTCGACCCTCTTACAATAAATCTTGGATAAAAACGCTATTGGACGTTATCGTCTGGATCGGTATATCTATATATAATAAAATAATATTAAAACATCTGAAAATTGCAAATTAGGTATACCCACGACTCCTACAAGATGGAATTTCATCTTCATCAGTGCTATCATTTGGGGCAACCTCTAATAACTCATCTTCATTAAGAACTCTGTCGACAATTAATTCGTCTATAGCATCAAGGAGAAAATTATCAAACCCTGCACCTTCAACTGCTTCTGCCAAACCGATTACTTTGTACACAATTTATCGACCATATTTGGTGTCACAGCAGAATTTGATCTTTTAATGCATTTGGGCTATGTGGCCTTCTAATTTGCATTTAATGTCGATAGTCTTTTAAAAAGTTTAGGGAGCTTTATTAAATGACAAAGTTTAATCTTTCTAATAAAACCAAAAATTTGAAAAATTATCAGTATTTATTTTATAGCCGATTCAAATTTAAAATGTTAAATCGCCCAGCCCATAGTATGACTTCAACAGCAGAATGTAGAGTCATATGTCGCTTAAAACGCCCTATGCTAAATTTGGGCTAGATCGAATTTATTTAGAGTTGGGAGAGCCTTATGTCGGAAAGTGCGCCATTTAATTTCATAGAACCTAATTTGACCGGGGTTGATGCTAAATTTGAACAATATCGGATTTTAATTGTGTCTTTTAATAGGGTCCATTATCCGTAGAGTCCAGCCACTCGAAACAGAACATCCGAAATTTGAGTGCGGCACTCATAATGCGGAATGGTACTTATGGCAAAAGCGGCAGATATATTTGTTCATTTAGTCGCTTGAAATATTCCATGCTAAATTTAAGCAAGATTGATTTAATTGCGCCTTCTAGAGAGCCTTTCGAGTAAGGTTATTCCAAAACATGGCCTAAAAAGAGAACAGCGTTTAAGATGCGTCTTCTATAGCTATAATGAGCAATTATTATAATTTTTAACTGGAACTGCATATAATCCTGGCGATACATTTTAGGAAATTTGCTACTTTATATATAGGGTGGTTAAATTTAAAGGGCCGATGTTAAATGTGAACCACACCTAAACGTCAAGTTTTTTTTCTGCATTTCATTTGATATTTCTCAATTTCAGACTAACTCAATTTGAAGCGAGCAACGCGTTAAAGATATTAAGGCTTCTTATGAAAATGAGCGTTCAAATCAAAATGCATATCGTGCACTTCGTGATTGGTCGGTCAATTAATCTCCAAATGTGCGTACAATCGGAAAAATCGTGCAAAATTTTGCGCAAACCGGGTCTGTGGGAGATGTGAAAACACCAGTGCCTGCTAGTACAGTTCGTACTGCAGAATATATTGCTGCTGTTCGCGATAGTGTGGCTGAAGAGCCGTCCACCTCAACTCGCCGTCGTGTCCAACTTAAAGACTTGCATTTACACGCTTACAAGGTGCAATTGACTCAAGAACTAAAGCCTCTTGACCATTCCAAACGTCGCCAAAGGTCAGAAGGGTGAAATAGCATCGGCCCTTAAAATTTAACCACCGCCATGTATACATAAACAGGTGGACAAATTAAATTCGGCCTGGCCGAAGTTTATATTCTCTCCATCGTAGATTGCGGTCTAATGTGAAAAATTTGTCAAGGTGGCATGGCACCGGTATATCTTCTATCAGGGTTTGTTTCTATCCATACCAACATCTTAGAAAAAGAGTTGTCCAACTAAAACGCACAATGTTAATTGTTAATAGAACAAAAAGTGATGATAGTGGCGGCCAATTAACATCGTCTCGACGTAAGTTAACACGACCATTGAATTTCTCACGCTAAAAAGCCATTGTTTCGTAGGCACCATCATGTTGGAACCACATATCGTCCACGATCATATCCTCAATTTCTGTCCACAAGAAGTCTGGTATCATCTCGCGATAGCAAACACATTTTTCACATTTCCTACAGACCCGGCTTTCTCCGGATTGTGGACACGTTTGGTCGATTATGCTGACCAAAAAAATTACGAAGTGCACATTTTGATTCGAACGCCCATGTTTGTAAAAGGCTTCAAAAATCATATTGCGCTTTTTAATTGTGTACCTCTCGATGGTTGAATTTGTCAGCCACTGAAACAAAAAATTGTCAACTTAAATTGACGATAAGGTGTGACTCACAATTAACTTCATGCATTACGTTGGATTTTTTGGCTTAGAAATATTAATAGCCAAGATTACAATCGTCAATTAAAGACAATATTTTCCAATTATTTTGATAAAAATGTAGTAGAAAAATGTATAAGTTTTGTAAAAAGGAATACCGAATTAATTTCTTTTAGATTAAGGCAGTAATTCGATCGCCCGTCCTCTTTTTTATCAGGGTTTGTTTCTTTTCATATTTAATTCTACTAGTTCACAAGATATAGCTTTTTAAAGTCCAGGGTTGTATAGGCAGAGCCACGCCCTTTTATCCAACTTAAACACTATAAAGTCTTTAATAATACGCTAATCATTGATTCAATTCTTTCTTTATAACGATCGGTTTATTACTTTGGCCATAAATGGAGTTTTTCAAAGGGGCGTGGCTGTTTTTTTTCCCTTCATGCGTTTCGTTCCATGACAGTATCATATGTTTCAATAATCATCGCCATATCTCTAACAGTTCATAAGATATTGTCTTTTTAAGCTCAGGGTTTTCCCAGAGATTGACTCAGTCCTAATACCTTTTGACCGATCCGGCACAACCGTTTTTCGTCCATCAACACATGTTTGTACAAAATTTCAGCCACAAAGCTTCAATAGTGCGACCGGTAGTTTGTTTTTTTTTACAAAACAGGTGGACATGGCTAGATCTTAGAACTTAAAGGCGATTCAAAATATAGATAAGTACATACTTTCCGTCCAGTATTTCGAGGTGTTGCAAATGGAAGACAAATGAATATACCCTCATTCCTTTGATAGCGGGTATAAAAACGACTATCATGTTTAGTTTTAAAAATTACCAATATAGCGGATTCCGTTTTTTTAACAAGCCCATGTATATTAGGGTTCTAGATGCGCATTACTTTTATCCTGGGGTTTCCAACATTTCCTCGCCATCCATGGAATACATAAATTTTTCTTTTGTGTTGAATAGTAGTTTCATATTATACTAACATATCTATAAATTTCTTTATAAAAATATTTTCGATATATTTTTAATTTCGTAGTCACTACAAACTATTTACAATCATATCGTAGTCCAACATTGTATGCACGCATGCTGATTCTAAACAGGTAAAGCACTTGAACTCGATGATGAACTAACGCTACTCTTAAATAAGGAACCAAACAATTTAACACCCGACGAACCGCCCGGAACAGTGCCCACCACCATAAATGCCAATGCGATCATTTGGGCCAAGGCGAAAAGTACCGTCAACGCTGTGCTCTGCATCCATAAAGCACAATATAGGGTGGCAAACATACAGCTGAAATACGCAGATGATACAACTGCCCGCTGTTTGGTGAATAGGGTCTTGAAGAAAGCCAAAAATCCGGAAAGAAAACAGAAGCTCAGAATGAAGAATAAACTGCCCAGTGTGTATAGCAAGGAGAATTTGCGTGTTTTCAGCAACAGCACAGGAATGTAGAACAAAGAAAGAGTTATACACAAGGTACCCATACCCAGGCAGGCGACAAATCCCACTATACGTTGTAGACGTGACTAATTGTTGGGGGAAGGGAAACAAACAGACAATAAAACTTTTAATTGTGAATTGTGTATAGGGTGCCACTTACCAATTTGGGACAGCAGGAGTCTTGTGTGTCTTTAAGCCAACTATTGGCTTCAGGCTCCGAATTCCTGCTGAACATTTTCCCAAATTCGGGTACTTTGAGTTGTGGCACTTTCACATTGAACTTTTTCTTTTGTTCGCTCTGCAACAGTAGGTACTGATCCAAATCATCTTTCAGATTTGCCATTTTGTGCGCTTCTGTTTTGTTTGCCTATTTTATCTCTGCCGAAAATACTCCTCCCGTTCTGCGTTCTTGAGATGTGCCACGAATTTATGTTTATTATTTGTTTAATCTGTGCTGGTAGTAATCATTTGTTATTCCTCTATTTTTTCTTTCATTCCAATAGTTAACAGCTGTTGGCTTATAATTGATTATGTGTTGCTTGCAGGGTTGTATTTTGAAATGCATTGCGAGAAATTTGTGTTTGGTTTAAACACAGGATTAAGGTTGAAACACAATGGACGTCGCTGGACAAGAGCAACGATTTATTAATATTTTCACGTAAAGTGAAAAAAAACAAAATACAAATATTTTTTGGCGTGCGTGTTTAGAAATAAAATATCTTCTACAGATTTGGAGGAATCAGAATCGGAGGAATATGGAACATAATCCCTTTAAAGATTTTTAAAGGGATTACAGTGAATAACGTTAATCAGGCATGTCACCGAACACAATTCCAATCGAAAGTGGTTTCAATTCCATATTTTGCTTTTTCAGAAAACTAATTCCGAAAGATGTGGTCGGAATGAAAACAACTTTGATTATGTGATCGGAATTGATATTTTTAGTTCCATAAACACAAAAAACTTTGATAAAAGTACTTTTTCTGAATAAAGATTATTGTAAAATTTAATTACGTTAAATTTTTGCTTAGTTAACCTTTATTTTAATAAATCTTTTATATTTTCAATAGTACTAAGGCAACAATACAAGCCAAATAGTTGCCTTGAACGAAAAAAACTAAAATAAAAAAAACCTTGGAAAATTAATTTGTAATTTGTATTGTTTGTGATCGTCTTTTGTTGTGGTGGGTAATATTCTAGCTGACGAAAATAAAACAAATAAGAAATGTCAGTATTTTATAAGTTTGTTCACAATATTTTCATTTACAAAGAAATATTTTAGGGAAAGGCATAGAAACGGTGCTCAAGATAAAATTTTTGTCGACTTCATGGAGTGCCACAAAGATATAGCCAGAGGATTCCTGAAGGGAGATCGTGTGGTTGTAGAAGCGCTTTGGACCACCACGCAAAGATTGTCATGGATGGAACAATACCTGGACGGACTGGAAAACATACGTGAAAAAGAACATGTGCCACAACAAAAACGGTGGTGGCCCATATAACAAATATGTATTGTCCGAGGTTGAGGAAGCTGTTGTTAGTCTCCGGATTGCAGAGAAGTGTAGAAGGCGTTGCTGGCGCCAAAAGATTTGAAGAAGCGGATCTGATCACGTACATTTGTGCATCTGACAAAGAAAACGACGAAGATCTTGATTTTACTCCCTCAACATCTGACAGTGCTAGGGAAAAACAAAATGATTTGGCAAGAAAGCGAAGTGTAACACCATCAAAGAGGCGACTTTCCCGCACAACATATCCTACCGCTAAGCGCCACAGACCTCGTTCTCCACATGTATCCTACTCGGAATTGAGACAACAAAGTGAAAAATATTGTCCACCTTATGGAAGAACAGCGCGATGATATGCGCAAACAAAATAAGTTGCCATAGCAAATTAGAATAACCAAGGTTTTTAAAATTTTAGGAATTACCTAAATCGATCGGAATCTGAAGAAGGTAAAACAAAACCGACCGGAATGGTTAGTACGGAATTAAAATAATTCCGATCGATTTCTGTGACAGGCCTGAATATAATGTGTTTTGTTGCATTATTTGGAAGAAGTCCAGTTAAGGTACAAGGTGGGCCAAAAGTTACCATGGGGTTTAAAAATTTAATAGCTTTTTCGTGGAGAGATTCACAACTGAACAAAGAACCAGAATAATAGAATTTTATTATTTAAATCAGCGATTAATTACTCGTATTTTAAAGCATGAGTTATGAAGCTCATTTTCATTTGAATGGCTTTATTAATAAGAAGAACTGAAGGTTCTGAAAATCCAAGAGCCATTCATCAACGCCAATTGCATCCCATTAGGTAGGTGTATTGTATAGTGTGGTATTATATCTGCAAATACTTTGAAAAGGAAGACGGAAGTGCTGTAACCGTAAATGGAGAGCAGTATTTATGATAGAACATTTTTACCGTCCTGCTTTTGAAAACAGACCTGAGATGTGGTTTTAGCAGGACGGAGACACAATGGCACTTTTAAGTCAAATTTTTGGGGAGCGAATAATTTCCAGAAATTCGGAAATTATTTGGCCAGCGCGATCGCCAATTTTGTCAGCACTCTACTATTTTCTTCGGCGTTAATTGAAGGAGCGAGTATATGTGAACAAGCCCGAGACAATCCTTCACCTCAGGGCCAACATTGTTGCAGAAATTCGAACGTTACAGCCAAAAATTTTGAAAGATGTTATGGAAAATGCTCTTAAACGAGCCCATCATTGCGAAGCTGAGAACGGGGGTCATTTAAGTGACATTATTTTTCATTCTTAGTTAAAAAAAAATTCATTTTGTATATTATATAATTCGAGAAAAGAAATAAAAAAATAATTAATAAATGGAAAAGTTATTAACATTTTTAACTCCATGGTAACTTTTGGCCCAGCCTGTACAATAACAATAAAAAATATATCACTGTGTAGTGTACATAATTTAAAATAAGATAAAAAAAGATGACGACGAACCATTTTTCCCGAGTTACCGGACCCCAAAATTTTGGGTAAACAAACGAACATATCTCGCACTAGAAAGCAAATCTTAAACCTTCAAAATGGTGTTTAATATTTTCGATCCATTAACCCATTGTGAGGCTTCAATTTTTTTTTTCAATTTTTTTAATTTGGGAGTTTTTTTTGAAAGAAAGTGACAAAATGTGTGAAATCTTAAAATATCACCAACTTGAAGATATGTTTTTTGTCAGGATGAATTATAGCCAGTACTTAAAGCTATTATTAAGGCCACATTTGACTTCCTTAACCATTAAACACCGAAGATATTAAAGTTTTATTTAGGGTATATTATTCGACATACTCGTATTTTCGATTTTTTTATCTAATGGGACATTTTGGGTGTCGTTGGAAAATCTATAGAGCGCCGTCTAATCGGCTATAAAAGTGGTCGTTCGATTAACCCATTGCGAGTTTTTGTTTTTTTTTTTTTGCAAGTTTTAATTCGAGTTTTTGTGAAAAAAGGTGTCAGTTTTTATATAATTTTTCATTTTGGGGATTACAAAGGATTGGTTGTAAAGCAACAGCGCAGTAGGCGAAAAAAATATTAGAAAAATCTTGCGTTTTATTTAAAAAAAAATGAATAAACCAACGAGCAAAACATATACGTATTAAAGCAGGGCACGGCAAAACAGTTGGCAAAGTCAACTTAACTCTTTTTACAACAAACGTTGTTAAATAAATCTATAGATGGCTCTGAATGTGGAGTCTGTAGAGGTGGTAAAGGTGAATTGTATTTTCAAAGGCAATTGTTTGAAGAAAGCTTGAAAAGTGAGATTTACAACAGTAGTTCTCATACGTTTGATAAGAACCTGGTCTAAGAGTTAAGTTTCCTTTCAACAATTGCTGCAAAGCATTCCGATGAAGGTCGTAACCGAAAACACAATGTGCATGTCACTTTGCCATTTTGTTGAAAACTTGTCGGAGCCGGCTGTAAAAAGTAGGTCCCGATTAGTAAGAATTATATCGTGCACAATTCACAAGGACAAGTTCGTTGTTGTTTCATATTGGGATGCTGAGGAAATGTGTGGAAAACAGTGTATTCATTACATGTGCAAACCATCCAAAGTAGTAGAAATGTGTTCCCTAACCCGAGACCTTTCAAATTGAAAGTGCGATCCTTTTCGTTAAATCTTCACAAACAAAAAGTGTATTAAAAAACGAAGCCCCAAAGAAAGGAATGGTTAAATCGGGCAATCTTCCTTCACGATATAAATTGTGGCCCGCTTATCTAGTTCCGGCAGTAATGCCTGCCTGGATGTCCAATTGTTTCGCCCATCGTCCGGTGTATGTTTTATAGTTCTCAGCGATATTTTCAGCCACAAATATGGATACGTGGGTAGATTTAAAGAACAAACCATCCAAAGAAGTAGAAGTGTGTTCCCGAACCGATACCTTTCAAATTGAAAGCGCGATCGTTTTCGTCAAATCTTCACAAACAAAAAGAGTTTCTAACGAAGTGTATTAAAAAAAAGCCCTAAAGAAAGGAATGGTTAAATCGGGCAATCTTCCTTCACAATATAAATTGTGGCCCGCTTATCTAGTTCCGGCAGTAATGTCTGCCTGGATGTCCAATTGTTTCGCCCATCGTCCGGTGTATGTTTTATAGTTCTCAGCGATATTTTCAGCCACAAATATGGATACGTGGGTAGATTTAAAGAAGCAAGCCCAAGCGACTAGGCAACATGGAATAGCATGTGATTTGGAGGAAAATAATATCTACGGCTCAGTGCTCCTAAGATTGTACGTCGCATATTAAAAATTTGTTATTTTAGCCAATAGAAGGAGACATTCGTAAGTTACAGCTAGAACATGTCACAAAGATCTTGGAAAATTTCAATGGTTGCCAAATTGCAATGCTCCTAAGATTGAACGTCACATATTAAAAATATGTTATTTTAGCCAATAGAAACAAAGGTCTTGGGAAACTGTAATTGTAGCCACATGTATTAGATTTTGCTCTATAAATAATAAGGGTGTTTGCTGCCGTAAACAAAATATTTTTTTAATTTTAAAAAAGAAATTTGGATTTGGACCACCTTGTAAGTGTAAGTCGTGTCCACAATAACTCCACGACCTTCCACCTAATAATAAATTAGTCTACTATCATCAGCACAATGGATTAAGCCTATTGGTAAACAGTTAATTTCATCATCCCTTAGTTAAGAATCAAAAAAGGGTTTATTTATTTTATTTTATTAATTCATATAGTAATACAAAAGCCCACAGGGCCAAAAAACCCGTATTACTTAGAAAAACATTCCCAAATAGAAAAACTTAAAAACTAGAATAAACTTTAATAATAAAAATGTATAATTAAATACAATTGTAATTTAACGCGATTGGCTCCCCAGCCATATTTACATTAAGTAGAACAACAACAAAAATAGAAATATAGTCCAGATTTGTACAAACGAACCTTAGTCAAGTTGTTGGCAAACATGTTTTATATCCATGGAAATAAAAATAAAATTATGAATATAATTATATATATAATTCTTGTACTCACTTACCGGGAGCTATTGTGTAATGGCAACTCCTAACGCCTTATGCTTTTAATACAGAAACTTAAATAGATATTAATATACTCGTATTTCTCGTTAAGTCGCCGCATTGACGGCGTGGAAACCCGACTCTAAAGCTTTGTTAGATGTCCTCACAGCACGCAGAGAAAATATATGGTTACACCATGGTCACCGCAACAATAATATGTTATCTACAATAAAAGCATGTTCGTCGCAACCATAGTATTGTATTTTGGATTTAATTTTGACAACAGTATGATTGCGACAATATTACTATTGCTAAAATGTAACAATAGTACTATTGCCAAATTTAGAAAAGAAAATAGGGATGTTGCAACCATATAAACATGGTTGGTGCAACAAAAATATTATTGTTTAAAATTTACATTAAGAATAATATGATAACGACAAACATTCAGTATGGTTGCGGCTATGAACATAACAAAACAGGTTTTATAGATCCTACTTGTATGTGTGTGTTTATGTTTTTTGATATACAAAAAAAAACACATACAGACGATACAGTGAATGGATGTTATCCATTAAAAAAACAACAATAATCGGAAGGTAGTTCGAGGGATTTTTATTGTGTTTACTTTGTTCGGTGAAATAAGCTAAAACCGACCGGTTCTCGTTTATTTAACATCTGCCTGCACTTAAGTATATAGCCATTGATCATGGTTTAATCACATTCGTTTCTTGGGGCCTACGGATGGTGAAGTAGGATTCACCCCTGCTGGGAACTAAAAGTATTTTCGACTGCCGTTGGAATACATATTTTTGTTTCTTGAATGAAATTTTCAATAAAAGCATGGCCTCATTTCTGGGTATTAACTTATTGTAATGCAATTAAATATAGTAACTTGCTTGATAAAAATCCTAAATAAATAATTTTGGGGATCATAGTATGGTTGAGTGAATCATACTATGGTTGTAGGTATAACAGCATGGTTCATGTGAGTCATACTATGGTTGTGAGGATCATAATATGGTTGTATGAGAAACATACTATGGTTGTGAGGATCATAATATGGTTGTGGAGATGATAGCATGGTTGAGTGTGAATCATACAATGGTTGTGTAATCATAGTAGGGATGTGGAGATCATAGTATGGTTATGTGTGAATCATACTATTGTTGTGAGGATCATAATATTGTTGTGCCAAAACCATATACCCAAAAAAAGTATGATCCTCTTCGAATATTTTCACCCCAACCATACTTTTTTTCTGCGTGCGTAATTTAAACCTGAGTTAACTTGTATGATGGTCGTGCATACTAACCATCAAGGAGGCACGCAAAATTACCCTTATTATTTTGTGTGCTCGTTCTCTGTAGTAATTTTAGAGCGTCTAGATTTTTATTATGCAGCTTTGCCTCCTTTAGTTATGTACCTTTGCATATTTTGATTTTCCCTTGTTTTTTTTGTCCCAATGTGTGCTTCTTTTCTACATTTCTATAATCTGCCTTTTCTAGATTTTCTCATTTATAAATTCTACCCTTTCTTCCAAGTATTATTGTTTTTTGCACTTTTTTTTAAATGTTACTCCATTTTCGCACAGTATTTGTGGTCGCTTAACTAACTTAATCGATTGATTACATAGACATGCTAGGTCTGTTCTCCAGAAGGGCTATAGGATTATGGGATCCTTTTCGAAAATTCTGTGGAATAGGAGTTTACCGGTAGAGACGAAACTATTACTGTACAAGACTAGTATACGCCCGGTCATTTTATATGGGTTCCCAATAGGGATTAATGTATCCCCGACAGTTATAAAGAAATTTGATATATTTGAGAGAAAGATATTAAGATATTGTATTGGTAAAAAAGGAGTCAGATGTTACTCCTATTGGTCTATATATTTGTGACATAATTAATAAATTTATTACAAGGACTTCCCTTCACGAGAATTCCATTATAACCGATATTTACAATGCCCAGAAGGACATTAGCTGGTCAGATGTTTGCTATTTATCTCCGATTGGAATTTTGAATGAAAGTCGGGCAGATTTTGATACCTCGGTTTCCTTTCGTCCCGAGTTCTACAAAAAAGTGTTTCCGGGTGCACATAGAGGATAGCATCTTTATGATTGGAATATTGTTAAGGCTCTGGAACAGCACTTGTTTAATTCTCTTATTTTTTCTACTTATTTTTTGTTTTCCCTGTCCTCTCCTTTTTTGTAATCAACCCCTCCCGTTCACCTAATTTTAGGCTAGTTGTAAGTATACTTTTAAGCTTAATTTTAGGATATTTCACTCCTAAGACCACTTTAGCCTCGGGAGCAAGGGCGAACACACTTATCAGATTTACATACAAATTAAAAATATTTCTATACACAGAAAAGGCTTGGTGCCGTTAACTGCACGTTATTGGTAATTTAGACAATACATTATAGTCATAAACAATTTCTTGTTCATAGATCTAGTATATGTCTGTCATTGTTTTTGAAAAAAGTCTCAATAAAATAAACTAAACTAAACTTGTTTTTATGTCCCAATGTGTGCTTCTTTTCTACATTTCTATATTCTGCCTTTCCTAGATTTTCTCATTTATAAATTCTACCTTTTCTACCAAGTATTATTGTTTTTTGCACTTTTTTTAAATGTTACTCCATTTTCGCATAGTCTTTGTGGTCGCTTAACTAACTTAATCAATTGATTACATTCACATTTTCCTCCATTACATTTTCCTCGACTTTTGAGCGCCAACTTGCCTCTAGACATAAGATAATCCCATGGGGTTTGTTGCCCCAGGTTAATCATGCCATTATATGTAGCAGCAACTTTGTATATCGATTAGCGAAACTATTTATGATTCCTTCTACAAATGCATCTGGTGTTTTGCTCAACATAAGATCACATTTTCATATCTAAAAGCACATTATTTTCAATAAATTTTTCGTTTAAATCTGGTTATGAATAAAATACCTGTAACCGGCACCTAATGTTTTACCGGCATGTGCAGTGAGAGATCCGATTCGTAAGAGCAACTGCCGAACAAAGCAAGTGAGCATTTTATATAATTGTATCTAGAACTCTCTCAAACAATTAAGTAAACAACAAACAATTATTTTCAGTTAATACATGTTTTTTACAAAATAAAAAAAATCATATACCATTTTAAATAAATGATATTGCAAAAAATTAGAAAAATTTCGTAATAAAAACGTAATTCAAGCGTAATTTTATATATATATAAAAATTGTCCAGCAATTAGAAAAATTAAGCGCACACAAATACAATTATTATTAATAATAAAACAACAATGAGGAAAAAGTAATACAAATATAATAGAATATAATTTTCTTTTGTACACATGAAAAAATATTATTCTTTTGTAAATTTCTAAAGAACAAATAAGAGAAAAGTAATAAATCGTAACGGAGAGAGTAAAAACTAAGAGATTGACAGCCATAATAAGAGACGAAGAGAAAAACAGGGTATGCTGTTAATTAGCAGGTAAATATTTTTGTTTATTTTGCTTTAATTTAAAAAAAATATGATAAACATAGAATTGATTGTCATTTCTGGTTTTAAAGAAGTTCAATATCTTAGGGAAACTTATTAATCAAAGAATGAAAATCTTTGAGTCGGTATGCTTGTGGATATATTTGAATTTACATTTTTACAACATACATTTTTACATTTTTATTAACATATGTATGACTGAACTTGTGATAAAAGCTTTTTTTACTTGATTATAAAAAATTTTCAATGAACAACGAATTTATGAAGTTATAACATTACGTTTTCTTCTAAAAACCACCAATATGTAGAGATAACTCATAAATTAAGTAAAGAAAATCTAGGAGTCGATATGCTTAGGGATATATTCGTATTTAAAGTTATATACTTATTTATTAACATGGGAATGATTGAACTTGTGTGAAACTCTCCTCTTGGTAAAATTTGACATGTTTAGTTAAGAATTGTCGATTTTCGTTACTGTTGTCGTTAGATTTTATCGTTATATCAGCAAATGTTAATTGATATCGAAATAACGTATTGCGAACAAAAAAAATACATTTAAATTCAGAAAGAAAAATGTATAGCTAAAGATTGTATCAGCTTTACCATAATTCACACATGTTAAGGATCCCATTTCGTATATGTGACAGCGCATAGAGAAAGGGACCTAAGGGTAAAAAAATCAATTTTCACTTTTTTTTTTTTTGATGTGGACAACATCTGAGCATCGAATGAGACCGAGCCCATGCTCCAAAAGTGTTCCCTCCCAGAGATATGCGCGTTTTATGAAAGTGTTGGTACACCAAAGATACACGTATATAAATCTTTAAAATGGTTCTCCTGAACAAAACTGGTTTTTACCCTTAAGTCCCCTTCTATTTTCCGCGTCACATATGATAATAATACGAAATCTTTGACCAATTTGAAATGAAATACAGTAGGTCTGCAGAAATGTTAATGGGTTTAATGTGCATAGCTACAACTGGGCATATCAACTGCCACAACCAAATTTACTTAAAATATCTGATATCTATAAAATTTGGCAGTATGCGGCGAGAAAAAAGAAGACTTTCGAATAAACCCTTTCTTGTGTGTACGGAATATGTATTTATATTTGGTGTGTGCATTATCAATCATAACAATATTTCTTTGAAATATGCAATAATCAACTGAATGTTTTAATTGCCACAATCGAATTTTCATTAAATATCGGTTGATTTATTTTAAATTTGTAATAAATGAAAACATAAAAAGTGCAAAGGAGTTCTGACATGCACAAGGTGCCAAATTCGGTAGCTGCAACTCTATTTTCTGTGTGAGAAATGTGGTAAGATTATTATAACGTAAGCCACGGCTGCCAATTTTGAAAATTTCTTAAACTAAACTTTAACCAAAAGTCGATTTACTACAATTCAGTGTAAAATCCCCAAAATAAAGAGAAGGCCAAATATATATCTGCAAATATTTATCATGACAAACCTTTGAATTCGATAGGTTTATAGTAGAAAATGTAAGTGATTCACGTGGTTTTGCAATAATTTATTAGGACAAAAATGTTTAAGCATAGATTGACATTCCATGCAGATCACGGAAAAAAAGAGAAAATTGTTTTTTTTTTTTGGTTTCTGTATAAATATGGGTTTTTATTTATATTATTTGTGTTATTTTTTCCTAACTCATATTACAAACAATGCAATAAGTATGAAAGAGATTATGATAAGTCCTCATTCACCAAGACAAAACGTGTCTACCAAGTGCTGTTGTGTATATAAATTCTTCGCTGACCGAATTCGCAATTTTAGAAAAAACAAGAATTGTGATCATATAGCTTGCGAGAGCATTCCCTCATAAATAAAGTAAAATCTTAATGCGCAAATTGCGACGATATATATTTTTAAAACTGAAATTTTGTTTGAATGATTATTTTATTAAAACGCAGTCGAACATAGATAAGTGGGAATTCCGTGTAAGTTTTGGCGGTTCCTAAACACTTCGAACACAAAAGCCAAAAAAAACTCTAAGCAGCAGTTTGAACCTCTTTCAGTGGGACTCGAATTGTTAGCATTTATCTCTATAAGTGGGGTTTCCCTATTCATGCTGTACCTCCAAAAGTAAGATTTTTGTTTTTTTTTGTGAAGGAGTTTTTGCGAAGTACGTCGCAGGGTTGTTAGATTTGGCGAATTATATTTTTGTGATTTGGCGATGTTTTTTCTGTTTAAACGTCATAATTTAACGACGAAAGTCTCAAGTTTTAGTCGACATTTTCGGTATTTTGGCTCATATCCGATTGAATGACTCCATTCTATGTAGTTTCGTACCTTCCATCATAGGATAAGGGGTCGAAGATATTGGCAAAAGTATCGCAGCAGTTATAGTTTGGAGACTTTTCTGGGTTACCAGAATTTGGCGACAAGCGTTGAATGCATTTAAAACAATACAGCAGTACTTTATAATAAATATAAGTAATCAAAGCGTTTCTAATAAAATTAATGATTTGGAAAAAATTCTATAAAAGAAATAAAACAAATCATAAATCAAGGTCATTTTGACTATTTTCCCAATTATTTTTTATTTTTCACTGAAATGATATGAATTCTGTTTGTAATCTTGAACTATGGAATTTGAATTTAATGCTAATAAATAAAATTTAACAAAATTGCTTACACAAACAGCGGTCTCTTGCGATTCCATTTATTCAGATTCGACTGTATATATAATAGGCGTGTTTTATGTAACAAGCGAATAAATCTACTACACGCAGAAAAAAGTATGGTTGGGGTGGCAATATTCGAAGAGGATCATACTATTGTTGCGTATATGGTTGTGGCACAACAATATTATGATCCTCACAACAATAGTATGATTCACACATAACCATACTATGATCCCCACAACCATAGTATGATTCAAACTCAACCATACTATGATCTCCACAACCATACTATTATCCTCACAACAATAGTATGATACACACTCAACCATACTATTATCTCCACAACCATATTATGATCCTCACAACCATAGTGTTTCTCATAAAACCATAGGATGATCCTCACAACCATAGTATGATTCACACGCAACCATACTATGATCCCCACAATCATAGTATGATTCATACTCAACCATACTATGACCTACACAACCATATAATGTTTTTTCATACAACCATAGTATGATCCTCACAACCATAGTATGATTCACACGCAACCATGCTATATCCTACAACTATAGTATGCTTCACTCAACCATACTATGATCGCCAAATAATTTATTAGGATTGCGTAATGTTATTCAAAAGTAGAGATTTTAATCAAGCAAGTTAGTTAAAATTGCATTACAATTAGTTCATAGCCAGTTTTAAGGCCATGTTTTTATTGAATATTCAAGAATATTCATCCAAGAACCAAAATATACTCGTATATTCCAACTGAAGTCGAAAGTACTTTAAGTTGCCAGCAGGGGTGAATGCTACTTCACCATCCGTAGACCCCAAGTAACGAATGTGATTAAACCATGATCAATGGTTATACCTATATACTTAAGTGCAGGCAGATTTTAAATAAACGACAACCCGTCGGTAGGAGAGTATTTCACCGAATAAAGTAAACACAATAAAAATCCCTCGAACTACCTTTTGATTGTTGTTGTTTTTTATAATGGACATCAAACATGCACTGTATCGTGTGTATGTGTTTTTTTGGTCTATCAACAATAACATACTCACACACATGCATATATGCTCTATAAAATCTGTTTTTTATGTTCATAGTCGCAACAATACTGTATGATTGCCGTAATCATATCATTGTTAACGTAAATTTTAAACAAGAATACCTTTGTGGCACCAACCATGTTTATACGGTTGCTACAGCCATATTTTCATTACTAAATTCGGCAATAATACTATTGTTACATTTCAACAATATTAATATTGCCGCAATCATACTGTTGTCAAAATTAAATACAAAAAACAATTTTATGGTCTCGACGACCATGCTTTTATTGTAGAAAACATGCGGTGACCATATAGTAACCATATATTTTCTCTGCGTGTATGATAATTTTAAATCGTTATCAGAGAAAAAACTATTTTGACTAGAAATATATTGGCGGAAATCGTTTGTTTTGACAAATTTTAATTTATAAAAAAATGCTCACCTAGCCGAACTCGCTTGGCGTGTATGTTGTTGTTTTTTTTCTTTAAATTTTAAATGTTTAAAACAGAAATTTTAAACGCAACACAATTTTTAGTAAACAAAAAAATAAGATTTATTGGTAACAGTTTGAAATTATTGCCTTAGCGTGGTTATAATCGAAATTTTTCGCTTGTTAAATAGAACACGAATAATACCTTATGACAGGTTTTACACAAAATAATGTTTGTTAAAGCAACTGTGTTTTGGAGATATTAAATATTTCTGTAAATTAAATATACAGAAGTATTGCAGTCAATTTTTAATTAGTCGTCTGATTTAAGCGCCACGTTATTTTCGTTACACCCTGTACTTGCTATAGACACCCTTTTAATTAAAGAGCATTTAAGAGAACAATAGAGACAAACTCAACACATAGACTTTTCACGTTTCCACTCTCCCGCTCTCATGTATCTGCTCACAAAGCAAATGGACAAAATGCGGTTACTTCTTGAATTATATTTTGCCTGTTCTCTCCCTCTCTCTCTCTCTTCAATGCGACAGATACAATATTGTGTTGAATTTTTCAAAATCAGTCATTGAGTACAACGCGATGAATATGCATCGTTAAGGACGGTTACGTTACGCGTTTTACGTTTTTGCCTCCACAACATACAACACAAAAATAAAGTAAAAAAAATAACAGAAGAAAAGAAACAACTACAACAAAAAAGAATTAATACAACAACAATAAACGGTTTTTAGTTGTTGTAGTACTATATCTATTGTACATACATATACACAAATACATCCCCAACAACAACAACAGCAGCAGCTACTACAACTACAATAGCACAGCAAACAGCCGAAGAAGAAGCAGCAACAGCAAAGTATAATACTAAAACAAAATAAAAAGTATAATTAAAACAATTTCTCAAATGCACAGAGCACCGAAGTAAAAAAAGCAAAAACAAAATACCACACACGACACAAAAATATCTATTAAAAATTATACAAAATAGAAAAAAAGAAAAAAACATAATTTTGTGGAAAAAATCAAAATAAATAGAATAAATTCAAAAAGAGCATATGAAAGAAATTTTGAATTTATATGAAAAATCTGCCAAAGAGCAAAGAAAAGCGATAGCAAAAATTATATGTCGTCGTGTGAGTGTTGAAAAATATTGAAAAAAATATGCTATTATAAATTAATACGAAAAATAGCTGAAGAGAAAAGAAAAATTTATCCACAAAATATTAAAGTGCATCAGAAAAATAATAATAAAAAATAAATCAATTACAACACAGAGAGCAAAGAAAAATTGTATTATGAAAAGAAGTGCAAATAAAGAAGAAGGAATAAAAATAAAATTGAGCAAAAAGTAAAATAAATGATAAAAAATTTTCGAAAGTGTTGAAGAGAAAAAGAATAAATTTAATTGAAATTGTTCAAGTGAGAATTGGTTAATTGTATGAAAGGTAAATAGTAATGAATAAAAATTTATATAATTTTTTTCTTGTTTCGTTATGATTTTGTGTGAAAATTAAAGAAGAAAAATCAGTAATTATTGTATTGGATAAATATACAAAATTAAATATTTTGAGATCGAAAGAAATTGAGTAAAACGCGCCGCGCCGTCCGAAATATTCGTTGTATTTACTTCCTATCACCTCTTTTTAACGGTATCCAACGTGGTCCTTTTTCGGATTCTGCGGTTCAGTTCCTGCCTGGTCTTTTGGAGGTTTTGTTAAACTGTATGGATTATAAAACAGTTCAAACCAGGAAGGAGGGAGAATATACTCATACAACAACACCCCTACCCAAAAAATAAAATTCGGAAAACATAGAGGAATATTATTGGAAATGGTGAGGAAAGATTCCAATTGGATTCCAACCAAAATTAAATAACATGATTGAAAACTTAAAGCACAAAATAAGATTCTAAAAGTTTTTGGGTGACTTTTCCTTACTATTTTAGTTAGTTTTAAAATTTCGATAAGACAAGCGGACAACAAATTAAGCGATAAGAAATTTAGGAAAATTTGTTTTTTCGTAAAATTCCTTTTATATACTTTTACATTCTATTTTTATTTTAAAAAGTTGACTTTAAAATCATACGAAATGTTAGCAATACATAACAGGTTACATTTCGAGGTAATAGACAACTGAAATTAGTTTAGAAAATTGTTTTTCCCAAACCGAGTACACACGAAATTAAGCTTATAAAGTTCTAATGTCAACAACAAAAATAATCACTTGTAAATTCATATATTTCCAACTTTGGGCTTTGTTAATTTTGACTTATTCAAGGGATTTTATCTGTTTGAATTGAATTTAGTTTTAAATCGTATTTTTTCGTTGGGTTTAATTTTTGCATTGTTTTACATTTTGACACTTAAAATCTCTAAAAACAGAATTTACATTTTATTAATATTTTTATTTCGAAAAAATATTTATTTTTTCAGAGTATTCTAGTTTTTTTTTAATTATAGCTTTAAAATTTTCAGTTATTATATAAAAAGGTTTATTTGGAATTCCTATAAATATTTAGCATTGCTATGTTGCATTTATTAATTATAAATAAATCGGATTTTATCCACCATATTCCTAAAAGCTTTTAAATGGTTTAAATTATTTTTATATTTAAATGAATTTTAATCCTTTCATAAATTTGATTGTGTTGGGGCCCTTAAAAACGTAGATTAAAAATAATATATGTTTTTGGCTCCTTTTATTTAAAGTGAAAACAAAGCTTACATATTTTTAATAACTAAGAAATAAACCTTAATGTCTCTTTGGAAAAGAACCAAAAAAATTTATTAAAATAAAAAAAAAATTGTCTGAAAGTTTTCAAACTATCCAAGACTATTGCATATAACGTTTTTCAATGAATATATTTCCTAACCAAATTATAATATTAAATCATAATTTTTCGAAAATCTCCAACTAAAAGGGTCTTAGTTTTTTTTTCTTCAGAAAAATGATATCTGAAAGTTAATTATTATAGTAATGGCTTTATTTAAAATAAAGGCACATTTTATTTACAAACAAAAAGTTATAACAAATAACTACGTTTTCGAAATATAACAAATTAAAACTATAATATCTGAAAAGTTTACCAAGAAACCGTTTTGGAAGCTTTTGTGAAGCCTTTTAACAATTCCCAGTTCCAAAACCAGCCATTGCCTTTATAGCAGGATTCTGAGCCGCCCCATAAGGCTAAAACGTCCCAGGCCTGGCTTCGAAACAATTTGCCAGCGTTCATTTCCTCTGAAGAATGGCCATCAGGCAGTCCAGATTAGAACCCATGGGATTACAAATTGTGGACGGTTTTAGAGGACAAGGCTTGTCACAAAAGATACCCCAACATTGGATCACTTAAGACTGCTTTGGTTCGAGCTGTGGCCAATTTTCCAATGGACCAGGTTCGTGCAGCTGTTGACGATTGTCCAGTGCGACTTAAGACATGTGTAAAGGCAAAAGGAGGACATTTCGAATAAGTAGATTATTTTTGGATACAATATACAACAATAAATATATTAAAAAATATTTGGTCCAACAATATTCAGTACTTTTTATTTTACAGCATAAAACGTGTGTAACAGTATTTATGTTCTACTAAGGAAACTGAAAAAACGATAGCTACGTAAATTTTAATTAAATTTTAACTATGTATAATATTGGATTAAAACTTTACGCAGTTTTTAAAATAAACGAACAAGAAACTACGTTTCTATATATATTTTTTGTTCTGAGCACTGATTTCTAGCAATGTTTAATTATTCAAATTTTATTACAATTAAAGAAGTTTTCAAAAATTAAAAAAAAGAATATCACGTAAATTCAGCAAGATGTCGACATTTGTAAAACACATATAACATTGATTTCTGATCCTGTTTTCATATTCAAATTGGTTAAAACAAAACATATTTTTAATAACTACAAATGAATAAGACAACTAGAAAATTTAAGGCAATACCGCTATTTTGATTTCTTCTATTTTTTCTGAATATTGGTTTTGGTTTAACGAAAATCGTAGACAAAATATGCCTAAGATCAGACGTAAATGAACCTCTTTAAAAAATCGATAGCCATGAGAACGCAATAAAAACAAACTATTTTCATTAATAAAAATTCATTATTCATTAATGTAAATAATGTTGCAATCGTGATTTTTGTATTTTTTAGATCATTTGCGCGATTGATTGTGTTTCATAGTAAAAACAAGACAAAGAAATAGAAAATTTTGGAGTAAATAGAATCTGAAGAAGAACCTAATTGCCGTCTCTAGGTCAATGAAAATCCTGGTTCATAGAGTTTCCCTGTTAAAGAATTAAAAAATCAGGGTTGTTGTTATTTATCTGATCTAATAAGCTTATGGAGAATTCACTATTTTAAAAATAATAAACAAATGATCAAAACAAAACGAAAAACCAAGAAATATAAGTAGTTTAACCTTTTTTTCAAATTGGGGATATCTTTACAGCAGTTAATAAAATTCCAATTAGACCGAACAAATTTTATTATAACTTGCTTTTTCTTTTAAATCAATTTTTGATATTTAAGTTTTTGATTGTTCTCTATTTTTTTACATTGCTTTACTGTCAATTTTATATAAATTATTGTGAGTGCTGGTAAGAATATCACAATTTGTTATTTGTTGCTTTTTAAAAATAATATCTGAAAAAAATGCATCTACAATACAGAACTCTTGGTTTTTTTACAAATTCAATAATACCAAGCTTTCCTGAGAACGTTTGAAACGCGAAATAGTGTTTATACACAGATTAGCTTTTTATTCAATGATTTCTCTTTGAAAGAATTTTTTTTCAGAATTCGAAATACTTTAAGTCCCTGCGAATATAACAAATTGCTAATTTTAAAAGAAAGGCTCAAATATTAGAAGTTTACAGAGTGGATCCCTATTAAATATAATTTACTATTCTATCTGATTTTTTTATGCTACCCAACATTTTTTTCTTGTTTTTTCAGATCTACAGTCTCAAAGGATTAACAAAGGCCCTCTAGAGAGAACCCTAGAGAATTCGGTCGCGAATCTCGAAAGCGTAACGCCGCTCCGAAGTTAGAACGGTCGATATAGAAATTTAATCGGTCCGGTATCAAAGTTAAAACGGTCAGTTCAGAAGAAAAAGAGAAAATATGAAACGTGCGTGTGTAATCTCGTAACCCATAAATGTGCCCGAAAGAAAGTGATTTTGAAAAAGTTTTTTAAAACCAAACTTGAAACAAAGTGAAAAAAGTAAGTATTTTTCAGAGGATTTCTTAAGTATGAAAAAGAAAATAAGCCATATAGGAAAATAAGTTTTGAAATAAACTGCAAAAAAATAGGAACAAGTGATTTGTTTTATAACATTTCGAAAGAAAAATCAATAAAATGAGTGTTTTGCTTTAGTATACTAAACTTTGTTTAGTTAAACGAAGGAAACAAAACAACAAAAAGAGCAGTGGAAAAATACAGCGCGCCCCAGAAAACCGAACGAAATACAGAGAAAAATACACGCAAATCTGCACAATTAGAAACTACACTGAGAAAAACATATAAGTAATGGGAAATCTAAGCCAATTTATTTTCTCAAAATTGTGGACGTTGAGATTTTATTCCTTCTCAAGATGTCGAATGGACTTGTTTAGCCTAGGCAGTCGCATATTGTATTCAGCTATGGCTTAACAAGCATCGGCGAATAAAACAGACAATAGAACGAAAATAGCACAACTAAACAAACATCGACGAATAACGCCAACTATTTCAAGTGAAATAATAACACTACTGCACGCACACACATACTAATTACAGAGAGAGAGACAAATGCCGCGCCGCCACTACACTGAAAATAATGACCAACTACACGGCGAAAAAAAACAAAAAATAAGGCGGAGGGCGCAGTGTGGTTGGTGCGCATACAAAATATACACCTTTGGCTAAACAAAGATGAGTTGTTTTCATCTTCTCCTTCTACTCATTTCTTGAATGCACCACCGCCGTGTGCGTCCGCGTCTTTGGGTTTAGCTTTACTGGCCCTCGTCGTGAATAATGGCCAAATCTTGTTGGTGTTGCTTCAAGCCAACTTATCATTAGTCGCCGTCGTTCGAAGAGAGGGTTGACACCGCAAGAGAAGGGTTTCTTTAAATGGAGGACGAAGAACAATTGAAAAAAAAACAACAGAGAATACAGAACTAACTCACGACACACACGAATGAGAAATCTTCTCTAGCCCGCCGTTCAAAGAACGAATGAAACGGACAGACCACTGCATGACATCTCCCCCGTAATTCTGAACACACCGAGTCGTGCGCTCTGCAACGCTGGCTACAAAGCAACATCTCTAAATGATTTCCCTTCTACAGAGGCAGCACAAACATATACGCTGATATGACAAGCATACATATGTATGTATGCATGTGGGTTTCTCCATCCGCCATGAGCTTCGCTAAGTAGCAGTACAACTACAGCCGCACACACACAAATTCACTCACACGAATTTGTTGAAAAACTACTTCTCTGTGGTGCTGCTGCAACTGCCGTCAACGTTGCCTACACGAAAACGACAAAGACAAAAACAGTTTATTGTGCATGTGAGCGAGAGAGAAAGAGTTTCTGAAAAATACACAGAATCATGAATGTATGTTTGTGTGTGCGTTGCTACTGTTGTGTAGTTAATGGCAAAACTACAGCAATAACAGCTGAAGCGGCGACTGCAGCAGCAGCCACACAAACTCATCTACACCGAGAGAAACATTTGCGCATTGTTTGCTGTTAACTTAACTAGTTTGCTTAACTAAAGTTGTGCTGGCACGAGTATGTTCTTGTCGTTAGCAAAAAGCAAATGTGTAGAACTGTGGCTTGACTGGCACCCTCTCTCAACTGGGTCCACAAAACTACATTTATGACATGTAGTGTTTATAATGTAAATATCTACAAAAGAAAAACATTTCAACAGTGGGCACTCTTTAATGTGATTTTTCATCCGCAGGTGGGGTGACATGGCATCTCAGACGTTATTGTGTAAAATCTCCTTTTATGACCTTGTCAGACGCACGGCGATGAAAACCCGCTTTGATCTGAGAGCTGCCACGCACATTCCGCTAACTTAAGCAAACAAATGACACCGCATTTCCATTTAAAGGCGTCGTTGAAACCGATTCGATTTATTCGAGCTTTTTAGAGATCGCACTATACGAGTTGTTGTAAATGTTTTCGCATCTGTATTGCAAAGTTCTGACCATTCTTTCTCTTTTTAATTGAATATATTTTTGGTCAGCAGATGAAAGCAACCTCTGTCATTCATATAAATATTTATTAGATATTAAAAAAAAGCAAATTATGTATAAAGGCCCAATAAGTCTTGACGGTTGACGGTAGGCAATCAGCTATTTAAGTCACTAGGTTTGAATTGGCCTAGTGAAAAGATCAGATTTTAAAGCGCGTAAGCAACAGTTGTGCTTGCTGTCTCACAAGCTTTTCGCTAACCCAACAGAGTCGTTAATATCTATCGATAGTATAGATATTGAACACTAATAAGCTCTTGATGTTATGAGCTGGAAAATATAATGACTCGTTCGTTAGGTGAGATATGTATTCAAAGATTCAAATGAAAGACTCAAGTGGCTTTTTAAAGCGGCGCCATAGTTCTGCTTGCTGTCTCACAAGCTTTTTGCTAACCCAACAGAGTCGTTAATATCTATCGATAGTATGGATATTGCAAAATCTGAAGCTCTTGATTTAATGGGCTTAAAATATAATGAGTTGTTCGTTAGGTGAGACATAAAGATTAGAACGAAGATTTGAACGAAACACTCAAGTGGCTTTTTATTGCGGTGCAAGAAATATTTCACTCGCAATCTTTTCAATACCTCTTCGTACGTCAACCTCAATATTTGGGCAGGTACTCCAAAATCATCCTTAGAGCTACTACATCGGGTTCAAAGAAGAGCTGGGGGCTAACAGGTTACAGTAGGGTATACAACTCTATTTACTCACGCGAGCATCGTTTTATTGTTACTTTACGTCGACTTATTCCTGACGTAAGGATGTTCATCAGTAAGTCGTGACTTTCCAGGAATTCACACCAGTGTGTTATCGATTGGCCGGAACGAATTCAGTTAAAGTCCGTATGTGGAATCTCCTTCCGGCAAATATATTTTCTACTAATTACGACATCCAGGAACATTACACCCTCTTTCCCACCTCCGCTCCTTTTTTGTTACTCACTAGCGCATGTATATGAGCAGTGGCTTCTCTTAGAAGCATCAGCCTGTAGCGAGAGTCTCCAATTTATATTTTAAACCAACCGCCGGATTGTGAGAAAATAGTCTATATCAGTCGGGTTCCTTGATAAACTTAAAAAAATCGATCGATTCTGTTATTTAATCCATATACCATGTAACAAACTTCTATTAACCCAGTCAGTTTTTGACATTGTCATAGAAGATTAAGGAACGCTAACTCCTTTACTATGTTTTGACAAAGTTTATCAGAAGTTATTGAATACCAGCTTTATTATTCTTGCTCGATAAATTTGTGGTGTTAGCAGGTAGGAGCAGCATCTTCTCTTTTAAGTACAAAGGCGGTTTCTGTGTATTTTTAAATTTTTGGTTGTTTTAAAATCGCTTTAGAACTTGGTTTTATTCTTCTATCTGCGGTCCGCTGGCCGTTGTGATGAGAGATGGATATTTTAATGTTCTAATATAGTTCGCTAGCGTGCACAGGTAGTTAAATTGTTGAAACGCTCGACATTCATTAAAATCCTCCCATGTTTTATTAACCCTTCTTAAATATTGGATGGCCGTCTCTTTTAGTCAATGAACCACTAATACTGGACCCCCTTTTAAGACTATTCCTTAGTATGTATCATAAATCGGTAGCCTGTATCTTATGTTGAGAAACGATACCAGACGTTTTAAATTCCCGTGAGATCTGTGACCGAAGTGGCGCATACAAACCCTATAAATACATTTATGGCTTTCCTCTGTCGAGTTCTTTGTAAAATATGGGATATTTTCTAAAGGGAGTTTCATGAGGTTTATTTTACTAAAATACCCGACTCTTAAAAATCATTTATGCCTTGCATATAGAAGGACCCACAAGTACGTTAAGGAGGACGTTTCGGCCTAAAGTACTGAAAGTTCTAGTATTAAAATGGGTTCTTCATGTTTTAGCTCTTGGACAGCATAAGAAATGGGTTTCTGCCCACAGTGAGCCGATTCGTTGTCAGAACCAAAGTTTTTGCCAACCCCATGACTGCGGTTGCGTCTACTTTTCGTATTTCATTAGCACAACTGAGCGTTAGTTCGTGCTCTGCTCTTTTCCAAATATTGAATTTAGTAAATGGTCAATAAGGAAAAGTTAAATAATTTTGGAGTTAAATCAAGATGCAAATTTAATTGCCCAATTTCAGCGTTTATTCGACCTTTTTAGATCCGGACAACATTTCAATTGCCATTTCGACGTATACTTTTTATATTCCGTTCCAATAGGCAGTAGAATTTTCATTAAAAACCCACAATAACAATGCTATGATTGCGAGAAACATGCTTTTGTTGCACAGAACATATTATTGTTACCGTATCCATAAAGTAACCATATATTTTATCTGTCAATTGTTAGAACCAGTAAATAATTGTATGTAAAATTATAAGTTGCCACAACGGGCGGCTCATCCCACTAGTGTGATTGAATAGTTCTTACTGATATACCATAATATTATTAAAGCTATCATCTTATGATACCTCAAACCGAATATCCATTAATATTGTTAACATTTGGTGATTGGTGATCCGTTTTAACGTTTGTGTACTCTACGAGTAAATTGTTTGCTATCTGCCGTTTGCAGTTCCTAACACCAAGGATTCTGAAGTCTTCTTTGGAATGTTGAGAGAATTAAGTAAGTCAAAAGTGGAAAGTGTGCCCCCATCACACAAGCGGTCCATGATCGAAGCCGGGCCGAAACATCGGACATTTTTCAGCAACGGAGATGTCCACCTCGTAAATGAGGGTGATTACCACTAAACGATTACTTTCCAAAGTCATGTAAACGCTTCTCTACAAAATGCACTAGCCTTTTGGCACCGTCTTTATAGAGAAGGTCCCAGTCAGTAGGTACAAGTATTATATCGTGCATAGCTTACTGACGTTGTTCCTTAATGGGATATTTCACGAATGTGCCAAATTTTGTCACAGTTGGAGAAATTTCTTCATACTCATTACTTTCGGTTCCTAAAAGGTTTCACTGTAAGTCGTTCATATATATTTAGCTTTCAAGTCCCCCCTATATATCTTTAGCCTCTGTCATGGAAGTGAGCAGCAATTCATGAAACCAAAACAGAACACCAGATTTGTCTCTACTTATGCGGCTGCTGCTGCAGCTTTTGCTGGCTATGGGAAGGGGTAGAGAGGGCTGAATGTTTGGATATCTGTTCATATGATGCGAGGTATGTTTGTAACGTTTATCTGTCGGTCACGTACACATTATCGCTCGTAGCGAAAAACAAACATTTCACACAAACGTCAAGTCGCAATATGTAGCAGCAGCACCAAACACTAGCAACATGAAATGTTGTTTTGTCGATGCGGACAACATACCAGATACAGATACGAGTATTAGCGGACGGCCGGGCTGATGTTGCTGTTTTGAAGCAACCATCTTTGTTCATCTAATACACACACGCGACCAGCTCCTTCCAGGGAATCCTGCTCTCTTCTTCCCACACCGCTGTCAGCCACAGCACATTTTCCAAATAACTTTGGCCATATAACCAAAGGCATGACCATATCTTTGGCAACCGTTTGTAGTATGGACAATGTTGCTGCTGTAGTGCGGTGTTCGCAGCAGCAGCAGCAGCAACATTTTGAAATGTTAGCACAATACCATAGTGAACAAAAATTTAGCAATAAGCAGAGGAAAACGTTGAAAAGCACGAAGAAGAAAACAAACGAAGCAAAAAAAAAACAAATACAGATACTAAGAAGAGCCCATCAGTTCCTGGCTTTTGCATTACTTTGTTGCTGCTCGCCAAGAATATCAGCTATTCAAAGCAAACGAAAGACTAAAACGACCATCCACAGATGGGCTGTTTCCCTCCCCTGGCTAACTTGTATTCTTGTTGTTGTTGTTCCGGCATGTTCTTTAAACTTCTATGCCAAGACACCAACAATGTACATAACGAGTATATACCAGAAATGGCTACATATATACATGGATTTATTTCTCTTCTTTCTTCTTTAGATACCTTCTTTAGCTTAAGCCAACCAACCGACCGACCAACCAACCAACCCTCCATCCCGCTGCCAACCTTTTTTTCGCTCTGTGTATATATCAATTTAATGAATCCCCACAATAACGTTCATTTTAGTCCATTTGTCTCTGTATGTACCCATACGTATGGCTGAGTGTTATTCTTTCTTTCAAATTCTGCTTCTATATACGGCAGAAGCTATTCATGTATATACCACCTTCCTTCCCAGCACCCAACTCCTACCCTCCTGGCCTGGCCTGGCCCTCCAGTAAGTGAGTATTCTTGGTAGTTTTCATCGAATATAGAAAAAGCAAAAAAAAGTAATAATGCAGAAATAAAGTTAAAGCAACAAACAACAACAATAACATTAAGAATATATAAAAACAGACAACGACGAAGAAGTAGAAAAAGAAGAAAATACTTAAAACAATTGTATATTTAATCTCTGACAATATAAAATTTATAAACTTTAATGGGTTTTCCCTACTGCGTATAATGCCAGTAAAGTAATTATGTTGATTCTTCTGATTTTGCCCTCCACCTATTGTTATTCTTTTCATTTCTTGCCCCCTCTTTCTTACTGAACGGGAAACGGAAATGGAATCTTGGGTTTGCCATCAAAGAAGATTTTTTTTATGTGGTTGGATATCAGAGGGATTTACGAAATAAAATGAGGCACTGGGAAGGGGGACGTTCAATTTTAATGTCCCTAAAGAAGTCTTAGTTCAAAGATTTGCAATATGCAAAGCACTATAATCAATTTTAGCTTCGTTGAAATCCTATACAAATCAAGCATTTATTTCTATAGGGTTTTATAGGGTTTACCGCAGAAGTCTCTAGTAATTTGGAGGTTTGAGCGAGCCATATTCGAAAAAAGTCGATCTTACAATGACTATTCTTATATTCTTCTAATCATAAAAATATAAGGGATAACTATAAAGCCGAATTTTTATCTGACGTTTTGAAAAGAAATTTTTCTACCATTGAAAAATTAAACTGTGTTGTCAAAAAAATCCCAAAAGAGTGTCATTTTGCACAAATTAATATATAAGTATTAAAAGAAACTTCAATCTTATTTTTCGTCGATAGAAGCAAGGTACTATGTAAAAAGCCTATTTAGATAACTATCAATCAACCCTTTTACAAACTACACTTATTTAAAATCAAGACGGCGTTATATTTAAATCAAAAGCTACTGATCTCCCTACTTCAAACTTCAAAAATTGAGATAAAGTAGACTAAGAGGTTGTTTCCCTGCAAAATTTATTTTTAGACGCCAAACGCAAGGTGTATTGAAGAGAAAGCATTTTTTGTGCTACAAGACATTTTCCCAATATGCAATTTAGAAAAAAACGGGAGTTTACGTTAATCTGAGTAAGTGCCGATCTGAAAGGCGAATGCATTTTATAACAACTGTTTTGCATGGCTTTGAGATTAATCTCTTATGCGCATAGTAGCTGGCATTTACGATATGAAAAACCCGCCGCGGAAGGTTGAGATGTCTTATCGGGTTTGATAGTCGTGTACATAAACCATCACCCCCAACGATCCTCTGCATACTACACACATTTCAAATGAACTCCTTAAAATGGAAGCAAGCATTTCAAAACTTTTATTATATTTTAAGGTCTACAAAACTATGTTAAAAGCCATAAACTCACCTTACAGTCTTTTAACCATTTGTCCCTTAAAATAAGTCGTAAAGTAATGTAGTCTCTTAAATTGGAAATAAGAGCGAAGGAAGGAAAATTGGAATACGATCTTTTTATTTGATTATTAAAGGTCATTCCCGAAGATTAACTCAACAATGAGAAAGGATAACGCCTTAAAAATAATTTCGTGAGAACTAATGGAACATTTTTTGGATCTATTTAACTAAATATACTCAGTCTGGGCATTTATAAAACTTAAGGATAGATAGGAAATCTTGACCTCCATATGATTATAGGACAAAAAATCCCAAAGATTTAATATTTTGAAATTATTTTTGGTTATTTATAATTTGGCGTCTTAAACTACTCGTCTGTTTTTTTATTATGGTTTCTTTTTATTGTTTAAAGAGGACAAACGAAGTATTTTTATTTTCTTCAAAGAACTCTTTTAGGGGCTTATCAGAACTCTGTAAGTACAGGTTAGTTTCGAAAATTCAATTATCTTGACACACATCGATATCACGTCAGTATCAAAACAGTCGAACGCGATACCTAGGTAGCGGTACCGAATATCCATCACGAAAATACCGCTGAAGCTGGGGCCTACGTATATGGCAATATTTATCAATAGATTTGAAAAATCTACTGTGAATAACGTCAAGTTTTCATAGAGTTTTGATAATATGTACAACATAATTTACACATCCGGAATTTTAACAAGCTAAAGAAAGTTTAGCAAATTCTGATTAAAAATTGGAAATATAGTTTTTTTCGATATCGATACGGATATTGCAGTACTCGATAAAAAAAAGTACCGGATTGTCAAATATTGGGTAAAAAATAAAAAATATATGTGACAGCGCATAGAGTTCTGATTTTTGTTCTCCCAAACTCCCGCCTAGTCATATTTCGGAAAACACTGGTAGAATTTCTGAACTCTGACCCAAAATTAACAAACAATTTTCCATATAAAATCGTTTCCATTATTTCAATATTTTGTTAGCTTCTGTAAGGCAGAGTTGAACATTGTTTTTAAAATCTTTCATGAATTTAAGCGGAATTTATTTTCCAAAAATGTCATGTTCCCTAGGAACCACATTCAAACATTAAATCGAATAAATTAAAATTCCTTCGCAAGTTTTTTCGTCACCAAAATTGTGGTGAACAATTCAATAAATAATAGGGAACATTTATCGAAAATTCATGATTACTTTAAGTTTAGGAAAATCAATAAAGGAAGAAATTTTGTTAATGATTTCAGCGGTTTTAATATCTTTGTCTTCTAAAATAGCGACTGCAATTCTTAACTGAGCAGACACCCCAGTATGCAAAAAGACTGGAAGTTTAATCGAAAATGAATCATTTTCACGTAAAATTAAATTGATATCGTATTCGATTTAATACCAAGAGTTGTGTTTTATATAGACTGTAATTTTATATAGACTGTACAGAGTTTGTATTTTTCAACACTACTTTTGATCGAGACGTAGAGTATTTTTCTAATTAATATACATATAGGTATATATATATATATATATATATATATATATATATATATATATATATATATATATATATATATATATATATATATATATATATATATATATATATATATATATATATATATATATATATATATATATATATATATATATATATATATATATATATATATATATATATATATATATATATATATATATATATATATATATATATATATATATATATATATATATATATATATGCGATACTCATCACGATATCGTTCTAATGTAGCCTATAGTGAAGAAAATTAATGAACAGAATCGCGTATGTATATGTGACAGCGCATAGAGAAAGGGACCTAAGGGTAAAAAAATCAATTTTCACTTTTTTTTGATGTGGACAACATCTGAGCATCGAAGGAGACCGATCCCATGCCCCAAAAGTGTTCCCTCCCAGAGATATGCGCGTTTTATGAAAGTGAAGTCGACGATTCTACACCAAAGATACACGTATTTAAATCTTTATAATGGCTCTCCTGAACAAAACTGGTTTTTACCCTTAGGTCCCTTTCTATTTTGCGCGTCACATATGGATTTTTCTAATAATTTTATTGTTTATTAGAAAAGAAATTCAACATAATTTTAATTGATACGCATATTCACAGAACTTCGGCTTAAGAATTATTACGATTTCTCTTTTTTTAAAAAAAAAATTAATTTCTTTGCTAAAATGTTTTGTTTATTTTTTCGTCATGACCAATTATTTTTATTTGTTAGGTATTAGGATTATTATTTAATTTATTAAAAAAGGAATACTCGCAAGCTAAATTTTAAAATTTTTTGTTGTTTGTCAAATGTGGAATTTTTTATTATATCTCTCGTTGTCAAAATATATTTTTTTCCCAGATTTCGATTACAATCACCAGGGAAAAAACTCTACGCTTTAAAAGACATTTTTAAATCTATCCTAAATTTTAAATACCAATATTTTTATTAGGCAAAATAGTTACGATTTCAAACAATATTTTTTTTAGAAATGAAGGTACATTTTTTTATATGTAAAATGACTACGAATTCCAATAGGAACATGGCGTGAAACATATTTCTTTTTGTGTTTCATTAAAATCATTTTCGAAAAAAATGCATACATATTTTTTCTATGTATAATTACAAAAAAAATTCTTATGGCACAACTTCATATTTTTTTGTTATGAAAAAAATAATAAAAAATTTCCCCCTTTTTTAAAATTTTATATAATTATTTTTAATTTAAAAAAAAAACAAGTTGTCTCAAACAAAGAAACATGCCTTTTTTGCAATGTTTCCACATTATTATATGAGTTTTTTAAAAACGAAAAAAAAAAATTTAAAGTTTTGAAAAAATTGTACACTTTGCATTTAAAAGAAAAAAGCCTCACGTAGATATTTGTGGATATTTTATATTAAAACATGAAAAAAATACTGCGACCTCGTGGAACAGTACAGCAAAGTACTGAATTTAAAAATCAGAGACCATTTCATTAGTATCCGTTGCATAGAATAATTTCTGTAGTATATGCACTCTAGGGGATGGCTTTCTCCAACTACATATTTTGCAAAGAGTAGGTAGGTATACAACCGATTTTTTCAATTGCAATTGCTGCTCCTTCCACATTTACACCACCACATAGGTCATGCAAAAGGCGACACACCACACACAAACAAAAGTCAAGAAATTTCTTTAACACCAAGCTAAGAGCCCAGAAAACAGCTACAACAGCTGTTTCAGGTCATACTTCTCCAAAAAAAATGTATAATTTTCCTATCCCATAGTCAAAAAACAAACAAAAAAAAAGATTGAAAGAAGACCGCCCTGCTTCTAGTGCTGTTTATTATTACTAAGCAACGATCAGAGCTTAACAACAGCACACGTACGACTAAAACCAATTTTTCAAATGGAATGCAATGAAACCTCAACAAAACGCCAATAAAACTGTATGATGGCGAGAGAAAACTGCCCGAGAAGGGAAGAGCCAAGGAGATACTACGCCGCCGACAAAAAACAAAAACGCAAACAAATACAAATAAGCGCGCCAGTATAGCAGAAAATAATGAAAACAACTGAAAATCCGCACCTATTTATTCAAAAGAAGAAAAAACGAGAAGCGAAAAAAGAAGAAAACACAAACTACAAGATACAAAACAGAAATGTAGCTGGCGATACAACGAACATACAGATACTCACACACACGACTGCCTTGCCCGCACAACAAAAGCAGAGAATAAAAAGAATGCGAAAAATCACCTTTGCACAAAAATCTCCTCACATCAAAACGACAGCAGCAGCGGCGTCAGCGGCAACACTGAAACCTCACAATACAAAAAGTTAAACCACACGAGAAGGCGAGAGAGAGAGAAAGAGATGGTGACGTCTGTGACGCCAAATGGTTAGAAAGAGTTGGCGTTAAGTGTGTGTGTGTGCGATTGTGTGCTGGAGTTTGCGCGTTGCGAAAACTACAAAGTGCTTTTGTTTGTTGCCCCATGTGTGTGTGTGTGTAAAGCTACAAATTTTGTAGACTTTCATTAAAGTAAAGCGTCACAGCAAATATTTCTCACAATGGTTGGTTGGGCTGCTGCTGCTTCTTCTCCTATGCCTGGTTTGGGTTTGTTGTGTTATTACTGCGTTCGTGTGTACCTAACTATGCATACATGTGTGTGTGTGTATTTGTGTAGCTGCGTATTCCTGCCTTCTTCTCGTCTGGTGTACTCGTCGTATGTAGTTATGTGGTGTTGGTTGGCTGGCTGGCGGCCTGTGAGGACTTTGCTGTCGTTGCTGTTTTTTTTTATATAACGTTAACGTCACTTGGTTTTTGCTTTTGCTGGCTGCTTTTAACTGCCAGCCTAAACGTGCTAACTGCCTTTCGAATCAATAAATTGTATTGTTGTCGTTGCTGTGTGTTCTTCTTTACTTTACTTTATTGTTATTACCAGTTAGTTCGTTCGGCAACGGCACCAGCACCACCCTCTCATATTAGCAGGCGTTAATGCTTCTCCCCTTTGCAGCAAAAAAAAAAACTACAAAAAATCCTCCATTAAGAGCAACCCTTCGTTCGCACTGAGTTGATTTCATTGAAATTCTTATTTAGAGCTATTTTATTTAATAAAAATATGTATACATACAAATGTATATACATATGTATGTACATAAATATCTGTACAATCGTAGATACAGATACGTTCATGTAATATTTTTGACGATCAAATGTAGCTAACTTAGCTAAAAACAACAATTTTATAAAAGTTTTTGTTAATTTCCCGATAACTGCCTGAAATAGGTTCTGGAACCGGAATCAGATTTTGGCTTAACTATATTTATCGTTGAATAATAGTAAGACCCTATAAAGTTTCCATCACATTGTCTGGCTTCAAGAAGGACAGATTCTGAAGAAACTTAAACCGGATTTACATGCCAACTGTCCAACGAGATGTGTTTGAAAGGAATTTCTGAAGGCATCTTTGATTATGTTTCGTAAACCTTTATCGTCCATGCAGATGTGATAGTCTAATTTTGAAACATTTCTGTTCAAAATTAGACTATCATATCTGTTTACAGCCGATTCATTTACATTTCGAATCGGCTGTAAAAAATACTAATAACTTTTTTAAATTTCTGATATTATTGGAAAGGTTGAACTGTGTCATTATTAAATAATGGAACACCATCCGATGCGTTTTCGCTTTGCCCAATGGGCTGAAATCGTTTGGGAGGAGATGCTGAATTTTACCAAAAAATCGTGGTTTTAGATAAGCTCGTTGGCTATTTCAATAAGCAAAATTGCTTCATATTGGGTTAAGAGAATTCATAAGCCAAAAAATCCACCATCAGTCACAGTTTTGGCTGGTGGCATTAAGCGGTGCAAAAATTTTAGAATCCAACTACGGTAAAGCACGTGTAACTTTCAAAACTCTAATTTTCTTTCTTTCGAATCAGATCTTGTGGCTGAAAGATAATGTCCTTAAGCTATACTTCTATATTTTTTTCTTTAACTTTAAAAAATAATGGCTGCAACTTCCAAAAGTCGAAAATTTCAGAGAAACCTTAAATATCAAAAGAAAAACTTTCTGGAAGTTGGTTGTATTTTTGTCCAAATACGAGTTATAAAATTATATTATTTAAATATAATATAATTTTATAACATGGGTAAGTCTCGAATTATGAACATGAAACCTGCAACCGTTTAAATAATAAAACATAAAATATGTAGTACTCTTCAGAAACACATTGAGGTTGATACAGTAGATAACGGATATAAGAAAGTCAAGAAATACCAAAAGTTTCTTTCTTATAATCGTTTTTTTTCTTTTAAATGAATATAATGAGTTTTATTTTAATTAAACGGTGTTTTGCAAAATTTTCTTATAAGAGATGTTCTTTTATCTGTTACTTAAGCAGAAAGCACAATTAGCATCGAGGAGGACTTGGTAGAAGAATATATTGTGCAGCCGACAGCAACGTTTTAGAAAAATCCTTAAAATCTAAAAAATCCAAATTGGTGTTTTTCTTTTAATACGCTTTCGCCAAGAGTTCTCAAATATTACTGACACAAAAATAATAATAATAATACAATTATTAATAACATAAAAAAATAATATTAATAACATAAAATAATAATAATACAAAAAATTATTGTTACATTTGAACTCGTGACGAAATATCCTTTCGTTTTGAGAAGGAACTCAGTTTGACTGAAAGGCCACCAACTCCACTTTCCCAAAAATGTTTGTGTTGTTTGCATCATTTTGGAAAAATTTTGTACTTTCTTTATGTAAGATGAGTTTTTAGCTAACAATTTATTTAAATTTGTATTTTGGTAAATCAGTTTAATTTCCGTCAATTTTTCGGGCGTCGTTTAAAGTCGATTAAAAGAGACTTAACCTAGAAATTTTCGTAGTTTGGAAAAATGTTCCTTCCTGATCGTAGCAAGAACAATGCAATTGTTAGTAGAAAAATCGAAAAGTGAGATTAACAGCAGTAGTTTTCATACGTCTGTTGCTAACCTAGGCTAAGAGTTTTCCTTTCAACAACTGCAGCCAAGCTTTCTGATGAAGGTCTTCACTGATCCCAAATCGCTGTAAAAGTAGTGGGCCGCCACGTTAATTCGCATCATTTTTTTAATCTTGTTTTCTATTAAAATTTTAGAGGCAAGAGATCTCGATTCGGGTAATACCTTTTCAAGAATATAATTCGTTGTTCTACCTAGGCATAATTTTTTTATACATTTTCTCGTAGCTTTAGAAAGTTTTCTGATGGCAACAAAAAATTCTATTTCGCTACATCCTTTACTTCCATCGTCTCACTGCTAACTAGCCAGCTTCATGATGGTTTGCCGCACGTGGAGTTCTGACCACATCTCTTACAAACAAACAAAAAAACATCCGACCAACGAACAGCGAAGATAACTCTCCAAAGGGGCTTTCGTGCAGTTTCATTGAAGAAATTCTTGGGTCCTCATTGCATTCCCTACCTCTAAGCGAAATAAACCAACCAAGTTTTTATTTTGCGGGCAAAAAATAACGAATGTAGAGGCCAAAACCCCATCGCATTTGGCATGTTGTCGTTGCTGTCGCGGCAGCCGTTAAAGTAGAAGAAGAGCAAGATTGTCAAGAAATTCTTCAATAGATGGTATTGTATCTATAAAATTCTGAAATTCTACTGTGTGGATTTCTTTCATCTGCTCTCGTTCATCGAGCGCAATATTTTTCCGTCAACCCGTATTTGAGTGCTGGCTGTGTATGTATGTATATGTGTGTGAATAACAGAAATCTTTATAAAAGAAGACGAACGAATGAAAAATAATCATAATAAAGGAATGAAATACACACGAGAGAGAATAACAACAAAAACAACTTTACAACAATACCCTCTTAACATAACAACATCGTTCGTTGTGTAGTCGTCATCGTCATCATCATCGCCGACACCATAATTTGCACCGCACCCCACCACCATCCTTAACGTCAGCGCACCAGTCCACAATCCTCGACTCGTTCACATTATGACTATACACAAACTGAACTACATGTGTTCGTGTGTGTGTGTATGGTAATCGCACGAAGTACGTACATCGCCTTGTGTGCGTGTATGTATGCCTTAACTTTAATAACACAACAACCCAGCACATTGAGCGCACAACTTGCCATGTTTTCTCTCTCTCTTTTACTCCTGTGCCTTGGGCCTTGAATGACAACGCGCCGCCACATACACTCAACGAGTCGTGGGGTCTCTTTCGCTCTCGTGTCGGTGGGTAAAAAAAAAACCAACAATTATTATAAAAACAGCAAATAAAGCGCGTTGTTGCCAGATTTCTTTGTACACAAATATACACAACAATAACAAACAGCATACACACACACCCATGCATACCCATGCAGGGGCACATATACACCACACACCGAGGCAGTTTGCCTCAATAAGCCTCGACTAACTACAGATGGGTTGTTGCCAAATTTCATATTACGTTTATAAAAAGAATTTTTATACAATTTATTTTTTTCTTCTCTGCTTCTTCTGTTTTGTTCGTATCTACGTACCTACGAGTGTGTATACCTATAGCGATGTACTATGTAGTTGCTGCTGCTGTTGTTGTTGTACTCGGCTGGCTGGCTGACTAAATGTGAGCTGGCGTTGTTGTTGCTGCTGCTGTTGTTGGAAAAAAACACGTCGTTTCTGTTGTCCGTCTAGTACGCTCGCTACGTCGGTATTATGTGTATCTGTGTGTGTGTATGTTTTTAACCATAAATGTGTAGTTTGAACTCAAATGCTTTTAATGTTGTTGTTGCCGCTGCTGGTATAATTTTGTTGTTGTTGCTCGTTGTGCCCCCGATGATTTTCATCTTCTCCTCCCTCTACCCCAGGCCACCCCGGTGTCCGCTCGCGCACTCTCATACACACTACATGCAAAATTTTTTCCTTGGTTAGCAGCAATAGCACCAGCAAACATCATCGTCATCAAAAAAAAAACAGAGGCAACCAGCCAGGCCAGCCGCATGGTATGATTCTTCATTTTAGGCTCGGTGGAAGCACGAAAAAATCCAATATTTAGCAGAAAAAAAAACAAAAAAAATATCTTCCAAGAGTTGATGACAACAAATGGTAATAAAAATTTACAGGCCCATATAGGGAAAGAGCAAAAGAATTGAATACCATTTTCCTTGGCCATAATTCCTAACGTACAAATACAAATGTATCAACTTGAATTTGATTAAAACAACACAGAAAGGCTTCATTTTGGGAAAAGAAATAAAAAAACACATGTAATGCTTACTAAGAAAAATGGTTAATTTTGTACAAATGCTCGGCCATAGATAAAATGAGAATTATAAGGAAATGTTCCATTCATTCACTGCGAGTAAAACTATGGCCGTGTGCAGCGAGAATTTTGTGGGAATAAATAATGCCCCAGCACAATTTAAAGACGAATCATCTGAATCCTAATATTTTGCTTGCAATTATTTTTCCCATCCGGTTTAAGGACTCAAAATAGTTCAATATTTATTTATTTTCTGATTCAAAGCTTATTTCGGGAAAGCAATTATGTTTTTTTTAATTTAAGCCTGTTTCTCTCTTTATCCATGTGAAATGTATCAAACTTTATATAAAAAAATTCTGGGTGCTGTAAAAATTGTATTTGAGCGATGTCTGGCACAATTGCACAAACTTTTTAATTTTTTATTTTCATGGAAATTTAGACATAATCGTATTTGCGAGTCCTTTTTAAGCAGTTAATGTGTTTCACGTGAAGGAACTTAGGCTAAAGAAACATAAATCTATATGCTTTAACATGACTAAAATTTGTTTCAATCTATTATTATAGATATAGAGAGGAAAAGTAATAAAACTTCCTTGAAAATGAAAGTCTAGAAGCCACACCGCTAATGGTAGAATTAATGATATAGTTTCAGCCATCTATAATCAAATTTCATACAAAATAAGTATTATACATTTTATATACGAGTACATTTAATTTTTACATGCATTTTATTTATGATACGAAGGCTGCTATATATATTTCTGGCCTAATAATGAAAATGCGAATATTTATCATCAAAAATGGTTTTATTGATTTTCAAAGTATTCTCCAGCAAGACTTACACACTTTTACATGCGCTCAAACCAATTGTCGAAGCTCCTTTTCCACTCCGATTGAGACATCTCCAAAACATGGTTTTTGAACGCTTCAACAGCATCTTCTGGCGACGAAAATCGTTGACCACGCGTTCTTTTCTTGATATTCGGGAAAAAAAAGAAAGAATGATTTCTCCTCTCTTGTTCGTTTTTCGAATTTCTCCGAAGACTTCAGACAAACAAATTGTGGCGTATCACTCAGAATTGACCTCCTACGTTGCTCAAGCGGAACAGTCGCCACATAACCAGTTTTGCCGAGAAAACAGGCGACCATTTGCTGTGAAGTGCTTCTTCCACGAACAACAACGGTCGATTGCTCTTTTGTTTCTGGCTCAAACGCATAGACCCATGATTCGTCACCTGTGACGATCTTATAAAAGCCTTTTGAAGCACCGCGATCGTTTTTTTTTTCAAAATTTCTTTGCACTAATCGACACGAGCCTTTTTTGAGGGATTGTCAAATTGTGCGAGATCCAACGAAAACAAAACCTTTTTGCGGCCAGGTGTTTCTGCAATATCGAATGTATGCTGGTGGAAGAAATGCCTAAGGATGCCTCTATCTCACGGTATGCCACATAACGATCTTGCATTATCAGTTCATGCACGGCATCAATGTTCTCTGGCACAACGGCCGTTTTTAGACGACCTTCGTCTTTGAGCGAGCGTCGGCCACGATTGAATTCATTAAACGATTTTTCACAGTGCTACAGGATGGTGCTGCATCGCCCTACAATGATTTAAGTTCATCGATGCACTTTTGTCGTGATAATTAATCCACTTCGGAAGTTGTGAAAAATGATCGCACAAAAATGTTCACGAGTTTATTTCATTTTTTACCAAATTTATTTTTTTAAAGTCACTGTAAACAACACAAATTGTGGTGTAAACAACACAATGACGTTCTGAGTACGTTTATGCTAAAAAATGTCAATATTTCCAATTGAAATGTCAGATGGCGCAAGGCAACACATAGTGTTGCCTAGGCCAGAAATATATATAGCAACCCTCGTAGAAAATGTTTTAATTTTGTATCATGATCTACTTTTCAAGAAAAGACTTTTAGGTACTTTCCTTAAGTAACCTTATAATTTTTAGCCGAAGAAATGCAAATTTATGCTTTTGGAAACTACTGGGTGGCCCAAATGAGACTTAAGGGTTCACCAAAGAAGTTCCATTGTGGCTCTTGCTGTATGCGCAGTTGCTCCATCTTGCTGGAACCATATATTAGGATAATTCTTAACTTGCGGTTGCAAAAAAATGTTAGATCATAGTGTCATACAGAGCTCATTTTCAAACAAATATGAACCGATAATTTTATCAACCATAACACCGCACCAAACAGTACATTTGAAGAGTTGTAATTGCCAGAAGAATAACATTTTTTTATATTTAACAAAATTTAATTAACAAACCTGTAAAGGAAAAAAAAAATATATAAACATAAAAGTTATGAATATTTTTAATACTTCAATCTTATTTGGACTACCCAGTAGGAGTAAAATTGTTTTAAATATTACTATAACATTGAAGTAATAATATTTATTTAATTAATAACTACGAGTAATAACATTGAATCTAATTATTTTTCATTTCTACTCTCTTTACAGATAAAATCCATAAATGTTTCTGAAATAAAAATCTCCATGGCAAGAAAAAAAATTAAATTAATTTAAAAGAGAAGAAAAAAGCAAAGAGAAAGAAAAAAGGAAATAAATGGAAAATCCAATCGATGAAGATCGAAAATAGTATTGTTGGTAAAACAAAAATGTTAATCGGTTTTAACGATTTTTTTGTTTTTTAAACCAAACGCAAGAATCAAGAAGAAAAAGAAAATTTCACATGAATGGGTTTGGAGTGCGCCCATTTAAAAAATAATTCGCCTCCATGAAGTTTCATAAACAAAAATGGTACGAGAGACCAACAACGTTTGTTTTGGACAAATAGCCCAAGAAACACAAGTTGTTGTACGAGAGGATAACAAAAGAGATCACTTGAAACGGTAAGACTCGGGGCTATTAAATAACAATTAAAATGACATTTCTTCTAAAGATTCTTAGATGAAAGCTAGGGAGGTAGTTAAGTTTAAAAGCTGATATTTATTTAATAATTGTGTCGTGCTGTCCATTTTTTTCTTTTTGACTAATTGCTAAAGAGATTGAGACTATATAGTAATACCAAAAACTGAAATTAAATGTTTGAGGGAACATGAAAACACAAATTTTCTTATTTTCCAAAAATGCGATTTATATATGCAAAATACATACTCGTATTATCCTTGCTTTTCAGTATACCATGCACAGTGTTTATTTAGTTGCGTATTGACACCCTTATTGTATGACTTCTTAAGGTCTTGATTTTTTGTCCTGGTACATTTTCTGAAGTTCTCCAATACAGGGTTAACATTGCCATCAATTAATTTTTTCCACTTTGCCTACCACTCTTGTTGTATAGAGAAGACAACTGTAGACCGCAGTTTAAATGTTTTCCACTTTAAGCAGAACGTTTATGTTTAAGAACAGCCTAGCGAATAGGCGGAATATAGAATTCTATTTAATTTATAATAGATATATAAACTCTTTTAAAGTAACTAGCTTAGTTACCTAGTTAGTTTGCATATAGTCATTTGGCAACCTTGAGCAAAATTGATAGTAATATGGCAACGTCGTTTTTCTTTGTATAGACCAAAGATAATAAGAAAATAATTGGTTTCATGGGCGAATTCAACAAAAGCAGACACTAAAAAACAAAAAAAAATATTAAAATAAACAATAAAATATAGTAAATCAATTAATTGTCACACTTTTGTTTGTAAAAATATGTTAAATTGGTTTGAACTATCAGTTTAAGTTGATTTATAGAATTACTTATTCCATCTCGTGCAGATGTACCCAATACGAATTTGCAGATGAGACCTCTTCGTGTTGTATAACATTTTCTTATACATTAAACATTAAGCAAAATCGATAGTAATATGGCAACGTCGTTTCTCTTTGAAGATAATAAGAAAACAATAGGGTTCATTGGCGAATTCAACAAAAGCAGACAATAAAAAACATTTTTTTTATTAAAATAAACAATGAAATATTGTTAATCAATTAATTTTCAAACTTTATCTTTGCAATAATGTTTAAAATTTATTTGAATTTTCAGTTTAAGTTGATTTATAGTATAACTTATCCCAGCTCTTGCAGATGCACCCAATACAAATTTGCCGATGAGACCTCTTCTTGTTGGATAACATTTTCGTATACATAACAAAAAACATAAGTTTTCCTAAAACAGGTTGTGTCACGTTTGATTGTTTGTTGGAAAGATAAGTGTGGCAACTCTTACTCGTTGAATTAGTGACTTGATGCCAACTCCCTTGCTAATCGAGTAACTTCCATAAAAAAGAGCTAATACTTATAATTTGCTCCTTTTGAGTTCGGATTCCTAATTCTCTTCTCAACTCAATTGTAGGACGCTTTCGAAATAAATCTAGCATTAGGGATTCTTTTTTATAGTAGAAAACAAAATTTGGACTGCAGGTTTAAAAAATATCTTGGCCACTTATTTGAGGCAATTGAAAGTTTTAACCTAACTGTGGGTGGTTCAAACATTTACAGGTAAAACATTTACAACATTTTTCAGTGGCGAGTTTCCAACTGGTAAATGCCGGCGACTTTTCGAGTAAGAGATTAATCTCTAAGCCATGCAAAATGTTTTCTATAAAATGCTTTAGCACTAGGATCCGGCAATAAATATTGAAAGACTAGTGTCCAAAAAAGGCAACGTCAGTTCTATCTGCAGGCAAGTTCATGTCCTCAGTTTTTTTGGGATGCGTGTGGGATAGTATTCGTTTATTATCTTCAAAAAGGAAAAACTATTAACGGCGAGTAGTATTTCAACTTATTGCAGCATTTGGTTATTAAAATTAAGAAAAAAGGCCTCATTTTCACAAATCTACTATTGCGAAGGCCAAAATCAATGAATTTAAGTTCGAATTTCTTAGCTCCCTTGAATTATTTTTTGTTTCGATGTACGTTTCGAAATTTGCAAAGTAGAAAAATTAATTACCATCAATGGGGTTTGCGTTTGATTGTTATTTTATGGAGTAAGACAGTTCTTATAATAAAAAGGGTATCGAAGCTATCGAAAATCGCTGGAAAAGAGTATCGAGCTAAAAGGAAATTATGTTGAAAATAAAAGGAAACACTTTTCCATATTTGTTGTGTTTTAATTGTTAGGACGGCTCATTTTGGGACTGCCGTCCTAGCAATATAAAAAATTAACCACTTGAAGTCGGCTTTTAAAAGCAGCTGTCTTTACATCCCACTAACGAAACCAGTAAAAACGTATCCCTTTTTTCTTAAAGGAAAATTTATGAAACAATCATACGTACTTTAATACGCAATAGGATAATTGCACTTCCTTTCGACATGGCTGCACACTTTTGACGCCCACTGTATGTACGTATGAGTCCCACGAAGTTGTATTTTATTTAATACATCACCAATAAACAAGTAACCGGCCTAACAGATAATTTCTCTGGAAACACTTTGCGAAGAGCCTTCTCCTCTGACGTCACATTCTCCCCTATCTAAAATATCCGGCTTAAACGTAATTTGAAATCCTTTTTTTTGTTTGTGGCTACTTTTTCACAAACATGTTAGGCTCTTTTCCATGTCTTTTTTAAATTAAATTATAGGTTTAACAACAATGTTTTCACAATAACATCAAACAAAAGCAGAGAAAAACAGAGGCAACCGAGAAAATTAAAATATAAAACAGCAGATACTTCTTTTGACCAGTTTTGAAGTTGAACAACAACAACAAAACAAACTAGTTTTATAAATATTTTTTCGAAGAAACTTGGCGTTCAACATCATCTTCATCATCACGAGCTGTATTATTATTTGGTCATTTTTTTATGGCCACATTAGTGTGCTTTATTTCAAATATTTTTAAATTGTTTATGCAAAGATGGCCGGGAAGATAGACAGATTTATTTACTTCATCGTAGTCTTGAGGCTACTACAGCGCACACTCGGCCTTAATGCTGAGCAACAGAGAATCCACAAACATAGTTGGACAATTGATCGTAATCAATATCACACCTTATTTTTCGGGGGGGTTTTTTTTGGCGTTGGACAGTGGTTGCAAAAAGAGAAAATACGCTTACATATCAGGAATGTAAAAAAGAGTTTTTTCATTTTGTAATTTCTGCTCTTTGAAAATTAACTTTTTTCGATTCCGACCAAAACCAAAATTAAGAAAACTTGTTTAGGTTTCAAAATCAATTTTATTGGAACAACTTAAAAAAAATTAAAGACAAATTAAAGGCGGACTACTAGAAACCCTTACCCACTCTGTTCTTAAGAAAATCGAAGGCTCTCTGCAAGGTCGGACTTTATACTTCTAGAGATCGTTGGGACTATGTTGAAACAAATGTTGATGTGGCCCAATTTAACTATGCTTCATTTGAGCTAAGTAGAATTTTAAATATTTTTTGTATAGCTACTGGACTTTTGATTGGAAAGGTACTTTTTATGGTTTTTATCGACCGCTTTCATCTGGTTTCTTTTTGATCGCTTATTCATAATTTGAGCGTAGTCGGATTTACTTTTGCGGCAAGATCCATGTCGGGAAGGACCTTTGTGTAGGAACTATTCGAAAACATGTACACATGAGTGTCGGTCTTTCGCTCAGCTCTCTGTAAAATTTGGTTAGAATCGATTGTAAACGGTGACTTGTAGAGTGACAGGGCCTTAAATCGGGAAGGACCTTTGTATAGATGCGATATGAAAAAACGGACCTATATGGTCGCCAGGGTTAATTACACTGGTCAACACAAAATTTGCGGCAGAAGGTTTGACAGTAAACTTTAGTTGATTTGAGGCTGCTGATCAAGAATCCTCCGATTTGTCAGATTCGCTTCAGTTTAGGAGATGTTCACATAAACCGCTTTTTTCGTTTTTTAATTAAAGGACCAATAACTGCTTTGTTTGTGAACCGATTTTAACCAAAGGGGAAAGTTATTTCCATTTCGTACAAAATCTTTAATTACTCAGTCAATCTGATCTAAAGTGTAATAGCCTGTTTATCGAGGATTTTAATACGCTTTAAGTTATTTTAAAACCAGAACACTAGTAAATTATTCAAAAAATTTAGACAGCTCAAAGTAATTTTTTGTAAACAAAATTCGAAATTTTCTGTAGAATTTTGCCTATATCTAAAACAATTCATATCCGAAATAAAAGCGCTGCATATTAAAATAAAATTAAAAGTTTAATATTCCCTGAGTATAATCAACGACGTTGATCAAAATATTGGAAAATAAAATTAACAAATAAAAAACAAAAGAAATTTAATTTTTGAAGAAAGACCTTACCGCCAGATGAACTTAATACAAAAAAAAATATTTGTATCAACTTTAGCATTCATGGTATTTCATATATGCGAACTAAGGGTTCTTAGGCAAGATGGCAAATCGTAAGTCCAAGTCCAGAAACGACGACTAACCTATTTTTTCTTGATGGTACTCTTACCTTTTTTTAACAGGACCAAATTCTTCTAAGATTTCCCGAATACTCTCCGATGTGTCTCCTATTTCGCTCTTCTCCAAACTCTCTGTTTTACTGTCCGGTTTTACTTGTCCTTTCACAAGGTCCCTGTTCAAGTTTTTCGAGGTAAAAGGAACCAACTTAACCCTTAACATCAGATGAAACAGTTGTGTCCGAAAAAAACTATCTATTATTTTCTGGTAGTGCATATAATCAGGTCTCTGCCCCGCAGTTCGGAACTTGAATAATTTTTAGGAAAAAACTGTTATTTTAATCAAGGTGCATAAATTAAAAAAAAAGATCGTAAAGATTTTGCTGAAGTATCATTTGTAAGATGGCGACTTTTGGTCCAACATCAAAAAAGTTATGTTCGTGAAAATCACACAAATATTTCATAAAAATTACGAAATTTTATATAATAAGTTCAGCCAAAGAATCTTTACATGAAATATAAAGAACAAAATAAAAAAAATAATACAAAACCGGTTTGATGGTAAAAATTCAAGATTGTGAAGAACTTAAAGAAAGATTTTTTCTTATATCTTTTGTGAATTTAAAAATAGGTTTTATAAAGTAGTTTTATATTTGATATGAAATGTTTCATATTTTTCATGAAATTGTTTCATAATTTTAAAGAAACTTTTTCATAATTTTTTTACAATAATCAAGAAATTTATTATATTCTTCAGAAAATTATTATATTTATTCACAATTTTTACGAACACTTTTCTCGAAAAATATGAAACTTTTTCATGGAATAGTTTTTTCGTTTTGTTTACATTTATTTGGTCAATGCTAGTCCCGATGCCCTTAATATTTTTTTTTCCTATAGAATGTGTCCTTCTTAACACGAAAATGAATTTTAAAAAATTTTCCTCTGCTTAGTTTTCCAATTAGAATTTTTTTATGAGATGTCTCAGCCTTTTTGAACCACAACTCCCAAATACTATTACCGATTTGATGAAGAGTGACCTCAAATGAATGGAAATTAGCTTTTCTATAACTATATATATATTTTGATATTACAAAATTATGTTCTTAAAAATGACGAATAATTTTCTTATAAAAACATTTCATTTAAAATAAAAATATTTTTGTAAATCATATAAGGCAAAAATTACAAAATTTCTTTGAAAATTAAAATTGCACAAAAATTGCTAAAGGCAACAAATTTTTTCTCTGTATGTACAATCAATACATAAGTAATCCCTTATTAAAATTATTTCTTATGCTCAAATCCACTGTACTTTGCCGCAGTACGTACAATCAAGTTGGTAGTTTTATTTTTTTTCAACCCAAAAAAAGATACCATTCCGGAAAAACAACAAATCTTTATGGTAATACTGGTTATTTGCTAATGTCATTATTGTTAATATTTATAAATTGATGGAAAGAAAAAAAAATAGAAACAAAAACAAATATTGTCTGTCCTCATTGTTTGCATAAAGTTTCTATTTGTTTTAAATATTATGGCTAAATTTTTTTTTGGTTTAAGGTTTTTCTGGTTAAAAAAAACTCCATTTACCGAAGCTGGAAGGAGAAGCAAAAAACCAAACTGCGTCACAAGTGCTGCCTTCATTTTGAACATTGGTTTAAACTTGCATTTGTAGTCGGCCTAGTAGCCATATTCTGACTGACAAAACTTGTCGTTTTCGTGGTCGTTTTTGTGCTTGTATTCAAGTGAGTTGCCAACCATGTCTTTGTTGGGAAAACGAGCTAAAAAAACTGGTTTTTGTTAGTCTATAAGAAATTATTTTTGATAAACGGCTTACAACTTATTTTGTGAATATGTGAATTTGTTTATCAGCTTATGCCGAAGAAAAATCTCGAAAATATTTTTGATAAACAACGTACGAATACTTAAGTTAATATGCGAATTTTTTTACCGAACAATTAATTTTTTTGTTAGAATTTTTAAATTTTTTTGTTAAACGGAAAAAACAATGTTTGCGTCTAAATTTTTTTAAATTTGGAAACAAGAAAAAATCAGAAGGAGCTTAATGTGGACTATATGGTGGATGCGGAGCAATTTCAAATCATAATTCGGCCAGTTTTTGTTGAGTTAAAAATGCAGTGTGTGAAGGAGCATTATCTTGAAGAAAAATAACTTTTTTTTTCTAAATGCGGTCGTTTTATCTTGATTTCTTCACTCAACCGATCCAATAATGCACAATAATATTCACTATTTATAGTTTTTCCTTTCTCAAGATAATCAATAAATATTATACCCCTTGCATCCCAAAATACTGTGGCCATTACTTTTCCTGCTGACTTAACAGTTTTCGCCTTCTTGGGACCACTTTTACCAGCTTCTATCCATTGTGTTGACTGTTCTTTGCATTCTGGGATGTAGTGATGGATCCATGTTTCATCAACAGTTATGAATCGGCACAAGAACTCTATTGGATTACGCTGATAAATCGCTAAAAGCTCCTTGGAATTGGTCCAACGGACGATTTTTTGGGGCAAAGTCAACAAACGCGGCACCCTTCTTGCGAATAGCTTTTTCATGTGGAGTTCATCTTGTAAAATAATCCAAACTTGTTTTTCGTGTATTTTAACAATATCAGCAAGTTCTCTGAGCTTTATTTGTCTATCTTTAGTCACTTCATTAAATATTTTTCTAATATTGTCAATAGTAGTAGCAGTTTTCGGTCTTCCAGAGCGTTGTTCATCTTCCGTACTTGAACGACCCATTTTAAATTGTTGAACCCAGGATTTCACGGTGCATTATCACCATGAACAGAATCCAATTCACCTTTGATTAATTGTGGCGTATAACCTTTCATATAAAAGTGTTTAATTACCGCACGAAACTCTTTATTTTCCATTTTTCAAAAATTATAAAACTTGTTTACTTCAATCACCCGTAACAAAGAAAATAAACATTAAATATTTCGGAAATTTTGACAAATGGCTTATAAAAGATTGCTTTAAAAAAAAAAAAAAAAAAAAGTTGCTAGTAAAACAGAAAATGTGCCAGGCCAGTTAGTTTTGCGGTCGCCCTCGTAGTTTGAGTCCACTTAATCTGAAAAGTTTTGATTTTATTTCATTAGAAAAAATATCTTTCAGACCTTTGAGACTTAAAATTCATTTGAATAATAATTGAGGTATTGCAGGTGCAATCTGTCCCATTATTACAAACAAACGTCAAACGAAATTAATTTTATTTCTTTATAAAATATGTACATTTCTTCAAGAGTTTTTCATTTTCAATTTCGTACGGGCATTCTACTACGTAACAAAATCCTCAACATTCTCGATTATTGTAGGAGGGTGATGGCTGACGCGTGCTACCTTCACACGTACCGTGGAAAAAGTGAATAGATTCCTTCACACTTGGCGTTACTCGTACGTATGTACGGTCTAAGAGACCATCGGCAGACACAACATTTGAATGCCAATCCCTCCACTTTAAAATATTGTATTCTGTACGTGTCTGCTGAAAATCATGTTTTTTTTTGTTTCTTCTTCTTTTTCTTCTTCGATATATATTTGTATGTTTCGAATATGTAGGGGCGAGTATTTTGTTTAAACAAAAATAAATAAATAAACAAACCAAATAAAAATATATTTGACATTTATTTGTTATTTCAATGTCATGTTAGAGCCATATATCACCAGTTGAAAATGTGTTAGTACCTACTAGAGCGTGAGTGTGTGTGCGTAAGTTTGTCTGTGACGGAAGATTTTGTGCAAACATTTCAGAAAAATATTGAAAACTGAATTGTACACAATATAGTTTTGAATAAACAGCCGGAAACTAAGAGTTATTTAACCTAATTTCGAAGAGAGTTGTTTTATTTTGCCACAACTACTATTAGTTGTGAGATTTCAATTTAAAACACAAAAGCGAATTATTTTGCGAATGCCGGGATACCGTTAAATCCCGGTCGAATTAAAATTTAGTTTTACCAATTTAGGGAATTTTTTTTTAAAAAACAACTTGCATTTGTGCAATCAACAGCACATTTGCATTTAAAACTAAACAAAAAAAATTATTTTATACGTTTTTACTCAAGAGCTAATGATGAGATAATTCGGCACATTGACGACATTTATCCTCCATTATGTCTCAAAGTCATTGCAAATACGGACCATCGGATAGAGGTATGCCACCCAAGCCGAGGTGAGCATTAAAGTTCTTTTTCGTGTTGACTTCAAATTGTAAATTTTGATACAATTGTCGTAGAATTAAACGAAATTGTCAAAACTGCTTGATGCGAGGGCTGCTATATATATATATATATATATATATTTCTGGTCTAATAATGAAAATGCGAATATTTATCATCAAAAATTGTTTTATTGTTTTTCAAAGTATTCTCCAGCATGATTTATACACTTTTCCAAGCGCTCAAACCAATTGTCGAAGCACTTTTTCCACTCCGATTGAGACACCTCCAAAACATTGTTTTTGAACGCTTCAACAGCATCTTCTGGCAACAAAAATCTTTGACCTCGCCCTTTTTTCTTAATGTGCTGACTTACGGGTGCCAAGTCAGGGCTGTACGGCGGATGACCTATCAATGCGACGTTTTGGCCGGCCAAAAAGGCGCTGGTTTGAGCCAATGATTCGTCGTCTCTTGTTCGTTTTTCGAATTTTTCCGAAGACTTCGGCCAAACAAATTATGGTGTATCCCTCAGGATTGAACGTGCTACGTTGCTCAAGCGACACAGTCGCCACAGGACTAGTTTTGCCGAAAAAAACAGGCGACTAATTGCTTCGAAGTGCTTCTTCCACGAACAACTTTCGTAGGATGTGGCTCGTCTTCGAAGACCCACACGGTCGATTGCAGTTTTGTTTCGGGCTCATACGCATAGATCCATAGTATATAGATAGTTAAACGAGCTGAGACCGAGACGGCAGCACAATTAATGGTATTGATAAGGCGCCCACACCAACGGCGAAACGTGCGTCTACCAGACGGTGATGTGCTAGCTTGAACTTCGCTGACTTACTTTTCCTTTTTTCTATTACAAACAACAACAAACCCGATATTATGAGTATGAGGAGTAATTCCTCTTTCAAAAAAAAAATTATTTTTGTTGATGATTTTTTTTTAGAAATAGTTTGCAGAAGACAATTGTAAATCTGATTAAAATTTTAGTTGATCTAATAAACTTTTTAGATTGATTTTCTTTTGACGAAATTAGTTTGTTCAGTGCGTCCATTTTACTATAGCTTTCCATTTTATGACCTATATTTGCCTACTTGCATCTTGTTAGGAATACTTTAAGCACATTTGCTTAAACCCAATACTTTTTGCTTTGAATTTTTTTATTTTTGTCTTGCAAATTTTCTACATGTGCCGCCGACGCTGCCGCTGCCACCAAATAATCAGTAGCATGCCAAAGGTTCTCGAACTGCCTTGACATTTCAAATTGCCAACAAAAACTAAAAGCTACTGTGCTGTCGACAATTTTTAATAATTATTTGAAATTTATTAATTAAACAGCATTTATTAATGCTGGCTGCCACATTTAAAGCAACCAAAAAAAAAACACTCCCAATTTTAAACATTTTATGATGGAATATTTAATATTCGCTATGCCATGTAGGCAGGCAGGCCTCCCTGCCTTCAAACCATAACTAATCTCGAGTGGTCGACTAAACATAACCTCTTAAAAACCGAGTGAGGGACGGGCAAATGAATCTAAGCTGGGACAGAAGAGGTCGATACAAAAACAAAAATAAGAAACAACTACACAAAGAGCCAAATTGAAAAGGCCTTAAATAAAAACTATTTGGTTAATGTTCATACGCGTTGGTTCGTTCATTAGTAGTTGACGGTCGGCGGCGGTTCTCTTTTTTTCGTGTGAATGTTGTTGTTGGTGTTGACCCTGAAAGTGTTTTTATCTTAAAATATGGTAGGCCTAAAAGAAAAAACTGAAAACGACAAAAATATTGTTAGCATTGAAAAATCATTTTGTTTTTATTTTTTGTATTTTTAAGTATGTATTTTGTTTGTGTTTTTTTTTAAACAATAGCTCGTAGAGACAAAAAACGCCAACAAATATATTTGAAAATGTATCATCACGTTTTTTTGCGTTTCTTAGATGTCATTAAGAAAAGGAAAAATAGTGTTGTGTCTAGTGTCTAGTGTTATGTTTTTTTTTTTAAATATATAGGAGTGTATTTTTTTTTTAAATCTCAGTTGTTCATCTAAGATTTATTTTATTTCTTTTTTTTTTATCGAAAACTACCTTAGATTGTCGATGATAATGCCGTTGCATGAACATTATTCATGATATACGAAATGAGAAAAAAAACGAAACACATTCTGTTCTAGTTCTCGAAAATCGAAGGTCATCATCATCAAAATCAAACAACATTTAACATTTTGTGTTTTATTTTCGAAATACATTTTATTTTTGTTTTTTTTTCGCACGTTGTTTTTTTTTTGTAAGTTTTGAAATATTTTTGTGTAGAACATTTGCGGCAAACGTTAAAAGAAACGTGAAGGTATTCGTTGTATTTTTCTAATTATTTATGGCTCTTAATTTTCTAGTGCGAATTGCTGTTGTTGCTCTAAAGGAAACCCAAAAAAAAATCACTTTTAGTGTCTTTTTTTCACGGCATAATTTTAATTGCAATTTTCTGGCATTCATTTAGCGTTCAAATATTTTATTTCACTGTTGACTTTTCGCGCTGTTGTCGATTTTTCAAGTTCTAATGACATCGAGCGTGAACCCCCCTGCGAGACATTCAGGTGCCAGTATGATGAGATGAGCTGACGCCGTCGCCGCCGGCCTCCCACGTTGGCGGCGTCAAGGCATATTCTCTTTAAATGGCACCGCCAACAGGCAAAGACTGCATCGTGATATTGGAAATGTAAGCGAATATTTCATTGACAACCAATGTTATATTCAAAATGTGAAAAAAACACATATAAATCATATTTTAATAAGATAAAATATATACGAGGGTTGCAATATATATTTCTGGCCTAGGCAACACTAAGTGTTGTCTGGCGCCATCTGACATTTCCATTGGAAACTTTGACATTTTTTAGCATAAACGTACTCAGAACGTTTCGACGTACAACCATCATTTGTGTTGTTTACAGTGACTTGAAAAAATCAATTTGGCAAAAAAAAGTGGAATTACTTAGTGAACATTTTCGTGCGATCATTTTTCACAACTTTCGACGTGGATTATCACGACAAGAGTGCATCGATGAACTTTAATCTTTGTATGGCGATGAAGTACCGTCCTATAGCACAGTGAAAAACTGGTTTAATGAATTCAATCGTGGCTGACGCTCGCTCAAAAACGAAGGTCGTGCAAAAACGGTCGTTGTGCCAGAGAACATTGATGCCGTGCGTGAACTGATAATGCAAGTTCGTCATGTGACATGCCGTGAGATAGAGGCATCCTTGGGAATTTCCACCAGCATACATTTGATATTGCATGAACACCTGGCTGTAAAAACTGGTTTGTTCTCGTTCGATCCCACACAATTTGACAATCGCTCAAAAAAAGGCTCGAGTCGATTGGTGCAAAGAAATTTTGAAAAAATACGATCGCGGTGCTTTAAAAGACGTTTATGATCGTCACAGGTGACGAATCATAGATCTATGCATATGAGCCCGAAACAAAACAGCAATCGACCGTGCAGGTCTTCGAAGACGAGCCAAATCCAACGAAAGTTGTTCGTGGAAGAAGCACTTCGAAGCAAATGATCGCCTGTTTCTTCGTCAAAACTGGTCATGTGGCGACAGTTCCGCTTGAGCAACGTAGGACGGTCAATTTTGAGTGGTACACCACAATTTTTTTGTCTGAAGTATTCGGGAAAAAACGAACTATAGAAGACGAATCATTGTGCATAATGACAATGCGAGCTCTCACACATCGGCTCAAACCAGCGCCTTTATGACCGGCCAAAACGTCGAACTAATGGGTCATCCGCCGTACAGCCCTGACCTGGCACCCAATGACTTGTTTTTATTGCCGCACATCAAGAAAAAATGCGTGGTCAACGATTTTCGTCGCCTAAAAATGCTGTTGAAGCGTTCAAAAACCATGTATTGGAGGTGTCTCAATCGGAGTGGAAAAAGTGCTTCGACATTTGGGTTCAAGAGTATCTACTCGCTATCGATCTGAAAAACTCAACATTTCCACGCACTGACCCAATTGAAGGTACAAGACCATCCACCTCATTAAAGCATCCAAGTTTGGTCCTTCGTGCAGTGAGGAATGAATGAAAATTTTTCGTCCAAAAACATATTTTTTGACAATTCAATTCAACGGCTGGGGACTGATAAGCCAATGCTTTCTCAGAGAGTGGCAGTTGGAAACGTTCAACAGTGTCACATGTTTTGTTGAAAATTCAGCCATTTCAACTAACGGTGAGAGCTATAGAGGCAGGTCATACCAATGTTAGTTGGAGTTGGTGTTTTCGACAGCTGTCACTTGATTTTCGCTCAGATTCGTTTGCCATTACTCCGGAACAGCGTTTGCAAATCGACTAAAGTTATGGTCTAGGAAGCTTTTTGGTGTTAGGAGGATGATGAAACATGCGACTTGCCCACGTTACACACCCAATTCGATAATCGTATTATCAGCCGTCTCGGTAATATCAATTGGCCAACTTGGAGCTGCCTTGAGGCTTTTGTTTGTATTGTACCCAGTGAGGAACCAATGTAGTGCGAATAATCCTGAACCTGTGGGTGAATATAAAGCAAGCCATGTGTTAGATAGAGCCACGAACCGTCACCTAGGTTTTGAAGCAGTGGGTTGACAGGATGAGCTACTGTGAAGCAAGTCGAGACTAGCACCTGTGTTTACTTTATATTGAATATTCGCTTTCACATTTGCAAAAAAATATTTCGGTATTCGCTTTCTTATTCGAAAAAAATAACACTGCAAACAATATTGCATGGTTAACAATCAGCAAAGCTTCTTTTTGTTAAATAAAACAGGGCTCTATGTTCTTAACCTTAAATATTAAATATTTTAAATATTCGAAATTCTTAAGTATCCAGTAACCTTACTCGTAGAAATAAATTTCTGTGAAAGATATTTCAAAAAACTTTATATTACAGAGATTTATAAACGCAGAGAAATAACATGGTTACTACATGATCACGGCTAAAAAAGTATGTTCTCCGCAATAAAAGTATGTTCGTTGCAACCATAGCATTGTTAACTGAATTTAGATTTGACAATAGTATAATTGCTGCAATATTTATATTGTAGAAATGTTACAATAGTATTATTGCCAAATTTAAAAATGAAAATATGGTTATAGCAACAATATAAATATGGTTGGTGCAACAAAAGTATTGTGTTTTGCGTTTTATGTTAACAATAATATGATTACGGCAATCATACTGTATGATTGTAAGTTTACTTCATTTAAATATGCTTTTAAGAACAAATGTTATTGGTACGGATCTAATGCGATAATAGTACTTTTTATCGAAATTAAATTTTTTTAAACAAGCTGCTTTGGCTTTGTTTAACAGACATTTTTTTAATAAAAACGCATACGTTTGTTTATTTAAACTTATTTTTTCTACTATGAAGTAAATCACTCCTATTATTTTGAATTTAATGTTTTTTTTTTTAATAATTTTCTAATTCAAATCTATTGTTGACAACTTAAACAAATTCGAATAAATTATATTGGAGATCATAGTATAATTGTGTGAATCATACTATGGTTGTGAGGATCATACTATGGCTGTGGGTGAAACATACTATAGTTGTGAGGATCATATTATGGTTGTGGAGATCATAGTATGGTTAAGTGTGAGTCAAACTATGGTTGTGGGGATCATAGTATGGCTATGTGTGAATCATACTTTTGTTGTTAGGATCATAGTATGGTTGTATTTGAATTATACTATTGTTGTGAGGATCATAATATTGTTGTACCACAACCATATACCCAACAATACTCGTAGTATTATCCTCTTCGAATATTGTCACCACAACTATACTTTTTGTCTGCGTGCACACACCTGTGATATTTTCGCTTAAAACACGTAAGAGTGTTCTGTCGAAAATTTGAAATATTGCATTTGGCATTACAACAATAGCCATGCTCTTTTGAGGTAACTTTCTCAGTTACCTAGTTAGTTTTAAAAAAGCTAACCTGGCAACATTGAACAAAATTGAGAGTAATATGGCATCATTGTTTTTCTGTGTATCATCGGCGCGATGATCAAAAGCGGACAATAAAAAACTATAAATTGTAATAAGATAAATATTGAAATATAATTAATCAATAAAATGGTAGTCCCGAAACTAGTCCCACTGGCATTTCCTTAAATTGGGAATTTTCTACCTAAAGAAAATATCTTTTTAAAACTATATTTGCAATAACATGCTAGAAATTTTAAGGACTTTTCAGGCTGAATAATTTTCTATCTAAAGAAAATGCCTTTAAAACTTATTTTATGGACTTTTCAGGCTGAATAATTTTGTGTTTTTTGAGAATCTCTCAAAAGATCTCCTCGTAAAGCCGGAAATATTATTTGTTTATCGGCCTCCTTGAAAAGTTTCAATGCTTGATTTAAATAAAATTTATTTTTTAATCAAATTGCAGCTGTTCGGTTTGTTTTGTCTTTTATTTTAAATGATCTCGAAAATTCTGTGCGCTTATTTGTTTCCATTATTTTTTGTTTTATTTGAAAAAAAAAAAACAAATTTAGTCAGGCCTCAAATAGGCCCCATCATCTTCACATCACGGTGACTGTGTTGAATGTTGTTTGGTTTTATTGAATATTTTCAAAAAGCGTAACAAATTAGCATAATTACTGTTTTTTACACACTTTTAAAGAAATACCAGTTATTAAGTCTATTTCAGGTTCCACTTTTGAAAACACGTCCATAATACCAAGCATTGTCTTATGATGCTCAAATTTGAACTTGAATAGAGTAACATATGCATACTAAAAATATAATAAATGTAGTATAACAACAATTAACCGATTGCATTGTCAATGTCAAGTTGTATCAGACATATGCCTCAAAGTGTTGTTGTCTTTAAAACAAATTACAACCACGAAATCTGCACTTCAACAGATTTCCAACGCCCGCCACATATAATCTTATCGTGTTTGGTTTTGAATTTTTGGTCTGATTGTTTTTTTTTAATTTTTTGTGGGGCGAATGCCATTGATGCCGGTTAAGTACCCCGGGATTTGAAAATTATGTTTCTTAAAAATCAAAAACAAATAACCAATCAACCAGCAACGTTTTTTTTTTATTTTTTACAGTTTAATGATCTCTTTCGTTTTCTAAGATTACTTTCGATTGTTTTTTTCCAAATCGATTAATTTATGTACATTGTATTATCCTCAGCCCTGTTGTTTTGATGTCAAATAAAATTTCCAGTGGCAAAATTGGCTCGGCACTTGTTTATAAAATAGATTTCTAAGAAAAAGTACAAAAAGCTGAAAAAAAATTAAAAATTCATAACCGCGTGACGTGTCTCATAACGATTGATTGACGTGGGATGAATGAAGTGAATGTTTACACTAGACAACAGCTGCACAAGATTTTGTGGTATTTTTGTTTACACTCGAAACCACCTCCCCCACGTTTAGATAAAAATTAATGATTTTACTTTTATAAAATGTAGTTTTCGTTTTCTGTCTCAGTATTCTGAGTGCTGCGAAAAAATAACAAAGTCCAAACGTTTTTGAGAAATCATTTTTGAAGTTTTCACTTATATTCTTTATTTTGCCTGTTAAATTAAAGTATGCTCTTGAATATGGCAAATCCTGTCGCTGATAAGTGCAATTGCTGTTATGATGAAATACAATTGCGCTTTTAATAAAAAAAGAATTTACGTACATTATCTAACACATAGCGTGACAAATTATTATTAATTTTATTTGTTTTTTTTTTCTCCCGACTCGGCCAGAGTAAAATTGATTTTAGATACGAAACATGACATTCAACTTATTATTTTTATGTAATTGTTGTAATTACAAAATAAAAAATGGAAAACCAAAACAAAAATAACTTTCATGTAAAGTAAATAATAATAAAACAGTAGAACTTGTAGAGCTGACACAATAAAAAAAAAAACTTAAAAAAACAATACAGAATTTTATTTAAAAAAATAATTAGTAGAACTTGTGAAGAACCGACAACTTAATTCTAGATATTAGCTGTGTTCATTTCAGGTTATTAACTAGCATTTGTATGAAATTTACTTGGTTAGCAAGTGAGTTGACCTTACGAGCTAGAGTGTCCACATTTAGTTTTTTGCAACCAAAACATCACACATGGCACACCCTGCTTTATAAAAACATATGTTTTTGTTACGTATGCTAAAAAACAATCAAAAAGGAATAGGTGTCATAGCCTAGATGGGACAAGTGAAACTATAAATCAACTTAAACTGTTAGTTCAACAAAATTTTACACATTTTTACCAAGCAAAAGTGTAGCGATTAATTTATTTATTATACCGGGTGTTCCATTTCGATTTTCTCTACTTTTTTAAAGAAAAAAACTGAAAATTTAAATTAAATGGGAAATGTTGATTATCATTTGAAAGAACATTCTTTGGCATTTATTTTATGAAGATTATGTCTATAAAATGTTGGTCGCCTCGGCTACGTCTCAGATGGTCCATCCGTTGAGTCCACTCGTTCCAGCATTTCGACTGGTAACTGGCGAATGACACGCGTGGTGTTTTGCTCCAAGGTCTAAATCAAAGCGGGTTTGTACCCATAAACTTTAGACTTTACATATCCCCACAGGAAAAAGTCTAACGGTGTGATATTACACGATCTTGGTGGCCAATCGACCGGCCCAAAACGTGAAATTATCTACTCACCGAAGTGTTCTCTCAATAAATCCATTGATTGATGCGATGTGTGGGAAGTAGGCGCGGTCTTGTTTAAACCAAATGTCACCGAGATCACGAGCTTCAGTTTCAGGCATCAAATAGTCGGTTATCATGGCACGATAACGGTCGCCTTTTGAAGAAATATGGACGGATGATTCCACCGGCCCACAAACCACACCAAACCATGGTTTTTTCTGGATGAAGTGGCAGCCCTTGAACCTCTTCTGGTTGCTCTTCGTCCCAAATGCGGCAATTTTGCTTGTTTACATACCCATTGGCCGATTATGTTGACCATAAGTTGAACGAAGTGCATGAAACATATTCCTCACAGAACGTGAATTTTCGTAATAAAGTTGAACGATTTGTAAACCTTGTTCAGGCGTAAGTCTTTCCATGACAAAAATGCCTAACAATACTAAACAAAAATAACATGACAGCATGACACGACTCACACGTGATCTATCAAAATAAAGGCTATTGAAAGAAAATATCCCTACTTGGATCACCCATTATTTCCCTGATTATTTTTTTTCAATTTATAGTTTTTTATTGTCTGCTTTTGACAAATTCGCCGATGAACCCTCTTGTCCTTCAATAATCTTTGGTGTATATAAAGAGAAACAATGTTGCCATATTATTCTCAATATTTTTCAATATTGCCAGATTACCATAGTGCAAACTAACTAGGTAACTAAGCTTGTTAACTCAAAAGATTACGGCTATTAATTATTTACTGATGATCCCTAAAAGATTATTTTTGAGGAATTTCCTTTCTATTTATTTTCTTTAATTCGTAAAACGGGAGTTTGCCTCAAACTAATCTAAAGTTTTGAGCAAAGGTGACACTCTCCCCCTTGTGGACTTAACAAAATTTAGAAAAAAAGTTATCTAAATTCACTGCAAAATTTATTTTACAGAAAAAAATTATATTTTCGCTTAAACAAATATGTCACATGCATAAAAAACATAAAGAATGACAAAACAAAAACTCATAATATTTAATTTAATTTATTTCATATACTCGTATCAGCAGCTATTTCGACTGACACAGCAAAGTGGCTATAAAGTAAGTATCTTTCAGATACTCAAACATCCTTTGGCCCAGTGTTGTTTATTACCCACCTCATAATCAAGAGTAATCATAGAATGGAACACTGTGTTCGTTCTACTGAGAGTACATGAGAGCAATGATGAGGAAAATCAAGAAGATGTCTGAGGGGTAAACCCCCGAAATGCGTAAATGTTATTGGCTCGTATGACGCACTACGAAATATATTTTTTTATTTTATTTTTTTCTTTCTAGTTATGTGCTAGTGTGTACACAGAAATATTCTCGTATACGTGCATGTATCTCTCAGATACACAGATATTGTGGTCGTTCTACAAAAACAAATCTACAATTTGTAGTTTTATGTTTTTTTGATTTTTTTTTTGCAAAACAATATAAACAAAATTTTTTGTTCGGTTGCTCTAGGCAAATGTTTACAGTGGGCGATAATATTTAGGATTTTGTGATTTTTTTTAATTGTTTTCCTCATAAATTATAAGAAGTCATAACACAGGCCGATTGGAGGCTAACACAGAGGTATAGGGTGTGACAAGTGTTTTGAAGAAGTTCTGCGTCTCATTCACTGACTGACTCATTGGCAATATTTTTAAGGGATAGAAAAACACTTTCAGGAAGTTGTGCACTTTTCGCTTGATTCGCCTAACCTGAAAAATACCATCTTCACTGAATACTTTTTCTCGAACTGGATGGTGGGTCTGTGCAAGTTCTTTGCGCTAGACTAGTTTTGCTAATTTTTGCTTTCAGCTTTTTCTCGGTTTTATAAACACTCGTATATACGTACTTATCTCATTGTTTGATTTTTTGCCTTCTTCTGTGTGTTCTTTGCCACTGAAAGGCGCATTAAATTCGTGCCTTAAGATTTCTCTCAGCACTTATCGGCACTATCGCATCAACTCAATCATCATTGCCAACACCACCACCATCGCAAGTGTTTGGCCTCAACACCAAGCGGAAACGTCATCATCATCATCGTCGCCGCAACCTCTTTCCATCACCTTGTCTTATTATGCGTTCCAGCATCCCAGTCAATCGACCAACCTTTCTCTAGATTCAGCTGAATTTTCGTTTAATTTCAGTTGCTGCTGTTGTTCCCTAAAAATGCCTTGCACCACATAATCTTAATATCGCTAACTGCATCTCTAGCTGTGCCTCGCTCTATCCCCATCCGTGTGTATCTGCCTTCATACTTTTGCGTATCTTTGCCATACTTAAACAAAGAAAAAACAAATCAACTCCTTCCTTTCCTTGGGCCATGATGGTGTTTTTCAGTGTTGCTGCTGATGGTGGTTCTGGCGGTGTTAACAAAATGTAATAAATATCTTTCTTTGCATTGTCATTTTGTGAAACACCCAACAACAACCACCTCTTCCTTGTCGGCTTCTTCTTGTTCTTTGTCGCTTTGGTGTTGGTAGCTCAGGAAAAGGTCGCTCGCTCGCTCGCTCTCGAAAGCAATTTAAACGCATGAGTTGTCTTATTTTCCAGGCGACTGAACTTTTCTGCTGAATATTTAGTTTGATTGGGTATGTTATACGAAATTTTATCCTAGCAGAGTTTTAAATGAAATGCGATACCGAAAATCTCAATCTCTTAAGGATTGAGTAGGATATGCAAGGAAATTTAAGATGGATCGCAGATATTTATGGTATCCTAAAGTGAAATTAAATCTTCTGAAAGTAGTCAGTTTTTATTGCGAGGGCAGTTCAATAAATTGTCCATCTCTTCACGCAGAAAAAAAGTATGGTTGTGGTGACAATATTCGAAGAGGATAATACTATTGTTGGGTGTATGGTTGTGGTAAAACAGTATTATGATCCTCATAATAAGAGTATGATTCAAATTCAACCATACTATGATCCTCATAACCAAACTCTGATCCTCACAACAATAGTATGATTCACACATAACCATACTATGATCCCCACAACCAAAGTATGATTCACACTCAACCATACTATGATCTTCACAACCATATTATGATCCTCACAATCATAGTATGTTTCACATACAACCATAGTATGATCGTCACAACCATAGTATGATTCACACGCATCCATGTTATGATCCCTACACAAATATACTATGATCCCCAATATTATTTATTAGAATTGGGTTAAGTTGTTAACAATAGAATTGAATTATGAAAACTAAGGCAACTGAACCGCATAACACGGCCAAATCAAATATATTTCGTGAGATAATCGCTTTCTCCAGGTAAAGATGACGTGGTTTTTTGAAATTTAAATTTTTCCATTTTAGAGAACTCTATAAAGCGAAAAACGCGCTTTTTTTGGGGAAAAGTCGGCTGATTTTTATTGTAAATAAAATTGTATATACAATTTAATATTTTATTTTAAATTTTGTTAGTATTTTTTAAGCATTACCTCGAAAAATTATGTAAAGAAAAAGTGTTCAAACCGATCGGTAGAGTAGTTTTAAAGTTATGAGGGTCACCGCCAAAGAAAACGTGAGTTGTGACAGCAACGCTATTAAGTTTTGAATAAAACTGAGACGTGTTTGAAGAGCGCTGGCTTAAACTACTGTATCTTCGTTATATTTTCTCTGTTTCATCTTTAATTTTTACACAATATTCCTTACAAGTTCTCCATTCAGAAAATTAGAAAAAAAAATGCAAAGACAAGTTTAAAAACTGATCTGATTCTCCACGAGTCTCTTAGACGCATTTCTATTCTCATGCGCTCATATCGAGCCCTTACCGCAAAAAGAAGTAAGCGCCACTCGCTTTCTAATGAAGTTCAATAGGAAATTGTACTCGAACAACCCTCTTAAGCATAAGTATTAGAAATTTAATAATAACCTTTACAGAGATAAAGCAAATTCAACTACATATTAAGAATTAAATTTTTATATTTACAAATTGTTTCGGAATCCTCCAAAAAAACCCTCTTCTGTAAAATTTTCTTTTTGGCGCTTACGTCTTTTTCGCATTTAGGGCTCGATATGTTATATTGTATTGTATGTGACAATATATATTTGTGTGGATTGTATGTCACCTTCGAAAGGTAATATTCAAAAAAAAAATAGTTTTTTGTATTACCTATTAAACAACTTTAAAAATAAAAGTTGCGAAAAAGTCAAAAAAATTTAATATTGGGCGAGGCGCGACGTAGAAAAAAATGTCGTAGTGGAACTCGTTTCCCCTAATGCCAAAAGCTATCGAAAAAACGATGTCACAATATCGACACATTTTTGTCCTTACAAATCGGCCTACGATGTACTCGTATTTATGAAAACTACCATCTGAAACATTTAACATGACACGAGGGCATATCACTAATTCCGTGACTTTTCCAATTACCCTCGTAGCTATTTGAATTGCAACACTACTCTCATCAAGTGCCATCGGTTTATAGACTACTGTCAAATTTTGAGAGAATTCCGTCATTTAGTTTGTGTTTAACAGCTGTTCAAAACAAACAACCTCGTGGATTTTGTTCAAAGTGGAAAAAGTGAATTTTGAGTGCTTACTAAACATTATTTTTTCCGGAAAAAACCGTCAATAAAACCAAGGAAAAGCTTAACAAATACTATTGGGACTCCATCGTTTTTAAAGGTAAAAAAGTCTTTTACTGACTTTCGTTGTGGTTGCTAAAGTACAAATGACGCTGAAGGTTCTAGACGGCCAATTGAGGTCAATACACCCGAAAATGTCGAAAAAGTCCACGATATGGTTTCCCCGCTCTAAGAGTAAAAGTGCGTGCGATTGTTGATGCCATACGCATTTCATATGGTAGTGTGGTTTCGATTTTACATGATCAGTTGGGTTTAACCCTCCGGCAGGTGAGAAGGTCCCTGGGGACCTTTTCATTTTCAAACAGAAATTTCTCATTGATGGTCCATGGGAAGTATACTCGACCCCCACATGTATTCCAAGGAAATTTTGCTTTCAATTGATCATATACATAATCAAGTGAATACTTCAAAGGATTGTTTAGAGCTGCTTAACCGCTATTCGAATGAGTTTTTGCGGCGTTTTGTAACTGTGGATGAAACATGGATCCATTACAGCACTCCGGACCCCAAGCAGCAGTCTAAACAATGGGATTCCCCGGGTGAACTGGTTACGAAGAAGGTCAAGGTGACTTTGTCGGCCAAAAAGTTGATGGTAACAGTTGTTTGGGATGCACTCGGGATAATCCTTATCGATTACCATTAAAAGGGAAAAACCATAAACGCGAATATTACCCTAACTTACTGGACCGATTTAACGAGGATTTAAAAAAAAAGATGGCGAAGAAAATCGTTTTTTGTTTATCAAGATAATGCACGGGTGCAGTCTCAATGGCAAAATTGCTTTAAATGGATTACGAATTTGCTCCCATCCGCCATATTCTCTGGATTTAGCCCCCAGTGACTATTTCCAAACCTAAAGAAAAGGCTCGGTAAAAAGAGATTCAGCTCCAACCATTAAACTATTGATCAAACCAATGCCTATTAATGTATATGAACCTCGAAAAATCCTATTTTTCGAAGGGATATAAAAATTGTAAAAGGAGATTATGTTGAAAATTGAGCTAAAAGGAGATTATGTTGAAAATTGAGCTAAAAGGAGATTATGTTGACAAATATTTTTTTTATCCAAAATAAACTTTTTTATTCGAAGAGTCACGGAATTATTGATATGCCCTCGTGTATGGCTCCTGGTTATAACAAACTCTATTTTTTTTTAAAAAATACACAGAGCTAATTTTCAATTCGCAGTTGGTTTTCTAAATAAATCAAAAATCGAGCCACCGTCGCCGATCAAGAAAAAAATCGCGAGGCCGTTTATTTTATAATTTCATAACGGCTTCAAACTCGGCTTTTTACCACAGTGTGGTCAATGGCCCAATGATCCAACTACCTGAATAGATTAAGTAATCATCCGGACATACTTGCAATTACTCTATTAGATGATACTGATGAAATACGGCGACTAAAGCGACTTCATATTTTAGATCTTCCCTTTCTTAAATAATAGCTGATAAAAATGTAAAAATTATGTAATTGTTAAACCCAATGGGGTTTAACAGAACTATTATGTACTAAGTTTTTATGATATTTGCTTAATATTGTATTTTAAATTGATTGCAAATTAAGAAATCCGAGAAAAAAAATAATTTCATAACGGCTTCAAACTCTGCTCTTTACCACAGTGTGGTCAATTTATACACAAATGGCCCAATGATCCTACGGCTCTAAAATTCTCACCAAATTGTCACTCTCCGTGCATGAGTTGGCTTCTTTGCAACAAATTGCTTACGCACGGAAGCTATGATGACGGTCGACTCATGTCACTATTGGGACGAAACTTCCATAATAAGCGATTCTACCTTTGACAAAACATTGGTTTCCATATTGAAAAAGTTTGCCTAACCTCTGCACATTTTTTGACAATTGTGTTTTATCTCACGATTTTAAGCGGAAGAATCTATCAGTGTTCGAAATCCGAAAAGATACTTTTATTTTGATCACCCTGTACACATTTTAAAAGTTCCCCGCGTACTACGTGTATTGCGTTCTTTTTTCGCCCATAAACAGATAATTAAAAAGGAAATGCTAACAAAAAATACAAACACGAGAAAAACAAACAGAATGTGGAGAAACACAATAAGGCGAACGTCGTGAAAACAATTTCGTATTCAAAACCTACCATGGCTAAAAAATCTAAGATATCGAGTGCAATGTGGTTGTGAACATATGAGTTTATCTATGTATAGGAGGAGTATCGAAACACACACACACATGGACATGCACCGACAGTGTACCGTAGTTATAGAGAATTATCGGAGGAGGGTATGACTCGTTTCCAAATATTTTCGCTAGCACTTGCAGCCAATCAATATCAGTGAAGCAAAACAACAATAAAAACTCAAAAATATAGACAAGGTAGCACTCACTTAGAGGAACTGCAGAACATTTCCAAGTATCTGCAAAAGATAAGGCTGCCCAAAACAGGGTCTGTTCAAAGGGAATGGAACGCTGTCTTGTTGGCAAAACTAGAAGTTCCTACTTAGAATTTTTTAAATAAGTATAATTTTTTTGAAACCATATTGCCATTGTCATAAGTTCCCTGCTCGGGCGCCAATCAAAAACTCCAGCCCTTTAAAAAAAAGCTGCTTATGATATTTAAAAAAAAACATAACTTTCTGGAACCTACTTATAATTTATTTCTTTTTCTATTCATTTCTATATCAATTTTAAAGACGCTTCCTCAAATATGCAAATTTCATTTGATTTTGACAGTTTGACATAATTTTTGTTTCTTTTCATAAGTTGTCAACTGTCAACCTTGGTCTGTCCGTTTAAAGCAGCAGACAATAAATAATTATTATTTTGAACACGGTGTCATTATTGTTCAAAGGTATTTGAAATAAGTTGTATGTTTACTTTTTCTTAATAAAAAAGACTGACACTTTACCGATTATCATTTGCTTCAATCATCATCTTAAGATATTCTTTTTGGTGGCACGTTTTGCAATTGTCAAAAAAAAATAAAATACAAAAATATTCTTTATTTAAAACACAATCGAACAAAATATAGCCATAAGTTTTTATCAAATATTTCAATAAAATGTTTCAAAAATATTAATAATTTTTTTTCTTTTTAATTTCAGGTAAGATTCTGATCCATTGGCTTTTTTCATTTGAAAAATTGATAGTTGACTTTGTAAGGTAATTAAAACAATTTGTCAAATAAAAGATGACCCTCTAATTGAATTTGTCTACCTTTCGCCTTAGGACAAATTTGATATTAGCATTTGAGATGTTTAAAATAGATCCAGCAGTAAAGTCTTTAGTTTGATGGCAAGATTACATGCAAGGACGAATATTTTAAATCAATAGAAGGAGTGATAATTTCTTTTATTCTGGGAAGTCAATACTGGACATACTTCGATCCACTGGTAAAAACTGTAGATAGATAGCTAGATTTCATAAATGAACGCATATTTTTAAATCAATTCATGGAGTAATTATTTCTTTTCTTCTTAGAAGTCAACACTCGACATACTTTGTGGCTAACCTTTCAAGACTTTCTCGTTTACGCTCTTCATCGCTGTATCTTAAATGCCATTAACATTCTACTCGGCTACCCCATCCTGACCTTCTACGCTATGCCCTCCATCGCTGCGTTTTAAATGTCATTTAAGACACAGTCATCACTTTCAAAACTCTTGCTAGCGCGCACGACTCACACAAATATTATTCGAAATTAAATTATAACTGATCATTTGTGAGTTATTTCAATTATTGGTTGCTCATTATAAACGGAAATTATTCAATACTTCTACATATTTTATAACCGTCTCGAATATGTCAGTTGTTTTTCCCCCTGAAATGAATGCATATAAAGTATATCTCGTTTACAAATCATTTAAAATAAAACGTATGCATATGTACACGGAGAAAAAACTATTTTGAATGCCATTTAAACAAACAAAATTATAAAAATTTTTTAAAAAAGAAATAATTTAAAAAAAAAAATTAAGTATTGACGAATAAAATTATAAGTCGTATTTCAAAATATATTTCGACTTTTACTTAGTAAACAAACGAATGGCAAAAATTTTAATAAAGACAAACATCAAAAAATAATTTTTGTTTAAATCCATAATTGAAGCATTGGTCTTGTATTTACTTTACTTGAGCTTTTCATCTTTTTCTATTGGTATTCATAAAATATTAATTTAAATTCAGAAATTACATATGAAATTTAGTAAACATCAATTGAAGCTTAAAATACATCATTAGGTCATTTCCAGACAGGAGACGAAAAGATAATAAATTTTAAAATTAGTTCTTTTATTCTGATTCGAGACATTTTGTTGTTTCTTTTTTAGAATCAACTTAAAAAATTGATGAAATGTATTGACTAGGTTGCCAGGCAGACTCTACAGCTGTTTCTAAACCTGCCAAGGTTTTTTTGTGGCGACGATTACTTCGGCTACAAATCAAACGACTTATACGGGAGTCTCATTTGATCAACTGAGAATTACCCTTTGTGTATAAAGGGTACGTAATTCTCAGTTGCAAAAGCACAGAGTGTACTTTAAAACATTTTTTAATTTGGGTTTTGAAAGCTCAATTTGTATTACAGACGAATAAGACGCACAGTTATACTCGTAAGAACGGGGTAAATTTTGATAAAATAAAATTCAATTTTGAAGTTTAGTTTTTATTGTGTTGTCTTTGTTCGGTGGAATACTTCACTGTCGGCAGTTCTCATTTAATATGAATCTGCCTGCTCTGAAGTGCAAAGCAACTGACCGTGCATGGTTCGATGATGGTGAGGTAGCGTTCACCGAAATTGCAATGTTTTAGATTCCTTTTTAAGTATTTTCGGTTTCTATTTTATGAATTGTTTAATATATATAATATGGACATTTCATAGATGGAGAATAGAATCTGATTATGAACCAAGCAATATGTTTTAATTTTAAGACATAAATTGAAATTCAGAAAACTTAATTTAAAATTCCGAATACTTTAAATTCAAAATATTTTTTTTACTTGAAATTCCAATAAAAAAACAAAAATTCATTTGAAATTTAGAAAACACGAGTTGAAGTACAAAAGACAAATAATAGCATATGAAATTCAAAAGACTTCAATTGAAATACAGAAAATTCCATTTGAAATTCAGAAAATATAAGATAAAGAAGACATCATTTAAATTTGAGAGTTGTCAATTAAAACTCCAAATACTGATAAGTGAACTTCGAAACACATCATTTGAAATTAAATTCCATTTGGAGTTCTGTAAACTGCACTAAAATTCAGAATATGCAATTTGAAATGTAAAAGGCAGCAGTTGAATCTTAAAATCCAAAAATTTAAATTCTTTTAAATATCAAATAGCATATTCTGAATTTTATATATTCAAGTAGTCTGAATTTTGAATGAAATCTTGTGAATTTCAAATAAAATATTTTGAATATTAGTTGCTGGCTTTTAAATTTAAATTGGTGTCTATTGGGTTCCATCTGGTGTTTTATAAATTTCAGATGGAAAATAATTTGAAGCATATGAATACGAAATATGCTTTTTTTAAATAGAATATCCTGAATTTCTGTTGCGTAGTTATTATTTTCTGAATTTGAAATGACATAGTTTTTGAATTTCCTATGGAATTTTCTTAATTTTAAAAGGAATTTTCTAAAAATCAATGTATATTTTTTGAATATCAAATGGAATATTTTTAGAGATTTTCAAATGGAATCTTTTTGAATATGGAATTACTTGAATTTAAGTTAAATATTTTGATTTTGTATTAAATAAAATCATTTATATAGAAATAGATTTTGTTTAATTCCAAAAAAAAATTTCTGAATTTCAATTTATGTCTTTCGAATTTCAATTGCTGTCGTTTTTTGTGTCTTTTGTATTTCAAGTTGTGTTTTCTAAATTTCAAATGGAATATTTTGAATTTAATTGAAAAATTCTGAATTTTTAATAATTAATATCATTTTATTTGTAATAGAGTATTTTTAACTACAAATGAATTTTTCTGAGGCAGCAATTGAAATTCAAAAGACATAAATTGAGTCTTTTGAATTTCATTTGCTGCCTTTTTTGTCATTCGTTTTCAACTCGTGTTTTCTAAATTTCCAAACTAATTTTCCAAACTAAATATTCTGAAATAGTAATAAATAAAATCATTTTATTTACAAATAGATTTTTTTTAATTCCAAATGAAATTTTCCTAAACTCAATTTATGTCTTTTGAACTTCAGTTGTATTTTTAAATTTTAATTAAAATATCTTCTCAAAAACTCAAATGCAATCATTTGAATAATAAATGGAATATTTTAAACTAAAATGGAATATTCTAAATTTCTAGTAAATAGAATTTTTTTTCTAACACATTGACTACTAAAGTGAATCTTTTAAAGTACAAATTGAATTTTCAGAATTTCAAGTAGAATTTTCTGAATATTAAGTGAATTTTTCTAAATTTTAATTTATATATTTTTAATATCAATTGCTGTCTGTTATATTTCAACTTTCTTTTCTGAATATCAAATGCAATATTTTCTTAAAATTTCAAATGAAATATTCTTAATTAGAAATACAATTCTTTGAAAATCAGTTTTTTCTTTTCGGAAATTCAAATGGAATGTTTTCATAATTTAAAATGGAATCTGTTGAATTTGAAGTGAAATATTTTGATTTTAAGTTTAGTAATAGAATATTTCAAATTAAATATTTTCAAATAAGACATTGTTAATTTCAAATGAAATACTTTCAAAATCAATTTATGTTTTCGGAATTTCAAATAGTACATTTTCTAAATTTCAAATAAATATCAATAGGTATTTTATGAATTTTAAGTGACATTTTCTAAATTTAAATTTATGTATTTTTAATATTAATTTAACAGAAAATTTAAACTTTCTTTTTGTGTATTAAATGCAATATTTTCTTAAAATTTTAAATGCAATATTTTTAATATAATTCTTTGAAAATTAGTTTTTTATTTTCGAAAATTCAAATAGAATGTTTTCATAATTTAACCCAGATATGCCGACGGGCATATTAGTGCAACAATCTTTGTAGTTTTCCATAATAGCATTATTCTGACAGATTATATTACAAAACTGAAGAAAGAATGAAAAAATATATTTTTTAACTTGGATTTTGGGTCCGTACTACATGTAGTACGCTCGGCATATATGGAAGCAAAAGACAGTATTTTCTTGGGATTTAATTCAAGTCGTTTATTATTCAGGAACTTTTGTGTACATAAGTAAAGACAAAACAAATTAATAAACAAAATTATTTGGGGGTGTGGTACACCACATTACACTTTACATGGAGCGGCACATCACATTTAATGCAGCGTGTAGTGGTCTTATTGTGGCAATGATTACAACGTAGCTGTTTACATTTTCCATCGGCTTGACGTGTGTTCTCAGTAAGTAGATGATCTTTTCGATCAAATCTGATGTCGCATGATAATCCCGATGGAAGCGTTGCTGAGGGTTTCCCATAAGTAGATATTAACATCGTGGCAGTGCGCCGACGAAATGATAAATGGTCCATTTTACCTCCCATATGTCTATGCAGTTGCCACGCATTGTGCTCTGCAAGATCAATGAGGTGTGTGAATATTGGAAAATACCATTTTTTACCCCGAATAGATACACGATACAAGCTGATATTTTCATCTGCTCGATCAACGCCACCCATGTAGCGATTATATTCATGAATAAGGCGTGGTTGTTGAATATATGTACGCTTTTTCTCTTTTCGAGACCAACGTGAAATATTTTTTGAAGGTTCAACTGGATGGACGTTTGAGGCAACGTTTACTGCACTGCTATCGTTCCAACAACATACTATTATATTGTTGTCAGAAATCTTACGATGGTCATACCACCCTTTCTCTCTGTTCTGCAGATCTTTATTCTTTAGCAAAGGACAGTTGCCTAACCGATTGTGACGAATTGTTCCAGTGCTTTTCACGCGTCGTTCTTCTAACTCAGCCAATAAGTTGATAGTTGTAAATAAATTATCGAAATACAATCGGTGAGCAATGCTGGGTTGGCTTTGTGATAATATGTCGCAATATGTTAAGACTATGCTTGGACCAAGTCCCATTTCCTTGTAGGTATTACTTGGGAAAGTCCATGCACCCTGGTATGGCTCGAACCAAATAATGTAGCCTTTATAAGTTGCCCCAACCCATAATTTATAGCCATATCTTATAGGCTTTCCATGGATATATTGCTTACATCCGTGACTACCATAGTATGGAACCATCTGCTCGTCAACTAAATGCTGTATGGTTTTCGGAGCATTACTTTGGAAACTCTTGTTCAACATTTGTAAAAGTGGTCTAACTTTTGCAAACTTGTCTGTTTTATCCAGACTGTTGTTATCCACAAAGTGCAAATTTCTTATTATGTACTCAAATCGATCTCTTCTCATTGCGTTAGACACAAAAGAATGATGAGTATCCCTATCACTTTGCCAATACATACGGCGTCTCGAAACAGTAATGTAGCCACTCAGTACCAAAATTCCAATAAAGCACCTGATTTCGTCTGGAGTTATATTTGCAGTTGCATTGTGTTTGGACGCATAGTCATTGGAGTATTGAGTAATAACTTGCAGCAAGGCACCATCAAAAAATTTATTGAACAACTCAAGAGGTGTAGGTAAAATTTCCTGTTCACATGCTGTAACAACAGGCTCCGTTTCTTCCAGATCGTGCTTTACCCATTTTACTGACGACTTAATACATTTACGTTTCTTGGCCTGTTGCAATAACGCAAATGGAATGTCGTCTTCACTATCCGAATCAGAAGAATATAAATTTCGAAAAAGCTCAGCCTCAGCATTTAATAATAGCGGTGGTAGGTTTTCAAAATTCACTTCATCTTCTTCTCCAGAATCTTCATCTGTGACGTAGTTGTTCGCACCTTGAGTGGGCACAATTGAGATGTCGTACGAATTTTGCAGAAACTCTTCATCACTTTCCTCTAATGCATTTATTATCTCATTAAATGTTAAAAATCTGGAAAAAAATAAGTTCTTGTTTTCACCATTTTTGCACACTAATGCCGAACGTACTACATGTAGTACGTCAGCAAATACATCAACTAAAATCACATATAATTTTTTTTTTCACATATACTTTTGCTACGTATTGGTTTTTACAACTATTATAATTAAAAAAACATAGAAACCCAACAACAATAAAATATGCATATAGAACTTTTTCTCACCGATTACGTGACATCTTCACACTTTTGCCAATTTCACAAAACTGAAATCTCTGATCCAAAAAAATACACATAAGCAGTTACCCTAGACAAAACTTATCAACGCATGGTTTGTTGACCGTTATATTCTGTAGCACACCAACAAGTAGATTAGAAAATGTAAAGCACTGTAAACGCAGAACCTGAACATAACAGGTGTACTACATGTAGTACGGTCGGCATATCTGGGTTAAAATGGAATCTATTGAATTTGAAGCAAAATATTTTGATTTTAAATGCAGTATTCATTATATTAAATTATTATTTAATTATATAAAAATTCATTTAAAATTTTGATTTTAAATGAAGTATTCTTTATTTTAAATTATTATTTAAAAGATAACAAATTGAAATTTCTAATCGAATTTTCTAAATTTTAAATCACATTTTCTACATTACGTCTCCAATTTTCTTAATTTCAAATTGAATTTTCTAAATTTTTCTAATTTCAAATGATATACTTTGGATATCAATTGATCTTTTCGGAACTTAAAATTGCACATTTTCTTAATTTTAAATTAATTGGGATATTTTTTGGATATTTTAAATTTAAATAGAGTATTCTTCATTTTAAATAAATAGAATCTTTTAAATAAAAAATCGAATTTTCTCAATTTTATAATGAACAGGGATTAACCGGCTCAATACCTCTTGCATTTATATTTAAATAGAAGACAAGGTTTTAACAAAATGGCTAAGTGGTGACGTTGATTTTCGTGGCTGCACACTGCTTTTATCATGATTTTGAGTCCGTGACAACCCTCTTCAGAAAGCTTTGCTGCAATTGTTGAAAGTAAATCCGAACTCTATAAGGCCAGGCTCTCCCCAAACGAATGAGAATTACTGTTGTAGACCTAACTTTTCAAGTTTTCTTCACACAATTAATAATATTTTCTTAAAATTTCAAAAGAAACATTTTGAATTTCAATAATTTGAAAATCATTATAAGAATTTTAAATGACTTTTTTTGATTTTAAATGGAAATAATGAATTTTAATAAAAAGAATGTTTTTAATTGCAAATGAAATTTTATGAATTTCAAATAGAATTTTCTAAAATTTAAAGGAAGCGATGTTTTGTGAACTTCAAATGGAATTTCTGAATATCAACTGGAAATTATAATATTGCAAAGGGATTGTGGGTATTATTTAATTGTAAACCCATGTATATTTTATATTGTAAAAAATTATTTGATGATAAAAACAATGCATCGCCAGGTGTCAGATTTTCAAGAATGTTGAAAATTATTTTTTTAAATTATTTTTTTATTTGAAATCTGGTATGTTACTGACCGCGTGGGCAACTTACACACTTTTGAGATTTTTCAGCAGCGGTTCGCCTCATAAATCGTTTCACTTTCTGAGATGAATAAAAAAATGTAAAAAAAATACAATTTGGATATACAAAACGAATAACCTTTTGTTTTTCTAAGGCATATTAAGAAAAACAAGTGTGGGTCTGTCGAAAATTTAAGTTATTTAAATATTTTCCTTGAATGTTATTGTATTTTTATTTGACAAAATATATATTTGTTTTTGTTTTGCTTGTAAAGTGTCGTTAATCGATGTTTGCTATTTTTGAAATTGTTTCACCGAACGAAAATTTCAGCTTGTCCATTTTTTGCAGCGTACCTATAAACTCAAATACATCCGTCTGAACTTTACTGCAGTTGTTGTTGTTCTGTTTTGCAAAAAGAAAACAATTTATGCCAGACAAGTGCATAAAAAAATTCAAAATAAACAAAAAAAATTATAACATATTGGCTAATGACGCTAAATCGAGAGACAGGCTGGCGGGACGTATGGCCAGGCAGACAATGTCGTCGTCGTCGCCTATCTACGCTTAAACGTCTCGCGGTAGACATCTATTATTAAACATTTGATCATGACAAATTCAAATTGAAAATTTTAAATACTGTCTACACTCACTTCGACCTGCGAGTTCGGGTTCCAACAAATGCCATTAAAAGAACAAAACAAAAAACACAAAAAAACAAAACAACAGGAATTGGTAATTATTTATCTTAAATTGAAATTAACATTTCCACCTTTACGAACCGAAGACCATTTGACGTGGTTAGAAAAACAATTCGCCAAGGTTTGTTAAATCTGAGTCATACGTGGAAACGAAACGTTCTGGTAACAGCATTCAGCCATTCATTATTTCACTGCCTTCTCTTGTTTCATTTGAAATTGTATACGTTTAAGCGAAATCCCCTGTATTTGTGTCGTGAAAATTATTGTGTAACCAATACTTTTACGACAATAGGGAAATGGGTTTCGTAACGATTTGTCGGTAGCGGCGGGTCGGTAGGTACCTACCTACGGTTGGTAGTTAAGAAAAATGCCATTAAGATATGTGGTTTCTGGAATTGAAAACGATAATTGAAATATTGACTAGTAAATAACAGTAAATATATTTGTTTCGAATGACTTAACGGTAGTCAATGCAGCAGTTACTTATTACAAACCAAAAAAAAAACAGATTATGTGGTTACTCCAAAGGTAATCAATATATTCTGTTATATGAATTCCTATTCAATTGGATTTTTAGCAAAATGCAAGATTAGCAAAGTTTTGTGAAATTTTCTTATTCCGATTTAAAAAGAGAGGAATTGTTTCAGAATTTGAGCTGAATATCCATCAATTAAATATTTATTTTTTTGCATATACGTAATGAAGATGAATACGTGTATTCACTAAAAAACGTTGTTGATCAAACACATCCGTATTTTAATTTCAATCAAGAAGAAAATCCAGAACAAGTAACAATCAATTTATCCAGAAGTTTGAAAGCGTTGATGGAAAAACATTATTTAAGTGACTTCTGATTAAGGATAAGTAGTTTTGAGGTATTTACATTAAACAAATGTATGCAACAAATATATAGGATGATTATATATAGGTTGATGAGGTATTTTTTCAGAACAGAAAAAAATATAAATATTCAAATCAAGTGTGGAAAATTTATTGGTAATTTGAAAGGATATTTTATGGCATTTATTTTTTGAATATAATTTCCTTCAAATGTTATCCGCAACTACGCCTCAGGGTTTCCATTCTGAGGGTCCAATTTAGGATGACTCGTTCGAGCATTTCGAACGGTATGGCTTTAAGGACACGCGTAATGTTGGCTTCCAAAACCTGAATCGTAGCTGGTTTGTCAGCATAGACTCTGGACTTTACGTAACCCCAAAGAAAAATGTCTAAAAGTGTGATATCACTCGATCTAGACGGCCAACTCACCTGTTCAAAACGTGAAATTAGCTGCTTTTCGAAATGACCTCTCAATAGATCCATTGTTTGAGCAGCTGTATGGCAAGTGGCACCGTCCTGTTGAAACCAAGTGTCGTCAAGATTACGGGCTTCAACTTCAGGTAGCATAAAGATCGATATCATGGCGTGATAGCAATCACCATTCACGGTTACATTCCGGTCATCGTCATTTTTAAAAAAAAAAATTCGGCAATTTTGTTAATTGACTTTGCTGTTGAGCCAGAAATGGGCCTCCTCACTGAAAAAAATTTTGGTCGAAAACAGCGGATCTTCGCGTTTCTCATCGAACTCTCATTTCCATAATACAGTTGCCAACATTTGAAGGTAATTATTTTCAAAAAATAAATGCCATAAAATGTCCTTTCATACTAGATTTCACACTTGATTTGAATTTTTATATTTTTTTGTTCTGAAAAAATAACTCTAGATAGGGCTGTTGTTACGGGCTGCTATATATTTCTGGCCTAATAATGAAAATGCGAATATTTATCATCAAAAATGGTTTTATTGTTTTTCAAAGTATTCTCCAGCATGATTTATACGCTTTTGCATGCGCTCAAACAAATTGTCGAAGCACGTTTTCCACTCCGATTGAGACACCTCCAAAACATGGCTTTTGAACGCTTCAACAGCATCTTCTGGCGTGTCGAAGCACGTTTTCCACTCCGATTGAGACACCTCCAAAACATGGCTTTTGAACGCTTCAACAGCATCTTCTGGCGGCGAAAATCGTTGACCACGCATTTCTTTATTGATGTGCGGGAATAAAAAGAAGTCATTGGGTGCCAAGTCAGGGCTGTACGGCGGATTGCCCATCAATTCGACGTTTTGGCCAGTCAAAAAGGCGCTGGTTTGAGCCGGTGTGTGAGAGCTTACATTCTCATGGTGCACAATGATTCATCTTCCCTTTTCCTTTTTTCGAATTTTTCAGACTTCAGGCAAACAAATTGTGGTATACCACTCAGAATTGACCATCCTACGCTGCTAAAGCGGAACAGTCACCACATGACCAGTTTTGCCGAAGAAACAGGCGACCATTTGCTTCGAAGTGCTTCTTCCACGAACAACATTCGTTGGATTTGTTTCTTCGAAGACCCACACGGTCGATTGCTGTTTGTTTCGGGCTCATACGCATAGATCCATGATTCGTCACCTGTGACGAAGAAACAGGCGACCATTTGCTTCGAAGTGCTTCTTCCACAAACAACATTGGTTGGATTTGTTTCTTCGAAGACCCACACGGTCGATTGCTGTTTGTTTCGGGCTCATACGCATAGATCCATGATTCGTCACCTGTGACGATCTTTTGAAGCACCGTGATCGTGTTTTTTCAAAATTTCTTTGCACCAGTCTACACGAACCTTTTTTTGAGCGATTGTCAAATTGTGCGGGATCCAACGAGAACAAACCTTTTTTACGGCCAGGTGTACATGCAATATGGAATGTATGCTGGTGGAAGAAATGCCCACGAATACCTCTATCTCACGGTATGTCACATGACGATCTTGCATTATCAGTTCAGGCACGGCATCAATGTTCTCTGGCACAACGACCGTTTTTGAACGACCTTTACGACCTTGTCCTTGAGCGAGCGTCGGCCACGATTGAATTAAACCAGTTTTTCACAGTGCTATAGGATGGTGCTTCATCGCCATACAAAGATATAAGTTCAGCGATGCACTCTCGTCGTGCTAATCCACGTCGAAAGTTGTGAAAAATGATCGCACGATAATGTTCACGAGTTAATTTCATTTTTTTGCCAAATTGATTTTTTCAAGTCACTGTAAACAACACAAATGATGGAAATGTCAGATGACGCCAGGCAACACTAAGTGCCTAGGCCAGCAATATATTTTGCAACTTCGTAGTAAAAAATTTTGGTTACCCAGCATTAAAACATTTTTTTCAACAAAAAATTTATAGAAAAAATTACATGTTTTTTGGTATTAAAAAATAAAAAATGTTTCGAAAGTTATAATTTTTTAAGTCAACAAACTTCTACAGTTACAAATGCTGTTTTCTACCAAGAAAAAAATACCAAATCTTTCTTGAGCGGTAAGAATTTTGTATAATATTTGTATTTAATACTTAAAAATATTTTAATGGAAAATAAAAATCTTGGCTAAAAAAATTGGCTTTAAATAAGAAAATAACTCTAAAAACAAAAATGTTTTAAAACTTATAAATACAAATGTTTATCATTTTTTTAGGCAGAAGGAATCTTACTATCGCCGAAATTTTGTATAAAATTTTTAAAAAATTATTATTTCTGTCAGTATTTTTTTAACAAACATTTTTAATTCACTATAAATTTTTCTTTCTCCAAAATAATTTTTTTTTATAAAATATGTACTAAATTTTATTAAAAAAAAATTATTTTGGAGAAAGAAAAATTTATAGTGAATTAAAAATGTTTGTTAAAAAAAATTCGACAGTATAATTTTTGATTTAATTGGTGTTTTTTTTTTGGCAAATTTACCAAAAAAAAGTTTTGAAAACAAAAAGGTTTTCTGACATGAAAAAGTTTTTTTTAAAAAAATAAAAAAAAAATATTTCTGGGAAATTTTTTTACAAAAAACTTTAGTTAGCCTGTTTATTATTGGATTTGCCTATGTTCGTTCTTAGAACCGTTTTCTACTTCAAAATTTCTATAAACCAAACAGATAAAAAAATTGTTTCTGTACTTGAGATCACTTTTTTATGTCCGTGAAGATAAATTCAAAAACGTAACGAGCATAGACGCAAAACACCCCATTCACATGACGCTGTTAGTGGGCAAACAGTCATAAAAAAGATAAATAAATAGAACGGACCAGAAAAATAACAGAAAATAAAACAATTGTAACTTAAGGTGCTGTTCTAGATCATTATATCCTAGGCAATTGTAAGAGATAAATTATGCCCTCATTGGAGTTAAGTTGTTTAAACAGAACTTAACTTTTTATTCTTAGTAAAAAATATTTAAAAATGTATGCGTTGCCCAAAGAAAGTTCACAAGTCAACGCTCGTAAATATTCATAACATTGCTTCAATTCTTATTGGGGCATGATTAATGCGTTAATTAATTAATATTTATATTAATTAATTGATGGATGTACGTCCAGCCCACAGTCATCGTCGATTTTGAGCCGAAGTGAGTCTTGAACTTTTTCTCTTTCTTACGAATATTTACAAAAAGAAAACCCCAGTATAACAACAAAATTGCCATCTTTTCACTTAAAGAAAAAAGAAAAAAACAAAAAAGAAATTGCTTTTAATTGACATAAATTGAACTTCACAAATTCGTCATTATGTGAAAGAAAGTCAGTGGGGCTGATGGGGGAACATACATACGCCTGCTGTCCACCGCCGCAAGTAGTCGTTTGTAAGCGTTTATTTATCATTACTACTATTTATTATAAACTGAAACAAAAACCAAAAACTATATTTAAAATATTTCTTTTCGTTTTCCTCGACACGTCTATTGGCTGCTGCTCTTCTCGATGAACATTGACCACAATGGGGCGTCAACTTTGTGTTGTCGTCTGTTTTTTTTGCTTCGTCAATGATAACACTAGTTTACAGAAACACACACACACAAAAATACGAAAACTAATGCGCTGTACGTAAGTTTAACTGCGTTTTAAGATTTTTTAAGTACAGTTAATTTCTTTTAATATCATTTAGTATATTTGAATCAAATAGACAATAAATACTGCAGACATTAGACGGGTTTTATTGGCCAAGAAAGTTTAATTTTTTTAATTTTTGAATGGCCACACTAAAAAATAATCATTTGCGATTAGTTAGACCCAAAAAAATTGCATTGTAACACCACATTTTCTGTTGCAATCACAATTATTAAAATGTTCATAGTTATTTGGATAGCATGGAATTCTACGAGATAGTAGCCACGAGGGCGGTTCGGAAAGTTCTTAGCCTATCAATGAAAGAGAATAGTTAGTTTTTCAAAAATATTTTTATTTTTCAATATAATCTCCTGAAACTTCAATACACTTAGTCCAACGCTTATCTAGCAATTCTATCCCATGATTAAAATAGTTTTCCTCAAAGTCTTCAAAATAGTGGTTTACAACTATAATTGCATCTTCATTCGAGGTAAAACGCTTGCCAGCAAGGAATTTTTTTTAGATTTGGGAACAGGTAAAAGTCACTGGGAGCTAAATCAGGAGAATAAGGTGGGTGGTCAAGCAACTCGTACTTTAATTTGTTGATTTTAGCCATTGTTAAAACACTCTTGTGCGCTGGTGCGTTGTCTTGATCAAAAATTATTTTTTTGGGTTGTAAGCCAGGACGTTTTTCTCGAATTTAATTGACATTTAATTGATCTAGAAGGTTGCAATAGTAGTCTGAATTTATTGTTTTACCCTTTTGCAGATAGTCAATTAATAAAATACCTTTGAAGTCCCAAAAAACCGTTGTCATAACCTTACCAGCCGATTGAATTGTTTTTGCCTTTTTTGGGGCACTTCCTCCAGCTTCAGTCCATTGTTTGGATTGTTCTTTTGTCTCTGGATTATAGTGGAGGATCCATGTCTCATCAACAGTAATGAAACGACGCTTACAATCCATTTTATTTCGCTGAAAACGATCCAAACAAGCTTGAGAAATGTTCATTCTTATGCGTTTTTGGTCGACTGTTAACAAGTCCGGCACCCATCTTGCAGAAAGCTTTTTCATCTGTAGTTCCTAATGCAAAATTAAATAGACTCGATCATTTGAGATGCCCATGATATTAGCTATTTCACGCACTTTTATTCGTCGATCATTTAATACCATATCATGCACTGGCTACGATTTCTGTTGTTGCTGTTTTTGGACGTCCACTACGTGGTTCATCTTCAATGCTTGTACGACCACGTTTAAATTTTTTACTGTTGCATATGAAGGAGCACTTTCACCTAACACATTCACCATATCATTATGAATTTCTTGTTCCGTTAAACCTTTTTATGTAAATATTGCTTCAGCTGCTGTATGGCAAGTGGAGCCGTTCTGTTACGGGCTTCAATTTCATTTTCCGATATCAAGGCGTGGCAGCGAGCTCCATTCACGGTTACGTTGCGACCATCATCATTTTTGAAAAAGTATGGACCGATTATTCCACCAGCCCATAAACCGCACCAGACCATGGTTTTTTTTGGGTATAATGGCACTATTTGAACCTCTTATGGTTGCTCTTCAGCCAAAATGCGGCAATTATGTTTATTGACGTTGTCGTTGATCCAGAAATGTGTCTCATTACTGAACAAAAATGTGGTCGCAAACAGTTTCTCACCGAACGGTCATTTCCATTATACAGTTGCACAACTTTGAGACGTTGTTTCGGTGTAAGTCATTCCATGATGAAATGGTAAACAATACTGAAAAGAAAAAAATAAAGTTGAACACAACTTACGCGAAATCTGCGAAAAAGGCTATTGAAAAAATACCTCAAGATGGATCACCCTATACATGTTGACGATTTTTACGATCACTACTGATGGAGTAACAACCCAGGCTTAACTAAGGGAAACTGCTGTATACGAGTATGTCCTACACAATATTTGACAAATCGAAACAAAAATCAGCGAAAAGTTAAGTACATAATGACAACTGATTACCTTTCGCATTATCAGGTAATGACGTCGGATTACACTTTGCATTATGTTCATATTAAACAAAATGACTTATATATAATAAAAATCAGCGAGAAGTTAAGTACAACTCATTACCATTTGGAGTACCGAGTAACGACAACTCATTGCCGTTTGCATTGCCAGGTTATGACACCTCTTTACCCTCCTTATTATTTTGATGTTAAAAAAGGACTTATAGGTAATAAAAATCAGCGATAAGTTAAGTACAACTCATTTTCATTTGCATTAGCGGATAATTACAACTCACTACTATTTTCATTATCAGGTAATAACATCCCATTACTCTTTGCATTATTTTGACGGCAGAATTAAATCTGATCTTCATAAAATTTCGCCAAATAAAAACATGTGACCAGTAATGAATTTGTTCCACCGCAATTCAAGTGTTCCTATAGCCCCTATGCAAAGGTCCCTACGGTTTGAAAGGTTCCGTCCGCTTGCTTTACTGGCAACACTAGACATCAAACGCTGAAATATATAACAGTGCGTTATGATTGGTCTTTTATCTTTATTTTTAACTTCATCTATAACTAAGTTAATTATGCGGTCCCTTCGAGTTCGTTTTAGCCGTGTTCGATCGTATATTTTTTCTTGGCACAGGGATGGACCGACACGAGACCTTTAACATCTACATAAAATAGAAGACAAGTTTTTAGCAAAATGGCAAAGTGACATCGATTTTCGTGGCTTTTATCGCGTTTTATTTTTTTTCTTTATAGTTTTTAACTGTTTTCCCTATTTAAAATACATTTTTTCGCAGTATGATAGATGAAATCTAGCTAATGTCGCTACGGCTGAAAATAAAACCGCCTGATTTAGCCACAAAATGACTGAATTTGCAACACTGAATGCAAGTGTCCTGAGTTCATGCACAAATGGTATCAGGAATTTACTAATACCATTTTCTTTAAAAGTTCTACTTAAAATAACCCCTTTTCTCTCATTCTTTACAAACATTTTTAACACAGTGCGGAAAGTACTTATTTTTCAACTGTCTGTATGCGTGCATGGAAGTACTTTTCATACATGTCATCACCCTGTAAAAGTGTGACAAAATGGTTCAAATTAAAAGTCCTGCATACATTTGGTATTGATACATATCTTTTATCTATTTGCTGTAAGTACATATTTTTAATTTCAACATAATGCAAAGTGTAATGAGATGTCATTACCTGGTAATGCAAATTGTAATGAGTTGAACGTTTTTTCTGAGATTAAAGAGGGAACTCTTTTGAAATTTGCTAGTTGCAGACCAAGATAAACGAAAGGTTTTAGAACCAACTAAATAAGCAGGTGGAAATGCGATTTTTATAAGCAGAATTTAACACACACGCCAGTCGCAGGAGTAATGACATTTGTAAACTAGTGTTAATACACCAGCATTTCTGTATTTCGCTATTGCTTTTTTGCACTCTTGCAAAGTACGGGTTTTTTATTTTAATTGTCTTAAAAACAAAATTATGTATTTTCATGCTTTATCCGTCCAGCTAAAGAAAGAGAGCCCGCAACGTGCCACTTCACAGGACGCGTCATTAAAATGAATTTTGTGTTGCAGACACCATCAGTTCTTTTTTATGTTTTCGCCACTATTGTCTGTGTGAAAACTTACGAGTTGTCGCAACCAATAACACGGTGGTGGTCGGGCAACTTATGTATATGCATTGTCTTTCTATCTGGCTGGCTGTCTGTCTGACTGTCAGCCATCAGCGCCACTGTCAACGCTTGTTGTCACCACCGCAGCACTGGGCTGTCATCACCATCGCCATAATCGTACTGCAAAAACTTATTAGTCTTCTTCGCGTCAGCCACGCCAGCTTGCGCAGTGTGCAAGTTTGAAATTAAAAAAAGAAAAGTGTCATATTATTCATATTCAGGGAATCCCTAGTAGCGTTTATATCGTATCTTTTTTGTTTTATTAACAACATTAATTTAAATAACCCCGTGTGGTTTGTCTTTAAAATAAGCTTTGCTCGCAGCTAAAGCCTTTGGATTAATATTATCGTCTACGACTTCTGAGAGCAGCGCAATATTGGAATATACTGAGTGTTTTTAAATATACTTTTGTTGAATGGATTTCTATTATTATAGCCTTCATACACGATAGGATAGAGAGTTTACCACAATTGACTTTCCATTTGCAACATTTGGAAATATTGACCAGATATCCGTATACTTAGTTCTTAAAAGCTAGTTTACTTGAACCAAGCCTCTATAAAGTGAAGATAATATTGATCGTCGTAAAATTCTTCTCAGTCCGGCTTCAAAAGGGTAAACCGGGTATTTAGTTTTCAGAATTTAAGCTCTGTAATAGGCTGTTTCCACTACGGTCGAGTCCACGATTTATCGATAATTTTTAATGGTGTTTCCATTGTGTTTTGCGTCCACGTTTGCGTTCAAACAGCTGTTTGTGTTTATTTGTTTTTTAATATTTTTGTGTTGTGACATTATCATGGAATTAAATGATATTATTTTGCTAACCGCAGTGGAAAATGAGGACCAAATGGTATTGCGCCTAATGGAAATTGTCAGTATCAGCAGCGCTGCACATTTTTTGTACAATGCACGAAGCGTCTGGCCATTTGTAAGCGCCACCTGATGGCCCAACTAGCGCCTGCTCCTTTCTGCAATAAACGTGAACACAATCGATTTAATTCCAAAAAAATATTGGTATATAATTTATATTTAAAAAATTACCTGTATTTCTTCGATAAATTGTCCAGTTTATTTTTCACTTCCGCGCCAGTCACTCCCAGCTTCTCCCCCATCTCTTTGTGTATGTGGGTGTTTTTGCGAGCACCCCTCAGGCCATCAATATTTTCCTCCCAGAGGTCCAACAGATATAGTGTTGATACTGCTGTCCATTCCGTCTTTTTGAAATCTAAAATAATTGAAAAAAATAATATTATTTAAACAAAATCAAAAATATTAACTTACCTCCTGTTTTTTGCATTTTGGATGTTTATATTTATAATGATTAACAGCGTTTTTCATAGGGATGTGCAATTTGCGATATTGCCATTGATAGGTATGGGTGGGTTTCGACTGCAAAAATAATCGAATTTATAGTAAACTCGACTTATCGATAAACGCGTCCAATATGAACGCGACTTTTTCCCATACCTAACTGCCTATGTTTTTTGTATAGGCTGTAACGCGCGTTCGTTGATTTTTGGACGCGGACGTAGACGCGACCGTAGTGGAAACAGCCTATAAAATCGTTCAGAAAGAAAACCAAAAGAAAAGGTGAGGTCTAATATCTGCATTTGATATAAGCTCTTAGCGAATGGGTGCCGCGTATTTTGTCAAAAGATCAATTAATCGTGTGACCTTTATAAAGAACTGGTAAACTCAGCATCATACTCCAGAAATAAATAAAACTTGGTTAAATGAGCTGCAAATAAATGGCACCTAAATTTTCGATGCACAAAAAAATATCAGTAGATTGTTTAAGTCACTTCTGGACTTCTTAAAGATCGAAATGTAATATTTCCTTGAACTAGTCGAAAAAGGAAATATGCAAATATTTTTACCTGATATGCAAACAAGGTCAGCAATAAGGGAATATATTTTTTCTTTATTTCTCGGGTTTTTTCTAATGGTCATTATGGCAATTTTTGGACTTTTCTTGAGACTGTCGGTCCTCTAAATATTGCCAATAGTGAAAAGGCAGCAGCAAGCGTGAAGGAAATTAATTGGTGGTGTTAAATGCAAAAAGTGTCAATTTTATAAATTGGTTCTAACCGCTCTATTTCTGAGGTTCATGTGCATGAAATGGGGATATGTTAATATTTAAGTAAACTCAAACGGATAGTTCAAAGTGCTTTTCAAATTTTTCCAATTTAGAAATGGAGCGATGTATTGATTTAATATATATCGTTTTTAATTTTTATCCTATTTATTGAATTATTGAATACTCGTATTGATATAAATCCCATCTCATGCACATGAGATTACGTTCACCGTCAACATCTCACCTTAAATCAAAGAGCTGTGGACGACATAATTTTGATTTTCGTTGCGTTTGAACCTGGGTTCACTTGTATAATAATTGTGCTCACTTAACATCTCACTATGGCAGATTTCGAATCTCATTAGACTCAAACTGTACAAAAAGGACTCAAAAACTTCATTTTTTTTATTTTTGTCAGATGAATATAAAAAAAAATCCAAATGTGTACAAACTTTCAACTCAACTTACATAATCCCGGAAAATCTTATAGTCGGGGTTATTGTCTAATTTTCGAAAAATCTTATTCTGTTTCCAGCTCAGAAGTTTCAGTAGATAATAGAATTTCATAAAAGTAAAACCCGTCACCAGAACATATACCGAAACGAAAGAAGCCAGTCTTTTAAATGATGGAAAATTCGGTGAGTTTGTCTTGTCCTCTCGGCAATTCGGATTTTCATATGCACAATTATGATTACTAGATCGTGCTTGAGTCTAGGACTGTTTGGTATATTAGGTGTTGTCGAAACGCCTTACCAACAACGAAACACGTATACCAAGTCTAATTTTGTTTATGCCAAAATCGAAGCGGATTCAATTACCCATTTGACAAATGACAAAAAATGTATTTGCTTATTTTAACGAAATTGCCGGCTATGGTATTTTTTGTTCCGCTGACTGTAGAACCTCTAGAAAGTTCTGGACTCATAAAATGTATTAAGGAGTATCCAGTCTTTAAATACTAGATTTTGCTACCTAGCGTCCCGAATTTTTTGTTAAAAAAAGTATTGAAAAAAATGTAAATACATTTTAGAACGATAGAAAAATTATTTAAATATTTTGATTCGTAACGATAAAAGGCAATTAAATATATAAGTGGTGACCATTTGAGATTTATTTTATTCGTCAAAATAAATCGATAGCACTAAATTACCGACAGCAATTGAGAAAACATTTCACTAAAAATAGTTAAAATTAAAAGTTAAAAATTAAAAAATAGTGGGCCCCCGTGGTTTGATGGACCCCGGGTAAGAACATCTACCAATCTTTATGTGGCGGGTTTCCGCCTCGTAACTGCCGGCGACTTCTCAAGTATGAGATTTATCTCTAAGCAATGTGAAATTTCTATACGGTTTATACGGCCGGCGTTAAACATTTGGTCCCAGTCATTGAGTATAAGAATGGAATTGTTCACAGTATACTGATTTGTGAGAAATTCCCCCTTTCCCCTTAATGGGATGCTGTGGGACTTAAGTAATTAATTATGTAGACATTCAAAAAAAAACATGTCTAAAATATTGTTTTTAACACAAAAATTATTGGAAGACAAAAACAAAATTTGCAAGAAATTTTATAAGACCAAAAAACAGTAAAGTATTTTCTTTAAAAAAAGTACAAATTCGAAGAAAGTTTTAAAAAAAAGTTTAAAATGTTGACTAATTGATTTTTAAAGCGCATAAAAATTAATTTAATAAACATTTTCTATAAAAAAGTTAAAATATCAAAAATATTTTTTTTATAAAAATCGTTTCGACAAAATTTTTAATTAAAACTCGCATAAAAAAAGAAATACTTCGGATATTTCTGTTAAAAAAAAACAAGTTTAAATACAGAGAGTCCTCCGGGAAGGTATACTACTTTCTATTGTCGCCATTTTGGTAAATATTAGTCCTGACAGCTCATATTTGGCAGTCCTAAAGTAGAGACGTGGCAAATTTATTATGGTAAAATATTCAATAAATCGTTAAAAATTTTTATCAAAATCAATCATCGATTACTGTGACGATGGGAAAGTTACGTGAAATTTTTTGGAGAAACAACGTGTCAAAAAAACGCACTATTTGTAGTGAATGATTTTGGACAAAGAGGGTCTGTAGCTGATAGGCCCAAGCATGGACCACAACGTACTGCAAGGTTGGCTGAAAACATTACTGCTGCTCAAGAAAGTTTAAATACAGAGAGTCCGCCGGGAAGGTATACTACTTTCTATTGTCGCCATTTTGGTAAATATTAGTCCTGACAGCTCATATTTGGCAGTCGTAAAGTAGAGACGTGGCAAATTTATTATGGTAAAATATTCAATAAATCGTTAAAATTTTTATCAAAATCAATCATCGATTACTGTGACGATGGGAAAGTTACGTGAAATTTTTTGGAGAAACAACGCACTATTTGTAGTGAATGATTTCGGACAAAGAGGATCTGTAGCTGATAGGCCCAAGCATGGACCACAACGTACTGCAAGATCAGCTGAAAACATTACTGCTGCTCAAGAAAGTGTTCAAAAGAATCCATCAACCTCAATTCGTTTGACGCCGCGCTGAATTTAATAAAAAATTTACTCAAAAGGGGCGGCATTTGCGAGGCTAACAGAGGCGGACATTTGTCTGATATTGTATTCCATACATAATTGCCGACATTAAATTAAATATTTATCAATATAAGATCCATTCTCTTTCATTTAATCAAAAATTATAAACAAATAAAGTAGTATACTTTCCCGGCGGACACCCTGTACATTACTCGTAATTTATATTTATTTTTTTTTTATAAAATTTAGACAAAAAATGCCATCTGTTCTTAATAGAATATAAAAATCCACAACAAAAAACAGAGAAAATTTCCAAGAAAAACTTATATAATATAAATATATAAGTTTACATAAAAAATAATATAAAATGTATAAATAAGTAGGTAAAATTAAAAATGCTTAGATTTCTATCTAATAGAAAAAAGGCTAAATCTACCCGGAAAAAGCCAAAATTGGCAACACTGGTTCTTAGTTTTTTCAAATACTTCTTAACTTTATTTTCTACCTCTTCCACCTCCATAGAAAATTTGTTGCTGTTTTCCTCTCCTATTTTCTCTCACTATCTGATTTCCCTTCACTCTTAGCTTTCTCCTGCATACTCTCATCTTTTAAAGGTCTTCCTATGGAGCTACCAACAGCTAGCAACCTAATCAACATAAAATTAGAACTAGAGTTATGTAAAAGTTAACGCCTTAACGAATAAACTAATAAACTGACAATAATCAAACACGCCTAATACATATTTTGGTTATACAATTTACTATACTTAATATAAAAAATATTTCCAAAAGAAGTCCGCTAAAACTTTGCACCCAGCTAATCCTCAAAACTGCCTGGCTGGGCTATAAGCAGACCATTTTGAAGAGATATGATGAAATTTTCTGCTTTGAAAATATTTTAACGAGACACGATTTTATGCTTTTAACTTTTTGTTGTTCCAATCAAATATTTTGTTTTTAAACTTACAAAGAAAAAATTTAAAACAGCAGGAGTTGGTTTTCCATCAAAACCTACAATAGCCCACTTAACGGCAGTAGGAGGAGTAGGAGAGAAATCTAGCGATCAACCAAACACTATGGCTAGTGTTGTTGTTATTTTATCGTAAACAGTTTTAAGTATTCATTACACCTTTTCAAAACCGCTGAAATATCGCACATTATCGCCAAAACAATGTCTACTAAATATGACTAAACAAAGTCACGTTTATTTGATTAAAACAAAATTTTATGAGATTTGAGTTTTTTTTTTATTATTTTTTTTTTTAATTTATGAAATAAGGCTCAATCAACAAGCGATGCAAATAAAGGCACGACGGGTGCAGCAACAAAAAAATTAACAAGACACTTGCCAATAGTTGTCCGTTGTTGTTGTCGTCGTCGTCTTACTGTCTGTCTGTGTGTTTTGGGTGGATCATTTTTTTAGGTATTTGTTTTTTCTTACGGAAGGAAAATAAAATCTGGGATGGGCTTATTACACGTCAGCAGCTGCACAAGGGGCAAACAGTTTTGAATCATAATTAATTTGATATTTAAACAATAAATATCATTAATAAACATTGAAATCTTTTTTTTTCTTCTACAACGAAGCATTTTAAAATCTCAAAACTTAATTCAATACGCTGGTAATTGAATTAAGTATTTTTTTTTGTTTCGTTTTGGTATGAGTGTGTGTGGAAGAAAAACGTGAAAACGTCCAAAGTAAAGTTCCCCTCCGAAAACGTGTTGGTATGCCGGCTGGCTGGCTGTTTGGCTCATTGCTGTAATCGCCTCCCAAACACTTGCTTGCGCCGAGTTTGAATTTGGCATTTTTTTGTCTTCAGATTTTCGCAAGTTGCTGTCGCGGCGTGTTTACTTTGCTTTGTTTTGATTTGAAATACTAACAATTATGCAATGATTTGTCATCAATGCGGTAGTTTGAAGTTGGATTTATTTTTATTTTCTGCTGTTTTCATTCAATTTTGGTTAATTCTGCGAAGTACTTGTGTAAGTTATTTAGTATTTTTGAAATTTCATAATGAATTACGTTTTATTAGGGTATTTTTCTGTGAAGCTTTATTATTGTCACATAATTTCTAAATGATTTCAGGAATAAGTGTGATAATGCAATCATATAATGATAAATATAAATTAACATATTCTGCAGATATCATTTTAAAACAATGTTGAAATCATAAAATGACTACACAGAATTACGTTACGATTCCATGAGATATTTTTATACGAGGGCATATCTATAATTTCATGACTTTTTCAACTTCTTTCGTAGTTATATGAAATTCAATACTACTCTCATCGAGTGCCATCTGTTAAGAGACTACTGTCAAATTTTGAGAGAGTTCCGTCATTTAGTTTGTGTTTAACAGCTGTTCAAAACATACAACCTTGTGGATTTGGTTACAACTGGAATAAAGTAAACTTCCAGTGTTTATTAACCAAGGAAAAGCTTGATAAATAATATTAGGGCTCCGCACCATCGATTTCAATGGTAAAAAAGTGGTTTACTGACTTTCGTTGTGGTCGCACAAGTACAAATGACGCTGAACGTTCTGGGCGGCCAATTGAGATCAATACACCCGAAAATGTCGAAAAATCCACCATATGGTGTTGTTCGATCGAAGAGTAAAAGTGCATGCGATTGTTGATGCCATACGCATTTCATATGACAGTGGGGTTTGATTTGCCATGATCCAGTTGGGTTTGAGAATGCTGTCTGCAAAATGTCTGCCGCGTTTGCTTTCAATTGTTCATAAACGTAATCTCGCGATTACTGCAAAGGATTCTTTGAAGTTGTTTAACCGCAATTCGAATTATTTTTTGCGCCGTTTTGTAACTCTGGATGAAGCATAGATGCATTACAACACTCCGGAGACCAAGCAGCAGTCTAAACAATGGGTTTCTTCGGGTGAACCGGTTCCGAAGAATGCCAAGGTGACTTTGTCGGCCAATAAGGTGATGGCAACAGTTTTTTGCGATACACGCTGGACAATCCTCATCGATTACCTTCAAAAAAGAAAAAAACAATAAAGAGCAAATATTACGCCTACTTATTGGACCGATTTAACGAGGATTTAAGAAAAAATCGTCTTCATATGGGCAAGAAAAAAATTAATTTTCATCAAGATAATGCACAGTTGCACTCGTGTGCAGTCTCAATGGCAAAATTGCATGAATTGGGCTACGAATTGGTATCTCATCTACAATATTCTACGGTTTTAGCCCCCAGTGAGTGACTATTTCCTATTTCCAAACCTAAAGAAATGGATCGATGAAAAGAGACTCAGCTCCAACAATGAAATTATTGAAAAAATGCCTATTTTATTAACTTCAAAAAACCCATTTTTCGGAAGAGATACAAAAATTGGAGAAACGTTGGACTGAGTGTATTGAGCTAAAAGGAGATTATGTTGAAAAATATTTTTTTTTGCAAATAAAAACTGTGTATTTTTCGAAAAGTCACTGAATTATTGATATGCCCTCGTATAACATTAAGATCATTATTAGATTAGTTTACTTTGTAATGTCATAAAACAAGCAACGTGATAGCGGCTAGTTTAGGATTGTTTAAAACTGTACCGCAATTGCCAGGTTCTCATATAAGGAGATACATTGGACTCCTGTTTTTCGTTTTTAAGATGGATACGTTATTTTGTTTAAGGCATTTAATTCTGTTTTTTGGTTTACATATGCATTCACCTATTTTGATTATATAGTTAAAACTATCTTTATACAAATAATAATTTTCATAGAAATTTCAATAATAGTAATATTTTTTCTCTTTCTATTTTTCAGGTAAGATTGGTAGTTCTTTACTTTGGTAACTCTAACATTTAAATCTGAATATGTAAGGTAATACAATTACAGTTACAAATGTCTAATATCGTGCCAAGGACGAGAAATTTGTTTCTGTACAAAAAAATGGCTGAATAAAAGAAAAACGAATCTGTTTAGATTCTATACAGAATAATTTTAATTAATACCCTGTTTCTCTATGTCGAAGGTAGCCAGTCACTCGAATTCGACTCAATTTGCGTTTCTCTGTAGCGTAACCTTTCGTCTGCTCTTACGTGCGTCACTTATTGTATGTTACGTAACTGTGTTGCCACGTACACATTTTTTAGATTTATTAATTTTTTCTAAAAAATCCCACGAAACAAAATCCCCAACGAACACAGAACAAAATAAAGACAAACAGATAAAAAAATGCAAACAAAACGATAAAAGCGAACAAAGCAAACAAATTTTTCAAAACAAAACATGAAATTTATTCCAATAAAAAACAAACGAATTTTCACAGCAAAACTAAATATACTGTGAAATTAGCCAGTGTACTTGTGGGAGGTCCTAGGGAGTTCATCTTTAAGCAGAGCTTCCATTTTTGCTATCCATTTTTATTTTGGTGTTTTGCTCTCTCACTTATGTACTCGTACATATATATTTTCGTCAGGCGAAAGCGAAATAGCAAGTGACTGATTTTGAAATTTGCTTCGAAGAGTGGACAACGCTTTCGAGATACAGAAACGATGTGTTGTGACAAAATGGTTACGAGTTCTTTCGACTTGTCGTTCGAGTCATCGTTCGCATCGAATGTGGTGAGAGAAACCCAAATCATATTTCTTTCGTGTACGAAGGGAACGAATGCGCTCTTTGTACATAAATAAATAGGCCATAAGCCTTGTTCAGTTTCACGTTCGGCGCCATTAAAAAAAAGTCAGTTCATAATCCAGTTAAATATACACTAAGCCTAGGCTGAAAAAAGGTAACCAGATCTGTCTCGACTAAACAATTAATTTCTATAAGGAAAAATTGTATACCTTTAAAATTAAGCCATGTCCAATTTCACGTTGGGCACCATTTTTTTTTTTAAAATGTCAGTTGCACAAACCAAAGTCACAAGGTATTTGTTGGTTAGGAAATGGATGTTGTTTTTAAGGTTACTTGGGAAACTGAATCCAAATCTGCACTAGGTTTTTTCTATCACCTTGACTTTTCGCGATATACGGTTTTATCAAAAATTAAGGCACTTCCACTACATACTCGTACACGCAGAAAAAAAGTATGGTTGTGGTGACAATATTCGAAGAGGATAATACTAATGTTGGGTATATGGTTGTGGTACAACAATATTATGATCCTTACAACAATAGTATGATTCAAATACAACCATACTATGATCCTCACAACAATAGTATGATTCACACATAACCATACCATGATCCCCACAACCATAGTATGATTGACACTCAACCATACTATGATCTCCACAACCATAGTATGATCCTCATAACCATAGTATGTTTTATATTCAACCATAGTATGATCCTCACAACCATACTATTATTCACACGTAACCATGTTGTGATCCCTACAACCATAGTATAATAACACACAGTTATACTATCATCCCCCATATAATTTATTAGAATTTGTTTAAGTTGTCGACAATAGTTTTGATCCCCAATATTATTTATTAGAATTGGTTTAAGTTGTCAACAACAGATTTGAATTATGAAAATTATTCAAAAATACATTTAATTCAAAATAAATGGGTGATTTATTTCACAGTAGAAAAATAAGTTTAAATAAACGTAAGCTTTTTTATTAAAAATATTTCAGCTAAACAAAGCCAAAGCAGCTTGTTTAAAAAAATTTAATTTCGATAAAAAGTACTATTGCATTAGATCCGTACCAATAACAATTGTTCTTAAGGGCATATTTAAACGAAAAAAAAATAACAATCATACAGCATTATTGCCGTAATCATATTATTGTTAACATAAAACGCAAAATACAATACTTTTGTCGCACCAACCATGTTTATATTGTTGCTATAACCATATTTTCATTATTTAATTTGGCAATAATATTATTGTTACATTTCAACAATACTAATATTGCAGCAATTATACTATTTTCAAAAATAAATTCAGTTAACAATGCTATGGTTGCCACGAACATACTTTTATTGCGGAGAACATATTATTATCGCCGTGACCATGTTGTAACCATGTTTTTTCTCTGCGTGTACGTATACTGGAATAACTTGAAAATGGTTCACCATATTCAGTTACAAAAAAATTCAAGTTCAGTTCAAAAAATACATATTCAGTCCAAAAATACTCGTCAAGAAATCCAAAATTATATTTAAACCGTGCTTACATGGTTTTTGTATTTGCCCTGTAGTTTAAGAAATATTGTAAAAGGTTTGAAAAAGAACAACAATTTTAATTAAGAAAAATTCATAAAAATTGCGAAAAAATCACAGTTTAAGTTCAATATATTTCTAGTAAAATAAGTTTTTTCACAATTTACTGAGAAACCTTAATTGCTAAAAACCGAGATTGCCATACAAAATAACAATTTTAAAATTAGTAAAAAATGTCTATATTTTTTTATTTTTTTAATTTTTTTTTTTTTTTTTTTATTTTTTTTTTTATTTTTTTTAAACAAATTGAAAATTCTCTAAAATCAGTGAGCTGTACTCAGTTCAATACTCACTGGCTGTTAACTTTCTGTTTAACGACGGCTCCGAACGACTAATGCATTTTTTAGAGAAGTTTTTACATGGCTTAGAGATTAATCTCTTACTAGTAAGAAAAGTCGACGGCATTTACGAGGTGGAAAACCAGCCGCTGAAAACTTGTTAGATGTTCCTACCCGGGGTTGAACCTGGGCTTACTGGCATGGTAATCGTGCACACTTCCATCACATCACGGCGTTTCATCACACCATGGTATTATCTATACACGATACTTTTTTAGTTAGTAAAACCCTTTATGTTTAGTGATCGACTCCGAATTGCTTTCTTAATTGCTTTAGACGAGTCCGTTTGTATATGAATTTTGTGCAGTTCGCAAACATGAGTCGATCTCGTCGAAACTTTAAACTCTAGTTTTGATTCGGTCGAGGACGATCTACATTAAAAGTCGTTGAAATCAGTCCATGTATTCTCTTGATTTGGTGCCTATTAGACCTAATGCGGCCAATTTTATCCGATTCTATAGTCACTTAATTTTTAGCGTTATTATAATCCTTAAAAGCCTTTCAATTTCAATTAAACTTGGTTCGCATTTTTCTATGTTTTTCTAAAGTCCTAACCAATGTATAGGGTGATCCATTAAGAGGTATTTTTTTAAAATCAAAAAAATACTAAAGTTCAAATCAAGTGTGGAATCTTTTTTATTTTCATTTATTCTTCATTTATTTTTTGAATATAACTTCCTTCAAATGTTAGCCGCAATTACTTCTCAGGGTGCCCATTCGGTGGGTGCAATTTTGGATGACTCATTCGAGCATTTCGACCGGTATGGCGTGAATGACACGCGTAATGTTGGCTTCCAAGACCTGAATCATAGCTGGTTTGTCAGCATAGACTTTGGGCTTTCCGTAGCTCCAAAGAAAAAAGTCTAAAGGAATCACACGATCTAGGCGGCCAATTCACCGGTCCAAAATGTGAAATTAGCTGCTCTTCGAAATTACCTCTCACTAGATCCATTGTTTGGCCAGCTACATGGCTAGTGGCACTGTCCTGTTGAAACAAAATGTCGTCCAGAGTACGGACTTCAATTTCAGGTAGTAAAAAGTCCGATAGAGCAATAGCGAGCACCATTAAAAGTTACGTTTCGACCATCATCATTTTTGGAAAAATATGTTCCGATAGTTCCACCATCCCATAAACCGCATCAAACCGTGGCTTTCTCTGGATATAAGAGCACATCTTGAACCTCTTCTGGTTCCTCTTCAGCCCAAATGCGGTAATTTGTTTATTGACGTTGCCGTTGCGCCGGAAATGGGCCTCATCACTGAACACAATTTTAGTCGAAAACAACGGATATTCTTGTTTTTCGCCGAACGCTCATTTCCATACTACAGTTGCCAACATTGAAAGGAAATTGTAATTAAAAAGTAAATGGCATAAAATGTCCTTTCGTATAAACAATAAAGTTTCCACACTTGATTTGAATTTTAGTATTTTTTATTTTTAAAAATATACCTCTAGATGTATCACCCTATACTTATATAATGGGACGCTAAAGTAACAATAGTTTTTCAATTTTTATATTTGAAAAGCTGTTAACATTTATATTAAGGTTTGCCATTTCATCGTTTCACGCCTGCGGACGTATGGAAATTATTACAAAAATATCGAAATTCTGGCTTCGTTATGGTCTCACTGCGCAGTCATCGTGGACAATTTTGTGCGTGAGTTGGATTTTGGCTTTAAAATTGTGATCAGCCGATCATAGACAATGCCGTGAGTTGGCTAAGTCGTGGCGATCATTTGTCGATATTTTGTTTCGCACTTAATTGTCATAGATGCTTCTGGCATAATAAAACATGTTAAGAAAATTCTCTGCAAAATTTGTGTGCGCGAGGAGGTCGACTCAAAAACCTGGTAATGCAAACGGTAATGAGTTGGACTTACTATTGATGTGTGCTGATTTTTCATTTATAACAATTTTGTTATTAAAACTACTGTTTTTGTGATCCACTTAAATTTCCAAATTGGGCCTGAGCACTAAACTGTATTCTAAAAATAGAAAGACATAGAAAACTTTGCAATGCAATTGTGTTTGCAGATTATCCTTTTGGTATAGCCACACATCATACTGCTAAGTACTTATTTTTCGTTTTAAAATAAGGCAAAAGGTAATAAGAGGTCATTACCTGGTGATAAAAATTTCAAAAAGCGGGACTTACCGAGTTTTTTATAGCAGGAACGATTATAAAAACATTATTTTTGGTTTTTAAAAAAGGCAAAAGGTAATGAGAGGTCATTACCTAAAAATAAAAATGGCAAAAAGCGGGACCACCTGAGTTTTTTTTTTGTAGGAGAGTGTGACGACTTCAAAATCGTTAGATTTTTATAACTTAAAATTTTATAATTATTGTCTTACTAAAATTGACGATTTAAAAAACATTATCTTTGGTATTATAATAAGGCAAAAGGTAATGAGAGGTCATTACCTAATAATAAAAATGACAAAAAGCGGGACCTACTGATTTTTTTTGTAGTAGAATGTAACGACTTTAAAATCATTAGATTTTTATAACTTAAAATTATAATAAGGCAAAAGGTAATGAGAGGTCATTACCTAATAATAAAAATGACAAAAAGCGGGACCTACTGATTTTTTTTTTGTAGGAGAATGTAACGACTTCAAAATCATTTGATTTTTATAACCTAAAATGCTAAAATGTGTGACGATTTTAAAAACATTATTTTTGGTTTCATAATAAGGCAAAAAGTAATGAAAGGTCATTACCTTATAATAAATATGGAAAAAGCGGGACTTATTAAGTTTTTTTTTGTAGGATGGTTTGATGATTTCAAAAACATTAAATTTGTATAACTTTAACTTTTGTCTTATAACTTTTGTCTTATAACTTTTGTCTTTCTATATTTTCTCTACTAAATACAATTTCAGCTCTCATTATTTCTTAAAAGTTCTCTATGGCGATGTGTTAAACTTTTACTACACACAAATTCAACTCACTTTGCTTTTGTGTCAATTTTCCATTTCCATATTTTCTAATAGGAGGTCGACTCAAAAACCAAATGTACATATAGACATTTTCGTATATTAATTGAAGAAAATTTAATTACACATCCAAATATGGATTTACTTTGGAGATTTCGCTGAGGTTGGCTCTATACGTCCTAGCTTTTCTATTTTGTTCTCATTTATTAAAATCTTTTTCTGTTTGTGTAAAAAAAATATATTTTGAGTTGGCAAATCTTTTTTTCAATATTTTATATTCAAAGTTGAACATGAACTCGCTGTGGCACTTGTATCCATCCATCGACAATGTGCCGTAAATCGTATTAAACAAATAAATGTGCATACATATGTTTGTATGCTATAATTAATTTAATCAATTTCGATTTGTAATTCAAATCCCCACTGACTTATTATAATTATTTTTTGTGTTTTGCTGTTGTTTTTTTTTGTTTTTGTATTGTATTGTGACCATAGTTGCTGTGGTTGTTGTTCACATGTAGTACTTCTGCTCGATACATATATCAAATACAAAATTGAATTTGTTTTTCAATTTGCCAGATGTAAAACCGAAAATTTTCATTTGTATCGCCAGTTGTTGTTTAGTTTTTCAGTGCGGCTCGGGGTTTTCAAATAACATAAAATGTGTACTAGTACGAGTATACGATGATCGTCATAACACACAAGGTCAGATATGTGACCCAAACTCTAGAGCATACATACATTCGAGTATACATCAAGAAATACAGAAAAAAAGTTTATGTTTGTATTCATTTCAATTCGATTGGAATGAAATCTCTTGAGTTTTCGTTGTAGTAAAATTACACAAGCAATAATTGAACTTTTGTTTTTCATTGTTTTGGTACAAAGAAAACCAGATATTAAATTCAATATTTATACACGAGGAGTACTGCAGACGTCATTGGGTTCTTGGGTTTTCTTTTGTTACGTTGCTGATTTCTAGTGTTTTTTCAAAACATGCGGTTTCTGCCAATTGCCATAAAAACGAATAAGAAAAGAATTTTGAATTGAAAATTTTTTATGGTTTTTTTTTGATTAAGCCTCTTCTGATTAATATTTTTTTTGTCGTTATGACTGATTGAAAATTTAATATGCCGCATCATGTTGAATTTTCAATTCACAATTTGAACGATTGCGTCGATCGTTGTTCGTTTGCTATTGCTTGATCGGCGCATGGTGCTACGAGGGCGGTTCGGAAACTTCTTAGCCTAGCACAAAAAGTGTTTTGGAAACTTCCATCTATGAACACATGTTAAATTTTGTTTCGATCTGGCAACTCCTTCATATAGAAACAGGTGTTCACAAAAGACGCATCCGCGATTTTTTTACAATGGAAAAGTTAGAAATGCGTGGTGTCATTAAATATTTACATAAAAAAGGTTTATCGGGACAAGAAATTCATAATGATATGGTGAATGTGTAAGGTGAAAGTGCTCCTTCATATGCAGCAGTAAAAAATTGGGTTGCTGAATTTAAACGTGGTCGTACAAGCATTGAAGATGAACCACGTAGTGGACGTCTAAAAACAGCAACAACAACAAAAATTGAAGCCAAAGTGCATGATATAGTATTAAATGATCGACGAATAAAAGTGCGTGAAATAGCTAATATCATGGGCATCTCAAATGATCGAGTCCATTTAATTTTGCATGAAGAACTACAGATGAAAAAGCTTTCTGCAAGATGGGTGCCGTACTTGTTAACAGTCGACCAAAAACGCATAAGAATGAACATATCTCAAGCTTGTTTGGATCGTTTTCAGCGAAATAAAATGGATTTTAAGCGTCGTTTCATAACTGTTGATGAGACATGGATCCACCACTATACTCCAGAGACAAAAGAACAATCCAAACAATGGACTGAAGCTGGAGGAAGTGCCCCAAAGAAGGCAAAAACAATTCAATCGGCTGGTAAGGTTATGGCAACGGTTTTTTGGGACCTCAAAGGTATTTTATTGATTGACTATCTGCAAAAGGGTAAAACAATAAATTCAGAGTACTATTGCAACCTTTTAGATCAATTAAATGTACAAATTCGCGAAAAACGTCCTGGCTTACAGCACAAAAAAATAATTTTTCATCAAGACACCGCACCAGCCAGCGCCCAAGAGTGTTTTAACAATGGCTAAAATCAACGAATTAAAGTACGAGTTGCTTGACCACCCACCTTATTCTCCTGATTTAGCTCCCAGTGACTAACCTAATCCCAAATCTAAAAAATTCCTTGCTGGCAAGCGTTTTACCTCAAATGAAGATGCAATTACAGTTGTAAACCATATTTTGAAGACCTTGAGGAAAACTATTTTAATCAAGGGATAGAATTGCTAGACAAGCGTTGGAGTAAGTGTATTGAAGTTTCAGGAGATTATATTGAAAAATAAAAATATTTTTGAAAAACTAACTATTCTCTTTCATTGATAGGCTAAGAACTTTCCGAAACGCCCTCGTAGTATGTTTTGTTGTTTTGTATTTTGTTCGCTTGCGAGTTGATTAAACTCTACAAAAGGTCGATCGATAAGATCAGTTTCAGTGTCAATTATGAATGGAGCGTTGCATAGCAGAGTCGATCTCGTAGTCATAGAAAAACAAGTGTTCTTTTTCTAGTTAGTCATGTCTGTACTTAGGTGATGTCGGTTTTTTTAAAACATTTTATGTTTGAAAGCACAGTTTTGAGTTTTAAAATGTCAGTTAAAGTTTTTGAATAGACAATTAAATATTTTGTTCAGGTTGGTCTATTTTTTTTTAGACGGAATAATACTCTTCAATTGAACGAAAGCCGGCTTAAAATCTGTTAAAATACGAATGGTGACCAGATAAGAATGATGGAAAAAGGAATTTAAATTAAACAACGTAACGATACAAGTTTATTTAAAAACGTTTTATGTTTTATGTTATTTTTCAACATAATGTCCTTTTAGCTTAATACAATCAGTCCAAAATGTTTAGATCAATAATTTCATCACTGGAGCTGAATTTCTTTCCACCAAGCCATTTTTTTAGGTTTGGAAATAGGAAATAGTCGCTGGGGTCTAAATCCGGAGAATATGGCGGATGCGGTATCAATTCGTAGCCCACTTCATGCAATTTTGCCATTGAGACTGCACACGTGTGTACTCGTGCATTATCATAATGAAATGGTAATCGCGGCGTATGGCTTCAACATTCTCATGCACTTTTACTCATCGATATGCCAATACCATACCGATGATTTTTTCGACATTTTCGGTGGTATTGACCTCAATTGGCCGTCCAGAACGTTGAGCGTCATTTGTACTTGTGCGCACACAACGCAATTCAGTAAACCGTTTTTTTACCCATGAAATCGATAGTGCAGAGTCCCCATAATATTTGTCAAGCTTTTCCTTGGTTTGATTGGAAAAGGAATTTGAATTAAACTTAAATGCTTTAAAATATCGAATTGGCTCTACTTTTGTCTTGATGATTCTTTACTGTTTTTATGTCAAAAATATCAAGCCATTTAATAGGTCGCCTCGGCTTTGCTTTCACTGGTTTAAGCAGTCGAACCAATTTTTAGTGACTTGCTGTCCTACTCGGTCCAACACGTTATTGCGGTATTCCAGCATCAACTGGTAATCAGAGAGAGAGAGAGAAAAAACTTAAAGAATGTGTTTTGATATTCGCCACATATCATTTTGACAAGTTCTTTTTGGAAAATACTTACTTCCGGGTTTAAAATAATGCAAAAGGTATTCAGCGGTCATTATCTGGTAATCAGAGAGAGAGAGAGAGCTTGAAGAATGTGTTTTGATATTGGCCATTTGATAAGGTCACTTAACATTGTGATAATTTCTTATTAAATCTCTTATTGTTACTTATTTTCGCTTTTAAAATAAGGCGAAGGGTAATGAGAGGTCATTACCTGGTAATGCAAATGGTAATGAGTTGGACTTACTATTGATGTGTGCTGATTTTTCATTTATAACAATTTTGTTATTAAAACTAATTACTGTTTTTGTGATCCACTTAAATTTCCAAATTGGGCCTGAGCCCACTTCGCAATGCAATTGGGTTTGCAGATTATCCTTTTGGTATAGCCACACATTATACTGCTAAGTACTTATTTTTCTTTTCAAAATAAGGCAAAAGGTAATAAGAGGTCATTACCTGGTGATAAAAATTACAGAAAGCGTGACTTACCGAGTTTTTTTATAGCAGGAACGATTATAAAAACATTATTTTTGGTTTTAAAAAAGGCAAAAGGTAATGAGAGGTCATTACCTAAAAATAAAAATGGCAAAAAGCGGGACCAGCTGAGTTTTTTTGTAGGAGAGTGTGACGACTTCAAAATCGTTAGATTTTTATAACTTAAAATGTTATAATTTTTGTCTTACCAAAATTTGTGACGATTTAAAAAACATTATCTTTGGTTTTATAATAAGGCAAAAGGTAATGAGAGGTCATTACTTAATAATAAAAATGGCAAAAAGCGGGATTTTTTTGTAGGAGAATGTAACGACTTCAAAATCATTTAATTGTTATAACTTAAAATGCTAAAATGTGTGACGATTTTAAAAACATTATTTTTGGTTTCATAATAAGGCAACAAGTAATGAGAGGTCATTACCTTATAATAAAAATGGAAAAAGCGGGACTTATTAATTTTTTTTTGTAGGATGGTTTGACGATTTTAAAAACATTAAATTTGTTTAACTTTAACTTTCGTCTTTCTATATTTTCAAGTTTTTTGAGGACCACTAAATACAATTTCAGCTCTCATTATTTCTTAAAAGTTCTCTATGGCGATGTGTTAAACTTTTACTATACACAAATTCAATTCACTTTGCTTTTGTGTCAATTTTCCATTTCCATATTTTCTAAGAGTCCTTTCATTCGTATCGTTTTTTGTTTTGCCCGTTAAACCTTGATCCTGAAATTGTATTCTTTTGTTGCTATTTATGTATGCCTCTCTTTGTTTTTATTGTGCTGTGTGATTATAAAGGATATCCTCTTTATATCTCATAAAGAAGGATAACTGAAATAGCTCTACATGAATATGGCCGACAACATTGTTGCCAACTGTTCGGGTAAAAAGGAACTGATAATAAATAAAGAAAATTATTTCCTTTTTGTTTTACGCCGGGCCTTCTTCAGTCACTTCCAAGCCACATTCGCCATGCTATATTTTGTCGCCAAGATATGCCAGAAGGAGCGGAGTGAAGGAGCAAAAAAAATCCTTTAAATTCTTATCTTGTGTCTAGCACTCATAATCATTATGGCACTGGTGGTGGTGGTGGAGTTAATGGCGTTGTTAAAGGATAATGGCGAAAAGAAGAACAAAACTTGACATTCAAAAGTCTTACAACGCCGTCACACAAAGCCACATACACGTCGGACGATGGCCCGGCCTGGCATTCACTCAGCGATAACTTTTATCCCTTATGAATAATGCCTTTTGCATTTTCATTTCTTCTATGTGTGTCTTTCTGTCTCTCTACCTCTGGTGTATAATTTTAAGCCCGGCATTGGAGAACAGTGTTCCTCCTCCAAGTTCGTTCGGGGACGATAAGGGAGCTTCGGTGTACGAATATGAATAGTGAATGGAATAGAAAAACAAAACATTAATAATAAAAAACAAACATTAAATACAATGAAATTTCAAACATATGCAAAACGGAAATCCGCAGCCACATTGGCTTGGCTTGTCTGCCTGCCATACTCGCATACATACGTGTGTTGTCGGACATATTGCAACTCCTTCCTCTCTCTTTGGCCCAGCTCAGACAGGAGTTCCTTGCACAAAAGAAGCAACCATCCAATCCAGCCAAGCCAACGGACGTAGTTGTACAATAAAATTATAGCATATGTTCAGAGTAGAGCAGTGCCATCCGGCCACCGTATCGCTCTCTATACCCTGGCAAACTTGCCCGTAATCGTCGCCGTTGTCGGGCATACGCGTACATACAAATTAACGAGAGGAATTGCGCCGAAGTAAGCGGCAGTTGCGGAAGAGCATAAAAAAAGGCTTGACAGCCTAGGCAGCTGTTTGTTCAAATAGCTCGGCATGGAAAGCATTCATGACTATGGCTATGTAGCCTCCTTAACGCATCCTCCTCGCGCGTTCTGTCTCTCTTTCGCCCTGCAGTCTTGGCCACAGAAAGGAATGAATGAATTTCAGTTTTCTACAAAGACGACATGGCTATGTCGGCGGCATTACTTCTAGGGTTGAAGGAAGTGGGTTTTTTTATGCTGTTTTGATTTTGAACCCACAAAAAAGAAACAGCGCTGACTGTCATTTTATCATTACAACGCTGCTGGTGGCGGTGGTGCTGATGATGACGACGTTTATGGCAGCGGCGTCCTCTAAATATAGAGAAAGATTTTCCATGAAAAAAACGAAATGGAAAAAACTTGCTTCATTTTGACATGCGCCTGACTGCCTGCCTGCCTGCCTGCCATTCTAGTAAAGTCTAGTGGAGTTCTTACAACGACCATCCAGTCCTGTTTTGTGTATACCAGATACTCTTCCTCATTCCCTGATTTTTTCCATAAATTTTCTTCTTATTACTGCTGTTTTTGGAGACGTACAAAGTTAACTCCGGAAATATTTGACATTTTCCAGGAGTTGTGTGAGCGTTTTTCTTCTCTTCCATTTTAGGATTACGTGTAGAATGATTATAAATGGATTTTTCATGTTACTTTGGCCGGCGTTATCTTATGCATGCAATTTTCCAACTTTGGTCGTCGTTATCGTATGCATGCAATTTTCCAACAGTTGAAAGAAAAAGTTTGTTAAAAGACGATTAAATTCCTCTCTAACAAGGCACAGTGGTTAGAAATGTTTCTTTTTATACTGAAAAATCAGGATCGCTAATTATAAACTCTAAAAGTTGTAAACCTAAGTTTATTGGTTATAAATTCAACTTCGGGAAAGTTGTAAATATGTACTTGAAATCCCACATCATTACATTAAGGATTGTTGCCTTTAAAAGCTTCTCTTGAAAAAAACTTAAACTTCAATGACGAACTTCAAAGTTCGAACTAAAAAGTTGTCAATGTCAACTAAAAAAATTACGCATTCAAATAAAATAATATTCAAAACTGGCGTTATTACGCAAATCCATACATTTTACTTGACAATAACACCTAAGTAGATATAAAATACATTCTAAAAAGTCGTTATTTAAAGAAATATTTCCTTTTTTATATGATAATTCTTCTAAATTATTATTTATTTGAATAAAATATTTTGTATTGAAAAATATTTAATATTTTCCTTGCTAAAAAAATATTTTTCTTTCAAAAAATATTGGTTTACGTTATTGTAAAAAAAAATTTTATTAAAAGAAAAATGTTTTTTTTTTGTTTAAAATATTTCAAATTTTGTTTTCAATTGAAAAATTTCTGGGTGGAGCGCGGTAATTTGCTATATTGGGAATGAAATAAAAAATGATGAATCTTAGAAAAAAATCATTTTATATTTCAATCACATTGAACTGTAAATTACATGGTTTTAAATAGTGTATCTGGCAAAAGTCGACCTTCGCTATCCACACACTGCTGCATACGTTTTCTGAAGTTTTCATGAACTTTAACAAGCGTGTCGACTGGTATTCTGCCAATTTCAGTCGCAATATTGTTAATTAGGTCTTTCAAGGTGTTTGGACGGTTTATATACACCTTCGACTTCAGGTAACCCCAAAGGAAAAAATCGCATGGGGCTAAGTCTGCCGTAATAAGCCGTCCAGGAAAAATTTGCCTTAAACAATTCATAGTAACCCTCGCTGTGTGTGCAGTGGCACCATCCTCTTGGAACCATGTATCCTCTAATTGCATTGCCTCAAGAGCCGGCTGAAAAAATTCAGGAAATGCCAAGAGCAAGTATTTACTTCCAAGCAGAGCATTTCGGAGTACTGCAGCTCTAACTCTCTCGATGTTTTGTGATGTTGTAATCCCTCTCCCTCTCTCTTCGTACACATGCCACATTACCTGCTGTTCTCAATGAAGTTACCCAATTTACAATTGATTGTCGTCCAGGAACACGTTCGCGTGGGGAAACAGCAATGACCAGTGCAGTGCGCATTTTAAAAATACGTTTCAACACAAAATAACTTCTCCTCACGTGTCCAATGCATGATGACAACTGAAAGGCAGACGAAAACAAAGTTTCCGTCAGCCACTTAAGCCGCGCACACTCTCTACTCTCTTCGAACAACAATGCTGCTACGGCCCGCATTGCAAAAAAGCAAATTTCCGCGCTTCACCCTGTAAATTTTCGTAAATACAAAAAAATTATGTCGATTAATTTTTTTTTATTATTTTTTTTTTTATAAAAAAAATTGGATTTTCTTCAAAATATATTTTTTGACTTAAATATTTTGCTTTCAATTGAAAAATTTTATTTTTTTTATAAAAACAAAAATATTAGAAAAAAATTATTTGTTTTAAGAAATAAAAATAATTATTTTTTGCAATACATAATGTTTTTTTGTTCTTTTTGCCGTAAAAATGTTTTTTGGTTGGAAAACAAAATATTTAGAAAGAAATTTATTTTTTTTGAAGAAAATTTTTTGGTGTACACTCAAAACAACCTTTTTAACAATATCGTTTTATTTTACTTTTCTTTTAAAAAAAATTGTGTTTACTATAAAACAAAAATATTTTCTTTGTCTTCAATTTGTCGAATTTGTCTTCAAAAAACATTTTCGTTTTTTAACTAACTTTTTTTTTGAACCGACACTTTTTTTTAAACATTTATTTAATACATAATTGTTTTTAAAACATTAATTTGCAATCAAAGATCAATATTTTGTTTTTTGTTGGCAAAAAATTGTTTTCAATGTGACTCAAGCATTGTTTTTAACAATGCTTTAAAAAAATGAACACTACCCTTTTGAAATTTAAAAAAATTTCTCTATTATTTTATATATTGTTGAGATGAAAATTTGTTTTTAAACTTCTTAAAACATTTGTTATTGATACTTAAAAAATAATAATAGTTTTTAACGTTAAAATAATGTCATTTATTTTCAATTAAAGGCGACCTTAATATATCTTTTATGTTGACAAACATTTTTTTCTTTCTGATTCAAGCTTTGATTTTAAGAAATTTTTTTATGAAAAAAAACGTTTTTGTTTTAAGCTTTAAATTATATTGGACTTGAAAATAATTTTGCTGAAACAAATTATTTGACTAAAAAACATTAGATTACAATTTACAGTTATAAAAATGGAAAGGGATTAACCGGCTCGAGACCTCTTGCATGTACATTTTAATAGAAGACAATTTTTTAATAAATTGGCAAAGTGACAGTGATTTGCGTGGGTGCACACTGATTTTATCGTGTCCGTGTCCGGTTCTGTGACGACCTTCATCAATAAGCTTCAATTGTTAAAAGGAAAATTGAACTCTTTAAGACCAGGCTCTCACCAAACGTATGAGAATTACTGTTGTAAATCTCACTTTTTATATTTTCATCAAACAATTGCACACGAATATACAATTTACCTTATCCATGAATTGTATTTTCTTATTTTTTTTATATTTTCATCAAACAATTGCACACGAATATACAATTTACCTTATCCATGAATTGCATTTTCTTATTTGTTTTTTTAAAATTGCATTAGTACATTCATATTTTTCTTGCTTTTAAACCGAAGAGTTTCTTTTTTTTATGTGGACAGTAATAGATTTTTCCCTCTCGAAATCTCTACAGAAAGTCAGTATTTTGTCATATTTATGGAGAATTAAATTAAACGTATTACGCTTAAACAACGATAGACACTATAGTCGTATAGTTATATGCTCATAATTTAAAATAATTACCACTTAATAAATTTTTGACTTTTCTTAAATGGACAGTTGTTTTTCTGATAGAAAAATTGTCCTGAAAAACTTAAATGAAGTTTCTGATATGTAGTAGAGTTACCCTTATTCATTAATGGATGGCTGAGGAACTTAAGTAAGTTAAGGGTTTCCGGCGCTTCTCTCATATATCAACGAAACAATTCTTCGAGGCTGGAATTTAATGGAAAAAACTCTGCTGATCCCCTTCGATTGTTTCCGTATTTCCTTGAGCGTACTTATGTACACATGTAAACATACAGCCAACACAACAGAATGTGATGTTGTTTAAACGATCATTTTACTCGTGAAATAAAACAATGATTTCAAATGGTACCCGTCGTACAAATGTTAAATTATGCAAATAATTTTCTAAAACAATGAAAACATTTCTTCATGCGATGAATGTTGGCTACGCCACCGAGCGGCAACAATAACAGAAAATCGCAACAGACCGTAGACATGAAATCGTACGTACGTCAAGTACTCGTAACTGAATGGCGGCGGGACGAGTATCTCGTAGCGCTGTTGTACTCCTATATGTATTTATCTACATATGTAGGAATATCTGTCTACATATACGTACATACGTAAGTACGCCCTCTGTGTATCTAAAAATATGCGTCATATTCTGTTTTGTTTAATTTTTTTTTTTTGCAAAACTTTTCTGTTTTGTTTGTTTCAAATCTTTTATTTGCTTTTCAGCACAAATAAATGAAAAAAAACAAGAAAGAAAACAAAAACGAACTGAATTCACAGTCATCATATGTTTCGAAAAGACAAACACGCCAAAAAAAAACCGGGAAAAATATAGCCACCGTCACCATCTACACATTCACCACATCGTCATTATATCGTAGTAAGCACAATACACCCCACCCCGTCCATGCCATTTACAAGAGTGCAGTGGGGAAGGTGGTGCAGTTGCATCTGAATGGAGTTTCTATTTTTCAGCATTTAAAATGCAAAACAAGACTTTGAAATACGTAAGAATGCAAATATGTATGATATCCAACGAATGTTACGGCAGTTTTAAAGCTTAGTACACGGAAAGAAAAACAATGGAAGATATCGATGACAAAATTACGTTGCATCAATGAACTGTATTGTAGTGGGTATGTAAAACGTAAAGTTTAAGGTTTGTGCACAGAAAGTAAAATCTTGCATGACATTAATTAGTTACGTTGCAAAGATTTTTTTTTCATAATGTCTTGAAAATCAAAATATTACAGTTCTCGATTTTTTCCCTATGTTTCCGATATTTTTTTTATTCCAAAATATATTTTTATTCCAAAAATTGGTTTTTTTTGCAATTTGTTTTCTTGAAATGCCTTCCGGCTGTTCTTCAATTAAATTTAAAAATATGTGGTCTGAAACTCGAACCATGTGTGTGATGCAATCGTCCTGACATTCAAAAAATAAACATCATTTAACAATTTTAAGTTGGATCAATGAAGTTATAAAATTTATTTTTTTTTTAAAAAAAATCATAAAAATTTGTATTAAACGGTAATAACATATTCAATAAAACGATTGTTCTAGTCTAAAGGTTATTTCGCAGGAACACTAAGTTTTCCACAAAGTAAAATATTATGCGATTTTTTTACAAACAATTTTTTTAGTCTAAATTTTTTTCTTTTATTCATCCTTTCAAATTAAGTTGTCCGAAACTCCAACAATGAGAAAAATGCATTTGTCCTGACATGCAAAAAATAAACATCTATTAACAATTTACGTTGCATCAATGATGTTATGATAGTAATTTACTAAAAAGTATTTTTTTTATTTAAAAAAATTATGAAATTGAATGTTTACCAATAAAAAATATTTATTAAAACATCTTCTCTAACTTAAGATTTTTCGCAGAACAGTTAAGTTTCCAACCCAAAAAATTATTGCGATTTTTTTTTACAAAAATATTTTTTATTCAAAAATTTTTTTTTCTAGTTTATCCGTTGTTTAACCGAAATTTAAAAACATATGGTCTAAAACTCTTACAATTAGAAAGATACCTTCGTCTTGGCATGCAAAAAATAAACATCAATTAACAATCTTACGTTGCATCAATAAAATTGTGAAAGAGGTTCTCCAAAGAGTAAATTTTTTATTAAAACAATATCATTAAAATAAGTATTTACCAGAAAAAAAATATTCAATAAAACATTTGTTTAAGTCTGATGCTTTTTTTTCGCAAAAAATAAATTTCCGACAAAAAAATTCTTTTCAATTTTTATTTACAAAAAAAAAATTATTCTAAAATGCAGTTTGCAGTTTTTTTTTGTAGAATAGCCTTTTTCCATTTTTTTCTAGAATAGACTTCCAACTGTTTTTCCATCAAAATTCAAAAAATATGGGATATGCAACTCCAATAATCAGAAAGATGCATTCGTCCAGGCATGCAAAAAATAAACATCAATTTACAACATTACGTTGCATCAATGAAAGTATGATAGTGATTTTCCAAAAAGTTAATTTTTTATATATAAAAACCATGAAAATCAGTCAACCAGAAAAAATAAATGCAATAAAACAATTGTTCTAGCCTGAAGATTTTTTTCGCAGATAACTAAGTTTCTAAAAAAAATTATTGCGATTTTTTACCAAAAAATATTTGTTTTATTCTAAAAATATTTTTTTAAGTTTTTTTTACAAAAGCCTGCCAACTGTTGTTCAATCAGAATTCAAAAAAAACGTGTGATATGCAACTCCGACAACTAAAAAGATGCATTCGTCCTGGAATGCAAAAAATAAACATCAATTTACAACATTACGTTGCATCAATGAAATTATGATAGTGATTTTCCAAAAGTTAATTTTTTTATACAAAAAACTCATGAAATTTTTTATTTACCAGTAACAAATATTCAATAAAACAATTGTTCAGTCTGAAGCATTTTTCGCAGAAAAACGAAATTTCTGGATTTTTTTCTTGCAAAAATATGTTGTTTTACAAAAAAAAATTTTTTTGTCAGATTTTTTGTTTTTAATTCCCATTTTTGTTGTTAAGCAAATTTAAAAATGTGAAAACTGAAACTGCAACAAGGAAGAGACTGCATCGTTCTGAAATGAAAAAAAGAAAGGGGAAACCCTTTGAAACAAATACTTCCCATAACTGCTTTTGTCCACTTAATAAAAATTTTGTGTAAAAAAAAAGTATTGGAAAATAAATATTCGACATACATTTTTTCCTAGGTTAATATTTTTTTATTTACAAAAAAAATTCCTGTTCCAAAAGTTTTTTTTAAAATTTTTTTTTTTCAAAATTTTTTTTTTCTAATTTTTTTTTTTTTTTAATTTTTTATTTATAAATTTTCTTATTTGGAGACTCACTTTAGTTTTTGTTCGTAGTGGACTACATGTATAGTCCATCTAAAGTTCACTCTTTCCCAAAAAAAAAAAATCCCAACCTAGCTATCGAAAAAATCCCAATCTTTTAAGAATATTAATAGATCTGAAACGCGAAACAAGATGGTCACTAACAGAATTTCCCAGTAAAGCCATTGATACAGGCCGCAGCACCGTTTTGCTTTGTTTTACGGTCTTTTAAGGCTGACGGAAAAAGGTTTCCAAGTCGTTTTTTCTTACAAATCCGACAAATGGTTGCAATAGCAATAGATTTTTTTTATATACGAGTGTGATCCCTCAATAATGTTTAAGCTATTAAAGTGGGGATGAATAATTTACTACAACAGCCCATTTTTGGCCCCAAATGTTTATTTTAATCCGATAAAATAAATCTATATTTGGGTTAGTAGGCAAGTTTGCTATAATTTGAGTCTAAATTGATAATTGGTTTCTTGTTTTGACTTTAACAGTCATTTTTAGGACCCAAGGATTTAGCAAATACAATTATTTTTCGATTAATAACAAGATTGGATGATCTTAAAGTCATCATTTGTCTATGTTTGTTAGGGACTTACAGGCCGTTTTTTTTGGGCAGGACTTAAAGCCATCCCCATTTTCAATGTGTGTACTTGTCTCCAATAACGATTCCCAGTCAAGCTATGATTTGTCCACAACTAAGGGAGATATTTGTAATAAATTCTAAACAAATTTCTTATTTTTTCTGAGGAATTCAAGTCCCTTAAAGGGAAACATTTTAAATTAAATATATGATTTGTCCACAACTAAGGGAGATATTTGTAATAAATTCTAAACAAATTTCTTATTTTTTCTGAGGAATTCAAGTCCCTTAAAGGGAAACATTTTAAATTAAATATTTATTTAATTTTAAGGCGATCAATAATATATACTTATACTTCTACTTTAAAGGGCTCCAATCAATATATATAAGTATAAGGTGTTGCAAAACGAATGATTATTTTGATTTATTTATTTTCACTCCGTCCTATGGTGTAGCATAAAAAAAACCTTTAATAAATCAAACATTAGAACACTATCAATATAGAACAAACTTAAAAATATATTCACACTTCTGTCAGCTTTCAATGTGTCGACCCCTGATTTAGACATCTTAAAAAGAGGCTCTTCGATCGACACTCTCACTAACGAATATAAGTATATCTGCGACTGCTGAGACTTTTAATAGTCCTTGTAGAACTATTTAAATTTCCGCCAGGATTTTTCTTATTTTGCCGAATATGCCCAAGCAACCATTTTTCTTTCAGTGTACACTGTGCCTTGGTGGATTTTTGAATACATATACTCGTATAAATCAAAATTTAGACTTGACTGACTTCTTACCATGTATGTTCATACAGTATTTACTATTATGTTGTTAACTCCTTTCCGCTTTTTTTGTTTTTCTGTCTACCTCTTCTCGTTTTCCACCCAATCGCAAAAAGACAATTTACCTTAAACAGACATTTGTAGACATTTAATTATGGCCGGGAAAATGAAAAAAAAAACGCTCGTTTGCACGCCCGTTACCAGTCGGAGAGAGTCGTAACAGGAAGGCGGCTGGATTGGATCAACATGTACGTATATGAATGAGGAATTAACATATTTATCATTGGTATACGATCTTGGAATCGTTTTCCAAAGGAATTTCTCATTTAAAAGCCATCATTCGTTGTTGCTCGAATGACAGATACAGAGTCGTACGTTGCTGGTGTATCTATAGGATCTCTCGAATTATAGTTATTACAATGATGGGAGATATTTTTCCGCGAAATGAGTTCCGGGAATGTGATTCCGATTTTGATTTTTGGTTTCGTAGGGAGGGGATATTTTGTGTTACTTTGCCTTTGGTTGACTTTGAAGGGGTGTTCGAAATATAAAATGTAAAGGAAATGAAACAAGTAGCTTTTAATAGCTTCACCATGGATATGTACTATAGGTTGCTTGTTTTAGCACAAGCAACAGTATTTTGTTTTAACTCTAAGGTTAATAGGTCCTTGTACCAATACCAGCCAAATCATAAAAATAAATCCGTTTTTAACCTCGTAATCAAATTAGCTTCTTTATTTGAGGTCCATATGTCCGTTAAACGTGGATTGGGTTAATCTAATCGACATTTAATGCATAAAAAAACCTGTGTTTTATATAAAATTTCGTCCCCCCAAAAAAGTAGCTCTGCACTCCATATCCATAGTTTCTGACAGCGACATCTGATGCAAATATCTGCACAAATTTACTCAGTTTTCTGAGGCTAATTTGGTCGATTTGATCAAATTGCACCTTCGCACGAAGTTCAGACCAGTTTTGCTACATGTGACACCAAAAAAATATACAAAAATATTTCTAAAATTATAATATCCATTTTTGTTCGCAAATTTTTTTTTTTAATTTGGATTTACCAAGTTACTTATTTAAAACAAAAAACCTATTCAATGGTTTTTATTTTTAATGCTTTTGGCCATTAACTCTTGACTAGAGTGTCAAAAAATCTGGGTTTTCCGGAAAAAACATGTTTGAAAAAACAGAGTGTCTAGTTTTTTAAAATAAATATCCGACATTAACCAAAGTTACGGTTTAAGCATTTGCCTAAGAATGTAAAATGTTTTCCAAATTAGAATTAAAGTAATTTTGCCCTTTAACAGGCTCTTAATTTACCAAAGTTTTAAAATAAAGTCATATTTGAATTTATGTTAAAACTTCATTGTTTTTGGATTTGGCCATGTATAAATAGGTCAGATTTTCGAACTGGTCACCTAAATTGTGCCAAACTGCAAAATAATTTCATTTTCAGCATCGTGAGAAAATGTTCTAGTTTTAAAGCCATAGGTCCATGTATATAGGAATCAATTTTTTGGGCTCCCAGACAATTTGTACAAAGCCAATATCAAAAAATAAGCCTACAAGATTTAAATCTGTTTAATATTGGTTGTTTGCCAATCGTTATATACCATACCACATTTAGTTAATATCGGGATTACTTTTAATATATCGGGACTGATCTTTGCACTAGGGATATATCAAAACGTGTACCGAAATGTGTACCGAATTAGTAATGGACTGTGCCAAATGTCATCAATGGCGAATGTATTAAGCGGCTTCTAGAGCTATATTGGGAGCCAAATTTCAGCCAATTTTCATAAACGTTAACACCCCTTGTCCAAAAAACGTTTCATGAAGATCAGACAAGAATTTCGATTTATATAGACAGCGGACGCACGAAGGGGCAGAAATATCGTTTAAAAGAATCAGCTCGTGATTCTGAGTCGATCGGTACACTTAAAGGTGGGTTTAGCTTTTGTTAGTTACGTATTCCGTACTTAAAAAATACTTTTTATTTTTTGCTTTTACATGCAACAATCAAAAAAAAACCGAAAACCCGACAGTTGAAAACCGGGTAAACCAAACTGTCGGGTTTTAGCCATTTTTGAGAAACTGACTCTCGGGTTTGGACATAAAAACCGGAACAGTTGAAACCGGGTAAACCGAACTGTCGGGTTTAAGCCATTTTTGAGAAACTGACTCTCGGGCTTGGACATAAAAACCGGAACGTTGGTTTTCGGTTTGGATACTCCGCTCTCGACATCTTGAAATCCAAATTTTGAGTTTCCAGAAAATTAATATATCTGTCAATGTAGAATTTTAAGTAATCTGCTTTAGTGGGTAGAAATTTATATCTTAAGTGTTATACTGGACTAAAATAATTCAATGGCGATCAAATGATGACACCTTTACATTGTTTTATGTAACCTTTTTCTTTCTGTGTATGAGGCTGTTACAGACGTAGTACCTAAAATCGGGCCTAAACTTTGTATTAAGGCCCTAAAAAAGATTGATCGGTAAGGTCCTTTTTTTTATTAATTTACTGGTCACATTTACAGCGCATAGAGAAAGTGGTTTTAGCCATTTTTTAGAAATTGACTGTCGGGTTTGGACATAAATACCGGAACGTTGGTTTTCGGTTTGGATACTCCACTCTCGACATCTTGAAATCCAAAATTTTGAGTTTCCATCGATTAAAAAAATTATATATATTTTAAGTAATCTGCTTTAGTGGGTAGAAATTTATATCTTAAGTATAATACTGGACTAAAATAATTCAATGACGATCAAATGATGACACCTTTACATTGTTTTATGTAACCTTTTTCATTCCCAGAGATATGCGCGTTTTATGAAAGTGATGGCACACCAAAGATACACGTATTTATTCTTTAAAATGGCTCTCCTGAACAAAACCGGTTTTTATCCTTAGGTCCGTTTCTATTTTGCGCGTCACATATAATGAAATTTTGTCAAATTTCATCAAGTGTGGCTTCTGAAGCGGCAGGACCTAAATCGTCCAATTGTCCAATAAAATTTCTATTCATCTTTCGGCCAAAGAAGAACTTTTGCCTTATTTTTTTTTTTTGATATCAGAGAACAAATCCACTGAGCCGGTTGTTCTGAATCAATCGTTTTTATAACTCATCCTTCAAAATGTATGAATTTCTTTTTTGTACAACAAAATAAACAAATAATAAAAAAACGCATTATCGTCCTTTTGTAACATAAATGGAACTTTCAAAATTCTAAATTTAATAAGACAATGCAAAACATTTGTCACATTGAACCGGGATTAACCGGCTCGAGACCTATTGCATCTACATTTTATTAGAAGAAAAATTGTCTTCAGGTACCGGCGCTCTAGAAACTGCATTTATAGTCTCATCTCGACGGAATTTGACACGAAATAGCTTCATGGCATGGAAATTAACTCTTTATAATTTAGACCATATCGGTTCATGACTTTAGACGGCCCTCATACAAAGTTCCCTCCCGATTTTAGTTCCTGACGCTCTGGAAGCCACATTTATGGTCTGATCTGCCCAAAATTTTTTACAAAGTAGTTCTATGGACTGGCAATTAACTGTTAAGGATCTGGACCTTGTTGAACCATATAGAATTATTAACTTGGAAATTAAATAGGCTTATGTAAAGAAAAATACATACCCCTTCTACAATAATTTTATTATAATTTCTTTAAAGAAATGCACATAGGCCTTTTTCTAAATCCTGAACCAATGAGGATATCGAAAAACGATTTGGTGGTTACGACATGTATGACCAATAGAACTACTAAAACGAAAATAAAAATATCATAAATTGGATTTGTTCTCTGATATGAAAAATATAAGGCAGAAGTTCTTCTTTGGCCGAAAGATGAATAGAAATTGTATTGGACAATTGGACGATTTAGGTCCTGCCGCTTCAGAAGCCACATTTGATGAAATTTGACAAAATGTCATTATATGTGATGCGCAAAATAGAAAGGGACCTAAGGGTAAAAACCAGTTTTGTTCAAGAGAGCCATTTTAAAGATTTAAATACGTGTACCATCACTTTCATAAAACGCGCATATCTCTGGGAGGGAACACTTTTGGGGCATGGGATCGGTATCATTCGATGCTCAGATGTTGTCCACATCAAAAAAAAGTGAAAATTGAATTTTTTTACCCTTAGGTCCCTTTCTCTATGCGCTGTCACAAATAGATCACATATATGGTCCCGCACCAACGGCGTTACAAGCGTCTTACAGACGGTGATGTGTTTGCTATAACTTCGCTTTTTCCTTCCCCATATGACAAACAACAATCAACCTGAAGTAATAAGGGTGTGTAGTAATTCACTCTAGGGTTGTATACTTATTCTAAAGGTCGACTTTAAGACTTTTGGACTTTTCCAAAAAAACTCAAAAGTCGACTTTTAGAATTTCGACTTTTTAGTATAAAAAGGTCGAATAAATTCGACTTTTCGATTTTTTTTTGGGGAAATGCAATATTTTGGAAAATAAACAAGTTTTCTTTGTATAAATTTTTTTTTTTTTAAAAGTAGGAGTATTTATAAACTACTAAACATCAGGAATTTTAAAAAGTTTGTACATTATTTATATTCAAATTTTTTAAAACTTTCAAAACAAAGTTTGATTTTTAAGGCAGTCGATTAATAAACATGGAACCTTAAAAAATAATAAAAAATAACTTGTTATACAGCTGAATATAATTTCAGGGTTAGTATCTTATCGACTTGATTAATTTTTCTGGATGAATCAGAAAATTTGTGAATTTACACGTTTTGAACCTCGGCATATAATAAAATAAAACTTTTATGTATTTTTCAATAGTCGAAAATAAATGAAGGCCTATCATAAAAATATTTGAAGTTAAAATACATGAAAAGTTGACTTTTTTTTAATAGAAAAAGTCTTTGACTTTGTTATACCTATGCGCATTTTTTTGGTGGCAATTAAAAATATTTGAAGTTAAAATACATGAAAAGTTGACTTTTTTTAATTCAAAAAGTCTTTGACTTTTTTATACCTAAAAGTCGATTAATCGATTTGTCGAAAATCTACCTATTCTCAACCCCTATTCACTCTTTCAATAATTAAAATAATCATAGTTTGCCAACAAAAACAGTTCTTTATGAGTATGAAAGATCTGATAGCTGTGCGCAGATTGCGAGTAACCCTACAAGTATCTCTGCTTGCAGATCTTTGATACAAAAAGAAATCTCTCAGCTGACGGAGACACACCAAGTGCCTGCTTACAGATCATTGTTACCTGCAAACTGCGACAAAGTGTCTTTAGGGCATATTTGTTTCGGTTGTCCAAAGATCTAGGGTACTTGATTTTACACTCTCGTACATGGGTTTATTTTAAGGTTTTTCTCTTCTCACGTCCCACAGCCAAGCTTTGTGGAACTGATAAGCATCATTTGATGCAACAATACTTAGCCATGCATTTTGAAATCACTTAAGCCGCATGCATTTTTCCTCCATATGTCGTGACAGACATGGCAAGTCAGTAAAACTATCGTAGTCTTTTTTATTGCCCCCTTCACCAGCGGCGAGCACACTATTTTCCGCTCTTATACGACAACTTGTTTCTGAGTCCCAGTCGTTGATGTCAGATATCTGGTGGTGTTTGTCGTTTTTTGGTTTTTTCTTTCTTAGGTGAAGAAAGACCCAACAAGGCGAACCTAAATCAGTTAAATGTTAATGCATTGAAACTGCGTCTATAATAATTGAAATATGCCACCGCCCCGCCCCTGTCCACCATCACGTTGGATGGTGGGGCGCTGCCCTCCCGGTTCAATGTAAACAACACCCACTTGGTTGGTGGTTGTTTGTCAAGATTTAATCAAGATTTATTGGCTTTAATGTTTTATTATGCTTTGTATAAGTTTTTCTAAGAAAACAAAACAAAAGCCTAACTACAACAAACATGCCATGAGTGCAACATATGTTGTTACTTTTGAAGTGGTCGTTTGGCTGGCTGGCGCTGTACAAATAAGGCGCGCATGCGCAAAAACTAGTTTTGCTGTTGCAACCGCTACGGGCGCTGCGCGGTCGCCTGCATTCGTGTGTAGGCTTGTCTTCAATTCTTTGTTATATGGAAACCCGGTTGTTGGAGTTTTTTTTTGTCGTTTGGAACACCATCATCATAATCATCCTATACTTCTACGTCTAAGACATCATCAGGTTTCCATTTGTGGCTCATCATGTTTTCCATATTATCTTACCGAAGAACTTCCAGAGACTTTTTAGCGCTCCGGCTGAGTACAGTTCACGAACTGTCGTCGTCTTCATATGTTTTGGCTTAAGCTCAAGTAACAGCTGTTTTGCGTTTTGAACATCAGCATGGCTTCGCCTGACAAAATTTATGCTTGAGCGAAACCAAAAAAAAAACGCAACGCTTCTAATACGAGTATGCATTCGCATTCGTATGTTGTGTTTTGCATTTTATCTAATGTTCATTGAGGTTAACAAAACTTTGCGTATTCATATGCATTTTTTTTGTTTTTTGTTTTGTTGCTGTTGTTTATTTCCATTTATTTCAAACTAGTGAGTTCTATCAAGGTCATTGATATAAAAGTTTATTGGCCTTTTTTGCAAAATGCGAAAAAAATACATTAACCTTTTTTTTCATTGACAGCTTCAGTCAGCGGATTTTGTTTTCATTGCATGTATCTCAGCCGTCAACGAAGACATTTTTCATAATGGAAAATTTGATATTGGTTGACAACTGAGATATTTGGCACAATTTAAACCATTGGCCAAATTGCGAATATCTTAAAAAATGCCCACCAACTTTGACAAATTGAAAATGTATAAAATAGCAGACAAAAATTAAGTTTTAATCAATCTAAATTTTTTTTTAAATATAAAAAACTTGTATTAGAATTTGAAAAGGATTTCGGTTAAATGGTCGATTATCTGAGCTAAAAAAATCACGAATAAGTTGCGCTAATCGATGACTGATTCATGGGCAAAGTAAGATTTGCCAGAGTAAACAGATCAAAGTTAGCCTAGTATGATAGTTTCTTTGACAGCTAACTCTTTAGTAATTTCTAAGCATCAAAAACTGTCTATAAGTAATGGCTGGTTAATAGACTATTTTTTATAGATTATAGTATTTAAATGTTGCTAGCGATTATAATCGATTTCACTTCCAGCTTCGATACTATAAGTAGAGTGTCCAAATCGAAAACGGACATTTCGAATTGTATGTTCAAACCCGACAGCCGGTTTCTCAAATAGAACCTTAATCCGATATGTCGATACACCCGGTTTTTTTGCTGTCGGTTTTATTGGGAAGGTTAATCTTTGTCATTGTATAGGGTGATCCATCTAGAGGTGTTTTTTCAGAACAAAAAAAAAATACTTAGTAGGGACATAAATACACATGTTTTATGCTGTAAAATAAAAAGTCCTGAATGTTTTTGGACCAAATATTTGTTAATATATTTATTGATGTAAAGGGTGTCCTAAAAAGAGCGAAATTTTTAAATTTTAAATAAAACACAGATATTTAAGAAAAAATCGTGAAACTTTATTATATCGTAAAGTAGACAGAATGAGGTTATGTATGGAACAATATATCGTGCAGATGGCCGCCGCGGCTTTGCTGGCATGCACGCGATCTTTTAATGAAATTTTCAATGACCGTTTTGCATGAATGCTGCGGTATTTCATTAATGCAGCGTCCGATTTCGTCTTTTAAGGCTTGAGTCGTCGTCGGCTTATTCGCGTAAACCATCGACTTCAAAAAACCCCAAAGAAAAAAATCTAATGGTGTTAAATCGCACGATCTAGACGGCCAATTCTGATCTCCAAAACGCGAAATAACACGACCAGGAAATGACTGATGCAGCAATTGAATTGTTTCTCTGGCTGTATGACATGTGGCGCCGTCTTGTTGGAACCACATGCCCTCCACATTCATTTCTTCAATTCTAGGCAAGAAAAAACTGGTTATCATTTCACGATACCAATCACCATTGACTGTTTGCGCTTGACCTGCCTCATTTTCATAAAAAAAAGGTCCAATGATTCCTCCAGCCCAAAAACCACACCACACAGTGACACGTTGGGGATGCATTTGCTTCTCGTGAATCACTCGAGGATTTTCCGCACCCCAAATGCGACAATTCTGCCTATTGACGAAGCCATCAAGATGAAAATGGGCCTCGTCACTGAAGATGATTTTATCGGCAAAATCAGCAGTTTCATGTTGTCTCTCCAATACCCAATTAACGAACTCCCTTTCGTGTAGCGCTCCATTTTTACTAACCTCGTACCTTCTACTAACAAACAATAACAATTGTTCAAATGTCAAACAATGACACTTCGAATGTTGCCAGATTTAAAAATTGCGTTCTTCTTGGGACACCCTTTATATTGTATCCAAAAATAATCTACTCATTCGAAATAAGTAGATTAAAAAGGCCCCTTGCCTCTACACACGCCTTAAGTCGCACTGGCCAATCGTCAATAGCTGCACGAACCTCGTCGATTGGAAAATTGGCCACAGATCGAACCAAAGCAGCCTTAAGAGATCCAATGTTGGGGTATGTTTATTGTGACAAACCTTTTCTCTAAAACCGTCCACAATTTGTAATCCAATGGGTTCAAATCTGAACTACCTGAGGGCCATTCTTCAGAGGAAATGAACGCTGGCAAATTGTTTCGAAGCCAGGCCTGGGACGTTTTAGCCTTATGGGCCGGCGCAGAATCCTGCTGGAAAGTCCATGGCTGGATTTGGAACAGGGAATTGTTAAGAGGCTTCACAACAGCTTCCAAAACGGTTTCTTGGTAAACTTTGGCCGATGTTTTGACTCCTTGTTCGCAGAAATGCAGATCAGTGACCCCATCGTAAGAGACACCCCACGAAACCATGACTGAAGCTGAGTGATGACCCTTTTACCCCCTTGGGTTCAGTTCAGATGCTTCCTTAGATCATCGCGCATACACTCGATCATTTTGCTTGTTAAATTTTTTACTGAACGGTAAAAATATTTTCATCGGTGAACAAAATTTTTCTGTGCAAGTTATCAGCGTGCTGGACCAAAAGACGTTGGCATTTATCAATCCTATTTTTTTTTAAAGCTGCAGTCAATAAATGTCCGGTACATCGTTTGAAAGCCCTAATTCCCAAGTTCTTTTTAATGATTCGACTCATGTACTTTTGCGTGATATTCATCTCACGGACCATGATTTTCTGTTTTCGGAGCGGATTTCTGTGAATTCTTGATTTGACGGCTTTGATGAGATGCGGTGTTCGAACAGAGCCCTAGTGGCCGGAGCGTTTTAAAAAAATATCGCTGTTTTTCATTTCACACTTGAAAAGCGCTATTACAGCGATACGGTCATTATCTGACCACTCCATGATGAAAGTTGAAACAATTTTAAAATCCCGTTACAGACTAACGCTATTGAGGTAGCTTTCAAAACCCATATGACATTAACGGGGTATGTTCAGTTTTACTTTTGAAATGGGTGTGTTCAATGTTGTAACAGTTTTTATGTCCCTACTAAGTATACAAATTCAAATCAAGTGTGGAATCGTTATGGGTAGTTTAAAAGGACATTTTATGGCATTTATTTTTTGAATATAATTTCCTTCCAATGTTGGCCGCAACTACGCTTCAGGGGCGGCCATTCTGGGGGTCCAATTTTGGATGATTTGTTCAAGCAATTCGAGCGGTATGGCTTTAATGACACGCGTAATGTTGGCTTCCAAAACCTGAATGGTTTGTGGCAATTATGTTTATTGACGTTGTCGTTGAGCCAGAAATGTGCCTCATCACTGAACAAAATTGTGGTCGAAAACAGTTTTTTCATCGAACGCTCATTTCCATTACACAGTTGGACAATTTTGAGACGTTGTTTTGGTGTAAGTCTTTCCATTATGAAATGGCAAACTATACTGAAAAGAAAAAAATAAAGTTGAACACAACCCAAGCGAAATCAGTGTAAAAAGGCTATTGAAAAAACAATAGCTCAAGATGGATCACCCGTTATGAACAGTATGAACTATTTGAATTTTTTTTAAAAAACTTAAGATATTATTTTTAACTAAATTTGTAAAAGTTGTAAAACTAAAAAAACTTTTAAATTTACTGTTTAATTTAGTTAATTTTTTTTGAGTTTGAGCAACTCTGTCGAATGATAAAAAAAACGTCACCAGCATCTTCAATGAACATATTTTGAATTTTCCATCGAAATCGGAGAAAACACCCTAAATATATTTGGATTTACTCTACTATAGCTTCCAGATGGATTTTTGTGAAATCTGACTGGTATCAATACTGCATTTAAATCACTAAACGGGAAAAATCTCTTCCAAGTCGTGGTCTTTAAACAATTACCCAATATTTTAAAAAGCTACGCCTTCTTTTACGGTCGGGCATTTTTTAAAATAGCAAGCCCGTTCTGACTACAGCCCTCGTACTTTAGACACATAATATGTACATTAGAGCGTACCAGGTTACAAGTAAAAAAAAAAGTTCGCCGTACACCTTCGAATATGAAGTATTATTGAAAGGTAGTTTCAAAAATTTTTTTTTTATTTTTTAATGCCGAACGTAGGGGTCGCGCTTTTACATTTTTCTATATAACTTCTGCATTTATAAACGGATTTTAAAGTGTGATACATCGATGTTTTTGTCTCGACGAGGCCGATTTTTTTGTCTTTGAAGTCATTGAGCTCAAGCACCCCGCGCGAGCTTTAATTTTCTGATATTAGAGTGGTACATTAGGGTAGTAGCAACTGAGATATGATGGGTAAGTACCAGAAGGGGGTATCACACTTTAAAATCCGTTTATAAATGCAGAAGTTATATAGTAAAATGTAAAGGCACGACCCCTACGTTCGGCATAAAAAAATAAAAAATTTTTTTTGAAACTACCTTTCAATAATACTTCATATTCGAAGGTGTACGGCCAACTTTTTTTTTGAGGTACGCCCTAATGTACAAGTATATAAAACAAATGGTATGTAATACATACATTAATGCTATGGTATTATACTACATATATATGAGTACATATATATACGTACACTCATGAACTTAATTTAACTTCTCGATTACAAGTTATTGTACATTGTACCCATATTCTTCCGCAGCTTCTCTATATCTTACACTTCTGTGCTGTGCGTACAATCAACTTCGTCTTATTCTCCATCTTCTGGCTGGATTGTTTTTTTTCTGTTGCTCTTTTTAAAGAAGCTACTAGAATGAAGACGGATGACGAAGACGCATCCGAAAGAGAAGCTACAAGTTGTAGTCCATCATGTGGCACAACATTAAGGAAGACAGCAAATGTCTTTTACCCCCATCTTCTGTTTCGTCTGCAAAGCAGGCAATATGAGAATGTAAGTCGGCGGCCGGGTTTGGTTAAGGAAACCATCGTATTGAATGACATTGTTACAATAGAAAGAACGAACAGAAGACCAACATCAGTCGACCAACATACATCAGTCAGCCACAGTTGTCAGCATCAGTTGCTGTTCAACGTGTAAAAAAAGAAATCTAAATGCTAAAGACTGACTGATGAAGAGCTGATGTTCTTTACTCAACTTATCGGACAACGATGAGAAGCAAAGAAAGACATTACCACCATCATGGGATATGTACACCACAACCACCACCGGCAAGTTGGAATTGACACCTGATACGGCTGTGGAGAATGAGCACATTTGCTCCGAGTGCCACATACTCCAGCCATCGACCTACGGACCTACAGACCAAAGTGCTGGCTGATGAAATGCTTGCCTCTGCTTGTGTTTTCTCCTTTCTGCGTACTACTCGTAATTTTTTGAATATGAAGACTAATTAAACGAAATTCAGAAGGCGCAATCACAAGCGATTCCCTTTTAATATATTTTCACCAGAAATTACATATTTATGACATACAACTTTGTTGGGGAGGCAACAGCGAAATAGGATATTTTATTTTTGTAAACGAGTTTTTGTCTTTTTTTCTGAGCCCGAAAAAGAAGTATTGTATTACGAGTACTTTACAAGAAAGTTGCAGATTGTTTTCAAAATTAAACAATGCTTGGAATTTGCCTAAGATCTCGTGGAGGACTATTTGTGTTGGAGGAAGGTCTATTTTTCCTGTTAATTTGCAAATATTTTTTGTACATCTGAAGCGAAAAACCAACAATTCTGTAAAATGAATATAAGACTTATCAAGGCAGATAGAATTGTAAATGCATATTTATTAAAGCACAATTCAACAAAGCTAAAGTCAGGCGGCATCGACTAGATGATATCCTACTCCAATGTTTGTCTAGTCTACGTATGATAGTTGGACATCATCAGATTAAATATGCCCAGCAAATACTTAATCAGTGATATTCATTACCCTTTGCATTACCGGCTAATGACAACTCATTACCCTTTGCATTAACGGGTAATGACAACTCATTACCCTTTGTATTACCGGGTAATGACACCTCATTATCCTCTGCATTATTTTAAAAGTAAAAATAAGGACTTTCTGATAATGAATAAGAATTTGAATGTTTGTTTGCCGTAGTTCTATTAAAAGGCCAATCTACCAACACTATTTCGTTCTTCAGTTCTCTCTCCATTTTATTCTCACTGACACTCGTACACAGACCCCATCGTAATGTTTTAACTATTATTATGAGAGCTGTAAAGAGTAAATGAGGAGGAGCTAGTGTCTGTGTCTATAAACTGATGTCTTCTATGTTAAAATCCCCGCAAAAGTTTTTTTTTATTATTTCAATAGGTTCTCAAAATTCTCGTACACAGACTACTTTTTCTTGAGCTCGGGTATGTTTTCAAATAAGTGCATACTCGTTCACTTGGGCTTCGTGAGCTTTTTAAGCTCACTTACTGAATAAGTTGGGCATCATAGTATGATTGTGGGGAACATAGTGAGTTAATGGGGTTCATAGTACGCTTGTAGGGATTGTAATATTTTAGTGCCACAACCATATACCAAACAACAGTATAATGCTCTTCGAATATTATTACTCCAACCATACTTTTTTTCTTTATGCATTTCAAAACATCTTAAAAAATAGTAAATACGAGAGCTGCTATATATATTTCTGGCCTAATAATGAAAAGGCGAATATTTATCATCAAAAATGGTTTTATTGTTTTTTAAAGTATTTTCCAGCATGACTTACTCGTATACACTTTTGCATGCACTCAAACCAATTGTCGAATCAATTTTTCCACTCCGATTGAGACACCTCCAAAACGTGGTTTTTGAACGCTTCAACAGCATCTTCTGGCGACGAAAATCGTTGACCACTCATTTTTTCTTGATGTGCGGGAATAAAAAGAAGTCATTGGATGTCAAGTCGGGGCTGTAAGGCGGATCAATTCGACGTTTTGGCCGGTCAAAAAGGCGCTGGTTTGAGCCGCTGTGTGAGAGCTCGCATTGTCATGGTGCACAATGATTCGTCTTCTCTTGTTCATTTTTCGAATTTTCTCCGAAGACTTCAGGAAAACAAATTGTGGCATACCTCTTAGAATTGACCGTCCTACGTTGCTCAAGCGGAACAGTCGCCACATCGCCAGTTTTGCTGAAGAAACAGGCGACCATTTGCTTCGAAGTGCTTTTTCCACGAACAACTTTCGTTGGATTTGACTCGTCTTCGAAGACACACACGGTCGATTGCTGTTTGTTTCGTGTTCATACGTATAGATCCATGATTCGTCACCTGTGACGATCTTACAAACGCTTTTCGAAGCACCACGATCGTATTTTTTCAAAATTTCTTTGCACCAATCGTCAGGAGCATTTATTTGAGCGATTGTCGAATTGTGCGAGATCCAACGAGAACAAACTTTTTTTACGTCCAGGTGTTCATGCAATATCGAATGTATGTGGGCGGAAGAAATGCCCAATGATGCCTCTATCTCACGGTATGTCACATGACGATCTTGAATTATCAGTTCACGCACGGCATCAACGTTCTCTGGCACAACGCCCGTTTTTGGACAACCTTCGTCCTTGAGCGAGCTTCGGCCACGATTAAATTCATTAAACCAGTTTTTCACAGTGCTATTTGATGGTGCTTAATCGTCACACAATGAAATAAGTTCATCGATGCACTCTTGTCGTGATAATCGACGTCGAAAGTTGTGAAAAATGATCGCACGAAAATGTTCATGAGTTCATTCCATTTTTTTGCCAAATTGATTTTTTCAAGTCACTGTAAACAACAGAAATGATGGTCGAACATCAAAAGGTTCTGAGTACGTTTATGCCAACAAATGTCAAACTTTCCAATGGAAATGTCAGATGCCGCCAGGCAACACTTGGTGTTGTGTGTAAAGTTTCATTTTCGTCCGTTTTAAAAAAATCAACATTTTGAAAAAAATTGCTAAGACGAAAAAACTACTCGTATCATTTTAGTTTTTTTTAGATAATAAATTGCAGTTTTGAGTCAGAAAAATTGTAGCACAGTGTAGGTAAGATTAGGATCAGCTATAAATAGAGAGGAGACATTCTGAAATTGTTATACCAAATACTCGTTAACGAACTGATGTAAGTAGGGTTCAAATCCAATTGCAGCAAAACGTATGCTACATGCTACTAATAGAAATCTTTTTCTGCATAAAGGACCTCAGGGTCCTTACAACAGCCCTAAGTAGCACCCATACTTAAATATTTCTGTTGTAACAAAATTTTCCACTTCTATCTGGCTCGTTGGCATTATTATTTTGTTGTTAATCAGCATAAACAACCAATTACATGTGGGCCATAAACATAAAGCCTAAAACCACTAACAAGATATTTGTTCATATTTATGCATGTAGAAGATGAAGACAACAAAAAAAGCATAAAAAAGACAAAAAAAAAACATAATAAAAAACAAACAACAATTGAGCGTGTACACAATAGGAGTATGCATGTGTTATTGTTTGTACTTGTGTATTATTTGTATGATATGTCCCAAGAATTACAATATTTTTTTCTTTGCGCGTGTTTCGTGATAATTTTCTTTCTCTTCACCGCCATCAAAATCATACAAAATTCACGCACTAATAAGACAAACAAGCAACAACCTTAGGTTAGACAACATAAACAGCGACACAATCTTGGAACAGCAACAGCAGTCAGTTAGCAGCAGCAACATCATCTCATCTCCGGCAACAGTAGCAGCAACAGCAATGAGCAACCAGCGCGCTAATGATGACAATTTATATGAGCCTCTGAGCTGATTTTGATGTTGTTCGTTTGTCTGTCTCATATAAAAACAAACAAAGAACAGACAACGCCAGAGTATGAGAGAGAAACCAAAGCACCATCAAAACTACAAACAAGAATAGACTCCATTATTTTAGCGTAATTATGGCGTAAACAACAAACTGGCATTAAGTACGCTACGCTGTGATGTTGCTCTGATGCTGCTGCCGCGGTTAAAGACGAGGGAATCGGAACATCACCAGCTCAAGCTGAATTCAACTGAACTGAACATGAACTCAACTTTACGGACGAATAATATGAAGCGAAGCATTTGCAGCACTTTTTTGTCTGATACTAATACTCGTATTCTTACTATTATAAGGTCTATTCCTGTACTTTTTTACCAGTAAAAGTAGTAAAGAAAGAGTTTAACCAATAGTTCTCTCAGAGAAGAAAAAGTACGCTTAAGTAATAAAAGCAGTGAAAATCGTACATAAAAAAAGTATAATTAACTTGTCAAAAAATCTCTAAAATCAATAGGCTTCAAAAAGTGATAAATAAAATATATTTATGAATTCAAAAATTCAAAAAATTAAGAAAATCAAGATTAAAATAAAACTGCTGTATTCTTTGGCTTTGATTGTGTATTCAAAAATCCAAAAATTTTACATTGTCTAGATTTAAATAAAATACTTCATTCTTTGGACATTTTCTAGGATCTAAAAAAGCTGTTTAATTAATGGCAAACTCGCAGAGAAAAAATATGGTTACTATATTGTCACGACAATAATAATATGTTCTTTGCAATAAAAGTATGGACGTTAAAACCATAATACTTCTTTTTGCATTTAATTTTGACAATAGTATGATTGTCGCACTATTAATATTGTTGAAATATATTAAAAGTATTTTTGCGAAATTAAAGAATGATAATATGGTTGGTGCAACAATATAAATATGGTTGGTGAGACAAAATTATTGTTTTTTTGGGTTTTCTGTTAACAATAATATGATTACGGCATGTATGATTGTAATGTTTTTTTCATTTGAATATGCTTTCAAGAACAATATTATTGTGACGGTTGTAATGCAATAATAGTAATTTTTATACGGAAATTTTTTAAACAACCTGCTTTGGCTTTGTTTAACTGAAATACTTATATTTATAATAAAAACGCTTACGTTTTTTTTAAATTGTTAAATAAATCACTCCTATTATTTTGAATTTAATGTATTTTTAAATAATTTTCATAACTCAAAACTATTGTTGACATCTTTACCCAATTCTAATAAATAATTTTGTGTGTGATCATACTATTGTTGTAGGAATCATAACATGGTTGCGTGTGAATCATACTATGGTTGTGAGGATGATACTATGGTTGTGTGTGTAACATACTTTGGTTGTGAGGATCATAATATGGTTATGGAGATCATAGTATGGTTGAGTGTGAATCATACTATGGTTGTGGGGATCATAGTACGGTAATGTGTGAATGATACTATTGTTGTGAGGATCATAGTTTGGTTGAGAGGATCATAGTATGGTAATATTTGAATCAAACTATTGTTGTGAGAATCATAGTATTGTTATATTTAAATCAAACTATTGTTGTGAGGATCATGATATTGTTGTACCACAACCATATACCCAACAATAGTATGGTGCTCTTTAAATATTGTTATCCCAAACATACTTTTTTCTACGTGAATTTCATCCTATCCAAATAAGCCAGAAATTTTAAAAAATTTCGAGTATCAGTATTTTTTTTACAGTCGATTCAAATTTAAAATGTTAAATTGTCCACCCTACCTCATACTTGGTTGTTCACCATAATCACCTGTTGCATCAACCAATAGTTGAACTTAATTGGTTGCTATAACCGATTTATTGGCTCTGAGTTACCTATCGTAACAACCGCAGCATGACATGTCGAATCATGTAACCATCAATACCATGGATAAAATGATGTTTTTCTAACTTTTGGATTTTTGTAGGTTGAACCGAGTTCTAACAGATTTTTTCGCTGTATGTATTTTTTGGAACCGACACATGTTTTTTTTCTTATTATTTTTATTTGCAATCTATTTCACAGTAATAAGCAAATAACCGAAACATGACCCGAGGCTCTTAATATTGAAAAAAACTTCAAAAACTCATTTAGGTAAGCAGTTTTTTGCCTCTACCAAAAATTTTACTTTTTTGAGTTATTACCCTTTTGTTAAACAACAGCGATATGTACGAGTGTGTATGAAATGAAAACTACATAGTACTTACTTTAACTTTGATATTATTTTTCTTTTTATATACATAAATGATGTCAACAGAAAGATAATATTCTAAAAAAATAAGAGGAATATGCTCGTATTATAACGATGTTTTCTTAAGGGCTATTAGGCTTATATTGGACGAATAAATGCAAGAATAATGGCATTAGTTTATGAACAACTTTAAAACACATGCGGTGTTGAAATCTTGTCTGTCTGTGAAAACCAAAATACAGCTCCAAAATACTAGAATGCGAACATTTGCAGAAAATCGACAATATAGAGATATCAGATCGGCCAAGAGGTAACAATTTTCCCCACACAAATACTGAGTCAACGCCCAACAAAACTAACAAACCTGAACTTAAAAAGATATGCCATTAAATATATGGTATGCTGTGACGATAATAATTAGATCGAAACGTATACTGGAGGAAAAGAGGGCGGTGCCACGCCCCTTTTAAAAATCGCATTTATATTCAAAGTAATTGAATCGTCTATGCATTTTGAATCCCCCTAGTTTTCTTTGTTTTTGTCGTTGTAAAAATTTAACAGTAACAACTCAATGACTTGGAAATTTTTAGAAACTATAAATATAGTACGGTAAAATTAGACAAGTGGGCGTGGTACCGCCCACACTATTCGGATCTTAAAAAACCAATATCTCATGCACTATGACGATCATATTTGGAACATATGATGTTGGCAAGGATCAAAACGCATCCTATTGCATAAGTGGGCAGCACCACGCCGCCTTTAAGAAATCGTAATTATGGCAAACACCGATCGCTATAAAATTGTAACACAATAATAACAATGACTGGGAAATTATTGTATTGTAATACATGAACTACGAGTATTAGAGATATGACAATAGAAGTTGGTACGGAAAGACGATAAATAGGAGGCCAGTACCACGCCCCTTGACAGAAAACTGCCCTTGACCGTAATCCATGACGGGAAGGGTATACTTATATAAGCTTCAGCCCATCCAAACTTTATTTGTGCAGTTGCGCTCCTTCAAATCCTCTTTCTCTAGGCTGTTTTTCTTATATTTTCCCAAGGCATCGATATGACCAATTATTAATTGTCAAAGCCAACGTCTTTTAAATATTGCCTCTGTTTTCTAAAATTTTAATGGGCGGCTTTCATCAAACGGGGTATAAGTTCAGGAGTTTCGCAACGGACCCAAGCGGTTCGCAACTTGTCGCAGTCCCTAAATAGACACCCTTGTGTAAAAATTCTAAATTGATAAAAAAAAATAAAATACGTCCACAAAATCATAGATTAAAGTATAACATAATTTCTAATTTTGCCTAAAATGTGCATTAATGCTTATTAATATTTCAATTTGAGTTCGAATAAATTTTAAACGATGTTTCGGCTGGACACAAAGGGCTTAATTGCAGGTGTAGAAGCTTTTTGTATATTTTTAAAATTTTATATTTTTTATTCATTATTTTAATTCTGTAACTAGTGATTAAAAGAACACCTTACAATTTTTTGTGTTGTTTCTTAGTATTTCTTTGTCACGTTTTTTTAAATACATTTTTAGTTAAAAATTAGCAGTTCTCTAGTGGTCATTAAAGGTGAACTTTTTTTAAGTGCCTTGCTTCTATTTCGTGCGACATTAAGATCAGTAGCAAATTGTGTTCTCAATTTGAAATTGTCCTTGTACTTAGTCCAACATAAACATACCTTAAATGATGAAGAAGGAATTTTAAGTTAATAATACGAGCATATACAAATTAATATCAAATTTCGTAGTATGTGGGTGTATTTTTTTATTGTGTTCATTGTCATTTTGGTATTCGAAAAATTGTTGGTGTGTGCTCTGGTTGTTTTTGACCCTTTTTCAAACCACAAAACTGTAATTGAATACCTTAAAATTTTCAAATGGTTTTAAGTTTCAGCAAGCAAATACGAAACTTTACTCTTTTCTGCCGAAAATTGCCCAAATACTTGTAAATTGCAAGCGTATGAGTGAAGTGTTTTGCTGCCAAGCCAACATAAGATGAAGAAGCACGCATGTCACAGTGTGTGTGGGGGTTAGATTACTCACACAAACTACCTATCCTAATTTACACAAACACAAGGTTCTCGCAAAGTTTTCAAATCGAAAAAAAAGTTTAAAAATCCAGAACAAACAGTAATGGTTGCTAAAAGTCTCCCCTTCTGCCTGGTTCTTTGATTCCCCTTCTACTGCTTCTATGATTATTAACATTTGCTAACCTTCGGATTTAGGACGCGTTTGTATCGGGGCAGGGGTGTGTTCTATGGCTTGCGATGGGTATAGCAAATATTGAAGAGGGATCGTTCTTGACAATAAACGAACTATGACGCCACAGCAAAAAAGTTCTCGTAATATCTCTAACGATGGCCCTGATGAAGATGATGATGATGATGTCGCCGCTGATTATGATTTCGTTAATGCTCGTGATTGGGTTTGTGCCGATGGGGTAGTAATCGCTTTGAGCTCTTCAATTTCTCGGAATTTCGTTGGCATTTTTTCATTCGTGTTCATTGTATCCTTTGCAGCTTCTGAAACTACGCAATTTCCTCGAATTATGTATTCATGATTATTTATTGAGTATATGTATTCGAACAAAGGCAAATGGCGAATGCAAACCTTATATGAGTGCCTTTTATTTAAGCCTTACAATGGCATTATGATAAGACTGGGAAGGACGAGTTGAACGTAGAGCAAAAATTTATATTAGGGCGAAAAATAGCTAAAATTGCTAATGTCGAAACGTTTTGTCGCCCTAGCAAATATGATCTTCATTAACGTTTGTAAAATTATTTATCCCAAATACATTTATCAGGGTCTTTGTAAGTTCTTCGATTCTAACCAAAAATATCGAATTCAAAATTACTTCCTTCTTGTTTATTTTGAAATTGCTGCTAGCACCTCGTCCGGCGCCATTTTTACAAGTATAATTGAAAACGCCTGAATCTACGAGGTGGGCCGCCATTTTTTCTCTCAAAGTGCTGGCGTTGATATATTTTTTGATGTGGCTTTCACAAAAGCAGCGGATGAGGAAAACCCATTTCCATGTTGGGCTCCAAACTATGTTCCTTGAAAAGTACTTAAGAGGTCTTTTATTCGTGCTTCTAATTATTATATTATTTAAAATTTAAATATTGCTTACTAAATGTCTTAATCTGCTTCTGAAACTATGCAATTATATCACATTAGTTTGCAAATAAGGGGAGGCAGGGGATAAAAAATCATCTGCATGAGAATAAATATTAAATTAAACCCGTTTGTAAGTCAATTTTTGACCGCTAATTTTAACTTATTTCAAATAACGTAGAAATGAGTCGTAACTTAAATGGTAATTTATTTTTCATTTAATATCTTTGCTAATAATAATAAATTGGTGTCCCCTTAACCGCTGGGCGCCATTTAAAATATTGCATACTATAACGTGATGTCAATAAATTAACTTAATAAAATCTTATCGGCTTCTTTGTTCATAGATTTTGATTTTAAGAAAGCATTGAATCAAGAAGTATCATTGGCAGGAGAAATATCCATTTTAACCGTTTCTTACTCCATGTTGAGCGCCACTTTTAACTCATTTCAAATAATGTTAAAGGTATTTACTTAAGATGGACTTTATCTTTCTTCCAAAATCACGACTAATGTTGTGTAAAGAATAAATTGGTGCCCACGTTATCGTTGGGCGCCATTACAAACTAAAATGTCACGGCGATTCGTCCTGCTAAAAGTACGCAATTGTCTCGATTTGGTGATCTTGATAGGTTAATAGATTTGGCTTCAAAAAAGCAGTGGATCATAAATATAAAATTTTTACCGTTTCAATTCATTAAAAACTCATTAAAAACTTAAGTGTGTAGTTATTAAAGAGACATTTTATTCGTACTTCCGGCATTTGGTTATATAGGCTGTAAATAATTAATTGGTGCCCACGTGAGCGTTGGGCGCCATTTAAAATATTGTTTTCTATAATATCCTACAAAAGCAAATAGTACGAGTATTACGATACAACTGGAAAAAAGATTGACACTACATCGCGTAAAGTAAGAAAGAGCTACATTCAAGAGTTTCCGTGTCTGCTCATGTAGCCTTTCGTTTATAATTTAAAAATAAAACTGCAACTAGCTCCATGTTGGGAGCCGATTTTAACAATAAAATCTATTGCTTAAGCAAACAGTTTTTTTAAAATAACTCTCGAACTAGCTTCACGTTGGGCGCTAACAATGAAGAAGTTGTTTTAATGTAACGACTAAAAAAGCACTTAATATTTTAATTTCTAATATGTATTATAGCAAATAATTAAAGTAAAAAATAAATTAGTGCCTAGCTCAGCGTTGGGCGCTATTTTAAACATTGCTTTATATTGATTGCATAAAAAGAGTGGTATGGGGGGACATACAGTCGGACACGGTCGACTTAAAACTTAAATTTCTCTTTTCAAAATAAAACTGTAACTTGCTCTACTTTGGTCGCCCATTTAAGGAAAAATCATTTCCTTTAGCAAAAATTTTATTTTTTAATGAGGTTGCAAATTCATGTTAGAGGTAGTTTTATCGTATGATCTCCTGAAATATTAAGTATATTTTACCTCTTATATAATGTCTTGTAATTTGTAAATATAAACAAATATCTATATATTTGCGTAAGGCGCCATTTTAAACATATTTTTTAAATTGCTGCAAAAATGTATTGGTTGCCAAAATTTTGATCCCGCTCGACTCGTGACTTTCCTTGCTCTTTTTAAAATAAAAAAGTAAATGATCTTCGTTGGATTTTACGAATAAAATAATTTGCTTTAACAAAACTGTATTTTTTTAATGAGTCTTCAACTAGCTTCAGTTTAGGCGCCAACTTTAAAGAAGGTATTTTAACGAGGGAACTCCTAGTAATCCTTTTATTAATACTAATATAAATGGCAATAAGTTGTAAAAAAAACGTACCTACGTTGGGCGCCATTTTATATAACTACAAACTGTTATCAACTCACGGCTCAAAAAGACTAGCAGCGCGATCGTAAACATTTGCACGGTATAATTATGGTACTGTTTGATGCCGGATCCGAATGGCTAATGTATTTGTAGAGCTTTTTACATGGCTTAGCAAATATTCTGCTATTTGTGAAGTTGTCAAGACTTACGTGTTGGAATAAGCGGTTTAATTTATATATTGAATGTTTTTTGCAAACAAAAAACAATTTTCTACATTGTAGGTTGTTTAGATATAATCAGCGTTTACCTGTACGTTGGGCGCCAATCATCCAAACCTTGGTCCTTTTTGTGGTTTAAGTGTTGGGCGCCATTTCTATTTTTGTTAATGTTTATATCTTCCTCCGAATACGAGCAGTTCTCTGACAGATGGTAAAAACGCCACCTAGTTAGTACATGCTGTATTTGCATATTAGACCTTAAAATTATCAGACGATCCTCATAAACACGCTTCCTTTACATACACATATATACAGGCCTACATCAAAAACGCCTTTTGGTGAAATTAAATATAATGCGTCGTCATTGAAAATACCTTTCATCATCATTTATCCATATAGTACTGCGTCATTAACACACACGACATTTCAAATTTCAGTTCCTGCCCTGTTGTGGTCTTTTCTGCATAGAAATATCTTCGGTATATATGAGAACACACTTGACGACGATAAAATCGACAACGGCAAATTTTATTTGCATAAAATATGGTTTTCTATACAACAGCTACTGCTCTTTGCGTGTCTGTTTTTGGTTCGCCGTCTTTCATCCTGTTCGAGTTACCTGTTGAAACAAAGATTAGAAGGAAACCTAATATTGCAGTGTATCCCAATTCAAGCTCCCCTCCTTGACTTCCGCTTCAGCAACCGCTGCTGGTATTCCTTTACCAGTAGCACCACTCATTTGCCATTTCAGATTTTGGGCCACAAGTTATTGTCATTACAACGAAATGTCATTGAAAAGACAAAAGTTTTTTTTTCGGTCGCCACCCCGCCTTTGTTACCCAGTGAACAATGGATAAATATTTACTGTGGTGCGGCTCTATTTGGGGGAAGCAAATATTCTCATTAAATTTCTTCGCTATGGTCGTCGTACGATAATGCCAATGTGCGATAAAATTTAATGTTATAGTTTTGCCATTAGTTTTTGTGCATTATCATTTTTGTTGCTGCTGTCATTGTTTAATGTTGCATAAAGATATAACTTTTGATATATATATATATATATATGTATCTATGTGTATATACGAGTATCTATAAAATAAAAATTTATTTCTGCATTATATTCGCTTTATTTTGGTCATGAATCGAAAAGGCTCAAAATGCCAACAACTTGCATTATTTTGTTCACAACAAAAAGAGAATTGCGCATTTATTCATTATAATTCATTATAAATAGCTTCATTCAATATTAAAATATTTGAAAATGCATTTAAAATACGAGGGTTGCTATATATATTTCTGGCCTAGACAGCACTAAGTGTTGCCAGGCGCCATCTGACATTTCCATTATAAAGTTTGACATTTTTTAGCATAAACGTACTCAGAACGTTTTGACGTACGACCATCATTTTTGTTGTTTACAGTCACTTGAAAAAATCAATTTGGCAAACAAAATGGAATTAACTCGTGAACATTTTCGTGCGCTCATTTTTCACAACTTTCGACGTGGATTATCACGACAAGAGTGCATCGATGAACTTAAATCTTTGTATGGCAATGAAGCACCATCCTATAGCACTGTGAAAAACTGTTTTAATGAATTCAATCGAGGTCGACGCTCGCTAAATGATGAAGGTTGTGAAGGTCATCCAAAAACGACTGTTATGCCAGAGAAAATTGATGCTGTGCGTGAACTGATAATGCAAGATCGTCATGTGACATACCGTGAGATAGAGTCATCCTTGGGCTTTTCATCCACCCGCATACATTCGATATTTCATGAACACCTGGCCGTAAAAAAGGTTTGTTCTCGTTGGATCCTGCACAATTGGACAATCGCTCAAAAAAAGGCTCGTGTCGATTGGTGCAAAAAAATTTTGAAAAAATACGATCGCGGTGCTTCGAATGACGTTTTTAAGATCGTCACAGGTAACGAATCATAAATCTATGCTTATGAGCCCGAAACAAAACAGCAATCGACCTTGTGGGTCTTCGAAAACGAGCCAAATCCAACGAAATTTGTTCGTGAAAGAAGCACTTCGAAGCAAATGGTCGCCTGTTTCTGCGGCAAAACTGGTCATGTGGCGCTTGAACAACGTAGGACGATCAATTCTGAGTGGTAAGCCACAATTTGTTTGCCTGAAGTCTTCGGAGAAATTCGAAAAACGAACAAGAGAAGACGAATCATTGTGCACCATGACAATGCGAGCTCTCACACATCGGCTCAATCCTACGCCTTTTTGACCGGCCAAAACGTCGAATTGATGGGTCATCCGCCGTACAGCCCTGACTTGGCACCCAATGACTTCTTTTTATCATCAAGAAAAAAATGCGAGGTCAACTATTTTCGTCGCCAGAAGATGCTGATGAAGCGTTCAAAAACCATGTTTTGGAGGTGTCTCAAACGGAATGGAAAACGTGCTTCGACAATTGGTTTGAGCGCTTGCAAAAGTGTATAAATCATGCTGAAGACTACTTTGAAAAACAATAAAACCATTTTTGATGATAAATATTCGCATTTTCATTATAAGGCCAGAAATATGTATAGCAGCCCTCGTATGTGTATTGAATAATGTATTTTGTCAAGTTTGAAATTGCTTTATTAAAAATTAATTTACGAGGGCGACCGCAAAACTAACTGGCCTGGCACATTTTCTGTTTTACTAGCAACTTTTTTGTTTTTGTTTTTTAAAAGCAATCTTTATAAGCCACCTGTCAAAATTTCCGAAATATTTAATGATTATTTTCTTTGTTACAGGTGATTGAAGTAAACAAGTTTTATAATTTTTGAAAAGTGGAAAATAAAGAGTTTCGTGCGGTAATTAAACACTTTTATATGAAAGGTTATACGCCACAATTAATCAAAGGTGAATTGGATTCTGTTCATGGTGATAATGCACCGTGAAATCCTGGGTTCAACAATTTAAAATGGGTCGTTCAAGAACAACGCTCTGGAAGACCTGCTACTACTATTGAAAACATTAGAAAAATATTTAATGAGGTGACTAAAGATGGACGAATAAAGCTCAGAGAACTTGCTGACATTGTTAAAATACACGAAAAACAAGTTTGGAGTATTTTACATGATGAACTCCACATGAAAAAGCTATCCGCAAGATATGTGCCGCGTTTGTTGACTTTGCCCAAAAAATTGTCCGTTGGACCAATTCCGAGGAGCGTTTTAGCGATTTATCAGCGTAATCCAATAGAGTTCTTGCGCCGATTCATAACTGTTGATGAAACATGGATCCATCACTACATCCCAGAATTCAAAGAACAGTCAAAACAATGGATAGAAGCTGGTAAAAGTGGTCCCAAGAAGGCGAAAACTGTTAAGTCAGCAGGAAAACTAATGGCCACAGTATTTTAGGATGCAAGGGGTATAATATTTATTGATTATCTTGAGAAAGGAAAAACTATAAATAGTGAATATTATTGTGCATTATTGGATCGGTTGAGTGAAGAAATCAAGATAGAACGACCGCATTTAGAAAAAAAGTTCTTTTTCATCAAGATAATGCTCCTTCACACACTGCATTTTTAACTCAACAAAAACTGGCCGAATTACGATTTGAAATTGCTCCGCATCCACCATATAGTCCAGATTTAGCTTCTTCTGATTATTTCTTGTTTCCAAATTTAAAAAAATTCTCGGTGGCAAAAAATTTTCGTCCAATAGCGAGGTTATTGCTGAAACTGAGGCATATTTTGAAGGTCTTGAAAAATCTTATTTTTCGGATGGAATTAAAAAACTTGAAAAACGTTTGATAAAGAGTATTAAGTTGGAAGGAGATTATGTGTGAGATTATGAAAAATAAATAATAATAATTCCAAAAAAAAACGGTTCTTTTTATGTTAGGCCAGTTACTTTTGCGGTCGCCCTCGTAAATAATTTAGTAATGAAATATGTTCGAAGGATTTCTTACTCTGCCTTCCTACCTACTCTTTTAGTACAACATTGCACCCAAAACTAGATAATGGCAACACTTAGAATTAAATGTACAAAGAGGCCAAAAAAACAGCTGGTTTTGTAATTCTTTTCTAATAGAGCTGCTATTGACTTTATTCGTTTTTAGCAAAACGTTCGGAATTTGTAGAAACAAAACCAAAACGTTACAAAATGGCATCTACGAATCATTTCGTGTTCGCACGAAGGCTGTGACACGGCTGTATATTCTAAATTCTTAATATATATTTAATTAATCTTTTAATTTATATGAATAGCCATTTCGCTTCAAATATTTTGACATTTTGTAATTGCTGTGCATACACTTTCGCTATATCTTTATGCGATTACGAGTACTAGATAATATTGAGTTAAGAACACAATGTATTAAAATCCAAACTAGTTTTCTTTGACATTTATCTCCATTGATTGATGCATCAGGTTTTCTACATAATCGCCTACATGATTTGCATCTTAATAGGATACTTCAATTTAAGCGACTGGGAATTAATAAAAACAATTTTTTATTAAAGCCTAATAAAGTTTGTGGTTTATTGAGATATAATAAAGACTACAGTAAGGTGGAGATTTTTAAATTTTAAAATTGTTAAACAATGGCATGCAGATGAATTCTATTATTATAGGATGAAGTATATATCGTTACCTTAAAATAAAAAGGCCCAACTCATATTTTTTGCTACAAAAAGCACCAATTCAAAATCTATACAAATTAGATTTTTTCAAAAAAAAATTATATGTGTAACTCAGAATTACATACTATATTTTAATAAAATGTACATTCAATGGCAATCCAAACGTGTCCGCCTGTCTATCTGCGGATAGGTCAGAATATTAAAGCTAGGTAGCTAAAGTTTTGTAGAATTTTGTGTTGATACTCTTCAACGGTTGGTATTGAAAATGGGTCATATCGTTTAAGAAGAACATTTTTCGCAATTGAACAATTGTCCCCTGTTTTGTGAGTCTGCTGTTAACTTATTAAATCATTATTTATAGTTTACTATTTTATAAAAAATTATTACTAATTGCTGTATTTCTTTTCATTTCAGGTAAATACAAAATCTGTTCGGTTTTCTAAAATAACTAGTTCACACTAGTATTGGGTAATTATAATGCTATTTATTAACTAGAAATAAAATTTCTTATTTAATATTTTACCGAAACGCGGAGACTCATATAAATACTAGTAGTTATCTAATGATGTTATACACAATATCTATAATAATTTTCTTTAATAATTTGAACGCATAAAAGCAAAATATAACCGAAGTGAAAAAATCCCAAAAATGCAGATGCAGTCAAATAAAAATAGATAGTGTGTGTTGCACCGCATTCGGTTGAAGGAAAAATATTTTTTGGTTTTGCTATCTGTATACGAGTATTTCGTGGGGGTCCCTAAATAGATGTGACGTTATTTGCAGTTTCGCAGCAGAAGATAAGATATAATGACATACATATGAATAATTTAATATGATGTATGATGACTACACATAACCAGTGGAAAAGGCAAAGGGCCCAGCAAGGCCTCTAGGAGCCCTTCTTACACGCAGAGAAAATATATGGTTACTATATGGTCACGACAACAATAGTATGTTCTCTGCAATAAAAGTAGGTCGTAGCAACCATAGTTTTGTTTTTAGAATTTTATTTCGACAATAGTATGATTGCGGCAATAGTAATATTGTTGAAATGTCACAATAGTATTGTTGCCAAATTTATAAATGAAAATATGGTTGTAGCAACAATGTAAATATGGTTGGTGCGACAAAAGTATGGTTTTTTTTTTGGTTTTATGTTAACAATAATATGATTACGACAATTATACCAGCATAATTTTTTTAATTTGACAATGTTATTGTAACGAATCTTACGCAATAATAGTACTTTTATATGTAATTTAAACTATTTTAAAACAAACTACTTTGTATAAGTATAACTGATATATTTTTAAGAAGATAAGATAATATTTTCTACTGTTAAATAAGTCAGTCCTATTATTAATTAATATAAGTCACGCCTTTAATTATTGGTGTATTTTTACATAATTTACTTAATAAAAATCTCTTTTGTTGAATAGTAACTTAACCCAATCCTTACGAAGAATTTTCGGGATCATAGTATGGTTGTGTGTGAGTCATACTATGGCTGTGAAGATTATACTATTGTTTTATGTTAAACATACTATAATTATAAGAATCATAATATGGTTGTGGGGATCATAGTATGGTTGAGTGTGAATAATAATATGGTTGTGGGGACCATAGTATGGCTGTGTGAATAATTCTATTGTTGTGAGGACCATAATATTATTGTGGGGATCATAGTAAGGTTGTCTGTGAACCATACAATTTTTGTGATGATCATAATATTGTTGTGCCACAACCATATTCCCAACAATAGTATGATCCTCTTCGAATATTGTCACCCCAACCATACTTTTTTTCTGCGTGTAGGATGCTCGGAGGATCATAGTATGGTTGTCTGTGAACCATACTATTGTTGTGATGATCATAATATTTTTGTGCCACAACCATATTCCCAACAATAGTATGATCCTCTTCGAATATTGTCACCCCAACCATACTTTTTTTCTGCGTGTAGGATGCTCGGAGGCATGCTTGACGCATTCTACCTCTATTTCAATTAATACAGGTTTAGATTGCAGAGCAAGACCTTCCACGCTCCTTTGTATGTAAAGGCCTGTAGAAAATTATCATACAGAATTCATACACACAGAGAACACATTTGTTACCAGAACCGAATTTTTCGTAAACCAAATGTTGTTGGTTGAACGAAATATCTATGTATTTTATCGCTACAACCGAATTTTGATTAAGTACACGTCATTTTCCGTAGTGGAAACTAACAGTATCAGTTGAAGAGACAAAGAATTGGTAACCCTACCTAATTTAGATGATTATTGGAACAGAATTTGTACATGTATTAGTTGTTGTTACAAATAATTAGCTATAAATACTCTTTGAATTTGGTTGTCGTTACCACAAGCATTTGTTAACTGGACCAACTGATGGGTAAATTTGTTGTATTTGGTTCCCTGAACGAAATAAAAGTTTTTTTTTTTCATTTAGAGATTAACTCCATACGATTTCATTAAAGACGCCGTTTCACGAAAATTCGCTGAAACGAAGGAATATTTACTATTTAACATTTTTAATACAGTAAACAGTTGCAGAATGAAAATTTCCTCGGCCCATAAAAAATAACAGGGACTTACCAGAGCCGTGGTTTTTTAATTAACTATAATCACTTAAGTCTTTCATTTCAACAAAAAAATAATTCACCACCTTAAAAAGTCCGAAATGTTGTTTTTTACATCAGCGAACTAAGCCGGTTTTTAGTTACTGCAGAGAATTTATCTGTTGTCACCACCAATTATTAGTACCAAAGTAGCATGTACTTTATAGTTGGTTGATTATCATAACCGCCAGTTTTGGCAAACAATATTTTTACGTAATTCGGTAGGAATGACTATGTTATTGGTTGTAGATATCGTAATATTATTGCAGCTTCCATTTTTTGGTGTGTCGAACTATGTAACAATTAATACTATGGAATGCTGGTGATTGTAATAGAAATACTGTTTATCCAGCCAAATATTTGTAATGCGGACAATTAATACCATAGAATGTTGGTGATTGCAACAGAAATATTGTTTATCCAACCAAATATTTGTAATTCGGACCAATTAATACCATAGAATGTTGGTGATTGCAACAGAAATATTGTTTATCCAACCAAATATTTGTAATTCGGACCAATTTCCAACTGATTTTTTTCCTGTGCATATAAAAAATATTAAAAAATTTGACTGACTAAGAAATTAATTTTTAATTGCTAAATTTTTAGTTTTACATATTTTTTGATTTGCCTTTAATGGAATTCGAACCTACGACCTTCGGGTTGCCACGTACTGACTTACCAAACAAAATTGTGTGTCAAACGGCTCAAATATCTTCATTGCCCATAGCCGTGGCGAGCACCTTCCCTGCTGTCTTCACTCACCAGACATGGCAGCATGCCTTTCAGAAATAGGGAGCTAGAAATGTTGATTGGATCTCTCTCATTGAAAATATGAAGGCCTTCTTGCAAGCTTCCTCGAAGAATGTACCAACGAATGAGCCGAGGATTTATTAAAAGGCCCCTAGAAGACCTCTTAGAGAAGCGACATGATAATATGTGGGGATCATTTTTAATTTGCAAAGGCCTTCTAAAATGCCAAATTATTAAGGAATAAACAAATGTGTTTTGGGTCTATAAAGGGGCCTTCTAGAAGGTCTTCTTAAGAGAAGGCCTTGCCAATTTCCCCGCTGTCTGTAAGTTTACTAATATCGATGTATGTGTCTGTATGAAACAAATTCTATAGCTCTTCTTTAAACGTTATTTTTTTGGGGGGTATTGCAAAGGGTGGTGCAGACAAAAAAGATGTTTGCAAGGTTTAGTAAATATTGTAACCTTTAGTTGACCTTCAAATAAACACTTTTTCATGGTTAGATAATTATGTATTACACTTATATATGTACATACGTAGTATATATACTTGTATATGCGAGTACTATATATAACCATTTGAAGCACTCATAAGGAAAACGAACACATCTAAACTGCAGAGGTAAAACTTTAAACTTTTTGATTGTTTTTTTTTCTTAATATTTTTTTTTGCTATTGTTGTTTTTCTGTTCTGTTTAATTATTCGTTTATCAAAACCTCGCTTAATTTAACTTTGTACTTTTACTAAAGGTTTCTAAGTGGCTTCGCACGACCTGTGCTGGGTTTTTGCTCTGACCTTTCAGGTGGCAACGCTGTCATTCTCTAGCATTTGTGTTCTGTCATTCATAATATTCTTACTTTTAATACTGTTAACATGTTATAACCAAAAATCAATTCCTAAGTATTTAAACTTCGTGGCAGAAAATTGGATACCTAGCTACGCCCCTTATGGCACCTCTGACACAAATTACCCTGTCTTTGATATGTTATTGTTCAGGTGGCAACGCTGTCATTCTCTAGCATTTGTATTCTGTCAGAGGTAGTATTCTTGCAATACGTATAATACTATATACTTATACACCAAATAACCTTTATTAAGAATTTATTTAAAAGATAAACTTATTGTTAAAAATTTCTGGCACCTCCGACACAAATTACTCTGTTCCAGTGCAGACTATAAACCACATAACTTGTTGCCGAGTGTCTGCAATTTGCTTAAATTGTACACCCTGTAAAATATTTATAAGGGTTTTTACTTGCATATAAATAAAGTTGTTGACCCTCCCCATTCATCTACCTTCCATGTACGCCTAGTTTTGGTTTTTGCATTATAGCTTTAATACTTGTCATACGATCTGACCAAAAATCAATGATTTAGAATAGCATTAAATGTAAATATGGTGCAATTAAATATAATTCCTAGCTACGTCCATTCTGGAAACACCTACACAAATTACGCTGTTCCAGTGTGATTATAAGCCACATTATTTGTCGCCGAGACATAAAATTCGCTTAAATTATGAACTCCAGAAATTATAATTCCTTTCTATGAAATATTCCCGATGAATGCATATTTTGTGCTTAATTTGTTGTCATTGTCAATTTTAACGGCGACTAGCCCGATTTTAGTCGGCTCTGACATGTGCTGACGCCGTTGATCCATCAAATTCATGCAACGCCGTCAAAAAAATTGGGTCGACACAATGTTTTTTTTATCATTATGTTTTTTCTTATTATTTATGTTTTTTTTTTATCAAAACGACAGTTCTTGTTAATTCCTTACTATGAAATATTCCCGACGAATGCATATTTTAAGCTTTCTTTGTTGTCTTTGTCAATTCTAACGGCCGATTTTAGAGGGCTCAGACATGTGCTGACGCCGTTGATCCATAAAATGCATTCAACGCCGTCAAAAAAAATTGAGTCGACACAATAATGCAGTTATTTATGTTTTTTTTATCAAAACGACAGTTCTTGTTAATTCCTTACCATGAAAAATCCCGACGAATGCCTATTTTGAGCTTAATTTGTTGTCATTGTCAATTTTAACGGCGACTTGCTTGATTTTAGCCGGCTCAGACATGTGCTGACGCCGTTGATCCATCAAAGTCATGCAACGCCGGCAAAACATCTAAGTCGGCACAATAATACAGTTATTTATTTTTTTATCAACACGACAGTTCTTGTTAATTCCTTTCTATGAAATATTCCCGATGAATGCATATTTTGAGCTTAATTTGTCGCATTGTCAATTTCAACGGCGACTAGTCTGATTATAGTCGGCTCTGACATGTGCTGACGCCGTTGTTCCATCAAATTCATGCAACGCCGTCAACAAATTGAGTCGTCACAATAATAGAATTAACCATTTTTTTTATTGAAAGAACTGTTCGTGTTACTTTGTGAATTCTTTTAAAATACATTTTATATGTGACTATTCGAATTGTAATCATTTTGTAGGGGATTTCTTGTTCTTGAAAGCATGTAACGAAATTCCTCGGTCTAAAAGAATCATGAAAAATATAAATTTTGTATTAGTTCATTAAAAAGTTTTATTGATATCCAAAATTATTTTTCAAAACTCAGGTTTTGTTGAAATATTCGGAAAAATTAAAATAATATAAATAACACAAGAAGTTTTTTTTATTACATAACTATTATCCGAAAATAATAATAAAAAAAACGCATGTTTTTTTTTAAAAAATTTACAGTATTTTAATTTTTCCTAGGATCCTGAACCTCTATTAACTAAACAAGATACTGCTAAATAAAATCTCTGAACAAATACCATAGTCATTTTAGTATGCAAGTTCCATAGTCAACAAATAATGAAATACTGTTGCGCTAACGTCATACAAATCAATATTTACTATTATTTTTGCAATTTTTTGCCCACAAATTAAAAACATCTTTAACATTTTTGTGTTTTTTATTTTTTATTATACACATTAGTTTTATAGAAAATTTTCCCCGATTCGATAACCACCTGTTTTTTTTCAATTTCGATTTTGTTTTTGTCATTATTAATTAGAATCGTACGAGGTAGTACAAGTACACGTTTGGCTGACGATTACTGGCAAATGACATCATTTTCATATGAATACAGGAAAGTAGTATCATGAACATGAATTATGAATTACTACCAAAATTAAATAATTAAATATAGCATTTTTAGTGTTTTGCACGAGTGAGTGTGTTAGAGCGAACGAGTGCCGCATTCCCATGTTGTTTCATTCAGTCGCCTCGAAAGAATAGATAATTTCAACATTCTATCAGTATGTGAAATCGACAACCAATTAAATACAATTAATCATGTTAATTGTAGTTGGCGACTAAATTACTACATTTGTACTAATATAAAATACTAGTGATGATGATGATTCTAGCTTTCCCCTCGATTGACTGCGCTTTAGCTTAATACGTTTTGGCAGAATAGAAAAATCGAATCTATTGCCTTTTTGTTATCCAAATATTGAAAGTGCTTAAAATTAGCCCAAATCCACCTAAGGGAGTGAAGAAAATAAGAATTTTTGTCCTCGCCTTATGGAGTTTCTAGGAAAAGTCAGAAATCGCCGCAGCCTCGAGCGTGAAATTAATGAGAAAGTAATAATTCGGCGGCGGCGAAAACTTGACCGATTGAAATTGTACTATCCGCTTGGGCGATCTTTGGTTGCCTCAATAATCGGCACCAATTCAGAGTCTGCTAAAAATGTTCTTTTGTTTTTTTTTGTAGTTTCTAATATTCATTGAACAGGGATTAAACCGGCTCAAGACCTTTTGCTTCTATATTTAAATAGAATACAAGTTTTTAACAAAATGGCAAAGTGACATTGATTTTCGTGGCTGCACACTACTTTTATCATGATTTCGGGTCCGTGACAACCCTCTTCAGAAAGCCTTGCTGCAATTGTTGAAAGTAAAACCGAACTCTATAAGGCCAGGCTCTCCACAAACGAATGAGAACTACTGTTGTAAACCTTACTTTTAAAGTTTTCTTCACACAATTGCCCACGAAAATACAACTCACTCTTGCCAGCTCTAAAGAGACTCCACATCGAGAGCCATCAATAGATTTCTTTTACAACAACGTGTGTTTCTAATATTTTTTAATCGGCGGGGAAAGATTGAGCCAATTGAAATAGTTCTAGTTGGATGTGCGTGCGCCTTTAAGAGTGAAGCTATAGGCGAGTAGGAGAGTCGTCACATGCGAGAGAAACGCCATAGGCTAGGCAGTCGCCAAAGACGCTCCCAGCGTCGCCAACTGTTTTGCAACCAAAATCGCTAACGATGAAATGTGCAAAAAACGCTACAAATCGCTGCAGAACTTTCAGAAAAGCCCCATAAAATTAACTACGACACAAATAAAAAAAATCTAGAAGTCAACTCAAATGGCTGCTTTAGAGAGAGAGTCGCCGAGTTTAACGTGATTATCGCCACGCTGGCCTGAAACACGGTGTGCTATCACACTGGGGCCGTAACAATGCGACGGCCAACGCCCCATTGGCTTGATTCCGCCGGTACCGATTCGAAGCATGACAAATATGGGTCATAACTTCCTTCTTGGTTTGGGGTCGAGGACTGGCTGCTTTGGAGAGAATATTTTCTAGTTTTAAGAGGAGACATAGTCGCTAGTTGCGAGAGAATCGCCATGAGCGAGAGTATCGCCACAGGGAGAAAATCGCCATAGGCGAGTGAATCGCTATAGGCTAGTGAATCGCCACAGGCGAGAGAATCGCCATAGGAAAGAGAATCGCCATAGACGGAGAATCGCCATATGTGACGCGCAAAATAGAAAGGGACCTAAGGTTAAAAACCAGTTTTGTTCAGGAGAGCCATTTTAATGATTAGGTCCCTTTCTATTTGCTCTTAGAATCGTCGACTTCACTTTCATAAAACGCGCGTATATCTGGGAGGGAACACTTTTGGGGCATGGGATCGGTCTCATTCGATGCTCAGATGTTGTCCACATCACTTAAATATAGAAAAGAGAATCGCCATAGACGGGAGAATCGCCATATGTGACGCGCAAAATAGAAATGGACCTAAGGTTAAAAACCAGTTTTGTTCAGGAGAGCCATTTTAAAGATTAGGTCCCTTTCTATTTGCGCTTAGACTTCAGTTTCATAACACGCGCATATATCTGGGAGGGAACACTTTTGAGGCATGGAATCGGTCTCATTCGATGCTCAGATGTTGTCCACATCAAAAAATGAAAAAAAATGAAAATTGATTTGTTTACCCTTAGGTCCCTTTCTCTATGCGCTGTCACATATGGAATCACCATAGGCGAGAGAGTTGAGATAGGCGAGAGAACCGACATAGGCGAGAGTCCCTATAGCCGCTTACATTTTCGCCATATATTCTGAAGCAGAAACGCAAGGAATTAAATGTGCAAATAAAACTGCTACTTGAGGAAAAAACATTACATTTTTAAAATTGTTTTGCTACGTGTGAAAATTGAAAAATATACAAACGTTTTAGGTAATTGAAGCCCAAGCGAATATTTAAAAATCCTGCTACTTTTCTGAATCCTAAACTTTTGAGATTATTTATAATTTAAAGGATGACCTTCAAAAATTTACATTAACAATTAATGCCAAAAACGAAATACTAGTATTTTAGGCAAAAATCGCTACACAGTAGTGTTCTTAAAAATTCTTTACTTTTCCAAAACAGTTTTTTTTAGTGATGGAAAATAGCCATAAGTAGTAAAAAACCCAGAAGTTTGCATCGCTGGTCGCTAAAGACGCGAGACGCTATTGTCGCCAAAGGCTCGAGAGTCGCCAAAGGCAAGTGAATCGGTACATAAGCTAGAGCTTTGTTAGCCCAATCCTTGTAGAAGTAACGAATTCTAAGTCCTCTTTGTACTATTTGGCTGCATTCGTTACAAATGTCTTCTTCGGGGACATATTTCATGGAGTGTTGCATGCGCTGATATCATCATCCGGGAGAGTGTTCGCTTAAAACGGTTAAGATCGTTTCGTAAAGTAGCCCGCGACTGTCTGTTGTGAATGTAGCTTCTCGTCGTCTAGCTGGCATGTGTTATCTTTACGTTCGTGCTTTGCAGCACTCTAGTACATACCAGTGGTCCGAGTCGGTGTTTTTTTTATATATATATATATATATATATATATATATATATATATATATATATATATATATATATATATATATATATATATATATATATATATATATATATATATATATATATATATATATATATATATATATATATATATATATATATATATATATATTTTTATAAAATATTATTAAAAGTGTTAAATATATATATTTAAATGTACATACCTATTATATGCATTGTACCTTACCCTTGCCAAGTACAATACGTTTTTTTTCTGTTTCAATTCTAACAACGAATACAACCTTTGGAATCTAATCTTAACTTGTACAAAAACAAAAAATAAAGATTAAGAAAAACCAAAGTGTTTATTTGCATTAGATAAGCGTCTCGCGTCTCAAATGTGCCACGAAATGTGTACTCATTTTTCTAATGAATCGTAGCAAATGCAACGACGGCCACGACAATTCTTTGAGATCCATTAGCTACAAATATAACAAAATAGATTAAAATTGAGGAAAAAAATTAAAAAGAAAACCTGAATTTCTGATAAGATATTCAACATTTTATAGATAACTACGAAAACAAATGTTATTGTGTCTCGACGACATTTCAAAGAATGCACGATGAAAAAATCTAAACCTACACAAAGGGGTATTTTCATTTTTAATGGCCATATACTTTCTAAAGTAAACAGATAAAAAAATAAAAAAAATAAACTCACCAATTATAGGGACAATTGAAATAAATGCAATTATTTCTAATTTTTATATTACAAATTATTGCTTTAATCGACCTCTGGAATATTTTGGATGACTTAAGGTTAGTAATCGTAGAATGAAGGAAAAAAATCGAAACGTGAAACATTTTTTAATTTAAACCTTTAAAAGAAGGTATTTAAATTTTTTAATAGCCAAATATTTTCTTAAGTGAAGCGATTTAAAAAAAACTAACCAATACGATTGAAGTAAATGCAATTATTTCAATTTCAAATTAGTTTTTAAATCGACCTCTGAAAAATTTTGGATGAGTTAAGCTTAAGCTTAGTAAAATGTGCATATGTCGGAAAAAAATAAAGCAGAAGAGAAAAAACAACTAGCATGACAGTAGTTTTCGAAATAACCATCAGTGCTCATTGTGTCCTTATATCAAATCTTGTACACATTTCATATATTCTTCTTTAATAAAAGAATTTTACATATGTCTTCTATTTTAAATCTCTGCGATGGATTATCAGCATTTTCCTAGGTGTTATCTGAACTTTAATCCACTCACTCTCCCAAATTAATGAGAATTATACAGGCTGTGTGCACATGGCTGCTCATGTGCACACAGTGGACGTCACAAAAACACTGGGACTCTTCAACACGAGCAAAGGAAATTATTATGTTATATTGGTACATATAAAGAGTGGCGCACGAATCGTGCCACAAAAACGAAACATTAAACCAATCGACAATAGGCTTATTCTTTATTTAATTTAGAAGGTTAGTATTTAGATGTATTAAAATAAATGCTTGGGATACCGATATGAGAATCTGCAGTCCTGGATTTGCGTCCAAGGGGAATTTAGCCGGAGTTTATCGGAACTCCCCCGAGTAGATGGACCACTATGAAGTTGGTTGTTGATGTTGTAGCGGCAACTATGTTCGGGGGTGACAGCATTTTGCCGAAAAATATACTGAATTTATTTATACTGAATTTTTTCTAGTATTTTATGATGTTCTATTTATCATTTTGATGCATATTTTAATTTAGCTTTAATAGGCCCCAATCATATTACATGTCAATAAAGAAATTACTCTTCGGGCCAATCCGTTCCAAAGAAGGCTGGTAAACATGTTTGTTTCCAGATTCAGGATGCATCGCACGAAGACCGAACCATCAAGATCCCTGTGTTCGGGTTCAAGACACCATCGCGGCTGTAGCATTATCAATTTTGGTAAATCCAAGCGTTTCGACTCGAAACTTATCGGCGCAAATTGCAGTAAGCAGACTGTCATTACAACAGATAATTAATGATGACTTAAACTCGTTTCCGTACCAATTCAAAATTACAAGCAAGTGAAACCCTCAGGATCTGCCTATTCGTATGAAATTTTGCCGAAAAATTATTGTAATGACCGAGGAACTGTTGTCTTTTTGATAAATTGTTTGCTAATGTCTGATGAGGCCCATTTTGATCAAAATGTCAATGTAAAAAAGCAAAATTGCAGTAAAGTATATGGAGTGAATCTAATTCACAAATACTCCATGAGACGAAACTGCACTCAGAACGTGTTGCTGGTGCGCAGTGTTACCAAGCTGCGTTATGGGACCATACTTCATTGAAGAAAACGGTTTAACAGAGACTGTCAATGGAGATCGTTATTTAATGATGTTGAAGGAGTTTTTTTTACCCAGAACTGTGCCGAAGACGTATCCGAATTTTGCCAAAAATTAAATTATTGGCCCAAGAAGACAACAGCTTGATAAATTGCCTGCTTATGTCTTATGAGGTCTATTTTGATCTGCACGGCAACTTAATCAAGCAAAATTGCTGTACTTATATATGGAGTGAATCTAATTCACAAATACTCCATGAGACGGAACTGCACGCAGAACGAGTTGCTGTGTGGTGCGCAGTTTCACCAAACTGCATTGTGGGCCATACTTCTTTGAAGAAAACGGTTTAACAGTGACTGTCAATGGGAATGATTATTTCAAGATGTTGAAAGAGGTTTTTTACCCAGAACTGCGCCGAAGACGTATCCGATTCAACAGCATTTGGTTCCAGCAACATGGAGCAGCTGCAAATATATCCAGACGAAAATTCCCAAACAAAGTAATATCTGGAAAGTTCACTTTCCGCTGGCCCCGCTGGTTACCGGACCTGAATGCACCAGACTTTATTTATGAGGCTTGACATAGCCTCATAAGAGGTGTTTAAACAGAAACCAAGGGATTTGACTGAATTGACGAAGTCTATTAAAACATTAATTAAAGCCGTTCCAACTTCAAGCCTTCAGGCCGGTACGTCACCCTGTATACGCGCAAATTCTGGTATTTTTACTTTAAAACAATTATATATGAAAGACTTTTTACATTCCAACAAAATGCGATCTTCTTAACATCTCTGGTTTAGAAAATGCAACTCTGATTGTCCCTACAGTCCAGAGTCAAATGCAAAACTGGGCTCCATTGTCGCACAATTGGTGCGTCACCCTGTATAAGCGCAAATTCTGGTATTTTTACTTTAAAACAATTATATATGAAAGACTATTTACAATCCAACAAAATGTGATCTTCTTAACATCTCTGGTTTAGAAAAATGCAACTCTGATTGTCCCTACAGTCCAGAGTCAAATGCAACACTGGGCTCCATTGCCGTTGCTGTCCTAAGTAAAACGTAATACTATAAAGTACTGTTATTCACAATTAACCAATTAACAAAATCAATTGGATTTCCTTAAGATCTATGATCAGAAAGAACATTTTCAATCCGTGGATATCTTTTAACTCCTCAAACTTGTCAAGTGGATCAAAACCTCGCATGTATAAATTATCCCTATATTTTGTCTATTGGTTAACTTATAGAGTAAATATTTATTTGTTAACTTTGTTGCTCACCGTTGAACCAACAATGGTTTAAAAGGTCCTTTGAAACAAAAATCTATGGTCTTGACGTTTCGCTACACATTTTAGTCTATGTAAAATCGGCGCCTAACTTTACTTTTTGAATATAATTATATTTCTACTGATCCCATCAACAAAACGATTTACCGGAATTTTAAATTTGCAAAACAATGGCACTGTCATTTTAATTGAATAATAAAGATTAAAGAGCGAGTCATAAACAGGAAATCAATATTTTTCATATGTGGATTTCGGGTTTTTTATTTTTCGATATAATATTTTGTCTATTAACACATGACAATTAAATTTGCTAAAAAATTAGCCATTTTAATTAAAATGCGACAGCTTATTTAGAAATCTTGATCATAAGGTTGCCAGTCTGGAATAAGTAATTAAGCAATAGATAATTTTTTGAGAACGCGTTTTAGACTTGTGAAGATCAGGAATAATGTCGCTTATATACGAGTAGCACAGTATAAAAATAAAGGTTGTAGTTCCTGATATAAAGTGTAGAATGTATTTGTTTGAATGATATACAATAATCAACAAGGACCTAATAAAATATTTGTCCTTGGATTGATCAAGGAAAAGATAACCTAATATTTCGGGTACTTTGTTCAAATTAATTCTTACACATGAAAAGTCGATAGGTTGTAATGCATGTATCTACAAAGCGAGAGATTAAACATTACGAATAAGTGTTCGGTTAAATTTTTGGTTCGAACAGGTTTTTCTTTTTTCTACGTGACACAGTGGTTGGGATTTATTTTTGGAAATAAGTCTCTTATTTCTGTTTGTCGTGGATCCATGATCCATTTCAGCTTTAGGTCAGGTGCATTCGAGATAATAATGAAAATGCTAATACAATTTATCATCAAAAATGGTTTTATTGTTTTTCAAAGTATTCTCCAGCATGATTTATACACTTTTGCATGCACTCAAACCAATTGTCGAAGCACTTTTTCTACTCCGCTTGAGACACCTCCTAAACGTGGTATTTGAACGCTTCAACAGCATCTTCTGGCGACGAAAATCGTTGACCACGCATTTTTTTCTTGATGTGCGGGAAAAAAAAGAAGTCATTGGGTGCCAAGTCAGGGCTGTACGGCGGATGACACATCATACGACGTTTTTGCCGGTCAAAAAGGCGCTGCTTTGATCCGATGTGCGAGAGCTCTCATTGTCATGGAACACAATGATTCGTCTTCTCTTGTTCGTTTTTTGAAATTCTCCGAAGACTTCAGACAAATAAATTGTGGTGTACCACTCAGAATTCACCGTCCTACGTTGCTAAAGCGGAACAGTTGCCACATGACCAGTTTTGCCGAAGAAGCAGGCGACCATTTGCCTCGAAGTGCTTCTCCCACGAACAACTTTCGTTGGATTTGGCTTGTCATCAAAGACCCACATGTTCGATTGCTCTTTTGTTTCGGGCTCATACGCATAGATCCATGATTCGTCACCTGTGAGGATCTTATAAACGACTTTTGAAGCACCGCCTTCGTATTTTTTCAAAATTTCTTTCCACCAATCGACACGAGCCTTTTTTTGAGCGATTGTCAATTTTTTCGGGATCTAACGAGAACAAACCCTTTTTTCAGCCAGATGTTCATGCAATATCGAATGTATGCGGGTGGAAGAAATGTCCAAGGATGCCTCTCGTGATGATCTTGCATTATCAGTTCACGCACGGCATCAATGTTCTCTGGCACAACTGCCGTTTTTGGACGACCTTCGTTTCGGGTCCTGGCGATACCAGTGTTTCCAGATGCAAAGTGGAACTTCCATTGAAAACTTTGACAATTTTTAGCATAACTTCTATCAGAACGTTTGTCATTTAAGGGCGAATTGTTTTGTTTACAGTGTGTTGAAAAATTCATCTCAGTCAAAAAATGGAATTATCCCGTGAACATTTTCGTGCGATGATTTTTTACTATTTTCGAGACAAGCGTGTTTAAGTCAACTTGTTTCGACTTTTGGCGATGAAGCACCACCAAAAACCACTGTTAATCGCTGGTACCAAGAGTTTAGTGTCGGACGCCGTTCGCTCCAGGATGATTTTCGATGAAGGACGTCCAACTTTGGTCACTTTGCCAGAAACCATCGACGCTGTGCGTGAACTGATTAAGCAAGACCGACATGTGACATACCGTGAGATTGAGGCATTCTTGGGCATAAGTATGACAAGCATCAATAAAATATGACATGTTCATTTGACCGTAAAAAAATTTCTCTTTGGATCTAACATAATTTGACGAATGCTCAAAAAAAAGGCTCGCATGGATTGGTGCAAAGAGATGTTGAAAAAGTATAACTAAAAGTATAACTAAAATATAGCTCAAAAGGCAGTGCATAACATTGTCACAGGTGACGAATCATTTATGTATTATTAACCATTTCCAATGATAAATTATTGTGCTTTTATTGCCGAACCCGAAATATAAATAGCAACTCTCGTAATAACACTATTCGGAATATGTATTCCTGATATCCCAAAGACTAGAGCTGGCTTAGAGATATTGTTACATGTTACAGTTTTAAGAACAGGGTATCCCCTTTAATCAAAATATATTCACAAATCGCCTGCAAAAATGCAATGTTAAGCTGAGCTATTACAGCAGGTTGCCAGATCTACGTTCCCTGTGCGATTCACTTACTTCGTCTTGAACGGGATTTGAAATCTGGCTCAAACGAATCTAGAGTCACTTTTAATGAGGAGCTAAACACTTGTTTTTTGATTTAGAATTTCAATCAAGATGATTTTTGGCGAATTTCTGAAGTGTTGACAACTGAAATGACTTCAAAAAAACACTACCAACAATGCAAATGTTGCCATACAAATCGATCAGCTAAGAAGAAAAAACACAAACGTTGCTGTTGCCGTGTTAAAGGTATGAGTATCTCCCGCGTTTGACGACAAAATGTACCTGTTGTTGGCCAAAAGACACACGCACTCACACAGGCCCACAAGTCATTGTTGTTGGTCTGGTCGGTTGGTCGCTTGATGTTGCTGTTGTTTGTTGTGGTGGTGTTGTTGCCGTCGTCGTCGTCGTTTCAACCAAAATGCCTTTTGAAGAAAATAAACCGGTTTTTTGTATTTAAATAAATATGAGCAACAAACGATACTCGTTCCTCGTAGATAGTCGCAGCAACACGTGTATTCAATACAATATTGCGGTCTGTTGGTGTTGTTTTTGTTTTGTTTTACTGCTACGACTGCGGCTTCTTCTGCTGCTGCGGCAGCTTCTACTACTCACTACCTTTGCCTTCTTAAAGTGTCGTTTGTTTGTTGTTTTTGTTTGTCTTCGCCTTTGTGTCGGTCTTAACAACGCAAACATGGATACGAGCGAACAGCAACAAAAAGTAGTTGTCGCCTTAAATATCAAGTTGCTGGCAATGTGTGCTTGTGTGTGTGTGTATCTGTGTGTATTGTATGCAAGTGCGTGCGTCTCTGAGTGTGTGTGCCTACTTATGGCTGCTGCTTTGTTAAAAGGAGTTGCTGCTTTGTTGGTCTACAGAGAGACAACAACAATTGCGATGCCGATGCCAGTCAAGCGACCGCCACTCATATGTTGTTGACGCTATTGGTTTTGTGGGTTTCTTTTTCTTCTTCTTGCTCTGTGCCACAAAAGCTGCTGATTCAGGCTAAACAACACTACAAGAAGAAGAAGCTGAAAAAAACGCAAAACAATACATACTCGTATACTTTGAACACACAATAAAACGCGGGGACATACTCTTTCGTATTCCTACTATACTCGCGCAGTAAAAGCCAAGACCATGGGTTGGTTGGTGGTGTTGCTGCCTTTGCCGCATGCGAGATATCGCAGCAGACCACCTTGTCAAGAAGAAACGCCGACGACGGCGACAAAGACCGAAGCAATACAAGAAAATGTCGTCAACAACGACATGAAAACACAAGCAAAACACTGTGAGACACACACTCATTCAGTTATCCGTAGATACTCGTACACTCAGAAAAATACTGTCAACGCACACACATGTACCACAGACACTGTCAGAATAACTAAAAGCAATACTCTGAAAGACCGGTTTTGAAATTCAAGACACTTTTATTAAGCCAGTATGGGTCTGTGTTCAGAAAAATAGTATTAATATGTAAGACAAAGTTCCAAACAACAACAAAAAGTACACAAAACAAAATACAATATTTCCTGTTTTTGCTTTGAGTTTTTGGCTTTTAGTACTCACGCAAAAGCCAAAAACTCGACGTGAGGCAAAATACACAAATTTTTAATTAAATCCGGAAATTCGGAAAGTTCTACCAAATCAACATACGACTGAGAATATGGGCGAACAACACACAGGGTTTACATTTTGGTATGGAAATTGCTTACTGAGGTTTTGAGACAACCAACCACCCACATCCACTAAGGCTCACAGCAAAATTAGGTGTTGCTGCAACATAATTAAGCGCCAACACCGAAAAATACTTTAAATTAGTAAATGAAATATTAAGTAGAATAAATTAATAGAATTTTTCTGAATATCAATAAGAATATAGAATGGAATGGATCTTTTTGTAAATATTTCAAGTATTGTCAAGAAAAGTGTAACTAGCTCATCTAATAGGCTGTTTCCACTACGGTCGCGTCCACGTCCGCGTCAAAGATTTATCGACAATTTGTAATGGTGTTTCCTTTGTGTTTTGCGTCCACGTTAGCGTTCAAACAGCTGTTTGTGTTTATTTGTTTTTTTTTGCGGTGCGAAAAGTTTAATATTTTTGTGTTGTGACATTATCATGGAGTTAAATGATATTATTTTGCTAACCGCAGTGGAAAATAAGGATCAAATAGTATTGCGCCTAATGAAAATGTGCAGTAGCAGCACCGCTTTATGTTTATGCTGATAACAGCTGTTTTAATAGGGATGTGCAATTTGCGGTGTTGCCATTAATAGGTATGGGTGGGTTTCGATTGCAAAAAGAATCGAATTTATAGTAAACGCGACTTATCGGAAAACGCGTCTAATATGAACGCGACTTTTCCCATATCTAACTTCCTATGTTTTTTGTATAGGCTTTAACGCACGTTCATTGATTTTTGGACGCGTACGTGGATGCGACCTTAGTGGAAACAGCCTATAATTCGGTCCTAAAAAAACTTTTTTTGCTCAAAAAGTTTATAAAACATTTCTTTTTAATCGTATTTTTTTGAGTTTTTTTTATCTTCTTTGGTTTAAGTTTTTTTCGTGGTTAATATAGGGTGATCCATCTAAAGGTATTTTTTCAGAACAAAAAAATTATAAAAATTCAAATCAAGTGTGGAATCTTTATTGGTGATTTAAAAGGACATTTTATGGCATTTATTTTTTAAATATAATTTCCTTCAAATGTTGGCGCAACTACGCCTCAAAGTTTCCATTCTGAGGGTCCAATTTCGGGTGACTCGTTCGAGCATTTCGACCGGTATGGCTTTAGTGACACGCTTAATGTTGGCTTCCAAAACCTGAATCGTAGCTGGTTTGTCAGCATAGAGTTTGGACTTTACGTAACCCCAAAGAAAAATGTCTAAAGGTGTGATATCACTCGATCTAGGCGGCTAACTCACCTGTCCAAAATGTGAAATTAGCTGCTTTTCGAAATGACCTCTCAGTAGATCCATTGTTTGAGCATCTGTATGGCAAGTGGCATCGTCCTGTTGAAATCAAATTTTTTCAAGATTACGGGCTACAATTTGGGGTAGCAAAAAGTCCGATAACATGGCGCGAGAGCGGGCACCATTCACGGTTACGTTACGGCCATCATCTTTTGGAAAAAATATGGACCTATGATTCTACTAGGTCATAAACTGCACCGTGGTTTTCTCTGGGTATAATGACACCTCTTGGACCTTTCTCTTGGACTCTTCAGCGCAAATGTGGCAATTTTGTTTATTGACGTTGGTGTTAAGCCAAAAATGGACCTTATCGCTGAACAAAATTTTGGCCGAAGCCAGTTTCTTACCGATCGATCATTTCCACAATTAGAAGTTGTTGCGGTGTAAGTCTTTCCATGATGAAATGTCAGACTGTACTGAAAGCAAATAAAAAATAAAGTTTAATACAACCCACGCGTAATCTGTGAAAAAACCCCTATTGAAAAAATACCTTTAGATGGATCGCCCTATATTTAAATTAGTCAAAAAAAATATTTTTGGGCGTTACTTAAAGTCTGGCTGTTCTAAAACGGATTGACCGGATCTTTTTATGAAGTCAATTTTTACTTTAAATTTAATTTTTCTAAATTTGTTATTTTATTTTTAAAAATTTCTAATTTTCTAGAATAATAAGAAACTTTTTATTAAAAAAATTCTAATTTTTTTTATTAAAAAAATTCTGATTCTTATTTATTAAAAAAATTCTGATTTTTATTTATTAAAAAAATTATATATTTTTTTTTAATTTTTTAAGAATTTTTAATTGATTAAAGTCACCGATTTTTATTTAAATTTTACGAAATTTGCGCCGAAGTCCTTCAAAACCCAAAGCTTTACTAAAAATCTTGCTGTTCTAAAACTGATGGACCGGATTTGGGTCAGAGAAAAGAGGACACTGCGATCTTTATTATGTAGTCAATTTTTAATTTACCATTTGTTTATAAATTTGTAATTATTATATTTTTTAAAAAAAATGTATTTTTTTTATTAATTTTTTTTTAAATAATTTTTAAATTTTTATTTCTTCGATTTTTATTTAAATTTTACGAAGTTTTGCGCAGAAGTCTTCTAAAACCCAAAGATATACTAAAAATCTTGCAGTTAAAGTTTTGCATGCAAAGTTTATAAGACGTTTTTCTGTAATCGTATTTTTTCTTTAATTTTTTTTGTTTATGTTTTTTTAGAGGGGTATGGATTTATAGATTTTTACGAAATTTGGGTCGTTTAAAAGAAACACCATATTTTGTCAAATTTAAATTTATACAATTTTTTAACATTTTTTATTTTTTTTAATTTTACCAAATTTTCGTATGCCTACGATTTTTTTAGATTTCTAGGTTATAATCTGCACTGAAACAGGGTAATTTTTGAGGGAGTTATCAGAAGGGGCGTGACTAGCAATCTAATTATTTGCCACCACGTCTACCTTATAATTTTGTTCTTAAGTATTGTTTTTGAGTTAAATCCTATGAAAAGTTTTAAAGATATTACAATAACACCAAAAGTGGGCGGAGTGGCTTATTTACATGGGAGGCACCCGAATTGGGCGTGTCAACAACTTAATTATACTTATATATGCAAGTACAAAGCAGTTTTAAAAAATATTACGGTGTTTACATCTAAAGCAAATTTTATGCACTAGAAGACAAGTTATGGGCTATAGTTTACACTGGAACAGGGTCATTTGTGTGGGAGGCACCATAAGGGGCGTGGCTGGGAATTCTTATTATTTGCTACCAAATTAACGATATAACTAATAATAATTGATTTTATGTTAGATCGTATGAGTAGCAGTAACGAAATTACAAGAATAGCAAAAGTGACCGCGGCTAGATGGCTGTCAATACAGTGGGCGGCTTTCTTGCCCTCCAGTTCTGGAATACAAGTTTAAGAATTTTTTTGCTTATTGAAAGATTGCGCAGTGCAGCCCTTTTCAGACTCCCAATGCAGTCCTTGCTAGACTGTCAGTTCTGACATACAAGTTTTAGAATTTTTTTTTTTGCTTTTTGAAAGAATGTCAAAAGTCACCGTGGCTCTCAATGCAGTCATCCCTTTCAGTTCGGAGATACACGTTTTTGAATTTTTTCTTTCTGAAAAATGGCTAGTCTGCATTGTAACCCTGCATTTATTGCTCGTTATGGGCAGCATTATTTGTATCAGTAGCAATTCATTTAATTAAATCCTGCGCTGATGTTAAAATATTTAGACACAAGATAAGTTTTTTTTTATTTTTTTTTAAACAAAAACAAATTATAAAAAATTATATTTTTTTATTTTTAACTAAATTTTTTAAAATATTAATTTTTTCCTTTTTCTTATTTTCAGGTAAGACACAGTTCCTTTGACAACTGTAAATTAATGTTTTTGACAAATTCGGAATTCTTAAAATGCAGCTGTTATCGAATATGGAAATGTGTTCTATTGTACGAAATAAAAACAGGTAAATCCCCTTTAAAACAGCGAAATGCTACATACGAGTATCTAAAAGATATATTTAACATTTGATATCGAACAATTTTATTTATGTTGAAGGTCGTCGATTTACCACTCTCCAATAAAAACTGACTCATGAACGGCATTCATTGGTAATAGAAAAACCTAAAACTAATGAAAATACATCAACAATAAAATGAATACTACAAAATTCAATCCATATAAATATGAATAAATCAAATTTTATGAAATGTGTTTTTTGGTCATGTTAAAAACGAAACATGTGCAATAATCATGTAGTTAAACCTAATACAGTCAGCCTTAATGGTGGTCATGCGCTACGCTACGAGTCATCCAGCCTAAAACTGTCAAGATTTCAGACAACTAAACACGAAACTATCGATCTATAATTTACACATCAAAATGATGATGATGTATTTTTTAGATTTGCGGCTGAATTTAACACACACAAAATCGCATACCATTAAGTATAGATTTCAATGTCAATCTTTGGTTTCTTGTTTTTCTTCCACTCGTTTGACATAAATGAGGTCTGAATTATGATTGGATTTGTTAAAATTTCAATAAATTTTGAAAAACAAAAAAAACATGCGATAATTTATTCACAAACACAAGAAATTGTTATAATGTTTAAAATAATAGGCGGATTAATAATTTATAAAAGACCACATAATAAAATGGTTAATGGTGGAAGATTTAAAAATCAAATTAGCCTGTTTTTTCTATTACTGTGTCTGTAGATGTAAAATGTTTTATCAAATTTATCATCAAAAGGAGATGCAGTGGTGTTAAGAATATGAACCGTTTCTGTTTTAACAAGCACTTAAATGCGCTTAAAACTTTACTGAATTAAAACACGCTTATTGTCAAAATGTTTCAGAAGCTTTGGAAAAACAATGATTTCTTCTGAAAAAGTAGGTAGAGTTTTTCTATGAGAATTTGCAACACTACGAGGGCTGATATATATATTTCTGGCCTAATTATAATGAAAATGCGAATATTTATCATCTAAAATGGTTTTATTGTTTTTCAAAGTATTCTCCAGCATGATTTATACACTTTCGCATTGTCGAAGCACTTTTTTCACTCCGATTGAGACACCTCCAAAACATGGTTTTTGAACGCTCCAACAACATCTAGTGGCGACGAAAATCGTTGACCACGCATTTTGTGCTTGATGTGCTGGAATAACAAGAAGTCATTGGGTGCCATGTCAGGGCTGTACGGCGGATGACCCACCAATTCGACGTTTTGGCCGGTCAAAAAGGCGCTGGTTTGAGCAGATGAGCGAGAGCTCTCATTGTCATGGTGCACAACGATTCGTCCTCTCTTGTTAGTCTTTCGAATTTCTCCGAAGACTTCAGGCAAACAAATTGTAGTGTACCGCTCAGAATTGATCGTCCTACGTTGCTAAAGCGGAACAGTCGCCACATGACCAGTTTTGCCGAAGAAACAGGCAACCATTTGCTTCCAAGTGCTTCTTCCACGAACAACTCGTTGGATTTGGCTCGTCTTCGAAGACTTACACGGTCGATTGCTGTTTTTTTTTCAGGCTCATACGCATAGATCCATGATCCGTCACCTGTGACGATCTTATAAACGTCATTTGAAGCACCGCGATCGTATTTTTTCAAAATTTCTTTGCACCAATCGACACGAGCCTGTTTTTGAGCGATTGTCAAATTGTGCGGGATCCAACGAGAACAAACCTATTTACGGCCAGGTGTTCATGAAATCTCGAATACATGCTGGTGGAAGAAATGCCCAAGAATGACTCTATCTCACGGTATGTCACATGACGATCTTGCATTATCAGTTCACTCACGGCATCAATGTTCTCTGGCACAATGGCCGTTTTTGGACGACCTTCAAGACCTTCGTCTTTGAGCGAGCGTCGGCCACGATTGAATTCTTTAAAACAGTTTTTCGCAGTGCTATAGGATGGTGCTTCATCGCCATACAAAGATTTATGACATGGATTATCACGACTCTTGTCGTGATAATCCACGTCTAAAGTTGTGAAAAGTGATCGCACGAAAACGTTCACGAGTTAATTTCATTTCTTTGCCAGATTGATTTTTTCAAGTCACTGTAAACAACACAAATGATGATCGTGCGTCAAAATGTTCTGAGTACTTTTATGCTAAAAAATGTCAAATTTTCCAATGGAAATGCCAGATGGCGCCAACACTTAGTATTGCCTGGGCCAGATCGATATTCTAGAACAAATTTTCGGTTCAAATAAATTTTAGTGTAATTTGTTAACGCACAATTTGTTATTTACTTGTTTGTTCTTAATGGGCCAAAGATGGTGAATATTTTTAATAAAACTCATTATCATTTTGAATAAAACTCATTAATTTTTTTTCAATTTTTTCTCGAAGTTTCGTCGGTTTTTTTTCCGACATCCTCAAGAGAATTTATTTTTGGTTTTATGCCTGTTCTTGCCAAATTATTTTAAGTTAATTTATTGCTATCTCGTCTTTTTTGAAGATAGAAATGAAACTGGACAACACCACACAATTAAATAATAATATAAATAATAAAACAATATCAAGTATCACAGGTTTAATTAAATTGACGAGCTTTGCTGTTTAAAATGTTGCAAGTGACTACTGCAACTTTGTGTTATCTTTGTCTGATACGCAGACACTATTTCTTGCTGTATAAACTGTGATTATGATTGGGTATCTTCGCAGTAGTCATCCCAGCCACAATATAATGGACTCCGCTCCTCCGCTCAGACAGTTTAGGTAAGATCTTCATGATCTAGAGGGAGATGTTCAGCGTTACATGAGAGAGCCTTTAAATCATTAAAACTGTCAGGCAATTCTGTACGACATTCACGCTGATGAAATCGCAGCAGTTTACAAAGGTTTTAATTTAGAGTGAAAAAACTCACATACTAATTTTTTGGTTAAAATTTAAGGGTTGTCTGTTTTTCAGTGTGGCAGAGAAAAAATTACGAAACTGCCGAATGCAAACTGGAGTCAGATTGGTTTTTGCAAATGTCGGCGACAAGATTTTTTAATCGAATTCTAATCCTAAGCGCTAAATCTCTAGCTATATTTGAAACATATCTTTAGTTATGACTAGAACAGTTTTTATTCTGGTTCCGGACCTTTGTAAATTCTATTTCAGAATCAAAGTAAAAATTGGTGAAATGTATTGGCTAGGTTTTCGTGCAGACTGTATAGCTGTTTCTAAACCCGCCAAGGTTTTTCTTCAGCAGTTTTTGGCAACGATTAATTCGCCAACAAATCAAATGACTTATACGGTAATCTCATTTGAATTACTGAGAATTACCCTTTGCGTATAATCTTCGAACTGTGTAGAGCAATCTGCAAAGCGCAACATTATTCTATGCAATTTGTATTTTGCGGTTGTATATTTACGAAAACTAGTCATTTCTGAGGACAAAGCAAAATTGAAAATATAGAAGTACAGGTCGCAAAGGATTATCTGTGTAAAGTATATTTTGTATTTCTCTATTATAATCTCTGTTATAAAGCTGTTAACCGATCCCAAAATTGCACCCATTTTCCAGTGCAAAACTTTTTGTTATCTCAGGGCTGACATCGCTCTTTTGGTTTTTGGTAGGCGTCATGTTATGCTCTTATCTAAACTAGTTTGGTAACGTGTACTTTGTCTTTTAGTTAAAGGTTTCTCAAATAGAACGTAATGAGTTTAACACCACGTTGGGCGCCATAATCGTTATTATCTCACCCGCATCGACATTGAATGATTTGTCGTTGCTATTGTGCTGGGTGTTTTTTAATTTTATTTTCAAAATTTTTATTGGAAAATGAACAAAAATATTCAAACGTATCTGAAAAAAATACATGACAAAGCATTTTGACAAGTTGTCCTGTACATAGGACATGAAACTCAATGACCTCATCAGGGAGTTGATGTCATGCGCTCTCTCCCTTACTTACTCCCCATTAACTTCTATTTGTTCCAAATTGTATACTCTCTACTGAACGATTAAGTATACTAAATTTGTCATTCCGTTTGCAATACCGCGAAATTTTCAACGGAGACCCTATAAATTCCTGATCGTTGTAACATTCTTAGACCATCTAGCCATGTCCGGCCGTCCTTGTGTTTGTTTAACGCTTGAATGCGGTCCAATGAATTAAGGACCCTGTACGATGAACGTATGTGATTTTCCCACCCTAGCGGGAAAAGTTTAACTATAAACAACTGAATGTACCTCGAAAAAGTACACTTTTGTATACCCTCCAACATAGGATAAAGGGTATATTTTCACTTTTTCATTCCGTTTGCAATAACTCGAAATACTTTTTGAAGACCCCATAATGTATATTCGTTCTGAATCGTCGTAAAATTCAAAGATGATCTATACATGTCTGCCTGTCTGTGGAAAACAAACTACAACCCGCACTTTTAAAGCTAATTGGCTGAAATTATACAGAAACATGTGGTGATGGACTGAAACGTTTGGTATTGAAAATGGGCCAGATCGGTCAAGAGGTAAAAACTTTTCCCACACAAGGAAAATCAACAATCCTAAAAAAACACAATATCTCCTGAAATAATAGAAATTTGACGATGATGTTTATTACATTTGATGTTGGCGTAGATCGAAACACATACCGGGGGAAAATCGTGTGGAGCCACGCCCCTTTTAAAAAAATCGTATTTATGGCCAAAGAATGGACCGAGAGTTATAAAATATTAACAGAATGAAATCATTGATTGGCATATTATTATACACTTTAGTGTGTTAAAAAAGGACAAAAGGGCGTGGCCCCGCCCATAAAACCCTCAACTTTGAAAGGATATATCTCGTGATATAATACCGATATAATTATGAAAGTAGGTATTTATGATGTTGGTATGGAAAGCAACATACCCTTATAGAAAAGGGTCCGGTGCCACGCCCCTTGACAAACTTTTTATATTGGACCGTAGTTCTTGATGAAGGGTTTGTTAGCTTCGGCATGGCCGAAGTTAATTTGTGCACTTGTTCTGAATTTATTTCGAAGTTTTGGCTGAGATTCGATTCGAACTTATGTACCAAAGGGGCTCAAGGAGCGACCCTTATGGTGAAAAAATGGACCACCGGTAAATATGGGCATATGGGTACTCAAATTAAAGCTAGATTTACTACGAGTCTAAATATGGATTTATTTTGAAGATTTGGCAGATATTAAGGTCGGACCAAACGGCCCAAGACAAGGGTCATTTTAATCACGTATTCACGGTGGAGCGTATGTACGCCTTGGTATGAACGAAAAACGACATTTTTACTTGTTTTTTTTTTTATTTATTTATATTTCATTTATATCTGAAACATTGCTACGTATGTGCTGTGTGTGAACTGGAAAAAACTGGTTCCAAATTTTATTATAGATCATCCCATTTTATCAATGCCAAATCGCCTCTTTGTCACCCTAGGCCCTCAAACAATAAAGATATACCAAACAAAAACCATTTTAACTGCGCAGATAAATTTCGCCACCGATATCTTATCTCGCTCGTTGGCTAGAGATAACAAACAATCCATTCTAGACGCTATTTGCCTATAACATTATATTTTTGCGCATACAATTCGAAAGATTTGGCCGTTAGGGTAGCCAAAGTAGCAGCTGCTTTGGACTAACATGGGCCACTGTTAGTCACAGGCTTATCTTTCCTTCACATGCATGTGTGTCGTGCATACATTCAAATGTCTGCCCGTCGATGTTTGTGATGTCCAAGAAAAAATGTCATTGAAGTTTGGAAACTTTTTCGTCTGTTCGATTCTATTATTTTTTCGGAGGTGAAGGGTACCAAAAAAATCGAATTACAATTTAAGGCTAGTGTGTGAAAGTGCCTTGTATTTAATGCGTTTTTCATTCAGATTTAATACATACACGCAGACACATATGGTTGTCTATATGTACACAAATATGACCTAATCAGAAACAAAATCGCTTCATGTTGTACTAGTGAATGAAGACGGACGTTACTTATGACTGGGTGGTGGTGGCGTTATCAAAATGACACACATTTTTGGTTTGTTGTTGTTTACGAATTTCGTCTAAAACCCCGGTACGTAGAAAAAAAATTCGACGTGTTTGAAATCTTTTCTGGGTTATTGTTGCGTGCGGTGTTGTTGTTTTCATTAGCGATTTGTGTTTGTTGTTTTTTGTCGTGGACATGATTTATTAGAATTACTGTTTCCATATTGTGTTTTATTACCTTATGGGAATCGATTGGTGTTCCATTATATGACGTGTTTTTTTGTATTTCGTTTTTTTTTTGTTGGTAACCCCCACCAATGTTTTCATATATGAAATGATAAGAAACAGGGATGCAAAATGAACCCCAACCGGTTTTGAACCGAAGCATTTTATTTTTTTGTCTATGAACCGAACCCTTATTAGAAAAATTGACAAACCGAACCAAGGCCCTAACCGGTTGGGCGGTTCGGTTTATAACAACAGTAAAAACCGATACATCGAAAGCAATTTTTTTTGCACAATTTTCGCATCTATGTGCTTGCTAAGAATTATATTATAAATGTACCTAACATGTTTTTAGTTTTTATATAAATGCCTGAGTTTAATTTCCATTGTTTTATTGTTAATAAAAATAAATAACATCAAATTGTTCCTATTATTGTTAAACTAATTTTGAACCATTGAACCGAACCAGAACCTCGGTTCAAAATTACCTTAAACCCGTTTTTAAAATCGAGCCATTGGTTCAGAACTGCTCTGCACCGCTGAAAGTCCGAAGGCCATTTTGAACAGTGTTTAGAAAAATACTGATTACCTTTAGGGAGAATAAGTTTGGTGACTGTATCAAGATTCTCGTAGAGAAGTGGAAAATTATTATTACTGTAGAAATAGTGTCTTTACCTTTTTGCTAGCGTGAAATGGATGGTGCAGAGTCCCCATAGTATTTATTAAGCTTTTCCTTGGTTTCGCGAAAAAATAATGTTTGATAAGCACTGGAAATTCAGTTCTATTTTGAATAAAATCCACGAGGTTGTATGTTTTGAACAGCTGTTGAACACAAGCTAAATGACAGAATCTCTCAAAATTGACAGTAGTCTATTAACAGATCGTATTTGATTGGAGCAGTGTTGCATTTCATATAAGTACGAAGTTGGAAAAGTCACGGAATCTCAGAACGACGTTGGGCGCCAGCAAATAATAACGCTGGTTTTTAGAAATTATGGCAACATATACATTGATTTGAGGTATATATTTTCGCCTCTCCGTTGGGCTCCAAAAACACCACAAAAAATGTTTAATTTGATAAATATAACTGAAAGGCATTATTTACTATAGAAAATAGAGCCTATTTTTCTGCTAATCATAGACTGACTGAAAACGAGGAATTCGTACCTATAAAGTCTTCTAAAGGAGCAAAATTTTCTCCTAACGACGTTGGGCGTTAGCAAATAATAACTCTGGTTTTTAGAAATTACGGCACCATAGACATTAATTTGCGGTGTATATTTTTGATTCTCCGTTGGGCGCCAAAACCACAAAAAAGGTTTCATTTGTTAAATATAAATATAACTATAGTAAAATTTATTACTATAGAAAACAGAGTATTTTATCTGCTAATCATAGACTGAGTGAAAACAAGGAATTCCTACCTATAAAGTCTTCTAAAGGAGCAAAATTTTCTCAGAACGACGTAGGGCGCCAGAAAATAATAACTCTGGTTTTAAGAAAATATGGTAACTTTGACTTTTTTGAGGTATATATTATTGTCTCCGTTAGTCGCCAAAAAACCAAAAACAATTTTTCATTTGATAACCTTAATTGGAATAATATGTCCAACTGGTAGGAGGCTCTTTTGTGGTGAGCCGTAATTGGCTTACAGTATCTGAAATATGAAATAAATGTAACACAGTTTATATTTTGGTAACCTAGTAATGAGAAGTAACTACTGCAATAGCTTTAGAGATTGCTGAGCAGATTGAGTGTCAGTTTAGGCGCCAGAACACAAAGTCTATGTGCACTCCTAGTATTTTGATGTAACTTCTGCAAAAGCTTTAGCGTTTGCTAAGTAGATTTAGTACCAGTTTGGGCTCCAACACACAAAGTCACTGCTTTCTGGGAATTACGCAAACAGAGACTTCAAGACTTAAATAGTTTCAACTGCACATTGGGCCATATGGAATCTTTAAAGGTTCAGGGGACTCAAATCGAATAATATAAATTATCATCAAATCTTCCTATAATGAGCCGCAATTGACTAACAGTTGAAGTAAGTGTGACTAATTCGCATCAATTTGCTACTGAAAAAATGCTCTTTCTAAAAATAAAATTTATACTGCGACGGTATTTAAGACTCAGAGATATTTTCAACAGCTTCAAAATGTATTCAGGAAACTTATAAACTTTTAAGGTTTTGTTATGATCATTTCTTGTTATTATAAAATCACGTTGGGCGCCAGGATACGATGTCTTCGTATTCTGACATTCAAGAACATAGTATGCTAAAGAATCTTCAGTGGTTCCTACAGAATTCCTTGTTTTTATATTAGGCTTGAGTGTAAGTTTGAAATTTCGGAAGGAAACAAACTTGTTTTAGAACCACATTGGGCCCCAGGAAAAATGCCGCTGGTTTTGGACATATAGAAATATGGCCTTTAATAAATAGCTTCAAGTACTCATTGGGCGCCAAAATTTCATTAGGAATATTTTATTTAATAGCTTTTTGTAAACAAAGATCTGATGAGCCTTAGTAAGCTCACAGCCTCAAGTATTTGAAATAAGTTGAAGTGTGTTAAGTAGATCTAGAATCTCGTTAGTTGCCTAACAGGCAGGTTTCAAATTGCTGCTGTCAGTAAAAAAAAACATGATTATTTCTATAACGAGCATGCAAAAGGTTTGGAATCTCAAACTTAAGATACTTAAAAAGGAGAACAATTGTTTTAAAACCACGTTGGGCGCCAGAAAACAATTCTCTGATTTTGCGAGCCTTAGGTTACTCACAATATAATAAAAATTAAAATGTCTGTGACTCAATCGCTAAAGAAGAGATAGAGGAAGAATAAGAGGAGAGAAAGATTATGTTGAGAAATGAAGAATAATGGGAAGAGTAACTATGTTGTATATCACTCTGAATTATTCTTATTGGCTCTCTTAAACCGGGAAGATTTCTTTATGAGTTTGACGAGGGATTTAGAATTAATATTTTTTAGGCCGTTAAGGTCAATGAAGAGTCGCCACCCTAGGTTGACGAAACGATACTTTTGCAGGAACATAGCAAGTACTGCACTGAAACCTCTTCCTGTACAATAAAGCCACCTGTGAAAATATTGAGTTTGCTCTTACCGAGGTAAAGCAGGCCAAAAAGTTCTAGCAACCCTGCAATTCTATGAAAGATCACTTCATTCTCCAAAATCATCTCAAAAACTGTTATTCTTGTAATTTTTCTTGTTTGAGCGGTTTTTATTTTGCATTCTACATCAGTGCATAAATAACGAATTTCTATTCGCATTTTTATGGAATTAAGAGAGAACAATTGACTTACGGGTTTCCTTGGCCGACGGACCATAGCGACAGTTATGCCATGTCTTTCTTTCTTACATTTTCAGATATTTGCTGTTGCTGTATGGGAGTTTGTGGACAAATTTTTTTCTCAGGGTTTACATATTTGGATACATAAAAATAAATAAATTAAGCTCCCCCTCTTCGGCTGCACAGGCACTGATTTAGGTTTTTTATGATTTTATATTTTTGGATATCCCTATATCTGTGTTTTTTTGGTTAGGAGCAGAAGGAAAGAACCCTTTGTAGGAAGCCGGATTTTCTTCATCCTCTTTATATTTCTTGACATTGTCTGTGTCATTATTACGGATTTTTGTTTTAAGTTTTTGGGCTTTGTATCATTCGTTTTTTTCGTTTTCGACTATTTGTGGTAGAAATCTCGGTTTTATGATGTTGATTGTGGGATATTTATGGTTTTTGCTTATGTCATGTTTTCAGTATTTGTGGCAAGTTATTAAGTGCACAATTTGGATAACTTTTTAGTTCAGAAAGACTCAAATGTAAATTGCTCAAAAAATTATATGTTTTGCTGAAGAAAAATATTTCACATGAAAATGAAAAAATTTTAAGTTCTTTAGGAAAATCATTTTTTTTTTAATTTAACAAAATGTCTACTTTTCAAAATTTCCAATTCGTTATCATTTGGGACCAGATCGAAAATAAGTATTTTAAAATCTTTTCCAGCAAAAAGGGTTCTTTTTTCATCAAATTTGCGGTCTCAAATAACAAACATTTCACCGCAGCTCGTTTATTTTTGTGGTATTGTCATTGTACGAGTAGAATCACTGTCATCTAAAAATAATGATTTAACATCTCTAATGACATAATCATTGTCTAAATTCGATAATAATTACTCATCATAACCTCATACTGTGGTGTATCTACACTAGCATGTGTAAGGGGAAGAAATCCATATACAATTTTGTTTCTGTACTCGTATTTGATTTCCACTTTTGGAAAGGGAAAAGAAAAACTTCTATCAATTACACATGACATGTTCTCCCACGACGTCTATGGTTTATTTTCTATTACGAATTCCATATGGAGAAATATTGAATATGTGTCAATACGCTTTATTATTATTATTACTCGTTTGGGCCACGTAATCACACAAAAATACACCGAAAATATCTCAGACTCGTGTGGATAATTTAGAAATAATGTGTAATGTCAAAATAAAAAAAAAAAATTATAAAAGTGAAATACTTAACTGGCGCCCAACGTCAAGCAAAAGCCACTGATACGAAGTATTGAGTGTGGAAACTTTTTAATACTTGTAGTAATGGCTTAAAATCATAATTAATTATCAAAGAAAACACTGTTCTTAAAAAAATGTTATTAGCTGGCGCCCAACGTAAATGTAATCAACCTTCTAGTTTTTTTAGAAGATAGCCAATCTGAAGTGCGACAAAAAACACTGTACTTAAAAAAAGGTCATTAGCTGGCGCCCAACGTGAATATAATCAACCTTCTAGTTTTTTTTAGAAGATAGCCAATCTGAAGTGCGACAAAAAACACTGTACTTAAAAAAGGCTATTAGCTGGCGCCCAACGTGAATATCATCAACCTTTTGGTTGTTTTCAGAAGATAGCCAATCTGAAGTTCGACAAACTTTTGCATTTCAGGGCAACATTTTAAAATCTTCCTCTGAAATTATTTTTCTATAGTTTTGGTCTAATGTTGTTTTAAATTTCGAAATTCATATGGAGAAATTTTGAATAGGAGGTGTACAATACGCTCTTCTATGCAAACAAATAACAATAAATAAAACATTGAAGACCTCCGACACTTTTTTAAAAATTTAGAAATTGTGTATTTAAAAATTTAGCTTAAAAGTTAAAGAACGGCTTTATTTTATCTTTAACTTTTTTAAAAATTTAGAAATTGTGTATTTAAAAATTTAGCTTAAAAGTTAAAGAACGGCTTTATTTTATCTTTAACTTTTTTAAAAATTTAGAAATTGTGTATTTAAAAATTTAGCTTAAAAGTTAAAGAACGGCTTTATTTTATCTTTAACTTAAAACTTAAAATGTAAAATACTGTTAAATTACTATATGTGACGCGAAAAATAGAAAGGGACCTAAGAATAAAAACCAGTTTTGTTCAGGAGAGCCATTTTAAAGATTTAAATACGTGTATCTTTGGTGTACCATCACTTTCATTTAACGCGCATATCTCTGGGAGGGAACACTTTTGGGGCATGGGATCGGTCTCATTCGATGCTCAGATGTTGTCCACATCAAAAAAAGAGAAAATTGATTTTTGTTTACCCTTAGGTCCCTTTCTCTATGCGCTGTCACATTTGCAGTCAAATAACTTACTGGCGCCCAATGCGGAGTGAAAGTAAATGTCGTTGATTCAGAGCACTGCAAACAAATATGGTTAGTTGCTCTTGGCGCCCAACGTGATATATTATATTATTCGTCTGACTTTTTTTTTAAAGAATTTTTCAATCTGAGGTGCAAAATTTTGAAAATCAAGACAACAATTTGAAGACACTAGGAAATTAGCTTTGATACTTTTTGTGCCCTTAAGATGTTCAATTATATTTTTCTTTTCTTTTATATGCAAATAACGTTATATAAAAATACTAAAAACATCCCAGACCTAGTTAAAAATTAAAAAAACGGCGTATAATTTTCAAATATCAGTTACCATCTAACTTTAATGTATAATAGTGTGAAACTACTATGTGCAGTGAAATACCTAACTGGTGCCCAATGTGGAGTACAAATAAATGTGTCAGAGCACTGAATAAAAATGGTTGGCTGCTCTTGGCGCCCAACGTAAACAAAAGTCAACTATTTTTATTTCTTTTATGTACGGATGGTGTTGTTTATTCAAATCTTTTAGTGAACATAAGCAATACTAGTCAGAGCTTGACCATTAAATGTAGTAGCTGAGTAGGTATCATATCTGAGTACAGATGAAGAATTATTTAGTTCGATACTAAAGTCAACATTTTTCGATAAAAAGTTTTTTGTACCAAAAGTTAAAGATTCTATTTTTTTTAAATGTATTGTGTCATATAACAATCATTAAAACAGGCTGAAATAATTTCTATATTCCCTTTTATTTTTTTTCGATGGGGTTCTTTTAAAAAATGCCTTTTTTTCGTACTTTCAGAAGACTTTTTGCAGACCTGCTAAGAGAAGCGAGATGTGCCGTTCTATATACATATTTAATTAAAATGAGAAGTGAATTTAACTTAAGGACCTTCTGACAGCCTTCGCATGCTAGCAAAGCCTTTGGTTTTGCTTCTGGGCAATCTTTAAAAAGTTTTTATAAGTATGAGACATTGAATTAAGAATTATAATTGGTATCAAAAAAAAAATTCATTTTAATTTAATCACAAAAGACAAGTTTTTTACAAAATGGCAAATATGTTTTTTTAATAATCTAAGCAGCATACACGGCTGCTTTCGGTCTATCCCACTCTCCTAATCTCTTGCATAAGACATGAATAAAAGGTTTTCATTTTTTTATAAAAAATATGTTTATTTCACAATAATTTTTTTTCTCTGTGTATGCTGCTTTCGGTCTATTCCATTCTCTTAGTCTCTCGCTTAGGGATGGATAAAACTTTTTCATTTATTTATTTATTTATTTATTTTATTTATATGTTGTGCCTCTACACACTTAAGGTTTCCATATGAGGTACACGCACATAAGTAGTTTTCGTTTTTTGTTTTAAATTCTCCCTTTAATTCAAGGTTAAGATTAACTACACTCCAACAGTCTCAAACACATGCAGTCAGCCAAGAACTTCACATTCTCTGCAGTATTTACTGTATGTATTATTCATTCTTTTCAAGAGCTTCTTCCATTATGGTTTTTTTTTGTTTTCTTTAAAGAAGAAGGCAAAAAGCAGAGAAACTGTGAAAGAAAAACAATACATTCTTCTCGGGATTCTATACAAAGAATTCCGTTGCTTGGATATTTCGTGTAGGCACTACGGTCGAAGGATGGTATCTCGCAGCGCGACATTCGAATGAAGGAGGGGTATAAAATAAGCAAATTAAATGAATATTTGCCATGATTATCTTCATTTCTTCGTTTCCCTTTCCCTTTGGCACAACACTTGGATGGAATCCTCCGGAAGATGCCTACTTAAATGCAAGACAATGGAGATATTGTGGACGTTGTGAAATATTTATGCTTAAAACGGAACACTTGATTAAAATCGCATATTTTAATTAAGCGTTTTTTTTCAATTGGGATTTTGGGTTGGTTTGTTTGTAAGTATTTTTAAAAAGTAGTGGTCTGAGGATATGGGGATTTAAGTTCTGCAATGCCATGGGAATAACAGTTGGAAGTATTCATGTTCAGAGCGGTTTTAAAATGTTAACAAAAGAAAACTTGATCTGAACACAAAATGAATACATTGAATGAATACTTTTTTTTATCAAATTTAAATCGCTTAATTACTAAGTTATTAAACAACTCAAAAAATAAGTGATAAAATAATTTTTTTTTAATTATTACAAACTTTAATTTCCCATCATCCCATTAAAGAACAAAGTGGGAACTTCTCTGGAATCAGTAAGCTGGGTACGTTTTAAATCTGTCATGAAATTTAATCAAACTAACTTACGGTATCTGTTAGTTAGGGAAAGAAACCTTTTTGAACTTTTTCGAAGAATCTCTAAAATTCAGGGGGAAAATCCCACAAAATTTTCAGATTTTTCGCGGCCCAGTAAGGATTTTTTAGAAAATTATCAGCGAAATAAATTGTCAATTGATCACCTGTATTGCTAAGAGGGCCCTAGGGAGCCCGTATATTATTAAACAACTAAAAAAATAAATAAATGATAAAAAAAATTATATGTTTAAATTTTTACAAACTTAAATTTCCCATCATCCCATTAAAGAACAAAGGGGGAACTTCTCTGGAATCAGTAAGCTGTGCACGATTTAAATCAGAAATTTAATCAAGCTAGCGTACGATTTCTTTTAATTAAGGAAAGAAACGTTTGTTAGATACTTTTTAGAAAAATCCCACAATTCCTAAAATTCAGGGGAAAAATCCCACAAATGGATTTTTTTTAAAAATAACCGCCTTTCGTCAGATTTTGTCGCGGCCCAGTAAGGATTTTTTGGGAAATTAGCAGCGTTATCGGCACGTAAGAAAACAATTGTCAATTGAGAACCCATATGCCCACTGTTGAGGGGAGCCCGTATATTCGGGCCTAGGGAGCCCGTATATTCGGGCCAAAATTTATAAAACAAACGAGCTAAACATATGTGCATGTACGGTACGGCACACAAGTTGACATAGTCAACTTAACTCTTTTTACAACACACACACGTTGTAAAAGAAATCTATTGATGGCTCTCGATGTGGAGTCTCTTTAGAGGTGGCAAGAGTGAGTTGTATTTTCGTGGGCAATTGTGTGAAGAAAACTTGAAAAGTAAGGTTTCAACAGTAGTTCTCATTCGTTTGGGGAGAGCCTGGCCTTATAGAGTTCGGTTTTACTTTCAACAATTGCAGCAAGGCTTTCTGAAGAGGGTTGTCACGGACCCGAAATCATGATAAAAGTAGTGTGCAGCCCCGAAAATCAATGTCACTTTGCCATTTTGTTAAAAACTTGTTTTCAATTTAAATATAGAAGCAAGAGGGTTGAGCCGGTTTAATCCCTGTTCAATGTGCAAATTTTTAACATTTAAAGCATATTTAGATAAGTAAGAAAATTCAGAGTAACCATATGTTGATGTTCGCAGGCTTCTAATTTTCGGCACTCTACGGACCTTTGTCCTATGTGCTAGAACCTCAAATATAGTAGAATCGTAGAATTAATGTTGTTTTCGAATTCGTGACGAAAGTTTTTGTTGTTTTTTGACGCCCATATTTCCATAGTTGAAGGACGCCTATGGGCAAGTCCAAATGCAAAATTGGCCCAATTCTTAATCTACACCCAGAAAAAAATATTGTTACCATATGGTCACGACAACAATAATCTGTTATTTGCAATTAAAGTATGTTAGTCGCCGCCATAGTATTTAGTTTGTTTTTTGGCAATAGTATGGTTGCGGCAATTGTAACAATAGTATAATTGCCAAATGTAATAATGAAAAATACAAAAATTCGTTGAGCATGGTTTCGGAAGCTATTTGCTCATTTTCGAAAAAAAATGGACCAATGATGCCGCTAGCCCAAAATCCTTCTCAATAGTCACGTGTGGGTTCTCTGAACCATAGCCACTGACATAGCCACCGTGATGAAAATAAGCTTTATCTGAAAACACGATTTTTCGGTCAAATTCTTTATCTTCTGCTAAACAATTTTCGGCCCATTAGGCGAAGCGAAAACGCATCAGACGGTGTTTACATCTTTAAATGACAAAGTACAGCCTTTCCAATAAAACCAGAAACCTGAAAAAATTATCAGTACTTTTTTTTATAGCCAATTGGAATTTTTACTGGTCTACCCTATATTTCGATTTAGATTTGTGAGAATATTTCACTGTTCCTGGATACCCATATGTCCCCAAACTATAGGGGACGGTTTTTGAGGCCCAGGGCTTAATGACTACGCCTATATGTGACGCGCAAAATAGAAAGGGACCTAAGGTTAAAAACCAGTTTTGTTCAGGAGACCCATTTTAAAGAGTAGATCCCTTTCTATTTGCGCTTAGAATCGTCGACTTCACTTTCATAAAACGCGCATATCTCTGGGAGGGAACACTTTTGGGGCATTGGATCGGTCTCATTCGATGCTCAGATGTTGTCCACATCAAAAAAAGAAAAAAAATGAAAATTGATTTTTTTTACCCTTAGGTCCCTTTCTCTATGCGCTGTCACATAGTGTAAAGAATCTATGAAAAATGATTTAAATTTCATAGCAAAAATTTAATAAAATTAAAACTTTCATCAGGACATATTCTTGTCCCTCAAAGTGGAACTTTTCCCATCTTTCCCCCTTTGGTCAAATTTTAGTACCAACCCATGGTGGACTATAAAACATATATCTGGTAAGTTAAAAGACTTGCTTCTTTCGTTTGTTCTGAATCGTGTCTTTAACAGAAGGACATGGATCGATCGTCTTGCAATTTTTTAACGACCAGTTATACAGGGTGATTCGTTCACGACAGTACAAATTTCACCAGCGTATTTCTTGGCTCATTTCATAAAAATATGTCCATATACGACCATGCCGGAAAATGCAATGGCAGCGGTTTGAACTTTTTCGAATTAGCAGTCGGAGGGTACTAGGGTAAAATTGCTAAGTTTTGAACCAGTGGTCGGTTTCTCTTAACTTTTCAAAATTACCTAAACGAAGCCATCCTATCGTGGTGAGTAGAATTGTCGAAGTATAATTGTTTGTGTATCTTATGTCAATTTTCTCTTTAAATGTTACAATATTTTTAAAACCTCGCTGTGTCTAAGCAACCATTGACCTTTAAAAAACAACCTTCATTTGTATTTTTTTTTAATTGAATTAAATGTTCAAATTTGACATTTTCCTGAAAGCTTTAACTTTTTGACATTTTCTAAAATGAAAATTGGCCTTTGCACAATTTAGCTTGGAAAAAAAATAAAACAATCTGTAGAACTTTTTTCTTTCATGAATTTCAAAAGGTTTTTTTTTCAATCCCCCTCTCTTTAATTATGCAAAACTCATTTGTTGTTTTCTGGTTATGTTTTGCAAAACTGCAGCATTTAAGTTGCTTTCGAAAACATAATTGACTATTAATGATTAACAGTTTAGAACGATTTAGAAGAACAACAACATGCATACTAACTAAGATTTATCAAAAGAATTGATGTATAACTTCGTTTTAGAAAAACATCATTAATTGCAGCAGGTGGTTGGTTGGTTGGTGATCCAACAAATACGAATCCAGCCATAATGCCAACAACAAAAAGCGGCTCGTTCAAAACTGCCCACAACATGAGAACCAGAATTCTCGGTCGATTTTTTCATCTGTTTCTTCTGCGTCTTCAGCTCGTACTTTAATAAATTATGCAAATATTCTGGTCTGAACTAGATTTTCAACTATGTGCTGCTGTGCTGGCTTTAAGATCTTTTTTTTTTCGTTCTCTATCATATGGCTTAACATGTTCTGGTCCGCATTTATATGTTGTTGGTAAGGCAGAATACAAAAAAAAAAAACGAATCACTTAAAACAGCAGCAGCAACTGCTTAAAACAACCTGTTTATGGTTTGGACCCGCCAACCAAGCAGCCAACCTAACCAACCGTACAACTTAGAATTTTGTTTTTCCTTCTTTTAAATCGAGAAAAAAAGACTCTGGGATGCCAAACAAGTCTTAACATTTCAGAGTATGTGTGATTGGCTTGTTTTGACCGGGACTGTTCAGACCATGTTGCGGTTGGTAGTGTTGGTGATGTTATTTATCGGAGTTTTTTTGTTTCTTCCCCCCTAAAAAAAGGCAGGTTAAATGGGCTTTGCTGACGCTGTCATTGTTGCGTCTTGCCTATACACGATAGCCAGTCAAAGCAACAACACTAGTATGAACAGCAGCAACATGAGCCATGGAGTCGAAACAACGGATACTATTGTATAATGTTATTGTCTGAAATCAAAGTCCAGCCGTGATTGAAAGCCAAGATGTTGTAACCCGAAGCAAAGCAGGCAACCGTCCATACATGAGATTTCAGCGTTTCGTTGTTATTGTCAGTTTTTGTTCTGTCGTCTGTCCGTCGCTCTGTCTATCTTTTCCTACCTACTATTCCACCTCAATGCATGCGTTGGCTGGTTGATGCTGTGGTTATTCGGTTTTGTTGCTGCTGTTGGTGTCGGTGGCAGTGCCTCTGTTCCCTCCGGTCTGGTTCTAAACTGGTGACACCAGCACTTCAATACATAAGTACCAGTGGCGAGAAGTACATAGGAAATGCTTTGCAAGCAGTAATTGTAAGCGGTTTATATGGCAAAAGCTTATTTCCTTTGCTTTCGACCACAAATATTCGGGTATTTGGGCATGAGAGACAGTCGAGGAGACATGAGTGGATTGGTTTAAGACACTACAAGAAATGTAGCTCGTTGGTGGAAAGATACTTTTTTTAATAAGCCCACCTTGAGTCATGTGTGGCATGCAATCGTAGAAAGGCAGTGGTTTTGCGTGGTGGGCTTAAGTATTAAGAATATAATTAAAATCAAATACTTGTGTAATTGAAAAAATAATTTATTAATTTTGTAAATAATATTGAATATATTTAAATTTTTTCAAAACGAATCCTTGTTTCTTATAAAAACCAATTATATCTGGCGCCCAACGTTAAAGATGCTCAGCGTGCTAAAAAAATTATCAGAACAGAGTTTTTTTTATTTGTTCTGAAAATTAACTTTATAAAATGTAGATGAACTGTACCATTAGATTGTTTCAGCTAACTATGAAGACTTTTAAAATAATTTCCTTGTCCTCACAGAAATATCAGATAATGTCTGGCGCCCAACTTTATGAATAAATATATTTATTATTTTTTTAAATAATATTGACTATTTATAGTTTTCCATAACTAATTTTAGTTCTTTATGAAGGCGGACCAAATAGTTTCCTTAAGAGTCAAATATAAGCTATATCATAATATACCTGGCGCCCAACGTTGAGTACCTTGAATATTAAAAAATAACATCAGAACTGAGTTTTAGATTTGTTCTAAAGATGTACTGAATAAAATGCTGAGGAACCGTACCATCAGTTAGTTACTTAGGATCACAGAAATATTTGCTATTGTCTGGCGCCCAACGTAATTGTTAAAACTATTAATTATTTTTTTAAATATATTTAAATGTTCGTTTTTTTGTTATTTATTCGGTCTTTTATCATGATTATGACATGAGCAGTTTATATTTAAATTTTCTAAAACTAATCTCAGTTCGTTATGAAAACCAACAAAATAATTTCCTTAGGGGCAGATTAGATCTATATTAGATTATACTTGGCGCCCAACGTTAAGTATCTTCAGTGTAATAAAATCATCAGAACTAATGTTTTAGATTTTTTCTAAAGATGTTTCTGAATAAAATATTGATTATCCGTAGCATTAGTTATTTTTTAACGCCAAACGTAGCCTTTATCAGTTAATTAATATATTTTGGATCACAGAAATATCAGTTGGCTATGAGGAGCTTCGAAATATTTTCTTTTGGACCACTGAAGTATGAGACCATATCTGGCGCCCACCGTAATTAATAAATAAATTTATTATATTTTAAATAATATTTAATTATTTTAATTTTTCTAAAACTAATCTTTGTTTATAATGAAGACCTGCAAAAGAACTTCCTCAGGGGTCAGATTTTATCTACATCAAATTATATCTGGCGCCCAACGTTGAGAATCTTGAATATGAAAAAATTATCATTAGATTTGTTCTAAAGATAAACCAAATAAAATGCTGATTAACCGTACCATCAGTTAGTTCTAGGCGCCTAACGTTGCTAATATCAGTTAAATGGGAAGACCTTCAAATTAATATCTTTTGGAAAATCAGATCATATCTGGCACCTAACGTCATTGCTAAATAATTTTTTTTTTATTTTTTAAAGATTATTGAATATATTTTAATTGTTCTAAAACTAATCTTTGTTCGTTGTTTATATCAATATCAAATTATATCCGGCGCCCAACGTTGAGTATCTTGAGTATGATAACAATTATCAGAAGTGAGTTTTAGATTTGTTCTAAAGATAGTTGCTAACTTCAGTTCAAATGACCTTCAAAATAGTTTTCTTAGGATCACAGATTATGATCAGATGATTTTTAAATATTTTTTTAGAATCACAGAATATCAGATAATGGTCTGATGATCTGATAACCTTTAAAATAATTTTCTAAGGATCACAGAAACATCAGATATTGACTGTAGCCCAACATAAACATAAGATTAATTTTTTAAAAAAAAACCTATCTCAGTTCATTATGAACAAGGTAATTTCCTAGGGGTTAGATTATATCTGGCGCCCAACGTTGAACACCTCGAATATCAGAATTGAGTTTTAGAATTGTTCTAAAGATGAACTAAATACAATGTTGTGAACAAGTGCCATCAGATAGTTGCTGGCGCCCAACGTTGTTAATTTTAGCTTATTATGAAAACCTTCAAAGTAATTTTCTTTTTATGAAGCAGAAATATCATCTAAAATTGCGTACCTCGAACATACAAAAACTTTTAACATAAATGGTTTTTCTATTCTTTGTGAAGAAAGACAAAATAAAATCTGATGGACCGTACTATCAGTTCGTTTCTGGCGCCCAACGTTAACAAACTCTGTTTCTTAGGAAGACCAACAAAAAAATTTCGTTAGTTTAATAAGGATATCTTTTTGCGTATTTTGAATATTATAAAATCTATCACAAATGCATTTAACGTTGGCTATCAAGAAGGTACGGATTAAAATATTTCTGGCGCTCAACGCAAAGTGCTTAAAAATAATATTTTGCAAAAAAGTCTATAATTTCTGTTGTGTTTGTCTTAAATTCAAATAAAGGGCATTGAAGTTTACAGGAAAGTTATTATTAGACTTCTAGTATTATGAGTATAGGAAAGGCAGAGAGTTTCAAAATCGCCAATAAATATAAAAAAATATTTTAAACTGAGAAAGAGATCTAAAAAGAAATTAAAACGGTTTTAAGTCATTCTCAGTAGGTCATTACTTTTTAAACAGAATTCATGCTAAGCATAATGAGATGCCATAACTTGGAAATGCAAATGGCAATGTGTTGTGTTTTAGTTCGGTTAGTTTGTCAGTAGAACCAATTTTCTGACAAGTATAAAAAACCCAACATTTTACACGTAAGTGTTATAAAATCCGACATCACTATGAAATCACCCTGTATAATTATAAACAATTCAAATCATAGCTAGCTTAAACTAATTTCTAAAGCTTTGATAGATTCGATTAGAAAAAAAACAAAGCCAAAATGTCATAAAGGCGGAAATTTAACTAGTTTACACCTTAAAGCGTAGTTAATAAAATTTAAATAGCTAAAAACTTAATTTGATCATTTATAAGCAGCGCCATTAATATGTTTTTAGATGGAAATTCAAATAGCAATCCATTTCAAGAAATGCAATCGCATAGAATGTCAATAAATTCATATTATGTTCCATAAACTTTTTTGGCCATACGTTACTGATCGATAGTTTCTGTCTATTCGGTGGGCTCTCGAAATATGCAAAAGTCTATTTTTTGGTTCGTCTACCAAAGATAAAACTTTGCACGTTTATTTATATCACTTTATATATTTTGTCGTTAATAATTTAAAAACTCTGATTTCAAATGCAGTATGGCAAATTTCTTAAAGAATCTTTCACACCGCCTGTCTTGAATATTTCTAACAGACAGACGGTAATAAATTTTGAAATTCCACATTTCCTCTTTTTGTGTGTTTGCGCCACTCCGCCATTCGCATATGCAGCGCGAGAGAAATAACAAAATAATAATAAACATAAATAAATAATTGCTTAAAATATGCAATTAAATGTTGAATATTAAATTACAATAAATAAAAAATATATATGAAAAAAAATGCAAACAAAGTCATCTGTCTGTTCTGTACAATAGACATGTTTTTTGTGTACATACATATGTGAGTGCGAGTGTATAATCACAATCAATTTGTTGCACATAGAAACAGATGCAGACAGACAGGCGTACAAACACCGATACAAATTTTCCAACACATTTTTATTTTAGATAAAATGTCACAGTGCCGAGTAGGGAGCAGGCCTTATTTCGTATTTCAGACAGTAAGGCCTTCTTTATAAAGACTTTGTGAGGCCTACAAACAGGTATTCTTGTTTAAAAAGTCAGACCCGTCTATATTGAAAAAGTAATGCCTCTGTTCAAAAATCACCACCTCTAAACGCCTATTTCCTTCGCAGGGGAAATGATCAGTTCTGGCTTTTCCAAAAATTGGGCCCCCTAAACTTCTTATTTCGCTGCTGCGATAAAATATTATATTTCTATGATTGTATGTGTGATGTTGCACGTTGGTGTAAGGGATATATAATAAAATTTTGATTTATTATGGCCCCCAGAGAGTTTTATTACGGTAATGGGAAACCATAAACATATGCTGCCTGGTCCGCTGCTATGGTCACATCAGAAAAATACTGAAAAAAAAACGTTTATATAGACACCCATATTTATATGCTCAGTAATAAAAAATGCGATATGTGTGTAGGTCTAAACAAATAAATGGAGATATACGAAAACAAAAATTTAAACGATGCATTGTTGATTTCAGCAGTCACAGCAACTGCAACTAAGAATTTATGAATACAATTTTTTAAATAGAGCCAAAAAGAATAAATCTATGGTTTATTAAAAAATGTATAGAATTTCAAAAAAGTTCAATTAATTTAAATTGGGAATGTGTCGCTTCGTGTTTATAGACACCTGGGCGCTTGAGGATCCACTTATTCTAAGCGAGATAAAATTTCACGCAGCAAGGCACGCTTTACCCTTGGAAATCATGAAGAAATTTTACTAAGAATTTTGTGTCGTAATTCGAAATTTTGTTGAAATTTTTTATATAAAATTTTGTTGACATTTTTTACATAAAATTTTGTTGAAATTTTTTATTTAAAATTTTGTTGAAATTTTTTATATAAAATTTTGTTGAAATTTTTTATATAAAATTTTGTTGAAATTTTTTATATAAAATTTTGTTGAAATTTTTTATATAAAATTTTGTTGAAATTTTTTTTATAAAAGTTTGTTGAAATTTTTTATTGAAAATTTGGCGAAATTTTTTGTAGAAATTTTTTATAGAAAATTATGTCGAAATTTTTTATAGAAAATTTTTGTAGAAATTTTTTATAGAAAATTATGTCGAAATTTTTTATAGAAAATTTTTGTAGAAATTTTTTATAGAAAATTATTTCGAAATTTTTTACAGAAAATTTTTGTAGAAATTTTTTATAGAAAATTATGTCGAAATTGTTTATAAAAATTATGTCGAAATTTTTTATAGAAAAGGTCGAAATTTTTTATAGAAAATGTTTTTTTTTATAGAAACTGTTGATTTTTAAAAACAGTTGATTTTTTATAGAAAATGTTGTAGAAATTTTTTATAGAAAATGTCGAAATTTTTTATAGAAAATTTTGTCGAAATTTTTTATAGAAAATGTCGAATTTTTATTTTATAGAAAATGTTGTAGACATTTTTATAGAAAATGTTGTAGACATTTTTTATAGAAAATGTTGTAGACATTTTTGTTGTCGAAATTTTTTATAGATAATGTCGAATTTTTATTTTATAGAAAATGTTGTAGACATTTTTTATAGAAAATGTTGTAGAAATTTTTTATAGAAAATGTTGTAGAAATTTTTTATAGAAAATGTTGTAGAGTTTTTTTAAAAAAAATGTAGAAATTTTTTATAGAAAATTTTGTCGATTTTTTTTATAGAAAACTTTGTCGAAATTTTTTTTAAAAAAAATCTGTAGAATAGTTTTTAAAAAAATTTTGGGTAGAAAATTTATGCGAAATTTGTTATAAAAAATAAAGATACGAGTACAATTTTTTCTTAGAAAATCTCGATTTTTTAACGAAAATTTTATGGAAATAAATAAAAATATAAGACGAAATTTTTTTATAGAAAATTTCATCGAAACGGAAAATGTCGAATTACTTTTTTTAAAAAAAAATAATTTTTTTTAAAACTTTTTTATAGAAAACTATCGATTTTTTTTGAAATTTCGTCAAAATCGTTATTAGACATTTTGTGATAGTAAATTTGGTCGAAGTTCTTTTGTAAAAATATTATTCGAAATTCATAGATTAAAATTTCGTCAAAATTCATTTATAGGAATTTAATCATGGAGAATTTTTGTACTTTTTTTAAAAAGTTCCGCTGATTATTTGCAATAGAAATTTTCTTTGAAATTTGTTTATGTTGCTTTAAAAACTTCTCTTTAAAAACAGTTGATGAAATTTTTCGTCGAAATTTTATAAATGTTTTATAATAAATTAATGCGATTGAACTTTTTTATTTTACAGGAATTTTCTATTTTTTTACTTTTAAAAAAAAAATTGTATGCGTTTTTTAAGAACAATTTGTCAAAACAGAATTTTTATTGATAATTTTGTCGAAACAGCTGTGCAGTCAGCCAGGCAACCAAGCCAATACATTTCATTAATTTTTTACGTTGATTTTAAAAAAGAAACAATAAAAAAGTCTCGAACCAGAATAAAAACTGTTCAAGACATAATGAAAATTTTTTATATAAAATTGTAAACTTTTTTATAAAATTATTATTTTTTGAAAGAAAATTAAAATGTCACTTATATTAATTTTTTCGTCCTCTTAAATTGAAAATTTTATAAATTGTAAAAAAAATTTCAAAATTGTACAGAAAGTTTTATTAATTGTAAAGAAAATTTTTAAAATGCAAAGAAAATTTTGTAAATTTTAAAGAAAATTTTATAAATTTTAAAGAAAATTTTTAGTTTTTTTTAATAAGAATTTCCTGTTTTCGGAACAATTTTTTGCCAAATTTTTAAAATTTTAATCGTAACTTTTTGATTAGAAATTTCTGTATTATTCCTTTTGTTTGAGCTGAACCTCTCAGCTCTCTCCGTCGGCCAACACAACAAAAAATATTATCGTTTGAGTGGGAGATTAAAGAAATGTACTTCGCTTCAAAAACCAGTTAAACTTTATGTGTTTTAATAGAAATGGTAATAAAAATTATGTAGGTAGGTCATTTGAAAAGGTTTACTCCCTGTCCGACCCGGTTTACCCACTTAAGAAGTCATAATCGATAGCCCCGTTTGTCATTAATTACTGAGTGCATGACGACATAGAGCCAGACAATGAATGCCAGCCATGGTACGTAACGATTAACATCAAATGTCCCCTATTTTAGGAAATTCTTGAAACCAAACTGCTGCCATTAAGTTTTGACTGAGAACATGTTTCTTAGTTTCTAACTTGACCCCTATTTTTAATGAATGAATGAATGAATGAATGACTGAGTGTTTGAATGAAAACAAAAAGTTGTTTATTGAATTGTCTCAACCTACACCCACCCACATACAACAAAAATTCAAAAGCAACCGATAGAAAACCAAGAAACCGAAACCTACTTTAGGACGCCTACAACTAGCGCTTACATTTAGTTCGATTAAATTAAATACTTAATGATTTTTCAATTGTCAACATAAATCAGACAATCAGACAGCGCCGACAGTTTTATTGGCTTTGGAAACAATTGAAAACCCGACCTAAAAAAAGTATCAACCAGCCAGCCATTGACGACAATAGAAATTAAGACCGGCTCAAATTCCGAACATATGTCACAAAAAGCAAATAAAACAATTTATATGAAAATGAGCGAATCACACACCGACACGGCTAAAGTCGTTAAGACGAAACTTCCGGTTAGGGGCTAAATGCATAAATTTTTCATACAAAAATATTAAAGATTGTCATAAGGTCTAAAAATTGACAAAAAAAATTTAGAATTTGTCTTTTTTTTGGGACTGGAAGGAAACCTAAATGTATTTTGTAGAATCTTATTAGAGGCTCAATATTTTTTTAAGTCAAAATATAGAATTTGGTATTTTTTGAGACTGAAAGAAAAAAAAATTAATTTCATAGAATCTTTATAGAGGCTAAATTTTTTAAAAACAGACACCACACTTTTTAATATTTTTTCTTTCATCCAATGATTTCTATTTCATGTATATGGCACATGTTTTTCATTTAGTGTTTTGGAAATATAGCAGAAATTTTGGAATCAAACTAAATTTCTATGAAATCATAATTTTTTTTTTCGTGTAGTTTCGCTAAAATATTCCATTTGTCATAAAATTTTGACGTTGCGGTGAAAGTTTTCTTTTTTCGAAAATATTTTATGTTCATTATATGTCATTTTTTGATTTTTTTTGCAGTATATAGTTGTTGTTTATTTGTCATTTTGTGAAAACATTTGTTTTATAAAAATGCACTTAACTAAAGTACCCGGTACCAGCTACAACAGCCGCAGTGGTTTGGGCATATTTTATTTTATATGCCTGCCTGCAGCCTGCCTGCCTTCATGTGTAATCATCGTTTTAAGCTGACACGCTGCATAAACAAAACGCATGAGTAGTTTATGTTTGTGCGCGTTCGTTCGTTCACTTGTTTTCTAGTTCACATGGTAAACGAAGGAAAGAAAGAAAAACTGCCAGGAATGAAATTAATCATTGCAACAATAAACATGAATTAAAGTAAATTAACTTTGGCCAATGACAGGCCGCTGAGTAAGTGACGTCTGTCTGTGAGTTGCATGAATTATATTGCACAGTTTTTCGTTGGATTCGGTTGGTTTTTTGTTTGGTTCGATTCGGTTGCACCACCACAAGCGCCCCTTGAAACATTTTGTGGAGCAACATGATATGTGGCCGTTTTGTGAGTCAGATTTTTTGAATTTGACATCTTAATGGTGAAATATGCTAAGTCGACTAAATGTGTTTTTAAAGGAATTTGTATATTGATTTATGTTTATTTGTTTTGAACTTTATGCATTTTTGTGTATTCATTTAATTATTTTAATCGAAATATACCAACAGTCACTATTTGAGCTTTGGCAACCCTAGCTTTAGTAAGGTTCTAGCAAACTGTTTAATTGAAAAGTGTAACATTTTTGACCTGACCTGGCCCATACTAGACAACAACATGTTTGTACAATCAAGTGATTGTACCAGCCGTTTGATTTTATAGCGAGCACAATACTAGAAAAATTTCACGAAATTCCACAAATGAAGATCTATTTAATATATTATTCGCAACGTCAGAACCGTTCATCTCTAGTATTCGCAATCATTGGAAAGTGGAACATCGGGATTTAGATGAAGAAGCCAAAAAACTACTAAAGAACAGAAAAAGCACAGAACAAAATATGGAATATTTGCAATCAGTATTTGAGTCAAATGAATAATAATTATAATTGCCTTTCATTGTTATTTAAGTACGAAAAACATAGTACTAGTAAAAAATAATAATAAACAGAACCTACCATTGTTACAAATGCTATTAAAATCTATTGCAGTTTTTATTTTAAAAATGTTTTTAAAAACTATCAAATTTGACAGCAAAAAATAATACATTTTTCTGTTGTAATAGCAAGATTTTTAGATAATATTATTTACGTTTTTTAAGTGTAAATAATCTTTAAGTGTAAACAAATTTGCAAATTTGACAGCAAAAAATGTTTAATTTTTCTGTAATAATAGCAAAATCTCCAGTTGATTTTACTATTTTTTTTTGAGTCTAAAAATTTTTTTGAGTGTAACATTAAAAAAATTCCATTATTACAAAAAATATTTATAATTATTATTAAAATCCAAATATTAATTTTTTAATAAATAAAAAAATAACAAACCCATATTTTACTCTAAAATTTAAAAAAAAAAATTAAAATTTAACTTTGAATTCCTAAAAAAGTCCTCAATCAATTTTAATGTAATTAAAACTGAGTCAAGCTGAACTAAATATCTATCCATTAAAAATAAATAACTTAAATATTGTGATCGGTTCAAAAGTTACAGAATTTTGGCCAACGAAAAACGATTTTCAGCCACTGTGCGCCGTTAGGCTAAAGGTGAGTGATACCGCGGCAACTAACGTCGATCGATGTTTCCTTTCAAGAGATTCCGAAACAATCGAAAACGTACTGAAAAATTAGGTTGATCGGATGAGGTACTGCCGAGCCAGTTGTGGTTGTCATATGAACGATATGGAGTTCCATTATTAAATCACAAAGTTCAACCTATCCAATAAAAACAGAAATTTAAAAAAATTATCAGTCCTTTTTTACAACCGATTCAAATTAAAAATGTTAAATCGGCCTCCTTGTACCAGCAAAATTCATTACGGTAAACAACGTGCAGCTATGAATGCGAAAATAATTGTTCATTTTAAATAAAAAATTAAATCTTTTTAATTATTTATTTTTCAAAAACACGTTGTTTGCTCCCTTTTCGTTTTATTTCCATAATAATGGTAACAATTATTGCAAATCACTCTTAGTCTCTATTCAAAATGAACTTTTCTGCCAACTACAGGCAAACACGGTTATAACGAACTCTAAGGGACCTTTTAATTTAATTCGTTATAGCTGTAGTTCGTAAGAGCCGTAATTAAAAAATTAGTTTAGGTATTTAAAAAATGTTACAACCTTGCTTTTAATTTTTTATCTCAAGTTTACAAATGGTTTAAAATTTGGGTTTTAAATTTTCTTTTTTTCCGACGTTTTCAATGCTGTTAAATTTAATAAAATTGATTATATGTTTGTTTCCCCTTAATGGATCAGCTGCTAACAATAAGAGTTGCCATGAGTTGTTTAAAATAACAAAAATTAGAAGTTTTAGTACCATTTTGCAAAGCGACTTTCGAATTTGTTCGAGAATAAAATTTTTTTCTTAAATCCATGAGTTTATTATAGCCAAAGTAACTTGAACGAAAAATTAGGATAAAATCATCGAACCCTCATGAGCGTTATAATCGTGCTCTACTGTATGTGTAAAAACAATAATATTGTACCAGCTTGCTGTTGTCTTATGTCACAATCAACTGATTGTAACAGCATGCTGGTATCGTGCTAGGGCCATATGAGTTAAAAGTTTTAAATATTACAAGATTGAAATATTTCAAGAGATATTTCAAACTGTGAGTGGGTCATCTGAAGATGAATTCTGGCAAAGATTCAATCTTCAAATTAAATAAACTTATCTTTGAGGTTTTCCAGCCGTTCTTTCGTATTTACAATAGTAGTAAAACGAAATGGGCTAAGATTCTCAAAATGTTTCTTATAACGGATTACAGTCCAATTCGGCTTGGGATGAGCGAAATCTGTCCAATGGAAAAAGTTTTGCTTTAAGGGACGTAAGGTACCTCTGATAAAGTACACGTTTTTATTTTTTTGCTGAAGGCAGCGACATTATTTTTATGTGCAATGGGGTGTTGAGTAGGGCGGGTCGATTTAAAAATTGACCATGTGACAAGCAAAATCATATTCTAGGGATCAAAATAAGAAACTTTGTCCGATAAAGCATACCTCTAAAACGAATTTTGATGTCCCGACTTTTGACCCGTAGGGCCCATTTTTTCAAAAATCCTACTTTGACTTATTTACGGTGACACAATCGAGTCCAAATGTATTACCGACCCCCAATCACTTTGGAAGGCCGATCTGTCCATGACAGTGGCACACCCCCTAGGGGGTTCCCCTTACAAAAAAATCACCATTTTTGGCACTTTACAAGAAACAACAGCGAAATGGCTGTGTTTTTTTTAATTGAGTTTATTTTTCTCTTAAGAAATTTATTTGGTCAGAACATATGCACGCAGACAAAAAGTATGGTTGGGGTAAGAATATTCGCACGCAGACAAAAAGTATTGCACGCAGACAAAAAGTGTGGTTGGGGTAAGAATATTCGAAGAGCACCATACTATTGTTGGTTATATGGTTGTGGCACAACAATATTATGATCATCACAACAATAGTATGGTTCACACACAACCATACTATGATCCCCATAACAATATTATGGTCCTCACAACAATAGAATCATTCACACACAACCATACTATGATTTCCACAACCATATTATTATTCTCATTCAACCATACTATGATCTCCACAACAATATTATGATCCTCATAACCATAGTTTGTTTAACTTACAACCATAGTATGATCCTCACAACCATAGTATGACTTACGCAGAACCATACTATGATCCCCAAAATTGTTTGTAAAGACTGGAATACGTTGTTATTCAACAATAAAAAATTTTATTAAGTAAGTTATGTAACAATAGGAGTGATTTATTTAACTGTAAAAAATATCATTTATTAAAAATATTTTAGTTATACTAATCCGTAATTCAAAAAACAATACTATGGTTGCGACGACCATACTTTTACTGCAGAGAACATACTATTGTTGCCGTGACCATATAGTAACCATATCTTTTCTCTGCGTGTGTTAACGAAAAATTGTTTTAACTTATAAGTTAAAACAATTTTTCAATTTTTCGATTAGTATTAGAACAGAAAATATAAAAAGAGATTATTGTTTGAAGTCAAGTACAGTTCCTCGGACAAAGTTTCTTATTTTTATCCCTAGAATAGATTTTTCTTGTCACTTGAGCGATTTGTATGCCTCCCTAAAAATTGGCCCGCCCTAGTGTTGAGGCATATGAAAGAGAACACTACGGTCTGTGTTTTAAAATATTATAATAAAGTCAAATCTTTTTCATTATTTTTTTTTAAAAATTTAAATTTTTTAATGTTCGTAGTCTTCGTTTCTTTTCAAAGTTTACCAAACTTGTCATTAGTGTCACAAATACAAAACAGTAATGCGATTTTTGGAACTGCCATGATAGTCAAAGTTATAGGCAAAATACCGGCGATAAAAAATTTTATATTTGTTTAAAAAAATAAAAAATATATATTTTTTAATTTTAAATTTTTTGGTGCCATGTCTAACCAATACAAAGCAGTAAATCGGCTATGGCTATAAAATTTCACAAGACGATGACTTACAGTTAGGATTAGGTTAGGATAGAAAATAGGCTAAATCGGCTCATATCGAAAATGTTTTTCTTTAAGACTCGGGAAAAAAGTTAAATTTGTTATTCATTGTTTGGGTTTAAAAAAAAAACAAACTTAGATTTAACCCGATATGGATTTTGATTCAATACGTTACGAGGCATCAGGCAAATAAACAATCTGACTTAAATTCTGACACACCATTTACACTTGACAGCTTAATTATGGAATTCTTAACGTAAGTAATTTTTACGTGAAATCAATGTAAAAATTCATTACATCAACAACAAACGAAACGGAAAATCCGCAAAAATCTGGGCGGACCTAGGGGTTTGGCCACAATTCCCCCAAACCGATTTTAACGATCGAAAGTGAATTGCTAAGCAAGCAACCCTTAGTTATTCCGCCAGTTAAATTGAACTTTTTTCCTTTTTTCATACACCATAATTGACATTTACTTATGTGTGCACACGTTAAACGAATAAACAGTTGAACTTTCAATTTAAATTGGATACTGGAATAAATTACGAAAAAATAAAATAAATACGAGTACATACGCCCAACGGCGGTACGCAAAAAAAAACAAAACCAAAGAAATTACGAACAGCGAAGGTGGTCAAAGACCACCGCAGCTGCCACCGTCGCCGCCGCCGCCATCGTCGTACGACGTATGATTACGGAACAGGCATGAATGATGAAGCACATCAAGTGCTTCCCGGCTCCCATGTGCTGGGTGTATACCTGTATACTCGTACTAGGGGCATAGTCGGACGTATGTACATATGTGAATGAACGTCTGAATCGATAGGTGGTGGTCGTGTAGTATAGTGTTCACCTTGATGTTAATTTAAATCCTTCGATATCTTTCGATCCCACTAAAGCGACGCCGATGACGACGGCAGCGATGATGGCAGTCAATATATGTTCCACCACCTCAACGATTTAATCAGAAGCTGAATGGGGTTTCTTTCCTGCTTTTTGTGTTATGTATGCGTTTTCTTGTTTTCCTCTTTATTTTTGTTTTATTTCTGTTGTTTTTTTCTTTCTTTCCTCTTTTTTATTGTTGTTTTGGGTGAAACCCCAAGAGGAATCGCACAATATGCGTAAATTTCAATTACCCGCACTCGACGTCGTCGTCATAACATACTGGGAATCAAACGTGCCCGAGCCTTGTGGACGCACAGACCGTCGGACGTTATAAGACAAACAGGGAAATCCATTTAAAATGAAATTGATTGCTTTTGTTCGTTTCCTTTTTTAACGATTTGAAATAAATATAAATGAAAACGAAAAGAAGACGATTCGAGCGAGCGAGCGAGTGCTTAACTTTCAGGAACAGGTCGCTGGCTCACACATATGTGGTACATATGTTAGTTTAAGGAGGCTGAAGGGAAGAAAAACAACAACAACAAAAGTGAAAACCATCACATGATAGTAAGCAGTGTAGGGCGCGGATTTTCGTGTACTTAAAGTGTACACATATTTCGGATTAATGTACTGTTTTTCAAGGATTAGAGATCAGACATAAAAAGGTTTTTTTTAAAGAAATCATCTCTGCAGAATGTTTTGTCTACGCCAATATACAAAAAATGCTGAAAATAGCACAGTCGATCTTTAATAAAGCGCCATCTGCAGCTTTGCATTGGATAATAAAAGAGATGGCAATGCCATCACAAATCAATGACTGTGTTGGTAATGCCATACGCACTTTTTGTGGTTGCATCTCAACTCTATCTTCAACTGCCGCAAATATAAAATTGCTGTAGGTTTTATTTATAATAGACCACATCCCTTGGAGGAAAACAAAGTAAACTATTCGTTCCTACGTCCTTTACTGTGCCGTAACTTTCTAGTACCTTCAGTATCCTTCGGATAGTCCTTGTGAAATACTATTGCTAGATAATCGTACGAGGGCTGCTATATAGATATTTCTGGCCTAATAATGAAAATGCGAATATTTATCATCAAAAATGGTTTTATTGTTTTTCAAAGTATTCTCCAGCATGATTTATACACTTTTGCATGCGCTCAAACCAATTGTCGAAGCACTTTTTCCACTCCGATTGTGACACCTCCAAAACATGGTTTTTGAACGCTTCAACAGAATCTTCTTGCGACGAAAATCGTTGACCACGCATTTCTTTCTTGATGTGCGGGAATAAAAAGAAGTCATTGGGTGCCAAGTGAGGGCCGTATGGCGGATGACCCATCAATTCGACGTTTCGGCCGGTAAAAAGGCGCTGGGTTGAGCCGATGTGTAAGAGCTCGCATTGTCATGGTGCACTATGATTCGTCTATGATTCGCCTTCTCTTGATTCGTCTTCTCTTGTTCGTTTTTTGAATTTATCCGAAGGCTTCAAGCAAAAAAATTGTGGTGTACCACTCAGAATTGACCGTCCTACGGTGCTCAAGCGGAACAGTCGCCACATGATCAGTTTAGCCGAAGAAACAGCGACCGTTTGCTTCGAAGTGCTTCTTGCACAAACAACTTTCGTTGAATTTGGCTCGTCTTCGAAGACCCACACAGTCGATTGCTGTATTGTTTCGGGCTTATACGCATAGATCCATGATTCGTCACCTGTGACAATCTTATAAACGTCTTCTGAAGCACCGCGATCGTATTTTTTCAATATTTCTTTGCAGGCTAGTGTCTAGCCTTTTTTGAGCGATTGTCGAATTGTGAGGGATCCAACGAGAACAAACCTTTTTTATGGTCAGGTGTTCATGAAATATCGAATGTATGCATGCGAAAGAGATGCCCAAGGATGCCTCTATCTCACAATATGTCACATGACGATCTTGGATTATCAGTTCACGCACGGCATCAATGTTCTCTGGCACAACGACCGTCGTCGACCTTCACGAACTTCGTCTTTGAGCGAGCGTCGGCCACGATTTAATTCATTAGATAGTTCTATAGGATGGTGCTGTATCACTATACAAAGATTTAAGTTCATCGATGCACTCTTGTCGTGACAATCCACGTCGAAAGTTGTGAAAATGATCGCACGAAAATGTTCACGAGTTAATTTCAGATTTTTGCCAAATCAATTTTTTCAAGTCACTGTAAACGTTTATGCTAGAAAATGTCAAACTTTCCAATGGAAATGTCAGATGGAAATGTCGACTTTCTCCTTCCGAAAGTGGCTAAAATTGGTTGATTCTCTAATGGTTGGTTTCGAAAATGGTTTAGAGCAGGAGATCCAAATTATTAGAGATCCAAATTATCCTCATACAAAGACTGAATCAACCTCTCGAAGAAGGACAAATCTTAGAGTGCAAAACATTTGTTTGCCTAAAAATCCGTGCCCAGAGATGATGCAGAAACTCGTTTTAATGCTGCAACTCTTCTCGGGCAGGCTAGCAGCAGACTGGCAAAAATAACGAGGAAAGTAATTTAAAATCGAGGGGAAAAAAGAAAACGAAACAGAATCTACATCTCTTCCTCGTCATCATTTAACGATTCATTCTAGGCATGTCTTTTCCTTTTGGAGCCATAGAGTTTCGTGCCGTGATTGAGGGCTTCAGTGATGTTGCGTTGCGCTGGCTGCTGCGTAAAGTAAATATTAACATTTAATTTAAATATTTTAACCATCTCTCATTTCTTTCATATCGTTTCTTGTTTTTGTTTTTCTTTTTGTTTTGATGAAGTCTTTTGTTATGCATTTCATTGATGGCACTTTTTTGTGTGTGTTTTGTCGTTGTTAACAATTTTCTTTTTTTTTATTGTTTTTGTTTCGGTTAAGTTTTTATTCGCATTAGAGTGAAAGTATCTCTTCGAGCATGAATTTGCGTTGTTTCGGTCTTTGTGCCGCTGATGATGCGTGGTTTCATTTGTTTTGTTTGTCTTCTGTTGTTTTTTTTTATTTTAGTTTGACTAAAATGTGTATTTAATCACCAAAATGTGAATGCATTATTTTCATTTCTGCACTTTATTTGCTTTGTTTATTATTTGAATGAATCAATTATTTATATTTCAATTTGGTAAATTGCATTTAATAATAGACAGCAGTCATACACCCTAATGACAACATGGTTTCCTTTGTTAGGAAAAAATCAATCATGTTTGTTAGTTTGTATGCAATCGTTTTTAATTGGTTACAAAAGTTTTGGGTGGTTATATTGGGGTGGTCATACAGCCCACACGCAGAGAAAAGATATGGTTACTATATGGTCACGGCAACAATAGTATGTTCTCTGCAGTAAAAGTATGGTCGTCGTAACCATAGTATTGTTTTTTGAATTTCATTTTGACAATAGTATAATTGCAGCAATATTAATATTGTTGAAATGTAACAAAAGTATTGTTGCCAAATTTAAAAATGAAAATATGGTTGTAGCAACAATATAAATATGGTTGGTGGGACAAAAGTATTGTTTTCATGGGTTTTATGTTAACAATAACATAATAACGGCAATCATACCGGCAAAACCTTTATATTTTTTTTAATTTGACAATGTTATTTTTACGATTCTTACGCAATAATAGTAATAAAAATTATAATTTTTTAAAAAAAAACTACGGATTTGTAAAACTAAAATATTTTTAATAAATGATTTTTTTTAATTAAATAAATCACTCCTATTGTTACATAACTTACTTAATAAAATTCTTAATTGTTGAATAACAACGTATTCTAGTCTTTACAAACAATTTTGGTTGTGAGGATCATACTATGGTTGTACGTTAAACAAACTATGGTTATGAGGATCATAATATGGTTGTGGAGATCATAGTATGGTTGAATGTGAATAATAATATGGTTGTGGGGATCATAGTATGGTTGATGGTGAATAATAATATGGTTGTGGGGACCATAATATTGTTATGGGGATCATAGTATGGTTGTGTGTGAACCATACTATTGTTGTGATGATCATAATATTGTTGTACCAGAACCATATAACCAACAGTAGTATGGTACTCTTCGAATATTGTTACCCCAACCATACTTTTTTTCTGCGTGCAGTGGGAAAATGCGCTAGACCTTCTGAGAGAAGACCTTCAAGAAGGCCTATTTCAGGTCAGGTAAGAGATCCAAATTTTCATCACACCAGGACTGAGTTAACCTCTGAAACAATTGCTTGCATAAAAATCCATTTCATTGCAGCAACTTTTCTCGGGTAGGCCAGCAGCAGACAGGCCACAATTAAATTCGATCTCTCTCAAAATTTCGCAAGGTACGTTACAAAGACCTAAAACCAAACCTGATGAATTTTTAACAAATCGCCTCAATTTTTCACCTACCGATTGAGGTGCTGGCGCTCTAGCAGCGAGAGAGTAAGTCTGTATATGCCCTAATTTTTGTTAAGCCCGCTACGTGTAATCTGTAATTAACCCTTGTAAAATTAGACAAAATCGGTTTTTACTTTAAAATGCCAAGTTTAATATGATCTTTTCTCAAAATTAGCATCGTGTGTTATAAGTGATTTATTTGCAGCCCTATCGAAATTGGAAATGTCCGTTTCGATTCACGTTATCCTATAACACCCATTTCAAAGGTCCTTTCAACCGATTGAAAGCACTACCGCTCTAGAAGTCACACATCAAATACGATCTTGATTAAATTCTGTACTAAGGCAAAGAGTTTTCTGCACACCAGAGTAGTGTAGAGTATTGCTGAAGGATATTTTTGTGATACACATGAAGAATAAGGAAGGATGCATTTTTTATATCCTTAATAATAATGAGGAGCGTCTTTGGAATACGGCAATTTGCGATCTGGGACATGCATGACCATTTGTGACGACTAGTTAAGGGGGGGGGGGGGGATATCAGGGTAATACCCATTCTCCGTAGGTCAGAATGTTTATCTCCTATGGTTAATAGAAAAATGAAATTTTGCCATCGGCTACTCCTTGTTTAGGCTTTTAACAAAAAACTTTTCGAAGAATAATTTTACGGCACACTTAAAGGATATGGAAGGATATATTTTTGACAAACATTCTTCATGCATTCTTCAAATAGTATCGAACTCATTCATTCATTTGGAACGTACGCAGTTTGGTTTATGTGTCAAATATACTGTCGAACGGTGCATAGTGGGATGAAATTAAAATTCTGAAATAACTGTCGGAGTTAATTTCACCCACTTATATAAGAGGTGTTTTTGAGCTTATGTTTTGATTTTGGGCCCCCAGAATATGCGGGAGAGAAGCTACAGGGCCCCACAAGTTGGGCACCTCGAGTATTTTTGAACCGATTTGAATGATTTTCCTATTGAATCTGCCAGTCAAGACCTACAAAAAAAGTGTAATTCAACTATTCATAATCTTGTGTAGTTTCGGAAATATACGTGTTTAAGAAACAAAAAATAAATTGCCCTACCTTAGTGTAATATTTTTGTAATAACTAAGCTAAATGTCAACCGATTTACTTAATTTTAATAAAAAACGACAAAAGTTGATATATAAAGGAATTAAATATTGCTAAGATACTTTTGAGTAACAAGTTTAAACCATTCAAAGTTATAAATTTGTAAAATGTAAATTTTTTGCCATTTTTTGCGTAAAAATTACTTGTCTTATTTTGGAGTTATTGCAAAAAGTTTTAAAGAAAACGTAGAAATTACGTATAACGTATAAACGAGCATTAAAAACTGCAAAAAATACGCAAATTGCTTCAAAGTAATGTTGCCGTCTTATGACAGAACGAGGCCGATCAAATATTTTTGATGGCGGCTCTTACAAATCCAACTAGCGTCAACTGTTTGTAGGCAAGCTTCATTAAAGACTTGGCGTCTAAAGGCAAACGCCAGCTTTTTCCGTGGCAAACAAAAAAATATTTTGAGCTTTTGCCTTTATACGCCTCCCCATAATACCAGAGCTTTATAATAATGTTTTTCTTACTTAAAAAAAATAAAAAATACTTCTCAATCACACGACAGCAATTCTTCGCCAAGGGCTGTCAACTCGTAGCCGATCCAATATTTTTGACGGCGTCAATTTTAAAATCAACTAGCGTCAGTTTTTTTAGGCAAAATCCAAATGGCTTCAAAGAGATCTCTTCTCTCCACACAGAATAAAGTCGATCTCGTATTTTTCACCGGCGGATATTTCGAAATGCCATCCAGCGTTGGGTTTTGGTGAGTTATAGCGTATATTATAAGTATTCTGCAATCATTTGTTTTTTTTTACCTTTTTTCTTATTAAATTAAAATTAATTAAAATGTCCTGCATCAATAAAACATATGCTGCCTTTTGTTAAATTTAATAATAGACTAATTTATTTTTCAATACTGAGAATGGTTTTACAAAAAACGCCATTACAAATTAGAATAAAAGTAAAATGGAATTTTTACAGCCTGTCTAGATTTTAATAATATCTTTTTCCTGGGTATTACTCGCATAAATCCCCATTTATGCTTAAAACATTTGATTTCTATAAAAATAATTTTAAATTTTTCTAATACCCTCTACCTTTTTTCTTTAATTCCAGGTATGTCAAAAATATTTGTGATTTTATATCGCTCTACTAGAGGTAATTTAAAATTAAAATAACACCATAAACACTTTATAATCTTTAATAATTTAATAAGTTTCCCCTAAACCCTCTCGAAGTTTAACAAAGAACAATTGCCGTGTTGCCATGTAAATTTGCCTAAATTAAGCAAGTTTTAATAAATGTGCAAACACATGCACACACATACTCGTATCAGGCAAAGTAAGCAGGTTGTTAGCCTAAAGGTTTCTATGGTTTCCCCAACACACACACACACACATTCACACTACCGGAAGTTAAATATTATAAATGCAACATGCACACTACACTCTGGTGGACGGGTGACTAGTAATGTGTGTTCACGATACTATAAAATGCAAATGGCCAGCAAAAAAGTTAACAACCACATCAGTCAGCGGGTCGTTGAAGACCTAATTTCCATACGAGAACGAGCGTGTGCCAGGAGGCGCTTTAGACTTTTAAACCAAATGTGCATTAAAGCCACAACAATCAAAGTGTTATCATTTTTTTTGGAAAATAAACAAAAACGGTATCCCTGCGCGATTTCAAATGTTACCCTTACAAAGTTTAAAGCAAACGTCAACGACTACCAACAGCAGAAGGGTGGACACAGACGGACGCATGGACGTACTGCATGTACTGCAGTTCTAATTCTGAGTCATATAAGCACGTGAATTGACACGGCCAAAAACTGCGCGTACGTCCAAATGTGTTGTTTGTAGCCAACAGCAACTATTTTAGAAGAACAGTCGTAATTCTTTTCTTGCACTTTTTCGTGTTGTTTTGCTAAAATGGCATTAAATACTGTTTACCACCAGCATTCAGGCTGTCGTTCCATATCTGGATCTGGAGAGAATGCAGAAACCCCCCATTTGGAACAGCGGGGTTAACAGACGTTAAATAGAACGTGGGTGCTGAAAGCAGAAACGACTAGAAATTCTAAAAATAAGCAACGTTGACGTTGAGCACTATAAAAGCGAATAGTTGCTAGAACGGAGCTCACACGTGTGTGTTAGTATGTGTGTATCCTAATGGCAGGCTTTCTTTCTTTATGCAACTATTTTTAGTTTCCGAGTGAAGAAAGCAGCAAACATTAAAGGTGGCTAAAGCCCAATTAAAGGCATGAAATTGAGGGAAACGATGGAGGTCATTAAACGTTCAGGAGGTATTCGAAGAAGGTTTGGGAAAGTATTATTTTTTTAAATAAAAATATAAATTTCTGTACCGAGACAATATTTTTTTTTATAATTTTTAAGGATTCGCTTAATATTGTTGTAGGCCAAACCTATCAGCTTAACTGAGCTAATATTGAGAGGTGTGAAGACAGGCATTGGACTATAAAAACTTATGCTGGGAATCAAAGCCACATAGTTTTTTATTTGATGTCCTGTTTGCGCTAGTTTTTCGTTCTTTTATGGAATTCGAACCCCAAAACAACAAGGGTTATTTGTCACTTGCTTTTGAGAATGAGCGAAATATTGATATAAATTATATACGAGGTATGTTCAATAGAAAAGGTGAATTTTCTTTCTCAAAACATATTCATTTATTCATTAGTTTCTCTTTTGTACCCCTCAGATACAATACACCTGAGCTAGCGTTTTTTTCCAATCCAAGAAGTAGTCCTGATATGTACTTTTTGCTATGGCCTTTATCTTTTCAATCGTTGCAAAACGCCGTCCTTTCTTTTCAGAAAAAAATCGCGGGGGTCCAATTTGTTAAATATGGTGGCCGAGGCAAGATTACGGTATTCCTTTCGGCCAAAAAAATTAAGAACAAGTAATTACGAGTGAGTATCAATTTTGAAAAGAACTTTGTTGCCACACGCTTCATACAAAAATTTTCCAAAAAATTGTGTGGCATGAGCCACACAATAGTGATTCGACTATTCACATAAAAAAAACTTCTTTTCTTTCTCAACACTTTCATCAGTTTTTGATGTGAAGCATCTTTCAGGACGTAAGTCGTCATTCACATATATTATTCTTTCTCGGCTTTTCACAGTCCAATAAGCCAAAATGTGTATCAGTTAAACTCAGCAAATTGAAAAGTCTAAGCTTAGCTGAGCTTTTCAAGCTTGGCTATTCCAAAAATTAGTTGTAGCTAAGTCAAGCCAACAAACTCTATCATATTTGTAAAAGTAAAAATGTGTCTAAACTTAGCGGATGCATAAATATATGTCAGCCTACTGACTTGAGTCCCACAACATTTCATTTCGGAACAACGGAAACTTTTCTCAAATCAGTAAACTTTGCACGATTCAATTCTTACATTCACTGACCGGGATCTACGACTCCGAACGACTAACGCATAGCTTAGAGATTAAATACCTTCTCGTAAAGACGATGTTCCCACACGGAGTTGAACTTCGATTTACAGAACCCAAAAATATGCCTTAGAACTAAAAATGTGTTAAAGCTTAATAAAGCCAAAATGTATGCTAGTGTAAAAAAAATTAATCACACCTTAGTTAAACCAAAAATGTGAATCAGCTGAGCTTAAAATGTATGTATGTCAGCTTAGCTGAACCAAAAATGTGTCTGAACTTAGCTGTGCCCAAAATTTCCCAAAGATAAACGAAAACAGTGTCATTGCTAAGAAAAAGTGTTTTACTGAGTCCTAAAAGTTTCTTAGATTAAATGTCCGAAACTGTGTCTCAGTCTGGCTAACCCAAAAATATTTTCATGATTCGCTGAACTTGTAACGAGCCTTTATTTAGCTAATAGAAACCCGAGTCTTAAGCTAGCTGATGCAAAATCGTGTCTCAGATTAGCTTAGCGATAAATGTGTCTCAGCTGAGCTGACGTGAAATGTGTCTTACCGTAGCTGACGTGAAATGTGTCTTAGCTTAGCCAAGCTCACGTCAAATGTGCCTTAGCTTAGCTAAGCCAAAAAATATGTCTAAGCTCAACAGACCCAAAAAATATATCTTTGCTATATCTCAGCTAAGCTGAACCAAAAAAGTGTCAGCTAAGAGGAACCAAAAAAGTGTCTCAGCTGAAATGAGCCAAAAAAAGTGTCTCAGCGAAGCTGATCCAAACATGTTCCTTAGCTAAGCTGATTACAAAAATGTGCTTTAGCTTAACCAAACTAAAAATGTGGTTACTTTAACTGATAACAAACCGAGTCTTAGGCAAAATTGTATCTAAGGTTAGCTAGGATTATATTTTGTCTCAACATATCTGAGTCCGCTCAAAATTATGTCTTAGCTTAACAAGCTCAAACTTCTATAGAAACCTTAACTCTATTAACTAAGCCATAAATCTCTCTAAGCTGCCTCAGACTCTAAAAAAATATAAAAAAATGTATCTCCCCTTATCTCAGTTATTTAGCTTATCGAGGTGTATTCTCCATATTTACTTAGTTCGATTCTATACGAAAATATATACCCTTCCTAAATCCAGCTAGACTATAGCTATGTCGGTCAAACTGACATAATTTTTGTGATTCACGGCAACGGTCTGTATCAGCCATTTGGCAATATCTAAAAAACTCGTGTCATCGGCTTTCATTGAAAAGCCTCTTCGACTCAGCGTCAAAGTGATATGTCATCAGAAAAGAACACAATACAATTGCAAAGTGTGTCATGTCATATAAAGCTTCAAATCGAAATTTATGAGCTTCGGTTAAAACTCAACTTTATTTCTTTTATGTCAACAAAAATTATGCAAATTTCCTGCTGATGTGTGTATGTGAGTTCTTTTTATTGGAAAAACAGGCATAAAGTCACAATGAGTTGTTGTCCAATTTGTGTGTTTAAGTTTGGCACGACCAAGGGGAGCCAAGCGGGTGGCAACACTGGCAAACAAACGATATAAAAAAAGAAGTTGATTTGAAAATAAAAGACATAAATGTTTATTGAAATTTTTATGAATAGAACGAAGACTGTAAGTCTGACAGTACGTCTGATGGACGTACAATGAATCAATAAAAGACAGTTAGTCAGTCAACCAGTCTGCCCAGATGTAAAATGAACTGGCGACGTTAAAGATGGCGGTGTGTAATTAAAGAAAAATACACGGTTGGCTTAAACTGTCACCGCATTCTAATGTTCGGCGTGAAATGCGTGCGTACGGTACCACCGACACGAAGCGCACGAATGGAGCGACAAAACTGTCACTCAGCTAGGCAGGCAGACAGTGAGGCAGAATCACGCACCGACGGTCGGACAGTCAAGATGTCTGTCAAATTTCAGACAATTGAAACGGTATAGGAAACCATTTTAAGATACATATGACAGACACAATGGCTACATACAGACTTGTGTACAAATGAATGTCTACAGACATAGAAGAGGACGACGAAACAGATCGAAAAGAAGCAATGGCAAAACAATTGCAAAAATATTTATAAATATAGTAGCAAAGAAAAAATAACAAGGAAGTTCTGAATACCACAACATATTCTTGTTATACTACGAGTTCGGTACCCTACGAAGGGCGATGTACCAGAATGAAGTCAAATAATTGTACTTGACCAAACGTGGCAGAGATGTTAATATGTATGTTTTACCACACGAACGAGAATTACATACAGTAGTTGTAATACGCACACAGTAGATGACATATAAGGTGTTTATGCTCAGTTTGGTTTGCCATTTCATAATGAATAGACTTACTCCAAACCAACTTTTGTAAGTCGTGGTAAATGGGCCCAGAACGAGATGGCCACCGATCCTGATTTTTACAGGACAATTTTGTTCAGTGATAAAGTTCACTTTTGGAATAGTTACGTTAATAACCAAATTGTCACATTTGGAGTAATGAAAACCCTCAATCCATTGTTGAAACGACGTTTCATCCTCAAAAAGTCACTGTTTGGTGTGCTCTACGGGCAGAGGGAATCTTTGGTCCATATTTCTTTAAAAATGAAACCGGCCATGCCACGCTATGGAGCCATGATTAATGACTGTTTCGTGCCTGAATTGGAGGATGTTGATGTGCACGACCTTTGGTTTCAACAAGACGGCGTTACATGCCTTACAGCCAACGAAACAATAAATTCATTGAAGGAAACTTTTGGTGAGCGCATTATCTCGCGTCGTGGGCTTGTGGCGTAGCCTACAAGATCGTGCGATTTACCACTGCTGGACTATTTTTGAGGGGTTTTGTGAACTCGCTTGTCTACGCAGATAAAGCCGACATGATTGATGCCTTGGAAGATAATATTGTACTCGTGTTACGGCCCCAAGTGCTGCAAAAAGTGGTCGGAAATCGGGCCTCTCGGCTGAAATTTATTCGAGTCTGCCGCTGCAGTCACTTGCCGAAATCATTTTTAAAACATAATGGCAAACCCTTATCTTATAAAAAAAAGCTAAGATTTTGGCCATAAATTATTAAATTGTATGCGTTTGATTTCTTCTTGAAAATTACACGTCCAAATAAAACACCCTATAAAAATGTCGGACATTTAAAACTTTAATTTGCAGCCTGTAAGGGGAAATCGATAGAAAAAACCAGTAGGGGAAATCATAAGATCGGTCTTGGCCAACCATAACTTTCTTCGAAAACATGTTGATGACTTCTAGACGATGTCTTCCCGGTTGCTGAATTTCATACCGCAAAGAAAACAGAAACACTAGAAAGCCAAAGAAGTCGCAAACGAAGCGTGCCTCTTGCACACTCATACAAAAACTCTTTCACACTATGGCACGTAAGTGTGCATACAAAAAAAAGCACACACACACACATAAGACAGCGACACTCATAAAGAATTGATGCAAAAGTTCAACGAACTTTTTGTTTCTTCTTCCTCTTCGGTAGTTTTCTACGATACCGTAGAAAAAAACAACAACGATAACAGCAAAAACAACAACAATATTATAAATTAAATAAAAAACATGGAATAATTCATACAAAACAACTAGAAGATGAAGGCGATGGCGGCGGCGAATAACAACAAATCAGAAAATGTTGGAAGAAAATCTCCAACAAAACGAAAATAGTTTTCAGTGTTGGGAGATTTGAACAAGAAACGTCATTAACCAACCGAAATAGCGAAGAGACATGACATAAGTGCAATGGAACCAATGATAACAACAACAGCAACATTGCCATCAACAGCGGCAACAACATGATGAGTAGTGGAGCAATAGAATCAACAGCAGCATTTAGCAGCTGTTGTGGCAACATTCTATTTACCCAACAGCAGCGACAACGGCAGCAGCAATAATTATAAGATGGTATTGTTTGTTGTCTGAGGTGGCCAACTCCAACACCACCATCGGCAACAACAGCAACACCACACTATGGACTCTGTTTCTCGTGATTAATTTTTGTATTTTCTTCTGCCCGTTTGTCTGCTGGCTTCTCATTGTTGAGTGTTTGGAAACAACCTGAGAGAGATATTCGTGAAAGAAATACACGAATTGTTGTTGCTTTTTTAACTCTATTGTGAAATATTCATACACTCACAGCCATATGGATTTGTCTTCTTCTTCTCGTTGTAGTGTTGTTTGTGGGGTTGTTTCCACGCCATGCGTTGGTGAGACGGGAGATAGGGTCTTCTTTTCTGGCCGCTTGGTGTGTTGTTTGCCATTCTTCTTCTTCTTGTTGTGACCGATGAGAAATCATAATTAATTTAGCTTTGAGGCAACGTTGCTTTAAGCAGCAACAACAAAACCGGAAAAACTACACACTCACACACACACACACACACACACACACACACACACACACACAAAAGAAAGAGTCTGCCGCCAACGTTGAGGAAACAAAAACAGCGCGAAAAAATTGCGCGCTTTTTCCCCCTTAATGTTGTTTTTTTTGTTTTTGTTTGCGAAATTAATGAAGAGTCATTAAGGTTTTTGGAGGTTAATTTTTGTGTTTTTTTTTTTGTTAAGTTGGCTCTTTCACAAACAACATTAGAATATAATTGTTGTTTTGTTAACAACTTTTGTTTTTTTTTTGTTAAAAAAAACTTGTTTTTTCGGTTGAAACGGTGCGTAGGCCTTTTTTTAAATTGCTATGGCTTGTACGGCCTTAATTTGAAGGAAGGGTCAGGCCACTTGGCCCCGTGGTTAAGCATTTTTAAACAAGTATTTTATTGGTATGTATAACGCTTTTCTACAAAATGAGTGTTTTTATAAAACTAAACAAATTAATTGAAATAAATAAAGTGAGCAAAAAACAAGTGGATAAGTTATATTCGGCCGTGCCGCCTATATACCGTCCATCATGGACTACGGTTCAATACATAAACTGGTTTCTTTTCTATCAGGGTGTGTTTCTTTCCATATCAACATCATGTACGAGTATACCAACTTGTATCGTCATATCGACATTAGTTCACGAGATATAGTCTTTCACAGTTTAGGGTTGTATAGGAAGGGCCATTTTTAACACAATACGATGGTTGCTATTTATATTTCGGGTCCGGCAATAAAAGCACAATAATTTATAATTGTAAATGGTTTTATTGTTTTTCAAAATATTCTTTAAAATCAATACACTTTTGCATGTGCACAAACCAATTTTCGAAGCTCCGATTGAGACACCTCCAAAGCCCGAATCAGCTGTTGAAGCATTCAATTCAACAGCTGATTCGGGCGATGAAAAACGTTGACCACGCATTTTTTTCTTGATGCTAGGGTATAAGAGGAAGTCATTGGGTGCCAAATCAGGGCTGTACGGTGGATGGCCCATCAATTCGACATCTTGAGTGGGCAAATAGCTTAACGTTTCAACTGATGTATGAGAGCTCGTATTGTCGTGATGCAAAATGAGCCGTCTTCTCTTATTATCTTTCCTCATTTCTTCCAACACTGTTGGCAAACATATGGTTGTATACCACTCAGAATAAACTATCCTACGTTCCACTAAAGGCACTGTGGCAACATGGCCGGTTATACCGAAAAAATGCAATCATTTGTTTCGATGTACTTTTTCCACGAACAACTTTTGTTGGATTTGGCTCGTCTTGAAAGAGCCATACGGTCGATTGCTGTTTTGTTTTCGGGTTCATATGCATAAATCCATGATTCGTCACCTGTGACAATGTTATATACTGCCTTTGAGCTACCGCAGTTATACTTTTTCAACATCTCTTTGCACCAATTTGAGCTTTCGTCAAATTATGTGGGATCCAACGAGAACAATTTTTTTCACGGCCAAATGAACATGCAATATCTTATTGATGCTTGTCATACTAATGCCCAAGATACCTCAAACTCACGGTATGTCACATGTCGGTCTTGCTTAATCAGTTCACGCACACCATCGATGGTTTCTGACAAAGTGACCGAAGTTGGACGTCCTTCACGAAATTCATCCTAGAGCGAACGGCGTCCGATACTGAACTCTTGGTAATTCCGTTTTTTTGTAATGTAATTCCGTTTTTTGATTGAGATGAATTTTTCAACACACTGTAAACAAAACAATGACAAAACGTTCTAAGTGAAATTATGCTAAAAAAATGTCTAAAGTTTCTAATGGAAGTTCCAGTTTGCATCTGGGAACACTAGTATTGTCAGTACCTGAAATATAAATAGCAACCCTCGTATAAATTGTATTAAAATGCCAATATTTGATTTCATTCTGTATAAAACATATAACGATCGGTCCAAAAAATTGGTTTTTTAAATGTTGCGTGGCATCGCCTACTTTTGGTCCAGGTATTTGTCCATGTATTTGTCCATTTCAATATCATTTCATCGTCATATCTCTATAAGTTCATAAGATAAAGTATTTTTAATTTCAGGGTTGTGTGGGCTGCAACACGCCCACTTGTCTAACTATACCATGACATAGTCTGTAATAATTTTCCTAGTTTTTAATTTCATGCCGTTAAAATTTTATAACAATCGGTTCATTACTATGGCCAAAAATTCGAATTTTTAAGGATCGTGGCTTTGCCCACTTTTCCTCCGGGAAAGTCATATGTTTCAAATGTCAGTCTCAAATAGTTCGTAAGATATTGCGTTTTAAAAAAAGAATTACTGATGTTGATTCAGTCCTTGTGACGGGCAAATGTTAATTTCTTTACCGATCTGGTCCACTTTTAATATCAACCGTTTTTAGTTCACCAACCACCTAGCTTCAATAATGCGACCTGTAGTTTTCTTTCTTCAGACAGACGGCCATACGCACATAGCTAGATATTTTAGGAATTATAAGACGATTCAGAATATACATATGTACATTAAACGTTAAACTTGCTGTAAAACCGGTAGGTGACAATGTGATGAGTTACAGTGCTTTGTTTACAAATGGGGTTGAAAACCTCAAATTTGTGAAAGAAAACATGAACACAACCGATTATATAAAAAAGGGTTTAACTTAAAACCATAAAATTGTAAAGCAGATGTTCTCTCACTTTGGCCAAATACTTGAAAGCTTTATTTCCACCTCTTTATTACAATATTTTGACAATCAATATATGGAAATGACGTCTTTGATATCTACTTTCCTATATTGTGATATCTACATTTTTTTAAAAAAAACATACTTTTTTAAAAAAGGTCAATTAACAACGTGAGATAACACGGCCATTGAATGTTTCATTAGCTGTGTGGCAAGTGGCACCGTCCTGTTGAAACCACATATCGTCCACATCCAGATCTTCCAATGCGGGGAATAATATCATTGTCACTGCCTAGCTTTTGCAGTAAGAACCCGATTCTTGGGAGATTTACCATAAAATTTGACTGTGTTAGAAATAAACAATATTTAAATTCCTGATGAAATATTTTTTAATTTCAGTACTTATACATTCAAACTTGCGACTAATCGCTAGTTTTGACTTTATTACTTTTTCAAGTCCCTAGAATTCATACGTCCTTGTCCGGATCTTAAAAATACATGTATATTTCGAATAGTAACGAAATGTGATTAACATTTGTTACGGGTCCTACTTTTGGGCCACAAGCTAACGACGATCCACTGAGCAAATAATTAACAAAAAAATACTTTTCTCAAAGATAATTCTGTTCCCTTACAGAAAAACTGACAACCGAATGAACGTAGCTAGATCTTCTTTTAATTTTAATGACACGAAGGTGTGATCCTAAAAATAAATTGTCTTTTTCCAGTGAAAAAAAGGATTCGAACCATATTGGCATATATTTTTTGTTTTTAAAGCGTATACAGGGCTTACGAAAGTATTAGCTAGCAATCGAACTATCATACTGCTCCCTCTTCTTGATATGAATGATCAGTATGTGTACTCTGGGAAATCATAATGAATAGATTCACGCTTGAACAACGCCACCAAATTATCCACTTCATAGAAGATTATCTGAAGAAAACAAAAACGCGACTTCTTAGTTTGCATTTACTCTTTCAGTTATTGTCTGAAAATATTTCCTATTAAACTAGGATTTTAAACCTATAAAGTCGAACTATTTAGAGGCGTTTTAGTTCTTAAAATAATTTATTTTTCGATTTGTCAAATTTAAAAGCTATGGTAGTGGAATTTACAAGTTGTCAGTATAAATCTTAGAATATTCGAAATAAATTTTAGTACTATAATTTAATACAATTTTGCATATTCTAATTACTTTCAATCAACTATTTGTTTCCCCTAAAAAACCTATTTATTGTTTGTTTTCACCAAAAAAAAACTTTAAAAAGCGAAAATCTGTTTTGCTTTTAAGCAACACCATTATTATTGTAAAAACGTTTTGTGAATTAATAATAACAAACCAGAAATAAATACAAATGTGAACCGAGTACAATCAGGAAGTCACAAGTTTTTTTTAATTTATTTTTTTTTTGTTTAGCCAACAGCAACAAAATATAAACAAATGGCGAAGAAACACAAAAAAAATTAAATTGCATACAAAATCATTACAACTAAAAGGTTACACTGACAGTTTGACATACATCCACATACAACAGACAATAATGAAACGGTTGCAAAGCGAGCGACGAATGTGTGTGTGCGCGCAAGTGCTTAAACCGGTTTAAACCGCTAAAAACTGTTTACGGCTTTTGTTGTGCATTTTTACAAACAACACCACCGCCGTCATCCGAGGCCAGCAACTGCAATAGCATTACCCTAATGTGTTTTTGTTTTTGTAAAAATTAATTTTTTTTTGGGTTTTTGCGAAAACAACAAAATTGCATTTGGCGACAGCAGCAGGGCAGCAACTGCCACAACGAAGTTTTGCGCGCTAAACAAATTGACGGGAGTGTTGCTCGATTTCATCGTCATATGGCGGTGTAGTTGTGTCATCGTACGAGTGACGTATGACAAGTCGGGCAAATATTAAACAACAATATACTCATTTTTTTGCGGCTTAACAAGACCATGCTGGTGAACAAGCTCAAATAAAGGGTGTTTTTTATTGGGGTATAGAACTTTAAGTTGGCATCACTTTTTTAACTGGCGGCCATTTTGTCAGCTGTCAAGTGATTAATATTTAGTTTGGTTTGCCATTTCATCATGAACAGGTTGACAAAAGAACAACGCTTGCAAAATGGGCCGAAAATGAGATTCATCTCGATGCTGATTTTCATCACAAAATTTTGTTCAGTGATGAGGCTCATTTTTGGTTGAATGGCTACGTCAACAAGCAAAATTGCCGCATTTGGAGTGAAGAGAATCCACATGAGACCCTTGAGATGCCATTACATCCACAAAAACTGACTGTTTGGTGTGCTCTATGGGCTGGTGGAGTCATTGGGCCATACTTCTTCCGAAATAATGCTGGAGAGTCAGTTACCGTTAATGGAGACCGGTATAGAGCCATGATAACCGACTATTGTGTTCCCGAATTGGATGGCATGAATGTGGATGAGTTGTGGTTCCAACAAGACGGCGCTACATGCCACACAGCGCACGTCACAATCGAATTATTGAAGGAAACATTCGATGAGCGCATAATTTCGCGGAATGGACCTGTCAATTGGCCACCAAGATCGTGTGATTTGACACCATTGGATTATTTTCTTTGGGGATGGATATGTGAAGTCGCTCGTCTACGCCAACAAACCAGAAACGTTAGGGAACTTGGAAGCCAACATTCGTGGCGTTATTGCCAACATACGGCCCCATATGCTCGAAAAAGTGGTTGAAAATTGGACCTGTAGAATTGGCTTTATTCGAGCCAGCCGCGGCGGCCACATGCCCGAAATCATATTTAAACATTAATGGCATAAAATTATACTTCCAATAAAGCCAAATTGATGGACATTAAAACGATTTTCTTGTGTTTTATTTCAATTCGAAGTTCTATACCTCAATAAAAAACACCCTTTACTTATCTTTGATTTGTAGACTGTCATAACTGAAATTTCGTAATTTGTGTACTGATATATTTTTAATTTTCTTTTTTTTTGAGAACCGTTTTTAATAGTACAGGGTAGTTGAAACCAAATTTCCCAATACCATAGGGCAGGTTTCTGACACAATGTTACGAATGGATTGCTTGGTATTTTTATAAACCGTTTAAATATTCTTTGCATAATATCGGCCCTTCACTGTAACGATACGTCGGGTTCTCGACAATTACGTGAGGGCTTTCCGATACCCAAATGCGACAGCTGAACATGTTAACAAGAATGCCTTTCGCCAGAAGAGATGAACTTGGAGCAAAATCGTTGCGTATTTCGAGGTGCTCTTATGCCGGATAACGAAGTAAATTCCGACCCGGCATATTGCCTTATTACCCCCTATGTTAGAACATTACCCCCAATTTTTATTTGGGTCTTGTGACTGCCCCAAAATGGGCATAAAGCGTTATGACCGTTTAATTGTTGGAAAGAAATGTTTTAGAATTAAAGCAAAATGAAATGAATGACTCGTTCAATATTACAGAATAAATACACCCTTTTAGTGAATAATGATTGACCTTTTTTGTTTGGACTACACAGCGTTAATTTGGGAAATAAATTTTAGTTTAAAGCAAATCAATTCGTTCTATGGAGATATAATATTGACTCTGAGAGAATTTGGAGGGGGAAATTAAAAACTTTAGTACTAGATGAACCCCCCGTTAGACTTTATAGAGGCAGACTTTTCAGACTTATGAAAACTAGTAGTTTTTCAGCTCGAATGATTGGCATTTAGGGCTGCGTGGTTACTAAATCTTCTGATTAAATGATCTGAACTAGTTTTTTGTAATATTTGCTTCGTTAAAAGTCGAAGATCAACAAGATTGGTAGCAACTTTCATACTCAATATTTCACCCTGCGCTAATACAGGGTGACGACTAAGTTACTTTTTTCGTAGGAAGCCCTATGCGACAATTATAATCAAATTCATAATTTTTAATATTTAAAAACTAATTAAATGATTTAATATTTTTAACTTTACGATTATTGGATAACAACTTATATTAAAAGAACATCGATTTTATTTGGAAGTTGCTCGATTTGCAAGCAAGTTGGCTTTAAGTCGCTGAAGCAACGAGTGAGAGTTGCCAGACTTATTTATTGTACATAACACATGTTGCTATATAAAAAAGGCTTTTTATTATCGGCCTAATCCTACCGGGTTCTTGTGTTTAAACTGCGCAAACTGATAGTTCAAATACATTTTGTATTGTGCAAAAGTGTTACAATTAATTGCTGAAAAATATTTTTTATTGATAACTTTACAGACTTTGAACAGACTTTTACAGCATTTAAAAAATTCGGCAGTAGCAACTCTTGTTGTTTAATTCTTTTCGATGTCTACAAAAAAAAAAAAAAATATTGCCATATTAATCTTAGTTGCGTTAAATGTTACCAGATAACCATATCGAAAACTAGCTATGTAACTTATCTAGTAATTCCAAACGAACACGGCTATAGTTGGGGAGTCCTCTGTAAACTTTTTACTTATAAGTATACAGTGCTGGGCAACAAAAAATAACACAAATACTAACCAAAAAAAAACATAACTAAACTCAAAACACCAAAACTAGCAAAAAAAAATTGTGTCTAAAAATAGCAATGGACGCCTAAATTAGCCATTCACACGGAACTGACAACATTACATGTCAGTTGGAGTCTGGCAGTTTCTACACGTTAAACACATATGGTCTAGTGCACGATATCAACGATTAAAGTGGAAACAATTGATACGTTAAAACCAAAAAAAAGGAAGCTTGAAAAAATCATGTGGAATAATTAAGTTCGGCTGAGCCGAAGCTTATATGCCCTCCATCATGGATTACGGTCCAATATAAAAATTGCATCAATGGGGCTTGACACAGTCCTCTTTTCAATCAGGGTGTGTTTCATTTTATACCAACATCATCACCAACTAATTTCGTCATACCGGTTCTACTTCACTTTAATTATAGCCTTTTAAAGTTAAGGGTTGTATGGGCGGGGCTACGCCCTTTTGTCTATGAAATCCTTGATTTCATTCAGTTCAATTTCTATAAGGATCAGTACATTACTTTAGCTATAAATACGATTTTTTAAAGGGGTCGTGGCACCGCCCACTTTTCTTCCAGGATGATTTTCGCTCCATGCAAACATCCTATGTTCCTCATATCATCGTAATATGTCTTAAAGTTCATAAGATTGTGTTTTTATGCTCAGGATTGTCGATTTTTCCAGAAGTCGACTTGATCCTTGGGAGGGAAAAATTGTTGCCCCTTGACCGATCTGTCCCAGTTTTAATATCAACCACATTTCAGTCCATCAACACATGTTGCTGCAATATTTCATCCAACTAGCTTCAATAGTGCGGCCTGTAGTTTGCTTTTCACAGGCAGACAGACGGACATGGCAGGATCATCTTAGAATTTTACGACGACTCAAAATGTATATACTCTATGTGGTCTGCGACCAGCATTTCGATATGTTGCAAACGGAAAGACAAAGTGATATACCCTCTCCTATGATGGAGGGTATATAAATTGCGCCATTCTTTTCAAGACACTATAAAGCCATTTTAAAATGAAGAAGATAATAAAAATCGCGCCAAAAAACACCAACTTAACGAAATACAACGAAACAAAGTTGTTTTTTTTTTAAACGGCTATAGCTTCGCCAAACCAAAAATACATACAAACGTGCTTAAAGACACGATTGAGGCGAGGACGGATGAAAAAACGGGCGTACTTAAACGCTTAACCGAAAAAAGAGATATATGTTAATTTTTTTTATTTCTTATTTTCATATGTTGTAAATATGGCCGAGAAAGAGAAACAGCCAAAAGAAACGTTGAAGACGAACCAGCTTTCACAGAAGCACAACATGAAAATTACTAATTTCCAATACAAAAGAGGGCAGTTTATTAGTCAGCACAAATGCAGTTATAAAAGAAAACCAAAAAAAGCGTAGAGAAACGGCACCAGCCCACCAAACAAAGGCAAACAACCACAAATGAATGAGTTGTAAACAACATTCAAATTAACATGAAAATAGAAGCAAACGAGAGGAGTGTCAATGACACAGAAAGAAAAAAAACACATTATCATCATGCGAAATAAATATAAGGAAGACATAATCGAACGATACTGCCAAAAGCGAGCCATAAATTATGCCATAAAAATCGATAGGTGTCGACAATTTAAGCTGATATTTCAATAGTTACGAGTAAAATCTTAAAACATTGATGAAATTTGAACTAATTGGAACCTGAGCAAAGTGAAATATTGAATTCACAAAAAATTATCAAAAACAAAATGTTTAGAAGTTTTCTGTAATAATGAAATTTTTATTAAAAAGTTGAAAAATTAAGCTTTCAAATTATTTTTAATAAAAAATCAAATCTTACACAACCTATATACTTGCATACCGTAATAATTAAATATTTTACAACATAAAAATGTAGTTATTGAATAAAGAATCATGCGAGAATCAAATATTTCTAGCCTAATAATGAAAATGCGAATATTTATCATTAAAAATGGTTTTATTTTTTTTTTTTCAAAGTATTTTCCAGCATGATTTATAAAATTTGCATGCGCTCAAACCAATTGTCCAAGCACTTTTTCCACTCCGATTGAGACACCGCCAGAAATATGTGTGAGAGCTCGCATTCGTCTTCTCTTGTTCGTTTTTGGAATTTCTCCTAAGACATCAGGCAAACAAATTGCGGTGTACCACTCAGAATTAACCGTCCTACGTTGCTCAAGTGGAACTGTCGCCACGTGCTTAGTTTTACCGAAGAAACAGGCGACCATTTGCTTCGAAGTGCTTCTTCCACGAACAACTTTCGTTGGATTTGGCTCGTCTTCGAAAACCCACACGGTCGATTGCTGTTTTGTTTCGGACTTATACGCATAGATCTACAATTCGTACCTGTGACGATCTTATAAACGTCTTTTGAAGCACCGCGATCGCATTTTTTCAAAAAAAATTTTTGCACCAATCGACACGAGCCTTTCTTTGAGCGATTGTTAAATTGTGCGGGATCCAACGAGAACAAACCTTTTTTACGGCCAGGTGTTCATGCAATATCGAATGTATGCTGGTGGATGAAATGCCCAAGGATGCCTCTATCTCACAGTATGTCACATGACGATCTTGCATTATCAGTTCAAGCACGGTATCAATGTTCTCTGGCAAAACGGCCGTTTTTGGACGACCTTCGTCTTTGAGCGAGCATCGGCCACGATATCTTTATATTGCTTTATCGCCATATAAAGATATAAGTTCATCGATGCACTCTTGTCATGATAATCCACGTCGAAAGTTGTAAAAATTGCTACCAAAATTTGCTTTAATTGAATACCCATTTCCATATTTACTATAAATCGCCCGTATTGACAATGCGGGACGTTTTTTTTTGGCCACATGAACCAAAAAGTCCAGCGACTATAAACTCTTTAAAGGTATTTAATGCGTTCTAAATAACAATACCCATGTTAACCATTGTCCATCCACAAAATATTTAATCTTCACAGATTAAGATACTCAAAAAGTATACTTTTTACCGAGGCTCATTTAGTCCTTAAAATGAAAACTTTTCCCTCTTTGCCGTTTCCGCTTATTTGCAATCCCAAACCGCTAATGACGATATGTCATCGTTATGCAAAATTTCAGGATCCTAGGTTGATCTTCACACGTGCTTTCAACGGTCACACGGTGGAGTTGCACACGGAAAAACATATTTAATATGTCCATTCACTCTTTTAAATTGTAAAAAAAATTTAACCTCAGATCTTAAAAATATTGCCGTATTGGCATTTGTTATGATGTTCTTTGTTTTTCCGGGCCCCCAGGATCACGTGCCGGTTAAAATCTCATCCAATTTTCTCCTTAATTTCAATACCATTCGTCGTTTGACCATAATAATACTTTTGTCTGTACTGTAGTTTAAATACAAGATTAAGATGGATCTATAGACATAAAAATCAGCTGGTGACTTTAAAACGATATGTGAGAAATGTTGAGTCTAGCACAAACATATTTTTAGTATTTACAAATATTTGTAATAAAACTAACTTAGAACACCGTGTTCCACAGGGTAACGCTGGGCAAAGAAATTCTACGAGTAAAGAATAATTCCTTTCTCCATAAAACTAAATAATGACATACTGTAGGCGTTACATTCGAAGACTAAACAATATCGTCTTTCTTTTCTCATAAAGGAAATACAGTGCGAGAAAAACTTCTTCTCTCTTTTGAAGATAACTATAAATATCTTTCTCGTGGTAATTGTATTTTTTCTCACTAAAGTAAATTGCGATATGAAAAAATATTGTTCTCACTCACGAGATTTACAATGCAAGAGCAACTATTTCTCTCTTTAAAGGTTATTATCAATATCTTTCTCATGATAAATGTATTCTTTCTCATTAAAGTAATTGTAGATATAAAAAAATCTTCTCACTCACGGGATTTATAGGACAATCACTCATACAAGAAATACAGCCACTTTTTGAAAATTAAACTAAAAATTGGCATACTCTCAGCGTTACGGAGATTCGTCTCTCCTTCATAAAGGAAATACAATGCGAGAACAAGTATTTCTCTCTCGTGAGATTACTTACGAGAAAATGTGTTTGCTTATGGACATATGTTAAGAGAACGACATATTGATTTAAGTTACGATTTAGAATGAAAATTATATTCACAGTCTGATATTTGTATATAGCGAATCTGTATTCGCCATAAGATTATTAATAATACAAAATGCTTTAGAAAGAACACGCGTTTAGAATACATTCTTTTAAAAGGCAATATTTTTAATGAACACCAAATCATTCAAAATATTTAAAGAAAAATCTTAAGACTGAATTTTGTTTTAGCCTGTAGGAAATACTTTATATAAAACACATTAAAAAGTTTAACATTGAAATTCGGTATCAGTTTACATTATTGTATTGTATTCATTTATTTTGAACAGTAATTTTTCGTGTGTTCTTTATGATATGAACCATCTGTAGTTTGATACACAACACAAGGTGAGCATTTAATGTCGGACGAAACATCCCCCGCCCCAATTTTTGGAATTTGTTTGGGGGCTCTTAAAAAGATGGCCAGGCCACTTCGTCATATTCTTCTCACATCTTACACAACATCCAAAAAACAACCAATAATATTTAAAGATTTTTAAATATTTCTGTATTTCATGTATTCTTCAATCAGGTAAAACAAATGGAAAAAAGTCTGAATAATGTTCCGCAAATACTTAAAAAAGAAAATTATTTGAATTTATGTTTATAGTTTCACTGAAAGAATTTAACATTTATAGTTTATGTTATGTTCTAGACCGTCTGTGATATTTTTTCGCTGAAAGCATTAAATTAAATTTTATTTATTTCTGTCCCAAATAGTTGTGCATTTTTATTTGTTTTCTTTTTAAAAAAATGTAAACATTTTTTTATTTTATGTCAGCAATAAATTTTATTTGTCTGTTTTAAATAATATCTATTACTTTTTGTTTCACACCGACAACAGATAAATATATTACTTTTTTTGTTTTCATTATTTAATGACGTTTTTTGTTTTGATTTTTTAATTGTTTACATTTAAATTTATGTATTTCCACGTTGAGAAAAAAACGTAATTGGAAAAAAAATTGTTGAAACGATGGTATGGTCAAAATATGTGGAAATTGTAAAAAACTTAAATGGTGAAAAATCGGTGTGAGTCAGAAGGTGAAATACGAAATAAAACACTTGCTTTTGCAGTTTTTTATTGCTCGTGGAAAATTCAAACATTTTAGTTCTGTCGAAACGTAATTCGATTTTTATAGTGAAAATTTTAATAACCACAGATTGTAGTGATTTATTATTTTTTTTATTTCTGTAAAAAAATAAAGCAGAGAACAAAGTTTATTGGTTTTCGGTTCTCGTCTCAAAAAGGAAATACAATACGAGAAAAAGTTCTCTCTGAAAAACATAAATATTTATATCTCTCGACTGCTTTTTGCACAACGCTCAATTTTTATTTATATTCAAGTTTAAATAATACGTGGTATCAAATCTGACTTTGAACTGAGCATAACAATAACTTTCGTTCTTGGTTCTTACCCAGATTTGAACCAGGTACTTATATTATGTTACTTGTATGTTTGTCGTGCTTACCAGCACACCATGGGAGGCCCTCGCAAACATTCCATCTATTTAAATCTCTCGCGCGCTCTTTTTCTCCATTTCTTTAGTTTTTTTGCAATTAAAACCCAAAGAGAAATTTGTTTTTTTTTATTTTTCGTGAGAGCGAGAGAGGGAGAGCAATACATTCAAACGGGTATGGATTTATCATTACAAATTATTTTTACGAGATTTATTTTGTTTGTTTTTATTTGCATTTGTAAAAATGAAACATGCAAATGAAAATACTTTTCGACTAACGAGATTCTTCGCATTATGAAATAAACCGTCTTCTTATAATATCACGAAACATAATTAGTTTTCAATGGGTGTAATATGTTTTCAATCGGTGTAATTCTCGTACGAGTCATTGTCATTATCTCACAAAAGAGAAATAGTTGTCAATGGGTCCATGTAAATCTCGTACGAGTCATTGTAAAATAAATCTAGAGAGTGAAATAATTTTTTTTTTACATTTATTTTACAGATTATTTTCGTGACAAAATAAAAAGAGTCATAAGAAAAAAATATTATTTTTATGAAAAACCTAAATTATTTTGTTTGTTTTTATGGACATGAATATAAAATGAAACTTACGAATGAAAATACTTCTCGTGTAACGAGATTTTCCGTACCATAATATAAACCCTTACATAATCTCACAAAACATAATTAGTTTTCAATGGGTCGGTGTAATTCTCGTACGAGTCATTGTCAAAATCTCACAAAAGAAAATAAGTTTTCAATAGGTCCATGTTAATCTCAAACGAGTCATTGTAATTTAAATCTCGAGAGTGAAAACATTTTTTTTACAATTATTTTACAAATTATTTTTGTGAAAACAATAAAAAGAGTCATAATCTCACGAAACATAATTAGTTTTATGAGTCATTGTCATAATCTCAAGATAGAGAATTAGCTTTTAATGTAATTCTCGAACGATTCATTGTTGTATCAATCTCGAGAGTGAAATTTTCTTTTTTTTACATTTCAGCTAAAATTTATTTTTCTCAGAAAAGAGCCATAGAAAAATACTATTTTTTCAAAAAGAGATTATTTTCCTTTTATTGCATTTCACGTTTTAAAAAAGCAGAAACGAAAACGATTATTCTCTGCACTCTAAAACAATTGTAATAAAATTACCTTTTTTAACTCCAATTTCTGAAATATAATTTTTGAAATTCTACAGTTATCAAATTATTCTGTTATTTGACCATTGTATTATTTTATTTAATTGCTTTAAATTATTAAAGAAATATTCTTTTAAACATTCAATTAATAATTTATTCAATTGCATTCAATTATGCAATTGTTCATTCTTCATTTATTCAATTTTTATTATATTTTTTCTTTTCAAAATACCAACGTTGCCTCGCAGTTTCGTTCCCTCTGCGGCGCATTTCATCATGGTAGTCTGTAGAGGTCCGTGATGTAAGAAAAGTTTGCGTGTTCTTCTGTAATTGGGCGCCTTAACGACGACATTTTCGTTGTCGCCGTCGTCTTTTTGGCTAAAAATATCTGGCAGTTGTTTTTTGCTCTCGTTGTCTTCTCTCATTGCCTGGCCTCAGCTTCTGCAGTTTCGGGTGGGGTGAACAACAATACCTAAAAAACCAAAAATACACCTATTTTAGTAAGATCTAGTGTTGCTGTGTTATTGTTTTTGTTGGTGTCAGTGTTGTTGTCGTTGGATGTTTGATGTAAAAATAGACGACGATTATGTTGCGTGTTTGGCGTCTGTTTTGTTGGTTATTTTTTCTCTTGTCGCGGTAAGAAAAGATGTGCGCCATTGCAAGAAGTGATATACATTTTTGGTTTTTATGAGCTATTTTTTTTTACTAGCCCTCTTGTTGTGGTTGCAAATTTCTTTGAACTTTTGATCTTTTTAGTGTAAATAAATGATATTTTGTCTATTGTTAGGGGGAATCACTTTTGGCTAACATTTGTCTGGTTGTTTGCAACACATACATACATTTGGCGGCATTTTCAGATATTTTTTTTGTTATGTTTAGTTTTAGTTTGGCAAAATATTAAGATATTTTAAATACGTTCTTTATTTTTCTTTCTCTCATATGCATTTTTGTTTTTATCAGCGACGACATCTTTTCTATCAGCTTTAACTTTGTATTCTTGTTCGTAGTTGTTGCTGGCTTTTGTTGAGATGCCAAAATATTGAATATTTGCCAATAGGTGTTCTTCGTTTTTTTCGGGTTTTTGGCATTGATTTGTGTGCACATGATTTAGCAGAAAATATAGTCAAAACAATTGCAAATGCAAACAACATTAAAACTAAAACAAAACAAACGTAAATGGCTACTTTTAATGTGTTTTGCTTTGCATTGTTGGTAAACTTGAGGTACTTAAAAATAAATATTGCCTCTGTATACGACTTATACTTTTATACTTCAAAAAGAAATTAAATAAACAAAAACAATAGTTTATAACATTTTTAGGGATTTCGGTGTTTTTTTTTTAAAGAAACCCAAGGTTTGCTATAAGGAACCCGATGTTTTCTATAGGAAACTCGGTATTATAAATTTTAGAAGAAAACCCATATTTCTTACATGAAACCCAAGCATTCTACAAGTGAACCCGAAGTATTTTGCGAGAAACCCGAAGTTGTAATCAAGAAAATCGAAGAATATAAGTTTTTTCACGGGAGCCAACGATTACCAAAGTTTTTATACAAGAAACCCAATTAAGAAAAACCTGAGAAAAAATTCGTAGTTTTCTACAGATACACTAAAGTTTGCTGCAAAAAACCGAAGTTTTTTTCATAAAAACCGAAGTTTTCTGCAAGAAAACCAAAGTTTTTTTGCAGGAAAAACAAAGTTTTCTGCCCTGAGTACCAAATGTTTTTTTTTTTTTGAAGAAACCCGATATTTCTGCAGCAAACTAGATAAGGAAAAAAACCGATGTATCTCAGGCGAATATTTTTTGGAGGAAACCTCTCGAATATTAGAAGAAAACTAATGTTTTCCAAGGAAAACCTAAGTGTTTTTTAAATGATTACCGACGAGTCTTTTGAAGGATACCCGATGTGTTTTCCATAGGAAACCCGTTGTTTTTTAAAGGGAAACAGATTTAGTTTTCAATGAAAAACATTGTTTTCCTAAGGGAAACCAATGATATCCGATGGAAAATATTTCAAAGTTAAACTAATTCCTTTGAAAACCCTTTATTTTGCCTCGGAAAACCTATATATTTTGCTTGGATAACTAACGTTTTTCAAGGGAAAACTAATTTCCATGGAAATAACCTACATTTTCTGACGTTTTCCCTCGAAAACTGATGTTTTCTCTTAAAAAACTAATGATTTCCCTTGAAAACCGGATGTTTTCGCTTGGAAAACCGATACGGGCTATTGAAAACTAATGTTTTTATGGAAAATCGACGTTTTCCCCTGGAAAAATGATACTTTCGCTTGAAAAAAAGATGTTTTTCTTTGAAAATCGATATTTTCCTGAGAAAATCGATATTTTCCTGAGAAAACCGATATTTTCCTAAGAAAATCGATATTTTCCTGAGAAAATCGATATTTTCCCCGAGGAAATCGATAATATTCTTAAGAAAATCATTGTTTTTCCTAGGAAAACTACTATTTTCCCTGGGAAAACTATTATTTTCCCCCGGAAAACTATTATATTCCCTAGGAAAAACAATGTTTCCCTAGGAAATTCAATGTTTTCTCTAGGAAAATCAATGTTTTCCCAAGGAAAATCAATGTTTTCCCTAGGAAAATCAATGTTTTCCCTAGGAAAATCAATGTTTTCCCTAGGAAAATCAATGTTTTCCCTAGGAAAATCAATGTTTTCCCTAGGAAAATCAATGTTTTCCCTAGGATAATCAATGTTATCCCTATGAAAATCAATGTTTTCCTTAGGGAAATTATTGTTTTCCTTAGGAAAATCAAGGTTTTCCCTAAGAAAATCAATGGTTCCCTAGGAAAACTGATGCTGTATCTAAGCAAACCGATGTTCCCCTATGAAACCGATGTTTTTCTACGAAACCCGATTACTTTCCACAGAAAACAGATGTTTTCCTGAGGAAACCCAATGTTTTCCTGAGGAAACCCAATGTTTTCCTTAGGCAAACCAATATTTTTCCTTGGAAACCGGATAAAGAACTAATAATTTTAGCTGGAAAACTAATACTTTCCCTTGTAAAAACTATAAACCAATGTATATGTTTTTTCCCTAGACAACCATTGTTTTCCATATTAAAACCGATGTTTTCACTTAGAAGCCAGTGTTTTCCCCTGGAAAACTGATGTTTCCGTTGCAATACCAAGCTTTTCATTGGAAACTCGACGTTTTCTTTTGGCCAAACAATATTGTCCTTTGGATAAACCAGTCGTTCCAAAGGCCCTGGCAAGTCCGCAGCTCGCCATAGTAATAAACGTAATCATGTGGGTAACTGCATTTGTATTCTGTTGTATGTATATGTGTGTAGCGCTCATCTAAATATGTGTACCGCTGATTTGGCTTGATTCATTTCTATGTTTTTTTCATCGTTCTGTTGCGCGATTGTGATTGAGCAGAGCGCTCGTTCGCTTTTGCAGCGCGTACACACAACGAAATGAGAGGAATTATTTTCAATTGAATTCATTCGTTTTTATTAAAATCAAGTGTTGTTGATGAATTTGAATTGCTGATAACAACTACGACAACAAAGGCAGCAGCAGCAACAACCAATTCATTGCTGTTGCTGCTGATTTGGATACTTTTTTTCGTTACTCTGTTTGTGTCAGCAACAAAAACAGCTGACAAACGCGGTTAAATTTCATGGAACGAAAATAAGATGTCCCTCATCATTTGTCCAATGCAATCAAACTGACTAAACACTCATTTATATAGACTATAAATGATATGTACATCGTTATATTTATAATATCGGCTTGGCTTTACTTTTATCTTTATAAGGAATTTTGAAACGAAATTAAATGCGTAACATTCTTCTGATTCACACATTCTTTTTTTTTTTTTGATGACCCATATTTGTCGGCCATCAAATTTTAGATTTGTACACTCACATAAATAAATATTGTAGCGACGAAATGTTATAAAACATATCTGAAACACATTTCGTTTCGGTTGGTTGGAAGGAAATAAAGATTTATTGCGTTTGTGGTATTTTATGTTTTAAAGGAAATGTATTGGAAATTTGTCTCATTATGAGAAAATTGCCATAAATTATCATTAATTCGCATTGTTGGTAAAATGGTTGATTAGAACTAAATATTGCTAGTTTTAATTAAAACGGTAAATAAACACTATAAGGTATAGTTTGAAAAAACTGGGACTTTCATATAAAAATTCGGTTTTTCTATAACAACCTTTTTTTGTATGTAAAACCCGGATTTCTAGTAGAAAATCCCGGGTGCCCTCTAAAAAGCTGTTGAAAAACCCAAGGTTCCCACAGAATATATGGGTTTCCAAAAACAAATCCCTGTATAGAGAAATCATCAGTTTTCCGATAAAAACCCCCGGCTTTTCTAAAGAAACTATCCGTTTTCCCGGTTTTCCTATAGAAAGCGCCGGTTTTCCCATTAAACATCCCAGCTTTCATGTCGAAAACACTAGCTTTCCAGTCGAAACCCCCGGCTTTCCTGTCGAATAGAAAACCCAGGTTTTCGTATAGAAACCCCCGGTTTACCTATAGAAACCCCCGGTTTACCTATAGAAACCCCCGGTTTACCTATAGAAACCCCCGGTTTACCTATAGAAACCCCCGGTTTTCCTACAGAACACCCCGGTTTTCCTAAAGAAAACCCCAGTTTTCTATAAACCCCGGTTTTTCTATACCACGGTTTTCCAATAGAAAACACCGGTTTTCCCATAGACCACCCCGGTTTTCCTATAGAAAACCGGGGTTTTCTGTAGGAAAGCCGGGGTTTTCTATTGGAAAACCGGAGTTTTCTATAGGAAAACACGGGTTTTCTATAGGAAAACCGGGTTTTTCTATAGGAAAACCGGGTTTTTCTATAGGAAACCGGGTTTTTCTATAGGAAAACCGGGGTTTTCTATAGGAAAACCGGGTTTTTCTATAGGAAAACCGGGTTTTTCTATAGGAAAACCGGGGTTTTCTATAGGAAAACCGGGGTTTTCTATAGGAAAACCGGGGTTTTCTATAGGAAAACCGGGGTTTTCTATAGGAAAACCGGGGTTTTCTATAGGAAAACCGGGGTTTTCTATAGGAAAACCGGGGTTTTCTATAGGAAAACCGGGGTTTTCTATAGGAAAACCGGGGTTTTCTATAGGAAAACCGGGGTTTTCTATAGGAAAACCGGGGTTTTCTATAGGAAAACCGGGGTTTTCTATAGGAAAACCGGGGTTTTCTATAGGAAAACCGGGGTTTTCTATAGGAAAACCGGGGTTTTCTATAGGAAAACCGGGGTTTTCTATAGGAAAACCGGGGTTTTCTATAGGAAAACCGGGGTTTTCTATAGGAAAACCGGGGTTTTCTATAGGAAAACCGGGGTTTTCTAAGGAAAACCGGGGTTTTCTAAGGAAAACCGGGGTTTTCTAAAGAAAATCGTGGTTTTCTATAGGAAAACCGGGGTGTTCTATAGAAAAACCGGGGATTTCTATAAGAAAACCCTGGTTTTAATAATTAAAACCCCGGCTATCCTATAGAAAACCCCGGCATTCCTATGGAAAACCCCGGTTTTCTAGTAGAATACCCCGAATTTCCTTTAGAAAACTCCGGTTTTCTTCTGGGGAAAAAGGGTTTCCTCTAAAAATTGCCGATTTTAAATGAATTAAATGGTAGCTCTTTTATTTGTTGTTTTACATAAAAAAGCGTTGAATTCGTTAATCTATCTTTCCACTGCACTTTGTTTCCTATTTTATTTGATAAATTATTATTTTCCTTCTGTCTTGCAGCAAAACAAGTGACTTTTTCTTAAAAAAAAGAAAGAATAATTTTTTTTAACAACATTATCTGATATCTTCTATTTGACTTGCTGTTTGCTTTCCTACTATGCGGCTCTTTTGTGGTTGTTGTGTGGAATTAAATATACAGTCTGACAGACAGGCAGACGGACAGAAAGAAAATTTGTCACAAAAGGTCAACTTGATTAGTTTAAAGCTCTCCACACACTGCACAGCGTTTTTCTAGTGTGTGTATTTATTGTATGTGTAATTCATTAATTGCTGCATCTCAGGCTTGTTACTAAAACAAATTGTTTGATTTATTCAAATCCCAATACAACATTTTTAATTTGGCAACATTTATTTGTAATTAATCATAGAGTGGATTTTAAAACTAATTGATTAAACTCTAATTTAATCATGTAGTGATTAATTAAAACTAAAATTTACATATATATGCTTTTTAGGTAAGGGGAAACGTGAACTAATCATTGATGTGATTAACCGCAAATAATGATTTTTAAATAAGACATAATTTCTCTTATATGACAAAATTAAAATATCGATATTTTTTCGGGTCACGATTTATTTCGTGGAGGCGAGCAAAACTCTAACGATAATCAACGTTTTGGTAGGGCATCGCATGAATTCGCTCAATCGCAGTAGCCACTGTCAATAAAATCACACCCTAGTGTTAATTGGGTAAAAATTCACTTAGATTGTTGATTATGCTTCTCGTTTACTACATGCGTGCTAAAGAATTAATAATCTAGCAGGCCTTGCTTAAAGTTTAAGTTTTGATTTTTATTGCCGTGGCAACTCTAACAGAGTTGTATAAGATACTAAAACTGAACTTAATCTGGCACCAATTGCCATTTACAATTTATTAATATTGCAAATAGAATTAAATTTAAGAGAATTTATTTTAAGACTGTTGTTCTGGTCACTCTTACAGAGTTGCATTTAGTATGTACTAAAAAGTGAGTTCGATCTGGCAACAATTGGGATTTACAGATATTCCTTTATTACTCATTTATTATTTATGACATATTTTAACTTCATAAAATTAAAGCGCCCAACTTATGTTTCCTTTTTCTCTCTCTCTTTTTAGGTACGTTAAATATTATCCAGAACCCCTCTTTTGTAATAGAGTTGCAATGCAGTGAGTTTTAAGAAAGTAGCCACCATATTGTTTTGGAGTGTTGCAAACGAATCGTTTTTTGTTGTTGTTTTTTGTTTCTTTCTAAAACGACAAAATGAATTTCTTAACCAACATCAACAGTCGCACCAAAACCGACAACAGCCACAACAATATCGAATATTACGATGATACCAATAGCAAACACAGCAGCAAAATGTATCACATGAAAATTGCTGGCTAAAACCATACACAATGCGACGACAGCAACAAATTACGCATTATAAACACATGAACGTACTACGAGTAGTAATAGTAAACCACCAACCTGAAAACGAACAAAAACAAATTACAAAAATCCAAGTACAAATGGGAAAACCCAAGAAAAGAAATATAGATTACGTTTTGATTCACACCAAAATCAAGCTCGACTAAATAATCGAAAAGTATAAAACGTAATTTAATACAAATTGAAATTAAAACAACACAAACAAAAATAAAATAAATGAATTGTAACCAAATAAGAATACTCTAAAAAACGTATTATTTTTAAAACAAAACAAATGTTATATAAAAAGAAAATAACCACGCGAATTATTGAAAAACAAACTCGAAAAAACTAAGGAAAAAAACTTGTAGCAGTGGCAGGAAAACAAAGCTATTTAACACTTTATTCAAATTCTGTGATGTAAGTTTTCAATCGATGTTTTTTGTTTGTTGGTTTGTTTAAACATTTCCTGCAGTGGCCTATTTAAGTACTTAAACATAAGGAACTTTTTATTATTTCAACAGTTCATTTTATTATTCGTTTTAATTTTAATTTGCTGGGATATTTAAAAAATGTCATTTCTAGAAAACAATTTGGTAAGAGATTTATCTCTTACTTGTATAGAAAATACCGAATTTTTTTGATTTAAGGTCTTACTGATTTTTTTTCTTTTTTGAAAATTTAGGGCAATGTCTTTTTGTTTATAAAATAGAGTAAAGGTAACTAGATCAGTTTTTTTCTTGTCAATGGGGATCAAAAGTAAGGCGAACACATCATCGTTTGTTAGACTCGTTTCGTTCAAATTTTTGTTTATATTAATTTTATAGAATTTTTTTATTAAAAATTTCGGATACATTTTTTTACTCTTCGCACAGTTCGAAGACTATACGTAAAGGGTAATTCCCATTAATCATTGTGAGACTCCCGTATAAGTCATTTGATTTGTAGCCCAAGTAATCGTTGCCAAAGACTGCTGAAGAAAAACCTTGGCGGGTTTAGAAACAGCTGTACAGTCTGCTTGGCAACAGTATCCAATACATTTCACCAATTTTTTAGTTGATTCTGAAAAAGAAACAACAAAAAGGTCTCGACCCAAAATAAAAACTGTTCAAGTCAAGAAGAAATTTTCTGTATTTTTCGATTACAAAAAATATCGTTGCATTTGGTAAAAATTTAAATTTCGTCGCTTCTTGTTGTTTATACCAAAATAATATGAAATTTTTTGTTTATAAAAAAATTTGTTTTCAATTTTATACTCTCAGAAAATTTCGTCGAACTTTTTCGTTTAAAGAAAATTGTGTCTTAATTTGGTCAACCCCTTTTGTTTATAGAAACATTCTGCCAATATTTTTTGTAATACATAATTATAAATAATGAAAACTTTTTTTCAAAATGATTAGTTTATAAAAATTTTAAATAATGTTTGGTAAATATTAAAATTCCTTTACTTTTTGTTTAAAAAATGTTTTATTTAAAGAAGTAAAGGCAGTTAAATCAGTTTTGTAGTTGTCAAACGGGGAAGGAAATTAAGTCAGCAATAATATAGCGAAATATAGGCTCGTTTCGTTCGAATCTCCGTTTATTTTAGATTTATAGAATTTTTTTTAATAAAAATTTCGGATACATTTTTTTAATGAAAATTTTCCATGTTTTTCTTTCTGGAAATTTTTGTCGAAATATTTGACAAACTTTTTTTTTCTTCATTAAACTAAAGTTTAATAAAAATTTAATGCTTGTAAAATATATGTCATTGACTTTTTAGTACTAATTTCAATAACCAAATTTTTGGATAACTTTATTTTGCCGACATTTTTTGTAATAATTATAAATATTGAAAATCTCTTTCGAAATGATTAGGTTATGAAACATTTGAAAAAATTTTTGGTAAAAATTAAAATTCCTTCGCATTTTGATGTTTAACCAAACTTTATCGATATTTTTAGTTTATGGGAAATTCGTTCAAAATTTTTTGCTTCTAGAAATGGTGCTTAATTTTAGTGATTTTGAAAATTATGACGTGAACAGTTTTTATTCTGGTATCAGAACCTACGTAAAAAATTGGTGCAATATATGTGACAGCGCATAGAGAAAGGGACCTAAGGGTAAAAAAATCAATTTTCACTTTCTTTTATGTAGACAACATCCGAGCATCGAATGAGACCGATCCCATGCCCCAAAAGTATTCCCTCCCAGAGATATGCGCGTTTTATGAAAGTGATGGTACACCAAAGACACACGTATTTAAATCTTTAAAATGGCTCTCCTGAACAAAACTGTTTTTTACCCTTAGGTCCCTTTCTTTTTTGCGCGTCACATAAAGGCTTTGTTGCCTGACATACTGTACAGCTGTTTCTAAACCCGCCAAGGTTTTTCTTCAGCTGTCTTTGGCAACGATTACTTGGATATTGAAAATTTCAAAAAAAAATTTGTAAATCGAAAATTGCCATAAAAATCATGTTTAAGGCAAACTTCCTGTCAAAGACGATAAATTGTACAAGTTGAGCGATATGCTTTCTCTTTGCAATAATGTAGAAAAACCGCGCTCAGTAACGCGCAAATTCTCGGTTTATTTATCCACTTTCGTTTGATCACAATCACAAGAAAACAAAAAAGGCAAAATTGAAACACAAAAAACAGGAAACACTAAATTCGCACACTTTAAATACAAAAAACAGTTCTCCCACAAAAAATTGTTGTGTTTTTTAAATTTGCGTAAAAGCTCAGTTCGCCCACCTTCTACAATTTATCGGCTTTGCTTCCTGCAACTTTTTTGTTTAAGAACTTTTTTGTTTAAGAATACTTATCGAATTTAATTATTGTTAACAAATTTCATGCACATTTTTTTATTAGAAAACTTTATAATTTTTATTTTAATTTTTGGGTTTATTGAAAATGTCCGTCAAAATATTTTTGCAAAGTAAATATTTTGTTTATAAAAAATTTTGACAAAATTGTTTAAAAAAACCATCGGTCAAAATGTTTTTGTTAAAAAAAACTTTTCCCTGTTCTTTTTGTAATAAAAATTGTTGATAAAAATTTCTTGTAATCGTAAGTCGACATTTTTGGTTTACAAAAAGATGTTTCGCTGCTTATTTTTAAAAAATGTCGTTTATTTTTTTTACAAAATTTTTGAGGTCTTTTTTTTAAAAAATGTTTTGAAGTTTTTTCTGTACCATTTTTTAAACTTTTCTGTTAATTAAAATTTTTGTCGTAATAATATTTTTTTTGTTTGAAATCTTTTAAGAAAATGTTTAGTACTATAGGCAAGATTTTAATTACAGCACTCATGTACTTCATAGCGTAGAAGAGTGGTATTTAGCTTTCAGCTTTCTCATATGAGAAAGCTTCCTTTAAAGAGAAGTTAAGGAAAACAACTGCTATTGCTTAAAACGAATATTTCACGAAACTGCTGTAAAACTTTATCGAAACATAAAATGTAGATGACATTTTTACACAAGTTCTTTTATGACCGCCCGTTGTTGACTCCATGTTCTTACCTACATATAAATTCCAAAAAATTTTCTTTTTAATTTCTTAAAAAAATTCAATGCGCATTACTGTCTACGCACTACCTTTCTCCTGCCCCAGATGAAAACTTTCGTAATAACTTTCTTATCACAAAAACCTTAAAAACAGCCAAAAGGTTCACCTAATACTCCGCCCCTTGGCAAAGGCAAGAACTTATGCCTCCTTCCTCCCTTCCAAATGACTTCATTAAAAATTCATAATGTACTTAAGAGAATTTTCTGTGCGATGTTTTCTTCGAGCGGCGCATATGCATATATCTTCCTTGTGGCACCATAAGGCACAGTTAATATTAGCCGAAGGAGCCGCAACCGACGAAGGAACTGGAAGATGTGTTGAAACTATACTTTGGAGATATAGCAGCATGGCTGTCGGAATTCAAAATGAGCAAAATATCATCTTTATTATGGCAAAAGTGTCGTCTAGCTACAGTACAGCTTGTTATGCCATTGTTTTATTATTATGTAAAATAAGCCATAATAATAATGGTTACTTTCCATTTTTTTTACATCGCTGAGGCATTGTTTTTAAAGATTTTTCTGCTGATTTTGAAAAAAAAAACTTTGTGTTAGGAAAACTACAAAAAGTTCAACATGAAGTGGCTGGTGATGGTTTAAGGCAAAATACAAGTTGACGTGGGACATTTCGTTGAGTAGATGGAGTGCTCAGCTGTTCTATTTTTCTTTTTAGAAGATACTTATAATAAATTTCTAACTTTTGGCAAAAAAAATGTTCTAAGTTTTGTTTATCTTAATTAATCATTCAGGAGCAATATGATGTCCTACACACACGAAGCAACACCAAAATTTGTATAAAATCCAATATGGAAAGAGAAATGGATTTGTTTATATTCAAAAGTGTATGAGGTGCTTTTAAGCTGCATGGAGCTACATACATATTTGTTAACAATTATGCCCATAACCGTTGATGGCAATTAAATACGATCTCAAATGTCTGATGAAACTGCAGACGCCCTTATTTTCTTGAGACGTTTTAAAAACGATGGTTTTTTAAATCATCAACTAAGCACTTTTTTTAATGCTATTTTGTTATGATGTTGCTCTTTTTTGTGAAAAAAAGAAAGTATTTCTATTTTGATTTTGTGTTGTCAAGTTTTTACGTAAAAGAGGACAATAATTTGTTTTACTTAATAGAGAATCAATTTAGGTGTTCTTATTCGTGTATAGGGTGATCCATCTAGAGGTATTTTGTCAGAACAAAAAAAATATAAAAATTCAAATCAATTTTGGATGCTTAATTGGTAATTTGAAAGGACATTTTATGGCATTTTTTTAATATAAAAATTCAAATCGATTTTGAATGCTTAATTGGTAATTTGAAAGGACATTTTATGGCATTTTTTTTTGTTTTGAATATAATTTCCTTCAAATGTTGGCCGCAACTACGCCTCAGGGTTTCCATTCTGAGGGTCCAACTTTGGATGACTCGTTCGAGCATTTCGACCGGTATGGCGTTAATGACACGTGTAATGTTGGCTTCCAAAACCTGAATCGTAGCTGGTTTGTCAGCATAGACTTTGAACTTTAGGTAACCCCAAAGAAGAATGTCTAAAGGTGTGATATCACTCGATCTAGGCGGTCAACTCACCTGTCCAAAACGTGAAATTAGCTGCTTTTCAAATTAAACTCTCAATAGATCAATTGTTTGAGCAGCTGCTGTATGGCAAGTGGCACCGTCCTGTTGAAACCAAGTGTCGTCAAGATTATGGGCTTCAATTTAAGGTAGCATAAACATCGATATCATGGCGCGATAGTGAAAACCAAACACGTTTACGTTCCGGCCATCATCATTTTTGAAAAAATATGCACCGATGATTACACCAGCTTATATACCGCACTAAAACGTGGTTTTTTCTGGGTATAATGGCACCTCTTGAACCTCTTCTTGTTGCTCTTCAGCCCAAATGCGGCAATTTTGTTTATTGACTTTGCCGTTGAGCCAGAAATGGGCTTCATAACTGAACGAAATTTTGGTCGAAAACAGCAGATGTTCCCGTTTCTCACCGAACGCTCATTTCCGTAATGTAGTTGCCAACATTTGAAGGAAACTATTTTCAAAAAATAACTGTCATAAAATGTCCTTTCAAATTACCCATAAAGATTCTACACTTGATTTGAATTTGTATATTTTTTTTGTTCTGAAAAAATACCTCTAGATGGATCACCCTATATATACCTACGGGAAATTTGACCTGTACAGAATCAGTCACGTGATAAATCCCTCATGAATAGGGACCGGTATCGACCCAACTATAAGAATAGAGCCGGTAACTTTACATGGAGGAAGTCAAATAACCCTGCTACTAAAGTGTCATTATAGTAACCATCATGGAATACCTCTCAGTTGTACCCATCACAGACTGAAATGTCTGTGTTAATTGCCTTGGTGCTATTCTCAAAGCCAACTCAATAACAAAAGGAGGGGGAGCACATCGGTATAATTAAACCGCCTTCTTAAACCAGTTGTTTAATAGGCTCTGTTCTCACCTGTCCTCGGTTCGGTCTATTAATGTCATTTGTTTCTGCATTTCTTGTACCAGGGTTGATATATATATTTCTGGCCTAGGCAGCACTAAGTGTTGCCTGGCACCATCTGAGATTTCCATTGGAAAGTTTGACATTTTTTAGCATAAACGTAATCAGAACGTTTTGACGTAAAAACATTATTTGTGTTGCTTACAGTGACTTGAAATCAATTTGGCAAAAAAAATTGAATTAATTCGTGAACATTTTCGTGCGATCATTTGAACTTAAATCTTTGTATGGCGATGAAGCACAATCCCATACCACTGTGAAAAACTGGTTTAATGAATTCAATCGTGGCCGACGCTAGCTCAAAGATGAAGGTCGTGAAGGTCGTCCAAAAACGGCCGTTGATGCCGTGCGTGAACTTATAATGCAAAATAGTCATGTGACATACCGTGAGGTATAGGCATTCTTGGGCATTTCTTCCACCAGCATACATTCGATATTGTATGAACACCTAGCCGTAAGAAAGGTTTGTTCTCGTTGGATCGCGCACAATTTTACAATCGCTCAATAAAGGCTCGTGTCGATTGGTAAAAAGAATTTTTGAAAAAGTACGATCGCGGTGCTTTTAAAGACGTTAATAAGATCGTCACAGGTGACGAATCATGGATCTATGCGGCCGTTGATGCCGTGCGTGAACTTATAATGCAAGAGCGTCATGTGACATACCGTGAGGTATAGGCATTCTTGGGCATTTCTTCCACCAGCATACATTCGATATTGCATGAACACCTGGCCGTAAAAAAGGTTTGTTCTCGTTGGATCGCGCACAATTTTACAATCGCTCAATAAAGGCTCGTGTCGATTGGTAAAAAGAAATTTTGAAAAAGTACGATCGCGGTGCTTTAAAAGACGTTAATAAGATCGTCACAGGTGACGAATCATGGATCTATGCGTATGAGCCCGAAACAAAACAGCAGTCGACCGTGTGGGTTTTCGAAGACGAGCCAAATCCAACGAAAGTTGTTTGGGGAAGAAGCACTTCGAACCAAATGGTCGCCTGTTTTTCGGCAAAACTGGTCATGTGGCGACTGTTACGCTTGAGCAACGTAGGACGGTCAATTCTGAGTGGTACACCACAATTTGAAATTCGAAAAACGAACAAAAGAAGACGAATCATTGTGCACCATGACAAAGCAAGCTCTCACGCATCGGCTCAAACCAGCGACTTTTTGACCGGCCAAAACGACGAATTGCTGGGTCATCCACCGCACAGCCCTGACTTAGTACCCAATGACTTCTTTTTATTCCCGCACATCAAGAAAAAATGCGTGGTCAACGATTTTTGTCGCCAGAAGATGCTGTTGAAGCGTTTTGAAATAATGTTTTGGTGGTGTCTCAATCAGAGTCGAAAAAGTACTTCGACAATTGGTTTGAGCGCATGCAAAAGTGTATTATAAATCATGCTGGAGAATACTTTGAAAAACAATAAAACCATTTTTGATGATAAATATTCGCTTTTTCATTATTAGGCCAGAAATGTATATAGCAGCCCTCGTAGGGTATGAAACAATAGAACAGAATCCCAAAATTAGAAAATGCCGAAATAACAAAAAATCTCGAAAATTTCGGAAAATTTCCCGGATATTCGGGATCTCAGTTTTTAAATCCCGAATACCGTGAATTATAAAAGTCAGTTTCGATTGACATCCCTAATAGCATCCCTAAAAACGGTTCTAGCATTTTGTCTGAGTGGTCATAGTGTCCATAGACATTGTGGCATTTTGAAAGTGACAACGTCTATGGACACTACGAGTATGACACGCCACCACCGGCCAAGCAGCAACATAAATAAAATTATGTTCCATAAATAAATTAGTGGAATAAACAAAGAACTTGCCTAAAAATTAATTGTTAATTTTGTCACATTCTTCAAAAGAAAAACATTTATTTGGAACACCCTTTAAGCTTAAATCAGCACGTCAGCTTTGTCAATAACAATTCCTTAAAAATGTCCACTCTCAAAATCTGTGTTGAATTAGACTAGGATGTGGGTAGATGAAATAATAAAATCAACTCTACATCAAAAATGTTTACCTCTGCCAGTAAAAGCGGTTGCAATAGTTTAGAAAAACACCTGCCGTACCAAATTCTTAATTGAATTGAAAAAGCTACGAATTTTCGAATATTATCACATTCTATCTTAAGCAGAAACAACAATAAAATCCCCAATTTGCTTTTCCAGCCATTTTTACAATTAAAGCACAAACTAAAAGTGTTTCTAAGTTGAAATCAACTTGAATGCCAATTTTTGACATTTGGGCTTTTGAGAGCCTAAAATCAACGATACACGTTCGTGCTCTTTCTAACACATACACACTGGCACTTTCATTCTCTTGTGAAAATAAAAGACGTCAACGCGTTGGCCAGCGTAATACAACCATGCCTTAGTGTTGCCATAGCTGTGTGATCGACCCTAAAAACAGAAACACTAACTGGGTGCAAATATTCAATTAACCTTTAGTGGTAGTGAGAAGTAAAATTAAATGAACAGCTGTTCGTTTAGATTATGTTCAAAAGAAAACTATAGTTTATAAAGTGTTTTGAAACTTCGCCTACAATAAACTTTAATTAAGTTCGCTTCTTTTTTGAAATCTTATCTCAATTGGTTTTCACAGTTTTGCGTTTCGCAACTAATTAACAATGAAATGAAGAAAAAGACAAGTGTTTCTCGTAAATGAAGTCTTCGGGGAACATTTTTGTTTGTTTTTTTATTTTTTTTTCTTAGTATGCTTTGCCGACTGCAAGGCATACTAAGATGCAAAAAACAACAATATTTGTGTTCATTATTACAATTGTGTAATATAAGACTCTCTCATAATCCGATACCGCCATTTCAGTATTTTTTACACAATGTTTTTTTCTTATTTATTTATTTTTATATTGCAACGCTGGGAAGAAATTTTGCAATTTTGCCCGAAATATTATTGTTGTTGTTTGCAGCACATTTTCCCTAAACACAAATACGCGATATCATTTCGCGTTATATTTGCTGAAGTGTATACTTTGTGTGTGTGTGTGTGTAATTAATGCTACATCTGTCATTGCAGTTTTGCCATCCTCTAGACGATGGCGGCTCATCACAAAATACAACTGCGGTCGCTGTTGTTCCTATGCTTGCCGACATTGCATATGCACGGCAAACATGCCATTTAGGGAGGAATAATTAATTAATACATCAGACGGAGTTGTGATGGATAAAACTCAAAAAAAAATGTATTAAATAAGGTTTAAATTAACGTATGTATGTCTCTGTGTGTATATGTTGGGGAATACATACACGAGTATGTTTTTCCATTCTTTTTTTTTGTAATTTGTTAATTTTCGTGTATGTTGAATATTTTTATTATACTTATAAATAGCCTTTCATTTATTATTATAATGTAGGAGTACAAATTTAATTGTATACACGTGGCATATGTGAAGTTAGAACGCTACCACATGGCGCGCTTGACATTTTCGTTCGTTGTTTAAAATGCAACTCTGGGCGTAAAGATTTGTTGTACGCATTTGTTTGGTTTCGTTAAAGAGTTGAACCCAATGAGGGCTTTTACGAATTAAATGGAATATTTATGTTATGTAGTGAAATTTTATTAATAAGAAATTAATAATTAAATTATGTTTCAATGAATTTGATTTATCGCTTTAGGAAATGACAGGAATTTCTACAATTCTTTAAAATAGTTTGTAATTCATGAAATAATTCTTAGGGAAGGCAGGCCCTGCTTGTATAAATACCTCAAATTGTCCTAAATTTAAGTGTAATTTAGTCGTCGTTTAGCACGCTGATATCTTCGCTTCGTACGTGTTCATTGTAGTTTTATGACTTGAAATAAAGTTACTTAAATAATTGTTGAAGTAACTAATATTGCACAAATCGAAAAAATACTTCAGCCTTATACTAGGCATGTTTTATATGGCAAGCTAAAAATCCGCTTAATTATTTGTATGCGATTTACATATGCCCGCTTAATTAAGCGATTTTTAACATGTGGCATTGGGCATTTTCAATGCATCCACTTATGACTTCTAGAAATTGAAAGAACTCGCATTTGTTTGTTTCGTTGTCTGAAGAAGATGATATAAGAAAAACAGTTACCTTTAAAATAAAGCTCAATTAGTGCATCTCTATTAAATATTAGGCGTGTTCGATTGGTAATCGCTTAATTTTACTAGAAATTTTAAAATATCTTTTTGTAAAAGAACTGCTTGGCTTTTTGCATCATAAGCCGTTTAATTTTAAAATTTGTAACATGTATAGAAAAAATGTTTTTTCAAGAAGCACTATAAGCGAGTAAGAACCTAACACGCTTACACACGCTATATGTAATTCTTGCTTAACGTTTCTCCCAAAAACTTTAATTAAATAAAACAAGCTGGTTTTAATATCAATTGTCTAAAGCATTCTGTAAATAATAATTTGATTTTTATATTATTGTAGCATGGTGTAAAGTTATCGCGTTAGCGACCTCCTAAGCGAGTTGCCAATCGAACACGGCCATGTAAAATTTCATAATAACGCTTTCATTTTTGCAAACTAATATATATTTGAATACATATAATTTTTACTTTGACGTTTCCATGTTATTTTTCAATAAAAATCCCTCAATTGTCTAGGTTAAAATGATCAATTTGACAGATAAGCTAAAGTATTGCCAGATTTATAAGTTCCAAAAGTAGCGAAATTGTTAGCTTGTCAAAAAAAAAACACCTACTTTATAAATATGCGAAAATAAATCCAATTTTGCTTAATTTTAAGGGAAATGCCTGGAAATTTTTTCGTCAGGATAAGGTAGAGATTATCTAAATTATCTAAAATCGTCCTAAATTACGTTTCGAGTCGGTCACTGATAAATCAAAGCCGATTTAGTTGATTTAATTTAATGGTTTTATACCATTTCTTAACTATAATTTGTTTGCAACAATGAAAGTGCTTATTATTTTGTAGAATTGATTTAATATACTTTAATTAAAATTCATAAGTTAACTCTAATGTTTGTAGGATTACGAAAGCCAAGTCATGGCACTTCATTAAGAAAACATGAAGATACATTTTTGCTTTAAAGTTGATTTAAAAGCCGGGTAGTTATCTGCTTAAACAAAAACTATTATTTTAAAAACGACTATCCGATCGTACAGGGTTCTGAAGAAAGTCACAAGAATAATTTTTTTCAATTCTTAAACATCCAGACAAATTTTACAATTTCATTACCAAATAGTTTTCTAATTTTTGAAACTATTAAAATTGAAAATTCCAAAATTTTTCTTAATTCCCTTAATTAACTTACACTTTGTCGAATAAATCATAAGCCAGTGTAACTTCTATTATAACTGAAATATTATTAATTATTCAAAATTATAATTATTCGTACGCCATTATATTCCAATTTTTTGAGACACTACAACAATTCTTGGGTTGATTCTTTGTTTGATAAGACGGTATGGCTTTCAAATGCTATTTTTTCAGAAATTTTGCTCTTACGAGTAGTTCTTTTTCAAAGGAATTCATAATGATTTGTAATTACTTTTGTTAGGGAATGTCGACAATTGTTCCTACATTTTTAACTTTACTAACGTTTTGTCAAATAAATCATACTCAACTTAAATTGTATAATATTACTTATACGCTTGCTTAACGGAAATTAATATCAATCATACGTTTGCTTGACCTTTTGCAACTCCATAAATGCAGAAGCACTATTTCTTTAAAGTTTTTGTAGTCTTGCTTTATGAGCACCTGTAAAAAGGAATTAATGCTATGTTATCTTATTTGTTAAATCGCTTTGAGCTTTTTGAAACCATTTGCCTCAGTTATGGCTTCGAATAATCGTATCTTAGTTTTGTTTTTGTAACCTAAAAAGTATCTCTCAAATTTAAAATATAAAATATTTTGTAATATAGTTTTAAAAAACAGAATTTAATTGTTGCTACAGACTTTGCGTTAAGTCTAAGATGAATTCGTTTTATAAAAACAAGCTGTTTATATAATATTTCTTGCTAAGTTTATTGGAACTTAACTTTCTGTTATTTTTTATTATTATAAAGTGTTATATTTGCTTGTTATTTTCTCTGTAAATAAATTGCAAATAAAGAAAAAAGAAAAAAATATAAAATACTATATTTAAGTAGTGCTTTAAGCAGTACATATACAGGATGAAAAAGTAAATTAGAACACATACGAGTAGAGGCAAAAATAGCCTTTTAATAAGGTCAAGATCTTTTCTGGAGTTTAAAACGTCAGGTAAAACAAAACGGCATGACTTTTGGGTTAAGTGTGATCTACTACCTACGCTTGATCGTGATTTACAGAGCGTATGATTAATATTAATTTTAATACCTCAGCGTATGATTAATATTAATGCTATTCACCATAGCGTATGATTAATGTTAATTTCAACTATACTAGCTCTATGTTAAATTAATTCAATGTGGCTTTTTATAATCAATTTTCCTTTAAATGATTTAACTTCTCGTTTACCATACAGCATTTACTACCATTCTCTAGCGACTGACAAATTATCCCTCGTTCTCTTTCTTGCCATTTTCACTATAAACATTTTAACTGCGTCAGCATTTTTGCGTTCCAAAAAATTTCCAATATATATGTATATATATAAACAATGTTTTACATATTGAATTCATTGAAACAAGCATACATATCTTTGGTTATACATTTCAGCGAAAGCCCTCCTACCACGATTCACCGCACCGAGACAGGCTTCAACTTGTAACAGCCAACGGACCAGAAAATTATTTTTGGCAATGCCAACACATCCAAAACTATTTGACACAACCACATTTTATTGGTTTTTCGGGTTACAAGACAACAACGACAGCACTAAAAATATACATGTAAATTGAGTAGCCCAGGGACCAGCAAGGGAATAGGCTTCCGCCAATAACAACATGGCAATCCTTTCCTTTCCAACATTCCGTTCATGCCGTTGGTGGGGGGTCTTCTTACAAAAAACAGTACGGATTAACTATTGTACAACATTTTCGGAAGCAAACCCTAAAATAAAGAAAAACCATTGCCATTTTTTTTAAATAAACATTAAATGTTGTGATAGCTATCTTATTTTATATTTATCAGATTTTTGTTCTTCTTATTTTGTTTTTGCGACCATCACAAAAACGGCTATTTTTCGTTTGTGTTCTTTTTTTTTTGTAAGCATTAACCTGAAAATGTCATTATGACAGCCGCATAATATCAAATGCACAGCAACAAAAACAAAAGTAACTCGCAATGTAACAAGGCACGTCAGAAAAACTACCTCAAAAAATAATGACAACGATGATAAAGCATCGCTTCGTTTCAGTTTGGTCGCTCGTTCGGGCATATCGGCAAAATGTAAAGTGTCTGCTGTCAGTTTGTATGCCACCGCAGCTAAATGTCAATATGAATTATAAATGTTCAATGGTTCCACAACGGCGTTGCAGTTGTCGCTGAGAATAGTAATAAATGAACGATGTTTTAAGAAATTAAATCATAGAATATTTCGCTGCGAGGGAGGCAGGCAAAATAGACATTGCTTTTTGGGAAATGAAATTTAAATATAAATGGAAAGAATCGTTACTTGGTTTAAGAAACAATAGGGGGGACATAAAGCCAATTCAGGCGAAAAATAAAGCCAAACTTTCTGTAAAATTGTATGAAGTTCTAAAGCTTCAGGATTTATGTCACCCAATAGATTCTAAAAAATGTTTCTCGTGTTTTTACTAAAATCAACTGAACGCATGATTAATATTAATTTCGTTAGAGATCTATTTTAATTTATTTGCTAAAATATTTCTTAGGTTTTCTTTAAACAGCCATTAACTGTTTCTTTATCATTTATTGATGGACATTTGTTCAGAATATATTTCCAAAAATAGTGATTTTTTTTAATTTTAGTAATGACTACAGCAAATTGCGACTTTCCAGCGTATGATTAATATTAATTTTAATTGTGTGGCAATCTTGTAACCTATTACATAAAATATGTTTTTTTTTAATTTCAAAGGTTGTATTTATAATATTAATCTCAGTATTGGCAAAGAAATTTACCCATACGCTAACGGATGGGTAAATTAAGAAACTCAATTGAAATTCATTGATAACCATAATGCTGTTTCTAGTAGACGCAATCATATTTAAAAAGTTTATTTTGATGGATTTTACGACACACAACAAACCAAATAAGATTACGAAAATACTTAGTCTGATAGCGTATGGGTGAATTAGGCCCCTGATCTTTTCGAAGGTATGTTTAATGCTAGTATGTATTAATTTAAGAACCAATATAGTTGTATTTAAATTTCTTTCATAAAATATCACTTAACTGATTTTGTAGAACATCTATAATAGAACTGCGACGAATGTTTTGTTTGCAGCACTTTAAAATCTTCGAAGAATAAATCTATATCTTGCAAACTCCGTCAATCCAATTCTACTCAACTTGACAGCCTCCAATGAGTCTGGCTTTGAAAAATCTTAAATCTTTCTTATTGAAATCAACAAAGCGCACGATAAATATTTATTTTAATAACGGTAGCATATTATATACTACTATTTTTTCTCTAAAATTTAACAGGCATTTTAACTCTAAAATGTTACTTGGATATCTCAACGGGCTGTACGTCTTTTAGACCACCATAAACCATTTATTTTTCTAACTTAAGGCCACCATCTGGGAAATGGTTTTTAAATACCGTGTTTTTATTAATTTTGTATACATGGCCGGCTGAGCGTATGATTAATATTAATCTCAGAGAAATTTGCGACATTTGCGATTAATATTAATCTCAGAAAAAAACTGCAACATTTGTGCGTATGATTGATATTAATTTTAAAATCGGTGGCGTATGATTTATTTGAATAGTTTTTGTAGCCAGTTGAAGTTGGCCGAGATTGATGGCCACAAAAAACCATCCAAATTAATCATACGCCACCGATTTAAAAATTAATACTAATCAAACTCTCAAACGTCGCAGTTTTCATCGCTATAACAGAAATTCATACATTACCCTTTATTATTCCTCCACATTACAGATCGATGTCACCTCTTTTAATCTTTTCTTTACTTAATTGCGTAGGTGACTACAAGCTATAGTTTGCCTTGGCCTGAATGAGAAATTCTATCCTGTAGGTGTTGTCTCTAGTAAGTAATTTAAAGGATTTTTATGTCTTCATTCACAGGAGCCTTGGACTTTTCTTATTCCTTTACAAATGTAAATGAATACTCCTTTTATAAATATTAATGAATCGTTTGACCTCTCTTAAACACTTCTACCGTAGCCCAAAATTATAGGCATTTTTCTGTAGACTTATATTATTGTTGTGAGGAAAATTCCCGACGTCTTGAAAAGCTTCTACGATAGATGTTGCGCTGTACTCTCCTGAGCGTACTATATGACCGTGGCTAATGCTATCTCTTATAAGTGTTCAAATTTGCTTCCTTCTATCAAATGAGTGCCACCTTTCTTTCATTTGAGAATTTTTCACCAATTTGTTTAGAGCCCTCCGCCGTTATTAGCAACCATGTATGTATTATGATCCCTCTTAAGAGTTTGGAAGACCTTCAAGCAAAAATTAGGCTATAGTTTTATATTATCGATCTCGACATACAGTTCACTTTTTTTCGCTGTGATTGTCTCTGATTTTCCATAAACTGGAAACCTTTTAAACATTGGGTTTTTGAAGTTGTGCGCCCTTTGAATGACGTTGTACCATTGAAGCCGGTGCGTAAAAATACTAGGTCCCAGTTTGTGAATATTAAAGTTCAATCATGACCAGATCACTGACTGCAGCAAGGTTTTTCATTGGATTTTAAGGGAATTTCGTACATACCAATTATTCCTGCAATTGACAGTCGTGATCCTTATATTTGGTAAACGTTTGCGGTTGCGTAGCACATTTGTTATAGATATAAACACCACTAAAATTTTTATTGCTTTTTCTTACTGGTTTCTAAGACGCACGATTAATAGCCCTCATTGAGTCTTTGTCTACTCTTAATATTACGTTAATGAATAATTACTCAAACTCTTGCAAATGCCCACTAGGCGAATGAGTGATTTAAATTTATGTCACTCCTTGCGTATAATTGTTATTAATTTCCTATGCCTCCAGAGCGTATGATTAATTATAATTTAAATTGACTAATTCTCGACCATTTAACATTGTGTGCCATAATATTCTTTTATTTTTGTGTAATATAAACGATTTAAAAATTATTACAACTCTATGTGAGTGCTATTGGATTATAGCAAAATTACAACGCGTTACTTTAAAAATTGCACATCAAATGTACGAGCGTGAGTGAAGGTTTGGAAAATTTAATAACTAATTAATTAACATACAAAAACATGAACATTTCGGTTGGTTGGGTTGATTTTTGAGGTTTCACCATGTTGTGTTTTTTTGTGTGTGTGCAATTTTCATACATGCTGTTTTTCGACATGTGGCTGACATTTTTATAATACACATATATATAATATTAATGGTAATTTTTATAATTTTATATATATAAGTATGTATATATATAAAATAAATAAAATGAGTATGTACACATAAACTTACTACATGTAAATATATCTGCTATACTATTAAGTAGATTCAGACGGCACAGGGACCAGAGTTTTAAATCAAATATGAATGCACATAATTAACATAATTGGAACGTGCCATGCCGGGCGCTATGAATATGCTAACGTCATTGTTTGCAGCAGCAGTAACGGTGGGCGTGGTTTTTGTGGTTGCAGCACATACATACGATACATGGCATGTGTGCAAGTACATTTTCAATACTGATTCATGGCAGAGCAATTTGAAGTAGTGAGACCCAGCCAAACCGTCCTGTCACTAAATAACAAATTGTTTCATTAATCAGAGGTTTTGGAGGAGAAAGGGTTTAAATGCATTGAATGCATTATTTTTTTTTTAAACAAATTATTACACACAGATTTTTGTAAAGCTACACAAGTGCTATTGACATAATATATAAATTTAATTGAAATAATACATTTATTTCACAACACATTAGATGGCTGTGCCATGAATGATGGAAAAAAGAGAAAAAAAGAACCTGCCACTAAAGAATTATTAAAACTCTTCAATACAAATGAATATTTTTAATTTTATTAAAAAATCAACAAAAGAACCTCCTCTATTAAACCTTTATGTCCGTATAAGCAAGTATACGCCGTGGATAACTTGGAAATTGTATTTAAATTTATCATACGCACAGGTGGCTACAAATATCCTTTTCATACAAGTGAGAAAATGTTATCCAAATTAATGAAATGCATTGAAGGTATTAATTACTTAAAAAAATGATTACCTACAGATTTTTGTAAAGCAATAAAAGTGCTATTGAAATAATATATAAATTTAATTGAAATAATACATTTATTTCACAACACATTAAATGGCTGTGCCATGAATGAAAGCAAAATGAGAAAAAAGAACCTTCCACAAAGAATTATTAAAACTCTTCACTACAAATGAATATTTTTAATTTTATTAAAAAATCTACAAAAGAACCTCCTCCATTAAACCTATATGTCCGCATTAACAAGTATACGCCATGGATAACGTGGAAGTTGTATTTAAATTAATCATACGCACAGGTGGCTACAAATATCCTTTTCATAAAAGTGAGAAAATGTTGTCCAAATTAATGAAATTATATAAATGGTGGTTTTTGGGATAAACTGTTCTACTAAATTACTACTGTTATCATTTAAGTGTATCGCCTAAAAATCAGAATATCTTCAAGATAAATGGATCTTATCGTTCTTTTCTTCCAAAAAAAATATGTTTTTTTTTTTAAAGTAAAATGAATAGTTCGTCCAACCGCCAACATTGGGTTGGCAAAAAAATCGGTTGTCGCACCAAATCTGATCTCTGTGTGTGGGTAAAGATTACTCTGTAGACATTTTTTTAAAAAAGTCAGATGGATTCCTTTGGTTTAAGGATGGAATTTTAGTGTTCCTTATTGTATTTCTTCCGTCGAGTTTTGTTACCTTATTACCAAGCAAGGCCAGCTGTCAACGTGTTATGTTTCTTAGAAATTTGTCGATCCATCAAATCAATTAACTGTAATTAAATTAACCACCTCTATCCAGTACTGTTTCATGATTAAAGGGATTTTACAAACATTTTTAACACTTATTTTTCATTCTGTTTTTCTCTTGTTCAGGGTTGAAAAAATAGTTTGCAAAAAATACGAAAAATGGAAAGAAATCCTTTCAAGGCACTTGCAACAAAACGCATCTTTTACATAAACATTTTTTTTTTGTTCTCTTTGCTGTTTTATAATTTCCCAGAATTGAGTGGAATACCTACAATTCATTTTGTTTGTGTATATTTTTTTTGTTTTTATTCGTCTTCTTCTCTTGTACGAGTATATAATGCTTTTCTGCATAGTATATTTTATCTTTTGACGTAAATGTGAAGGACATTCATTGCACTTTTGCATAATGTATTCCTATGAATTTATGCTGTTACTACTGTGCACATCAACTTGTCGTTTATGTAAAACCCAGTTCTGTTACGAAGATCGGGAAATACTTGGAATATTAAAGCAGAGATTTGTTTTTGTTTTTAAACAAACGCCAAGTAATGTACCGGAAAGAAGAGGGGTGAGTTGCATTGAATTGAAAATTGTCTGGAAATACATTTAAAAGTTTGTTGTTCTCTTTAGTAGAGCGCTGCAGTTTAAAAGTTTACTTTTTTATATTGCAATATGAAGGGGTGGGATGACTCACCGATTTTTTGAATTCTCGCAAATGCTAATTAATACTCAAGGTGCGTATGATGAACTGTTGAAGCTTTTCTGTATTCCTTGACTTAAATTTTATTTTAAAAGTCCTTTAAAAACATGCTTAAGACCAGAAGATATGTAGGGCACCTCGTCGTATGATTGATATCAATACAATATGGTGAGCTGTGGCGTATGATTGTTTATAATACAATTTAAGGAGAGAAGTAAAGAAACCGAATGAAAGTGCTATGGATTTTTAATGTCATAACATCTGCGATGTGTGCCTTCTTTAACTTGGTCTTGGTCACCCTTTTGGACAGAAGGATATTAGGTGTCATGAAATTTTCTATCACAAATTCAAATATGCACCATTTTATAATTAGACTAAATTTGGCGTACAGTCCTAGTTAAGCTAAGATCCGAATAATATGACACATACCAACATAGGTATGATTACCGAGTTCCTAGGAAATTTAGTTACTAATAAAAATACTATAGCTTAGAATAAAGATTTGACTTAAATTTAAGCTTGTGCCCTACTGCTTCCGATAGCCAACACCTAATGTAAACCGTTATTAAATAAAATTACGGTTGAGATGTAGTGAGACTCCTGTTGATTGTGGCACTACCGAAAAATATCTAAATAAAAAAGCTCCGGGACAAAATAAAAGTTTTGAATTTTATTTTTTGGTCTTTGCGCTTCTGAAAATACGCATTTTATAAGTTTGTCTGGAAAATTTATATAAATAAGTAAATTTAAAACAAAATGTAGCTTTTGAATTTGTATTTATTTGCCGCTTAGTCACTTGGCCGATTACGCCCATTTACAATACATTCATCAAAGTTCAGGATCCTAAACAGGGACGAAAAAACAGACTGACATGGCGAGATTGTCTCAGAATTTTACGACGATCAATAATTTATTTACTTGATAGGATCTCCGATCAATATTTTGTGGTGTTTCAAATAGAATGACAAGTTTAATATACCATCTAGATTTATAATAATAATTATTTTTCCCTCAAAGTTATTTTTAATATAAAGAAACATAATTGTTTTCACTAGAATTGCATAAACTCATTGTAAATGTATTCTTGTGAGTTTGCTCATGAGAAAATGAGTTAACTCATGAAATGATAATAAAATAGCAACAAAATCGTTTGCCAATTAATTTTACCATAAAACGTCACCATGATTTTTTTTGGTTTCAGTGTACTTAAAAATTACTTTCATAAAAGTAACTGTGGGAGTGTAAATTAATTTGTATCATTCGTGAGAGAGCAACACATTAAAACTGGTATTTATCACTCGTATAAAAATAAAAATTATATTTGTTTTTAAAATAATTTTTACTTTCTTCTTAGTAAGAGTCACAACTGAAAAATTAAAATGCAAATACTTCTGAAGCAAGATTTCCCTAACTCAATTCAGAGAACTTTAAAATAGTATCATGAAAGAAACTGTGAGTGTATTATTTTTTTTTGTGAGCGAGAAAGAGCAGCTTGGTAATAAAACTGGTATTTATCACTCGCATGAAATAAAAAAATAACTTTCTTTTAAAAAATATTTGTTTACTTTGTTAGTAAGAGTTACAAAGCCAAATACTTCTAAATTAAGAATAAATCAAGACTTAAAAATTAATTTAATGAAAGAACTGGGTGAGTGTATTAATGTTTATCATTCGTGAGAGAGCAACACATTTAAACTGGCTTTTGTCACTCGTATAAAATAAAAAAATATCTTTCGTTTTTAAAACACTTTTATACTTTCTTAGTACGTAAGAGCTACAACTGAAAAATAAAAATGCAAATGCTTCTGAATCAAAAATATGAGAAGATTCCAAATTTCATTTACGATTCTCTAAGCCTTTAACAAAATAGAAAATTTCTGCATTCATAACAAAACCAATGCGTTGGTTTCTAGAAATGCTATTTGTTTTCTTTACTTATTTTATTCTTTGAACCAAAATTTCCCATAACTTATGGATATTTTTAATATATTAAATGGACTACGAATATGTTTATGAACTCGAAAGTAAAAGAAAAATAAACGCTTAATTCTAAGATATTACCCACTGCCTGTGCTAACGAAATGATACCTTTGTTTTGAATCAGCTAGAGAAGATTTATATAAATGTATGTACATATATATATATGTGCATAAATTTTCTTTATATACCGAGGATGTTTCAAAATTGCATCTATTGCACTTTTCCAAGGAAATACTAAGGGTGCGGGGTGGTCAGAGGGCACAGGAAGGAGGCTGCAACGTCATCATCGTCGTCGTCGTTTGCTATCATCACAATCAGCTTCAATAGAAGCATAGTTTTATTTTTATTTTTTTTCAAAGAAGTAGAATGGATACCAGGGTAGAGATAAGCCGCCATCTCGCTCTGTGTGTTAGTTGTGGACGTAACGTATAAGAATGCTGCTGCTTATTTCAAATCCAAAATGGCGACAAAATGCTTTCGTTTTCCGTTTTCTACGACCTCATTTTCGAAAATAAAAATAATTCTTCTTTTCTGTTAACACACATACTACCAACAAAAAAGTACCAAGCAAGCTAACTACCATACACACACACACGTATTTACGCAGAGACACACATGACGAAATTATTCCTTTTAGTATACACATACAAAGCGGAGAGATACCAACTAACACAGACACATACTAACGTTAAACAAGGAATTCTTAGCCGCCTTACCAGCTGCACTAGTACCACATGAATGTTATCTTATAGACAATAAAGCACGATATATCTAGGCGTGCTTGTGTGTGTGTTAGAGTGTGAGTGTTAATTTATAAATGTATACATTTATCATACACACATGTATGAGATAATGTTAGGGATATACAAGAAATGGCAGTATATTTTTGTTTAATTTATTTTTTTCATACATACAACTGCAAAAATAAAGAACACCAACTAAAGTAAGGTTTTATTATGGATTCATATGTGTACATGTGTTTGTGTACAATGTTGTTGTTTTCATTTATTTAAACACACAAACACATATTTATATATATACGTGTTTTTGTATATAAAGCCCACACATACACAGGCGAGTTGTTGCGACGAGAGCATAGTGTTCTGTGAAAAACCTGGGCTTTTTCCTAAAGTATATAAGCCCGGCACATGAGAGAAAGCAAAACATATACATACATGAAAAGAGAGGGAGAGCAAGTTAAGGATGGCGAGCTCTTTAAAAATATTTATAACAGAGCCTGCGCCTTTTGTCACTCCGTTTCTGTTTGCTTGAGCAGGCACCGTTAACGGGCCCTTTTGCCTGGGTTGTATAGGTATTTCAACTAAATTTATTCTGTCAAACCTTAACTAAGTCTACCCTATCCCTGCCAGGCTCTCATAACATTCCTCTCTCTCTCTCTTTCTCTGCCTTGTATTTTTTTTAATACTTGCTTGTCGTCGTTGAGTGTCTACGACAAATCATACATTTAAAACAGTGCTGCTTCAGCATAAAGGTTTAGTTCTTGTTATTGCGCCTTATTTCTCTCTCTCTCTCTCGCTCACCTCTCTTTCTCTTTGTTTTAATTGAGGTCGAAAGTTTAAAATAACAATAGTTCACCATACTAATAATACGTATACACTCACACATATGTACATTTATCTCTGTATATATAAATACAAGTCTGTGTGCGTGTGTGATATTGTTGCCTTTAATCCGTACCCCAATATCGTACCCAAAAATCCCTCCATTTATCCATTCATTTCCCCCAGCGCGGCTCATCCACTCCCCCAACCCTCACACCACACATAAAGTCCTAATAGCAGAAAAGCGTAATCGGGACGAAAAGAAATTCAATTTAAGCCTCTAAAATATATTACCACCACCACCGCAAATTCGAATTTCAATTACTATTGGAATGTCATTAATATTGGATATATACGATTTTGTTTTCGTTTTTTTGTTCAATTTTACGTAGATGAACATTATTCATCGACTTATAGGATGTATTTCAAATGAAATGAAGGATTTTAAATTTATATAGAGACGAAATTAGTTGGAAAACTGTCTGCACAAAATTAAATATCGAAAGTTCTTTAATACTTTATTTAAAATAAGAACTGTCGAGCATCTTATAATAGGCATTAATCACAGATTACACCTTTTTATAGTTGTCAGATCTTAGCCAACCAATCGATCTCTTCCAAGAAGGTTGCGAGATCTGATATTTAGCGAACGTGTAAAAAAAGAGGTTTTATACTTAAATCATAAAAATTGGTCTTTGTAGGATGTAGGATGCACCCACCTGGTACATACCTTTATCGTGCCCACATTTTTAGGTAATATCAAACGGCCTAATTTTTTTTGAAATGGTTGCTATGTTGGTTAGTTGGTACAATTTTACTCGGCGTACTTACAATACGCTTTTGTGGATTTTCTTTACCATATCTAAAGTGGCCAAGAATTAACCCAAATTTTTAAAATACTTACTAAATTCAAAATCGCACCAGGGAGTTTGAATTCAAACATTTATTCGAATTATCGGCGGCTCAGGGGTTTATGACTAAAGCGGCGGTTCATTGTTTTTTTTCTCAATCCAAAAACTTAGTTTTCATAATATCAAGCAAATATATATAAAGTACATTTAGTCGGAAATTATTCTTCAGATTAAGTTAATGGTTTTTGCCAATTTAACTATAGCATTACATCTGTTAACTGTTTATAAATTTAGTACAGAGACGAAATATTTAATATTTAATACACTTTAACATAATAGTATTTTCTGGTCCAGAGTTTGAAGATTCATTGGTTCAAACCAGCAGAACGCCACCTACGAGAGATATTTGCTTCACCTAACCGCCGTCTATTCAAACAGGTAAAATCGGCTTCACGACGCCGCCGTTAATATCGGCTGAGCCGTTGGTAAATAAAAATTTTAAGAATATTGTGAAATTTTAAATAGCTAATCGCTGCGCTGAATTTTAATACCCGAAAGTTTAAAATAACAATAGTTATTAGTTGTTTCGCACATAATTCGGTAGTAACATTAGCAAGACTCATTTATTCAGCCTGAAAGTTCAATGTTTATTGATTTTTTTTTATATATATTTGCTCGTGGTTATAAAAACCTCTTTTTTGGTTTAAAACATTTTGCCAATGTTCCCGCCTCCGACGCCAATCAAAAAGTTCCGCGCCGCCGATGCTGATATTTTCCTAGCGGCTTAAAACTCTGGCCAGAATAGTAAATATTTGTGATTATTCCAATCACAATAGGGCGATTACTTAATTCACAATAGGTCAACATATTGTATTGGAACCATGGTCCTAGCAGTTGTTTCAACTGATTTTTATCTGTTAAGTAAAAATCTCCTTATGAACAGGAAGATGTATTTTTTTTGGTCTTCGTTAGAGTTGTAACTTATTTGTCTAGCAAATAATGATTTTCCTTACTGAAACTTGATCCAAAATCTTGTTTTGCTCTTGGCCTGCTACAGAAATAATTTCCAGACCCTCTGGTCTTGGTCGTGCTTCCTTTAGTTTACCACATTAAAGTTTCGGTCGTGTTCCTCCATTAGTTCCTTCGTCCGTCTTCCATGTCTCGCTTTATGAGCAAGTTTTAGTTTATCAACTTATTGGCTGAAGCGTGCCTTCCAGATATCGTAACCGCCGTATTTTTAAACGGTTAACTACACTCAATTCGGCTAGAGAAATCGCCTTATTTTTAAACGATTAACTCCATTTGATTCGGCGTTAGAGTTTAAAGCCGCTATGAAATTATCAGAGGCGGCGGCTTTATTTCATAACCACAACAAAAAATATATAATGAAAATTAAATCAGGTATTAACTTTAAGGATAATTTATACAGATTTGTCAATTAAAGCTTATAATTGTTTCAGAAACTGTTCATTCTCAGCGTGGAAATGAAACATAAAATATTATTCACAGTTGTTAATAATAGCTCTTTTCAAGTTACTAATCTTTGAATGGAAGTAACTCAGTCAGCAAGAGAGTTGACCTGAAGTAGATAATGAAACGAGTAAGAGTTACTACACTTATTATTTCAACAATAAATCAAACATGACACACCCTGCTGCATCAAATTGTATGTTTTTTGATATGTTTACAAAAAAATAATCAAACAAGAAGTGGTCTCATTGGCGAATTCGTGTTAAGTACATCTGTACGAGATGGAATAAGTGGAACTTTAAATCAACTCAAACTGATAGTTCAAAGAGATTGTGCACATACATATTTACAAAGCAATAGTGTAGCAATTAGAAATGTTATATTTCATGGATTATTTTATTATTAATTATAGTTTTTTATTGTCGGTTTTTGACGAATTCGCCGATGAACTCTCTTGTAGATGTTGTTTATTTGTCTTTGTTAATTCAAATCGATAATTCTTTGGTGAATACAAAGAGAAGCAATAGGCATGTTTTAATTGTACTCGCTTATTAAACGAGTCAGTGGTCGCTTAGTCGATATCTTTAAAACATTACGAGCATTTTTTGGAATTTTTTTGTATACAAGTACTGATTTGCTTTTGCATCATAAACCGTTTGATTTGAACATCTTTAATTTGTAGAGTAAAAGCTTTTCAAGAAATACTGTTAGCGAGTAATAACCGTGCACGTTAAAGGTTTTTTTTAAATAACTTTCTTCCCAAAAATTTAAATTATTTAAAACAAACGGGTTTTAAGCAAATTGTCCATAGTTTTCTGACAACGAAATAATTTTAATATTCTTGTACAGTGGTATGAAGTTATCGCGTTAGCGACCTCCTAAGCGAATTGTTAGTAGAACACGGCCAATGTTGCCATATTACTCTTAATTTGGTTCAATGTTGTCAGATTTTCATATTGCGACTTTACTAGGTAACTAAGCCAGGCAACTAGCCAAAGAACATGGATAATATTTTTATTTTGAACATCGGCTTAGCTTAAACGGTGGCTTCAGGAAGCCGATTTCAGCCGTTTATTTCAGCTGTGGCGGTAATAAATACGTTGGCTGATTTTAGAGAAGTTTCTTTTTGTTCCTTAATTGGATGTTGTGGGACTTATGTACGAATGTCTTTCTGGCAAATCTTCTTTTTAAATTATGAATTAATTACAGATTTTCTTCAATTGTGATTCAATTATTCTCTCGGAAATACACTAACAACTGCCAAACTCTCTAATCGTAATATTCAGAATGTGATCATAGCTTTTTGAGGAAAACGATACCGTAATATCTTCTCTCTTTTGATATTATTTTTATAGCGCAATGCAAATTCTCTTCAACCATACGACATAGCCAATCGCAACCCTCTCATCAATTAAGATACATTCACAGAAAATCCAAATTTATTCAAGTGTATTTAAGGGCAACTTCCTTCGTCTATAATTTAAATTCACTTCCTTCCAAAAATACGAAAAAAAATAAAATCCTTCAATCAACGTGTACATCAACTACCCCAAACAAAATCTATCCTATGTGCCTTCCCCATATTGAAGCACACCACCGGGCCACATCAAGATGATTATCATTTTCTTTCGATATAACGCATGAACGCCATTATCCCCATCGACATTATCTTCCGGTTTCTCTTCGTTGGCGTTGTCTATTACCATTGCTTCTACTCTCGATTCTTTCATTTCGTTTTATGCCGTATCGGCATTAGTTTATCTCACGTAATGGTTCCTGCCTTCTTCTTTTACCCGTCCCCACATATCACTGGCGTTCATTCCTTTATTTCGTTCCACATGTTTTTTTTTCTTCTTCTGTACAATTTTGCAAAATTGTTCAATTTTCTTGCTATTGTTTGACTTGGCATCACCAACCACCACAGCCGCAGCGCTGCGCACCGCACCAATGCCCCTTGGTCCGCCTGGCAGCAGTGCCAGGGCACCAACATCATCCTGCTCGTTGTCATCAGAGTCAGTCAAAGTCTAAAGTTTGTTAAATGATTGGTTTCTTTGCAAAGACGTGACTCATCATAAGAAAGGATAATTGCAGCAGCGGTCGCCGTAGTCTTGGGTACACAAAGGAGTAGTAATTGTTTTCTTTTGTTCGGCTTGGCTTAGGGAACTGTACGAACGGGCTGGCAGAGAGTCGGAGGCAAAGCGCCGGAGATGCGTGAACGGATGCCTGCCGGAATTTCAAAAGTTTGTTTGTTTTTTCTCCAAAGGATTGTGTGGTGCCAGCTGGGGACTGGGGATAAATTAAGAGATAGAATTCCACTACATACGTACTTGCATACATAACTATAAAGATATAACCTTTTGATTTCAATAACTATTTATAGCATTATTTTGACCCGAGTTCATAATTTCAGGACTCCTTGTGTCCTGATTTTTTTCCGTTCTCCTCTATCTCTGCAAGTTGAAACCATTGCCAAGAAGTGTATGTATGCTTTAATATATTTGCGTCTCCCGAAATGCCAAACAACCCAAACTCAAACATTAATTTCGCTGTGTAAGCAAAATGTTTAATGGCATTTGCGCGGAAATCTCTGTTTATGCAGACACTGATATATTGACACTTGGAGAGAGAGAGAGAGAGAGAGAGAGAGAGAGAGAGTGGGAGCTTGAAAAACTTACACACAATGTGCTGGCACGTCATGGCGGACATACGTACACATTTGTTTGCCGTGTACTCAACGGGCAAATGGTAAACAATGCGGAAATGACTAGTGTTGCCAACTGATTGTTAATGTCATAACGCGCTATTCTCGCCGGTACTTAAAAAACCACCAGCTAGAAAAAAACAGATTCCCATAACTGAATAAAGGCTTTCCAAATGTTTATTAGTACAACCGAATGTTAATTGGTGAACTGGAACTTTCGATAATTGGAAATCCAAAAACCCCAGTAAATGTCGTACGTTTAGTACTAAAAGTGCCTTTCTGCACAAGAACTGCAAACAAAAAAAAACAGATACCCATAACTTAAAAATGAGTTGCCAAATGTTAATTGGTGGACTGGAACTTTTAATCAATGGAAATCCAAAAACCCCAGTAAATCTTAGAATTCAGGGACTTAGTTTACCCTTTTGTTTAACAACTGTCAAAAAACTAACGGCGGACAAAAATTTCTTAAGAAGAACTCATTTCATCTAACGAAATATTATTATTATGTTACTATAAACATTACGGTTCCTTTGCGAAAGAATGCCCATGTTTATATTAGCTGCGTTTGTTTCAGGTTACTAAACTTACTAGTTAGTATGATAATACTCGAATAGCTAGCAAATTTACCTTAAGTCGTTAATTAACGCTCTTCCGCATTTCTTAGAGGTTTGTGGCCAACCATAAGACATTTTTTTTAACTATGAGTCTTATACGACAAACCCTGCTGTTTAGAAAACATATGTTTTAGTATATGTACACTAAAAAATAATCAAACTAAAAGGTGTTTTATCGGCGAATTTATATTCAGTTGCACTAAATGGGATAAGAGAAACAATAAACCAGCTCAAACTAAAATTTCAAAGACATTTACCATATTTTTTTAAAAAGCATGAGTGTAGCAATTATTTAGTTTATTTTTTTATGATTGATTTTTTTATTACAATTTGTAGTTTTTATTATCTTCTTTGATGAATTCGTTGATAAAAGGATTAATCTCATCAGTTCTCTTTTCTCGATGTAACTTTAAGTGTCAGAGTAGAAACAGAACACTGCGGCGACGGAAACGGGTGCGGCAAAAAAATCTAAATTAAATGACGACGGGTGCGGCGACGGATTATGTTGTCATATCTCAGCGGTTTTTTATTAATTATTTGGCTTTGAGTGATATTGAAAAAAATACAATACATTTATTTGCAAACTAAACAAGAATTATTTTGAAATGTTTGATTGTAAATTGCATGATCCATCAAATTGTTTTTATTTTATTATAATTTTCTTATTTAGGTCCATTGTTTATTAATTTTGCTTCCCCCAAATACTTTTAAAATTTCTGATTTCTTCTTCTTACTGCAAATATGCACAAAAACACACACGTTTTTTGTTTACAAAAAACATGAAAATTTGGCAACACATTGAGAGAGGCAGGAGCAAAAATTGAGAGCGCAAGAAAATCCGCAGAGAAAATAGAAAAAGATTTAATTCAGTGCGGTTTTGCCTCTCAATTTTCCATATACGAGTATATTTGACAACCGCTACTGCAGCCGCAATGTTGGAAAAGGTGACACAGACATCCGATCATCAATTCTCTTTCATGTATACTAAAAGAAACAATTTTGCCATACTATTCACAATTATGTTTAATGTTGCCAGATTACCACATTGAAAACTAACTAAAACTAATTTAGCTAGTAAGTCTAAACAAACACGGCTATTGTATCAAATTAAATTGTTTATAAATGATGTCATTATGTAATTCACATTAAATTGACGAGTTTTGAATGTAAAAAAGGCAAACATTTGTAAAAACAGCACTGATTTTAATTCCACAATAGGATAAATGATTGATGCTAAATGTTTTTCGTTTTATCGAACACAGAATAAGACTTTACGACAAAAATTAGTTTAATTTAATTTGTTTGCCTTGTGATCCATTTAGACCAAAGAATTTTGTAACATACGTAGTGTCAAGAAAAATGATACCCCATACCAAAAAGTAGTATTAAAAAACAAATTTACTCCCGCACGTCAGTACAAATTAATTTTTCCTTTTCCAAAGATTAGTAATCTATGGGACTTGTGGAAATTAATACCAATTAGCCAGCGCTTGTATCATTTGCACAGAAAAAAATATCGATTTAATTCAAAAATTCAAAATAAAATTTAACCTGTGATACAAATTTTACATAGGAACTTAAATACTCGTCATTGTTTATTGAAAATATTTCAGATTTCAGGCGATAAATTGATACACATATTTATAAAAAATTTCTATGCCATTTATCAAAAATATTCTCGTTATGAGGTGATGAATAAATTCACATATTTACAAAAAAGTAGTAAGCCAAAAAAAATAATTTTGAGGCGATGAAATATTTACATGAAATAGTCAGATTTTAGACTAGGCTTTTATTAAACATGAAGACTTTTAGTTGCAAGTAGGGATAATTGCAGTTTCAATGAGCGCTACTCCACCATTACAGACCTCAAGCACCGAATATGCTGTAACCAAGATCCTAGGTTATACACTTAAGGGCAGGCAGATTTGTAATTAACGAGAACTGCCGGCAGTAGAGTTTTCCAGCGAACAAACTATACACAATAAAAATCCTTTGCTCTGCACTTTGCCAAACAAAGTACAAAATTTTCTTTTATAAAACTTAGATAAACGTAAACTTATTTGTTTATATTAAATTTCAATTTCAGCTTAAAGCCCTGCCCGATTTGTAGGTGGTGTATTTGAATAATTTTCTTTTATTGTCCCTTTTTCCATTTCGTTTTTATCCAAACGAGTTCCAGTAAACATCCCAGGTCTGTAGAGGCTTCATATTGAATAGATTCTGTTTACATTGGCATGGGTCTTTAAAACAACTCGGTCGCTTTAATAGCCTCAACAAAAAAATGCGTCCCGATTTGGATCCCATCTTTTTTTATTTGCTTTCTAAAAAAATATTGTTTGCCACGATTGATTTATTGCCTATGCAAATCATAATACCTATTACCTATGTACTTATTTTGAAGCATATCCGAGCTTAAGAATAAATAGTCTTTATTCGATATCGAGTGAGAGAGTAAATGTTTCACTTATACTGATAAGTACTGTACCTTTTATCGGCAAGTACTTATTTTTGGCATTAAAGTAACGCAGAGCGTAATGATATGTCATATTCTGGTAATGTAAATGGTAAAGACTAGTACTAAATTAGATTTTGCCGGGATGGTGCAACATATAATAGAACATGGTCTACGTATAAACTCGAACTGATAATTCTTTGTGATCAGGTGTGATAGCTCGACTTTTTCCTGAGGTTCGAATCCAGATAAGAACATTTAAGATTTACACACACATCACAGCCACACGTCGTACAAATAAGTAGTTATTTAGCCTATTATCAGCCAGAACTTATTTTTTATTCCTAAATAATGCAGCTGGTAATGAGGTGTCATTACCAGGTAATGCAAATGGCAAAAAGTAGTAGTTAATGAGATTTTTCTGGGATAGTACAAATGTTTGGCCAATCTGCTGATAAATTCGAACGGTTAATTCTTTGTGGCCAGGTGTACTTGCCCGACTATCACCTAACAAACTGAGGTTAAAATCCCGATTAGAACATTTAAAAGGCCACAATTCCTAATAGCCGTTTCAAACTAATTTTTATAGCAAATCGATCTAAATTTCTCCTATCTAAAAATGATGATCTCAGAAACGATTTCCATCTATTCCTTTGAAGGATATGTAAGCAAAAATTTACGAAAGCATCGACTTCATAAGTCCGTCGACTTCATAAGTCACTTCTGCACTTCAGACTTTCTGATTTTGAAGCCATACTCGTATTACTTATACACTTCAACTCGCCCAACATTACTCGTACACCGTATCCGACATAAAATTTGTCATCTTTCTCTGGCAATATTTCAACAACATTCACATGCTGACAAATGCTAAGGTTTAATTATTGTTAACCTCCTCCATAATGACCCCAAAATGCCCTTAAATCAACTTGTATTAATTAAAAGGAAACCCAAATGCACAAACTGAATTCAAAATGAAATGCAATAATTTCACTATAAATGATGATTCATGCAAACACAGGCACACCGCACCATCACTGAATGAGCTTTTAATCCTCCCGAGTAAGAGCAATTCTAGAAGCAAGAACAACAAGGACATCATATCATCAGGATAAAGTTTAAGGAAACAGCTCATCTCAAACTGCTCGTACAGCGCTCATGATGTAATTCATGTTAAAGTATTAATGAATGAATGAATGAAAGGGCCAAACGGGGAGAATGACGTTAGTCCTTATGTACATACAGGCGTACGTGCACATCGTCCTGTCCTGTACTAGGTATGGGAGTAGCGTGTATGTGAACGACATAACAATGTAATAAGTAAAGGACCTCTACGATGTCAACTGCAACGACAATGACATGATGAAGATAAATTTTTGTCGCTGCCGTATCTGGAAAACCGAATGGTATTCTGAGTATATACCGAGTACCAAAACGTACGGATATGGACAATTGTAAAGGATGTAAAATGGTGACGATGATGATGGTGATGATGTTCATCAGAATGGTGAATGGCGATGGGAAGGTAGAAAAAATAATGCCATTACTGTTAATGGTGCTATTCATGCCAGATATATATGTTCATGTACACGTCCATGTGAAGGTACACTGTCGTACGTGTATGTTCCATAACACCTTCGTCAGTTGGGGCCCGGGATGGATTGAGGAAATGGACATAACTTGGGCTATAGCGCGTCCACAGGGAAAGGGAATAAAAGCACAAGGAAAAGTAAGAAAAACACAAACTGAGTTATAAACAGAGACAGATTTATATAATCCCCCAAACTGATGGTACTCCCATGCTATACCATTTCTGCCACTTTGTGATGTCCTTTCTCGGCTTGTTTCGCTACGTTCCTGGCTGATTAAGGCTTTTCGGTAAGGCGGTTTGGTGTGGTGTGGCATGGAGGCTGTACGAGTATTATGTAAAAAGGATTATAACCCAAAATAGTCACCCAATTCAATTATAAGTTACACGATGAACAACATGTTGGCGTTGTTGTTGGATATTGTGGAGTTTGACGAAATCCTTACACCGCGCGCACACCCAATTGTCACCATTTGTAGAAGGCTGCCGCCGGAAATGTTTGATACACGCAGGAAAAAAATATTTAAGTGGAAAATTATAAGGCTAATGTTGGAATGCGAAAATATTATAAAATACGATATAAGCTGGTTACTAACATAGCATTTTATGGAAGTTACTTGGTTAGCAAGCGAGTTGACATCAAGTCTTTAACTAGGGTTACCACTTTTTTTTCAACAAAAAATCAAACATGGCGCATCCTACTTTTTTAACCAATATGTTTTTTGTTATGTACTCAAAAAAAATCAAACAAGAAGTGGTCTCATCGGAGAATTCGTTTTGGGTTCATTTGCACGAGATGGGATAAGTAAAACTATAAATCAACCTTACCCGATAGTTCAAAAAAATTTTACACATTTTTACAAAGCAGAAGTGTAGCAACTTATTGATTTATAATAAGTCATTGATTATTTTATTAAAATTTAAAGGTTTTTATTGTCTGCTTTTGACTAATTCGTAATGAACCCTCTTGCTGTTCAATTCTCTTTGGTGTTTACAAAGATAAACAATGTTGCCATACTGTTCTTAATTTTGTTAAATGTTTCTAGATTACTAAGCTACAAATTTACTAGGTAATTAAGCTAGTTACCTTAATAGACCAAGGCCTTTACTGCAGCTGAACATATTTAAATTCCACACAAATATAAAACTTTTGGGCATTTTTGTTTTTGAAATTTGATTTTAACATGAATAGCCAATTAATTTCCCAATATACTATTTTAAATGAGTGAAAATAAAATACATTTACCTGCAAATACTCGTACATTATATTCGGGATATATTATTATTTTGTCTGGCCAAAACATGTTTTTGGAACCCAGTCATAATTTTTCTAAACTATTTTTTTTCTATGTGTAGTTGCTGAATAGGTTGGGCTTGGTTATGTCCCGTTTTTATGCTTATATGTACATGTAAAGGGGTTTTCGGTTGAAAGCCAACGAATTAAAGGATTTATGGCAGTGTCCCATTCGCCATGCCATGCTCAATGTACTATAAACAACAATTATCATTATTATCGTCATCATGATAGTGATAGCCGTGGTGGCATTATGTAAAAGTTTACGGTATAGAAAAATGATCTCATTGTGTCTCTTTGTGACTATTGAATAACCTTAAACTAGGACATTAGATGCTAGGAGCGTTTTTCCGTGATTGTTGCTTACGTGGAAAGGTAGTTAAAGAGTGACCGGATGGGGGGCAAAAAGTCTTACATTTTAGGTACGTATTAAATGAGGTTTAATGCCCAATTGGCGGCGCGCCACCGCCGACGCTATTTTGCAAAGCTCAGCCGCCGCTATTCTTAACGGTTTAAATCGGCTTCATAATGCCGCCTTCGGCTAAGCCGTTGTTAAAAAATGTTTTTTTTTCAAAAAGGTTAAAATATTGAAATTTTCGTCTCGGGGCTCAAATTTTACACTTTTTTTGTGTTCGTTTGTTAAAAACGTCAAGCCTTTAAAATATTTTGATTTCGTTTGTCAAAATGTTACATGTGTGCAAACATATCGCATTATCTGCTCTCTGTCTTGTATATGGTGAAAAACAGCTGGTGTCTACAGTGTTGTATTTAAACGCACACAAACCAAATTAAAACGAGAGCAAATTGTTAAGGTTTAAGTTTTGTTCACAAAAAGTTTTTGTTTTTCCCTTCTTTAAGTCTTGCACTTATATATGTACTTATATGATTGATTGTAAGCAGTAAAAGTGTGACATTTTTAAAATGTTGCACAACTAGTTGAAGGTAGCATTTATTTTTAGAAGCGAAATAACCATTAGTGGTTTTTGAATGAAAATTCTGAAATTCAAATGAAATTTCTAAATTTTTATTGATATTCTCTGAATTTTTATTGATTTTATTTAAATTTTAAAAGTTTTCATGGCTATCACGTGGGGAAAATGCCGGTTTGCACTGTAGGAATTATCTGATGTTGTATATTTCATTGATGAGTTTATTACAATTCATAGTTTCTTATTCGCGAAAAAAACTCTTGTTTTTGCCACTCCTTGACCTATAGAAAGATAAACCATGTTGCCATACTATTTTGAATGTTGATAGATTACCGTACTGAAAACTAACTAGATAACTCAAACCTGGTACTAAGTTTTCCTTTTCATGGGAAAATGTGTCAAACTCCACATAAAAAACTGTCAAATTACAAAATTTAAAATTGTTTATGGTCAGTTGCAGTGAAAATTGTTTATTGTCAATATCTTTGACACAAAAGTAGAGAATTTTTTTATTTTACTTGGGATATTAAAAAATTATTTAAAAAAAAATTATTTTATACATAAAAAAAAACTTAGAATATAATTAAAACTTAATTAGCGATTAATTTTTTTTACGTGAACGAACGAAAAACCAGTCTTAAGCTAGAAAGCCCAAGATCATAACTCACATTGCACACATATCCCATATGCTAGATTACATCAGCTGATTCTGGCTATATTTACTGTTTGAGTAAGTGAGGCTTTAAATGTTATAGCCTAGACAGACGACAGCGTTAATTTGCATTAGCAGTCAATGCAAATTAACTCGTGCATTATCTCCTCCCAAACTGCATTAATTCTGACGTAAATGCAGATAATCAAACTGAATTTATACTGCATTTAGCTATTACAATCTGGCAACACTGTACTTACAATCCGCTGTACTTAAAATAATCGGCTGTTATCATATCAGTTGTTGTCGAATTGTTTATGGTTGGTGCATGTACAATTTTTACATTCTTAACCAATTTCAACAAAAGTAATTTCAGCTTTCTTTCAAATAAATTGGGCTTTTTGGCTAACAACAAGCCGCTAATCGTAATTTCTTTCTTTTCTCAATTTTATATCGAAGTAAATGGCAAAAAAATTGACAAACATTTCACAATAAAACAGCGGTTTACTAAATGCAGATACTGTCGTCTGTCACCATCTAATTTTGATTTGCATTACTTAATTTTTAATGCAAACTAAATCTGACGCCTTTCTACGCTATTAAGGCAAAATTTTTCTAGTACTTCTTTTTACCAAATATCTTTATTATCTTTGAGCCCATGGTCGTTATCGCCAGCTTAGGATCATAGAGACTGTATTTTGTCGTCGCAAAACTTTGCCAACGGGAGCAGTTGTGTTTGCTTTACTCTCCAAGTAAGTAAATTAAAAAAATCCTTCTAATTGTGTTAAGCATTTGGCAACAGAATTATCCCAGCACCGGATGTAACCAGATTGCCATACTAATTGAGAATGTCTCATATGTATGTATGAGATATGTGGGGAAAATATTTAAATTTAAGCCTCGTCTATATACGAATAGTTTGTTTTTATATATTCCCCATATGTATTATATATGTGAATGTACTTATGTACATAGCATATAAGTATATATATATATATGCAGGTATGTACATAACAACATAATGCATTTTAACTTCTGCCCGGATTTTGTTGATTCAGCTCTGCTCCATTTTGCTGCAGAAAATTTTCATTTTACATACAGACATATATTTGTCTATATGTAGTACGTATGTATGTACTAAAACTGTTTATTTACTAGTCATCATCATACCATTTTCTCCAAACATCCATCCTTGCTCTCTTGTGCTTGTTCTCTCACTCACTCGCTCTATATCGAATATCTCTTGTTCTCTCGTTTTGGACTTACTTCAGATTCCTGTCGTTAGTCATAAAGCAACAAATGTGTGTTGTTATGGTTATTTGGGACTCGAGTCGCTCCAACACCCCAGCAAAACACGCGCCAACCCACCCTCTACGAAAGAGGCAGCATACGTGCATATGTATCTGGGCACATTTTGTTGTATTACCTCATATCCTGTGTGTTCTTTCTGCTCCAACATTTTTAGCTGAATTGATTTTTTGCATTTAAATTACTGGGCAGCAACTACGACGCTGATGAAAATGAACGAAATGGAATTGCAGTAACACGAGCAGCGGCAGCAGTAAACTACATACACTTGACTGTGACTGTACGGCGCCGGCGCGAAAAATCGTGTTCAAATTAGGGATTCTTTCCTGTTTCTCCACAACACACAGAAAACAAACAATACATGTGTACATACCTGCATACATATGTAAGCTGCCCGAATATGCAATTGCCAATGTATGTGTATGTACGTATGTATTTATAGTACATACTAAACCCGAAAGGATACAATAAAAAGTAATTTAAAGCACACAACTATTTCTATAAATTTGAGGCGATTTAAGGCTTGGCAATGCAATCCCTGCACTGTTGTTCTTCTGCTGCTGTATTCGTTGGTGGTATCCCTTTTTTACATTCAAAGTTGCTGTGTGAAATTTCTAAAATTCCATAACATATTTTAAAATCTGAACAATATACTCACACACTAATACCCATATACTAAATTTGAAAATGGGTTTTCATTTTAAATTTTGAGCATTTAATGCCTATTCTCCTTATAAAAGATGTGTGGCTGATATTTTTATAAACATTTTTCTAAACATTTAAAAAAACACCAACACAATGTTTGAGTCCGTTCAGTGTGATATAAACTTGACATCATTAAAGAGTCATTCACACTTGACTATGTGCGTTTCGGTTTAAAGACTAGCACCCTCACACACAGACCCGACCCGTACATTTACTACGTAACAATCGCAGCAACACAAAAAATAGTTGGTTGTTGTTTTATCATAAAAGACACAAACTTTAATTTAAGTTATTATTATTAAAATAATATGCATAATTAAGTTAAACTAACATGTAGTTAAGTTAAACTACAAGGGTAGCTTTCCTCGGATATCATTTAAAATGTATCTAACAGGGGATGTTGCTATTGGAACTAAAAGCGTATCAAAAATGTCGAAACGCCAAACAGCAGTCTTGTTAGTTTGGAATATAGTAATCTGGCCACATTGAACAAAATTGTTTCTCATTGTTTTTCTTGATATACATAGATCAAAGAGATTCAAACAACAAGAGGTTTTATAGACGAATTCATCAAAAGCTAACAACATAAAACTTTAAAAAAAAATTAATGAAATATATAAAATCAATTCATTGATATACTTTTGCATTGTAAAAAAGTGTTAAATGTTTAAACTATTAGTTTAACTTGATTTAAATATTCACCTATTCCATTTCTTGCACAAAGATCCTATTCGAATTCGCCGATAAATACTCTTATTATTAAATTTCTTTAAAAGCCTAGACGACAGCGTTAATGTCATTAGCAGAACTATGCAAATTAACTCGTGCATTTTATCCACCCAAACTGCAATAACTCTGACGTAAATGCACAAAATCAAACTGAATTTATACTTTATTTAGGTAATACAACGTGGCAACACTGTTACAATTTATCACAAACAACCGCTGTATTTACAATCAGCGGCTGTTAACAATCACAAATTCTCTATATGAATTATATCATCCACGAAAAAATATACCTTCATATTTCCACAATTGCTATGCTCTTATTTTACAGTGTCCAACTGCGATTCCAACTATGAGGAACACGTTCAGATTTATGGTTGGTAGTGTATGTACAATTTTTACATTGTGGCCCATTTTCAGCTTTCTTTGAAATAAATTGTCAATTTTCGGCAACAGCGTAGCTGCTAATCGTAATTTTTTTCTTTTATCCATTTTATATCGAAGTAACTGGAAAAATATAATAGTTGACAAACAGTTGTTAACAATCAAACAGTTGTTTACTAAATGCAGATACTGTCGTCTGTCACCATAAAACTTTAATATGCGTTCGTGAATTTTTAATTTAAATCGGTTGTAAGAAAAAGTACTGCTAACTTTTTTAAATATCTGGTTTTATTAATAATAGAACACCATCCGATGCGTTCTTGCTTCGACCAATGGGCTAACGATTGTTTGGCAGGAGATGAAGAATTGTACCGAAAATCGTGTTTTCAGATGAATCTCATATTCATCTCGGTGGCTATGTCAATAATCAAAATTGCCGCATATGGAGTTCAGAGACCCAACACGTAACTATTGAGAAGCCAATGCATCCACAACGAGTTAAAGTTTGGTGTGGATTTTGGACTCGCGCCAGCATTTGGCCATTTTGCTTCGAAAATTAGCAAGGAGTTACCGTCATGCTTAACGAATTTTTGTTTTCAGAAGAAAGACATGGACGCTTTTGGTTTCTACAAGACGGGGCTACATATCACACAGCTAACGCAACCATCGATTTTTTACGCACTCTTTTTTAAAAATCGAATAATCAGCCGAAATTGTGATGTTTTATTAGCCCTTTGGATTATTTCTTGTGGGGAGCCCTTAAGAATAATTGTTACGCAAAGCATCCAGAGACAATTGGAACGTTAAAACATGAAATTGAATTTTCCATTGAAGAGATTCGACCCGAAACAATCAAAAATGTACTGAAATATTGAGTTGATCGGATGAGGTACTGCCGAGCCAGTTGTGGTAGTCATATGAATGACAAAGTTCAACCTTTACCAGAAATTTAAAAAAAAAATAATAGTCCTTTTTTTATAGCCGAATCAAATTTAAAATTTTAAATCGCCCTAACGCCCTCGTACTAACAATTTGGATCTATTGTTTGAAGCCGACCCCGGATGGTTTAATTCTATATGTAAAGCAGCTTTACACGGTTGTTGATATTAGTTAGTGAAGTCGGCAGCATTTACAAGTTGAAATCGCCGACAAAAAATGACATTTCTTTTTCACGAGTATTTACGCGATGCGTTGGGCACTTACTGCCCAACGCATCGCGTATGGCCACTTAAACTACAAACACTCATTCCAACTAGAAATGCAAAATGTTTCTCAGAAAAAAAATTACCAAACCCCACTAAGGATCTATAGTTTCACCATTTTGTATCCAAAATAATTTTAGTTAATTCGATCCCTGCCGAGTCGATATTTGCCTTACTGTTCACAATTATCTAGGGGCTTTGAGTAGAAAAGTGTAACTAGTGCTTTCATAGAAAAATACATTGCCACTGCCTTGCCCTTTAATTAAATTAAATTATATTTGATTGCACTTACAGCTGGAATTATCATTTAATAACATACAAATCTACTGAAGAGATACACAAACACATGGCAAACGAAAAAAAACCAACAGCACTCCAACAATGACAACTTGGAAATGTCAATCATTGTACCAATGACATAAATTCAATAATTTACATGCAAATATTCACAGAGTAGTTGTGGTAAACAAACTAAGTGCTCAAATATAAATAGTAAATAATTTATTTAAATTAAATATAATATACCTCATACATAGCCATTGAAAATGTTTATTAAACTCGCGGCGAGACGATGTTTGCATTTTATACAAATTCGTGGTGAGAGCAATGTTTACTTTGTTCATATTCTCTGTGCTTAAGTAATACAGTTTGATTTCAGCAGTTGGCAACGCCAATTAAATGTTATCCTTCCCTTTCATTCGTCTCGTTGGCATTTAAACAAATGTGTGTGTTTATCGTTTCGTTTCAAATTCAGGTACCTGATTTCAATTGTATTTTTGGGGTTTCTTAATTTCAACCATTCGGTTTTGGTTGCTTGTTAAATTCTGGTCGTATTTTTGTGTCTGGCTCGAAAGCATGTTTCCATCATATCTAACGAAGCAACGTCTTAGCTCAGGTACGAACGAACGAAAATGTCCATGAATGATATACGACCGTGGACGGACGAGTTTGTGTGCCCGCTTCTCTTTTGGGACATTGTTTTGTTATACGTTTCATTTCGTTGTATGCTGCTACGTTGAGTTCTTTGGGAGTACTAATCCCAATACTTGAGCGTTCTTGCAGCAAAAAAGGCAGCCTCTGCTGCAGCAGCATGTTTTCACAGACCTTAAGTAGTAAGCTGCCAGAAACAAAATCTTCGTTTTTAGGGGTTTAAGATTTGAGTGCGCTTGTGTGTTTTACTAAATGTGTGTGACTTTTGGAAAGACACACATACATACGCATACTTTTTCGTTGTTATTTGTTTGGCTTCCAGAAAGAATCACACATTTCGAAATGTACCATTATTCTCTGTACCAAGTTGAAAACACACTGCAAAAACATTGTCACTGTTTTCTGATGCTTTCTGCGGACTTTTGTTGTCGTTTGCACTGGGCTCGTAAATCTCTATGAATGTGTACATTTCTACGTAGTGGTTGTTTTTCGAGGAGATCTACATTCAATTTCATGCTATTTTACAGAGGAAGAGATATGGGTTTTAATTAATCGTTTCTGAACTAATCTGGCAAGATCATTAGTTCCTATGGGAACAACAGAGAATAAGAAATGAGGCGTATCGTCGGTCCGTAATCCTTTCATTGACCAGCAGACATTTGTAAGCTGTTTTCGTTATTCTTCCCAAAGACGACAAAATAGTACTTATACTAACGGGTTTTAAATATGGGTGATTCTGAGATTATGGGCCAATTTCGACATCATTTTTTGCATTCGATTTTTTTGCAGAATTTAATATTTAATTCAGGTAGATGTCTTAGTTCTAAGAAAGACTAGTCATTTTTAAAAGGTACATTTTTAACGGAATCATGCAACAATTTAAAAATATGACCTCCAGGGTAATGACTCATAGAACAGAGAAATGTCAAAGACAATAAAATATGGAGTATTTTTTCTTTAAAATCAACAAATTCATTTTAATTCAGTTCTTTTGTAAAAATAATAAAAGAAAAAATTTGTTAATCGTCATTCCCCTGTGAAAAATGTTGGCAGGGGAATGATGAATTTCTACCAAAAACCCCTGAAATGTTTATTTAAGTACTTACCCTTACAAAATTGACTTGAGCTGGAAGTTTATTCTTGCAATAAACACAAAAAACACTTGCAAAATTATAAAAAGTATTAATTATCTTTTTAAAAAACAACACAGGGGAAAGACCCACTTAAGTGTAAACGTTCGTAACGATTGACAAAAAAAATACGACTTACTTAATTTTAATAAGACTGTTGACGAAAAAACTATTAGATGTGCACCCACTTCAAGTAATATTCAATACTATTTGAGTTGCTTGAAATCAGGGTTGGTTAGGAATTTGAATTTTAGCGAATATTAGATTTTACAGGGGAATACTGTGTATTTTCAGGGACAGAAAATAAACATCCATAAAAATATAAATTTAATAAAAAAATATAATCGTTAATTGCAACAAAATTAATTGAATATTTTTTACTATGGACTGGTTTTATTAAATAATTAATTAATATTTTTGTAAAAAAAATGAGAAAATTTCAATTGAAAGTAGTGCTAGGAACAACCAGGGTAATGATATTTGAACACTTTGGTAGGATATTTTTTGAAGAACAAATAATTGTTTTAAAAAGCAATTTTGAAGACTTTAAAGGTCCTGTAAAGATTTATTGTATAGTAAATAATAAAGTATAATATATTTTATTTTTCCCGCTTCAAAAACATTAGGGACAATTTGACATTTTTACAAAAAACTAATAATTATCTCATATTCATATTCTTCAAAATGTTTGTGGCAACAAACTCGTATGCATTCACCGATAACAACCATGTGATTAACTGTATTTTTTTGTGAAATACCATAACCTGTTTTGTTCTTTTTTGCAATAACAAAGAATATGCATTTAAGCAATACGCGTGTATATTTTTTAACATAACGCGCCCCTTTTTCTTGGATCGTACCAAAAAAAATTAGCTTCGACATGTGATGGAAAAAGAAAACCGGCAGCTGTTGATATTTTCATTGAGTGTTTTTTGCCGCTTTGAAAATTTCATACTACCAATGCGTATGGTATTTTATCCCCGATTCCTCTTTTGTAACAATTGTATTTGTTGTCTGAATGAAAATGTCAAGGGGTGTTTTTTTGTGAATTTTGGTAAACGGTCAAATTCATACAGTTAAGCAAAGTTTACAAAAGATAGAAACTTCGAAAATTGAAAATGAAACTAATTTTAAATTTAACCTAAAAACATTGTAAATATTTTTAATTTGCTGAAAGTAATCTTTAGAATAAAGATTACAACTGTGAATTGATTTAATAATATTTGGTATATGGGCTCGAGCTAAACTGAAAAATAAAAATATCAACATAGGTTAACAATCTATAACCACATCATATTTGGAAAAAAAAGTAAAGATTGTATTTAATTAACATGGAGATGAATGTTAGGTATAATGAAATAAGAGAAATTTACTGAAATTTAGTACACATGTAAAAATGTGTACAATAAGTTTTTTAATTTTCATAAACGATTAAAAAACGAAAAAAAAAACAATTAAAAACTCAATAAATGAGATAGCCCATCTGTGAACGAAGTGTTTTTTAATTAAAAGAAAAACTAATAACATGTACAAAATAAAATTACGCGTTACAAATTGTTTGTTTTTTAACCTAATTATTTGTTCTTTTATTTCTTGTTGTATTAAAAACATTTTATACGTTTACTATAAAATAAACAATAAAACGTACGATCATATCCATACTACAAAAAAAAAGAAACAACTCACAACACTCAAGTAACTCACACACACAAAGAAGAAGAAGAAGAAAAATCATCCCTAAAATTAAACACACAACATACCACGAAATTTCGAGCGTGGCCTTGCTTAGGATGCATTTTTTTCTATTCCGCTTTGTATTTAGCATTTAATGCGCAGCTTGTTTACATCGTCGTAAACTCAAACAGTCTCGTATCGTTACACTAGAAATGAAACAAGAATTAACAACAAAAAATAAAAATTTAACGAAAATCAGTGTAAATAAATTTGAAAAAAATAGTACAAATTAATAAATAGCCAAGCTATAAACACAAATTTAGATAATTTAAAAAAAAAGTGTACAAATAGAAGTGAATCAGACCTAAAAATCGTTTTTCGTTTTTCTTTAAAAATAAGTGTACAAAAATAAGTGAATCAGACCTAAAAATCGTTTTTCACACCGTTGGATAGTGAAAAATGATAATCAATTGATAAAACAAAAATAAAAAAATGTTAATGTTTACAAAATGTACGCGGAATGCAGTATTCTGATTAATGGCTCACGGTGGGATAGAGTCGAATATTGCCAAAACTACATATTTAACCATACGGTTGGATAGTGGTTAAATATACAATTATTTCTCAAAAGTTCAACGAAATTATCCAAAATAATACTAAAAATTACAACTATGTTTGGCTATTGCCTCAAAAGCAGCGACTAGGCAACCCTAATACAGTCGCCAGCATGTTGTTGTGCGTTTAAGTTATTTTTCTTTTGTTTTGTTAAAAGTAGAAAACCCCGGTGTTACATAAAAAAACAATAAAAGAAATATAAATGATTTTTGCAAATAAATTATGCGAAGGTAAATTGTTATATGTCAATGTTATCAAAAAGCTAAAAAGAAAGAAATTGGCACAGAAAAAAACATGGTGTAGTACATTTAGTGGCGCATCTACAATCATAAATCAACAGTGTTGTCAATGTTTTTATTAAAAAAACCGCTCATTTTGCAAGTGAAGTTAAAATGAAGTTGATGCAATGGAGAAATTAGAAAAGAATAAAAAATAAATGACAACTGAAATGTGAATTATTATAAAAGTGAAAAGTTTGTATTTGAACATGACAATTTCAGAATCACTCGTTAAATTGTTTAATTTAATTCAAAAAGTGTACATTTAAGTTGCGTTAATTTATTGGTCGTATGAAGCCATTTGTTGGTTATTTATAGGGTTAGGTTAAAGTTAGTCTTTTGATTAGGCCGCTTGCACTATTTATAATTTTTTTCGAAAGCTAGTTTTTGAAAGCATTTTCAGAACGATAGATAACAATGGGGTTAGCGAACCCCGAAAAAACAAGCTACACAATAGTTTACTTTATCTAAAAAAAGCAAGAATGGTAAATTTTCTGTTTTCTAATTCAAAGAAAGAATTTTTAACTTGTTAAGTTTTGTACGGAAAACAAGATAAAAATCGTAATTTTCGCTTGGGCCTATTACGTTACTAATAATTTGCAAGCTAATTTATATAAAAAAAACGGTTGTCGAATTTTTATGTCAAAAAATCTCAAAAACTTCTAGTTTTCATCAGTCTGAATAGGTTACAATAGATTTTTCAGACTGACAAAACTAGAAGTTGTGCTTCCCATATGAAAGATCAGAGAGTTGTAAGATAGGTAATAGGTCTTTTGTAAACTAAAAGTGTCCATTTTGATCGTGCCTATAGAAAAAAAACCTGTTGTAGTTGATTTGAAAAAAATCAGAAAAATATTTTTTAGCCAATTTAGTACTTAGCCTATCTAGTATTAGCCTTTATCCAGGCTATGTACTAAAACGGCTAAAACAAATTGTTTTTCTATTTTTTTTAAATGTACTACAGCAGACCGCTAGTTATATAGTTATTATTTTTTACAATTGGTTTTTTGAAGAACCAAGTACATCTGGACTTTTCCTGTATACGCGAAAAATGTTGGCACATTTTGTTAACAAATGACAACTATTGTGGGGTTTCTATCTAGTCTTAGTTATCGAGAACACAATTTCTTCTTCGATAACAGACGAAATATTGGCATCCCTTGTTGGGGGTAGAACAACTCTGTTTTTCATCCAGCACCAGTGTTGTTTATTATCAAAACATATGTTTTCAAATTATATCATTATTTTCCTGAAATTGTCACTGCATTCTTTAAAAAATATGTAAAGTTATATTTCACAATATTTATAATTAAAAAAAATAATAATATTCTTTTTATCTTTTTACAGGTCTACAGAAGACGTATCACCACCGAACTTTACAGAACGGAACAGTGGCTACTATGAACGCAGTTCTCGTTTAGTTGCTGACACTGATTCCTACATAAGGCGTTCCAATAGCAATAACAATACAATTAATAATTATCAAAGTAGCAACAACAACAACAGTAGTAGTAACAATTCTGCAACATCCAATCCAGACAACAGTAGAAGTCGTACAAGAGATAGGTTATATAGAAATGGTCCTTATATTGCGGCGAGTGGCGTATCTGGTTCATCCACAGCAACAGCAGCTTTGAGCGAAAGGTAAGAATATCCAAAAAGGTTCTGCATTTTATTAATATCTTCATATTATACTTAAGCATATTATACTTAAACGAAATATTTTTATGTTTGATTACTAAACTGAAGGTATGGCATACTTTTCATACCGAACTCAGACGAGGGAAGTCTTCTCAAATCACTGGGACCTTTAGGTAAAACTGTATTGAGAAGCTTCTACATCGATTTTTGTAACGGGTTCAAGTCCAAACCTAATCATCTACATGACAAACTTTTGCAGATGTTATAATCGGCCAGAAAAATGACTGCCTAAATGAGGCAAGAACCGCTGTTAGCTTATTCGACAGGGCCGTACACAATCTGTATAGTTTTCGCTATGTAAGATGATATTTAGGTGGAATGGTTGCATCGGCTAGCATCACAGTAGCGCATTCTATTAATACAATTTAACAAGACCTTGGTGGGGGTTAGTACATCAGTTTTTGACCAACCATCGCAACTTAACTCAAAAAATCAACAAAAAATATTTTTTTCCTGTTTTATTGGTTTATTTAAAAGAACACCCATTCATATTATTTATGGAACACAATATCGTTTATGTGGCTGGCTCGCAGTGCATCCTGCCAACACGATTTGGCTCTAACTCTAATAGTTTGATCGATATTCCTTAGGGGACTAAATCGTTAATGGATTGTTAGCATAACATTGGTCCTTCACGGTATCTCTAAAAAAATGTAAACGATAGTTGAAGTTTCGGTGACTAACTGACATCACCTTTATGGCTGATAACACGATTTCCGAAGTTGGTGCGTTACAGATCAATTGTCCAGCCCCAAAAAATTGTTTATCATGCCCCTGTATAGCACCCACTGTTCACCGCAAATGATGTTTTCAGAGGCATTTAGAACGAAAGTTGGCTCTCTAAGATTCTGTCTTCTGGAGACAACATACGGGTTCCCAGATACGTCAAAGAAGATAATTTTTCGATCAAGATCGTTGTCCGGTTCTAACTGCTCCAAAGCCTTAACTAAGAAGCGATAACGATGCAGGTGGTTGTGTGCCTCCATTGCATTATTTTCTAAAGTTTTTCAAGCATTTAACAATTCAATTCGTTCCACGAAAATTTTATTCTGTGAAGATTGTAAGCCTTTACAATACACGATTGTTTTACCACAAGCTCTGTTTTGATGTTGAATAAACCATTAGAGCCTACATTTGTATAACTAAAAGCTTAGAACATATTTGGACTGATAAAATGAGTATTTTTTTTAAATAATTTTTATCATATTTGGTCAGACAAAACTATTAAAAAACGACGTTTACTTTTGTTCATCTTAAGGAAACTTTAAATTCCTTACTTTTACATTTTTAACAAATTTAGTTTCTTAAACGATTAATTGACGAATTAATAAATTCCCGGTGAGGGAAGAATTTGGAAAGGCAACTCTTGCGTTAACTCACTCATTCATATAAACTTATAGATTTCATATGTAATAGTAATTATACAACCATGTCTTAATACCCACCATCTTGTACATATTTTACTTAACCATGATTTTGACCTGTTAGTACAAAAAAATTCGTTTATATTCCTTAGAACATCAAGTGGCGGCGCTACAAGCAAACACAATAATAACAGCCGTGTTCCGCCTGCGTCATGGTACGAAGCTGCTGCGACGTATACAAACGGTCCTGGTGGCAGTGGCAATGCCGACGTCTCAGCAGCAAACATCAACAACCATTATCAAACTGCCGCCTCAACAGATACGCAAACAGCAGCAGCAGCGACAACAGCAAATTCCACCACAACCTCCACTTCATATACCGCATATTCCTACGCTTCTTCACCTGCCCACAACAACAGCAATACGAGTGTATCGTCAACGGCGACGTCGTCAGCAGCAGCCTCCACGTCGCGAAACAATACCTCGATTTACGGCAACGTATCGAATGCGGCCGGAATTGGTGGATACCACCCGCAACAGAGAGACAACGATTCCTCGGAAACGCCGTTGTTAAATAAAAATAAACAGAAACTGTTAAAGTCCTGCTCGTCGTCATCACGTAGTGGTTCAGCGTCACCAACCTCATCAGGGCTAGCAGCGGCAACGGCAGCAGCGGGTGCATCAACAATGACTTCATCCTCGACATCTGCCAACGCCGCCGCCTCAACGTCGTCGTCGTCATCAGCATCGGCCGCCAATAACAACAACCAAACGGCAAATAATAATAATAGTTGTAGTAGCATTAGTAGTACAATCAATAGTAGTAATACAAATAATAATAGTTTAACATCGTTGTCGAATGCAACAGCTGCAGGAGATGGTAACAGCGTTAGCGGGATTCTAAATGCCGCTGCGTTGGCGGCAGCCGCCTCTAATGGTAGCTCATCGACAGATGGCCACCACAAAAGTAGCAGTAGTAGCAATAATAATCACCCAAATTCTTCGTCTAATGCCTCTATAAATACCACCTCCACTTCCAACAATCCTTCAACATCCGCCTCGCATCACACATCGCGCTCAGCGGTGCATGCGCATTTTCATGGACGCAGTACAACATCGTCAAGCCGTTCACATTCCCGTTCGCCGAGTAGTTACAGTTCTTCTCATAGTTCTTCCTCGTCGTCATCTTCAACAGCCTCCTCACATTCACATGCCTCGAGCCCGGTGGGTGGACGAGATGTGGAAACATCCTCATCTACAGCACAGGCAACAAATCGTGTCTCACGCAGTCTACAGTCTGCTGTGGCCGTGCCTGGAACATCTTCAGCTTTAAATCCCAGTGGCTCAAATGTTTGTAGCAGTAGTAGTAGCAGTTCGAGCTCCACTAGTTCTGGTACACCGTCTGCAAATCCTGTTGTACATTCCGAAGACAATCGGCCTCTGGCGATACGTGTGCGTAACTTACCTGCTCGCTCTTCAGACACCTCCCTAAAGGATGGTCTCTTCCATGAATACAAAAAACATGGCAAAGTGACTTGGGTTAAAGTGGTGGGTCAAAATGCCGAACGCTACGCTTTAGTGTGTTTCAAAAAACCGGAAGATGTGGAAAAAGCTTTAGAGGTCTCTCATGATAAATTATTTTTTGGCTGTAAAATCGAGGTAGAACCTTATCAAGGGTATGATGTCGAGGACAATGAATTTCGTCCATATGAAGCTGAGTTGGACGAGTATCATCCGAAGTCTACTCGAACGCTCTTTATTGGCAACTTGGAAAAGGAGATAACCGCCAGTGAATTGAGACAACATTTTGAATGTTTCGGCGAAATAATTGAGATCGACATTAAAAAGCAAGGCATGTCTGCCTATGCATTCTGTCAGTATTCCGATATTGTGTCTGTGGTCAAGGCCATGCGTAAAATGGATGGTGAACATTTGGGGAATAACCGCATCAAATTGGGCTTTGGCAAATCGATGCCCACGAATTGTGTTTGGATAGATGGTATTGGCGAAAAGATCTCCGAATCGCATTTACAATCTCAGTTCTCCAGATATGGTGCGGTCAGTAAAGTGGTGGTAGATCGACAAAAACAGTTGGCTCTGGTATTATACGAGCAAATACAGTACGCACAGACAGCGGTCAAGGAGATGAGAGGCGCAACTCTGAGAGGACGTAAGCTACAAGTGGACTTTGCGTCGCGAGAATGTCAAGATGCCTTCTATGAAAAGTTGGAGAAACAAACTGCAGGTAAGTCGATCTTATATCTATATACATAAATTATACTTTGTCAAATCAACGATGTCGATGGCTTATTGCTAAGAGGACACTAGTAAACCACATTAATTATATAGTATGTGACACAACAGTCTAGCAATCTAAAAACTACTTCGGATACTTCAATTTGTTCTTTATTAACTTAAACTATTTTTTTATTACAGGCTCGCGTTTTAGTCGTTATGAATCGCAGTCACGTTCACGCGCCTCCTCATTCAGTCGTCATCAGAATTCCAACGATGGCTGCTCTCCCAGCAACACACCGGGCAGCAGTAGTAGTAGCAGTGTCGGTGTACCAACTACGGCGCCAACGCTATCATCAGCCATTGTAGCTGGGTCATCTATAAACTCCAGCTCAAATAACACTGGTGGTGGTGGCGGTACATTGCCATCGGTGGTAGGACAAACATCTGGCAACACAACTCCAGCCCGCAGTAGAGGTTCTCGAAGCTCCCGTCACACAATGGACTATGATTATATTGACACACGAAGATTTCGATCCTATGATGAATACAGTCAGGGATCGGGAGCGTCGCATGATGAAGATGCCACGATATCCAATCATCCGGCGTCATCATCCAATGCTAATTCGTACTGTGGAATTGGACTAAGATCCGATTCACCTTTGTTATCACGACTTGGTCCTATAGTAAATAGTAGTGGTAAAGAGTCCAGTAGTGATATGTTGGAGATGGCTCTAAGTCGTCGACGTTGTGATAAAAGTCCTGCAAAACAAAAAGGTAAGAACTCGTTAATTGTAACCCCCACCGAGACAATAATATTTTCCATCCTTTGACCTTATAGGTGATGTGCGATTGTTTCAAAAAGAACGTGCTGTTTTGTTGGAACAACTTGAAGAGTGCCCGTCCAGTGGTGATGAAAGCATAGTAAGCCCGCGCAAGCGTATTAAAATTGATCATCATTCCATTAACTCCAGCAGTGGATTGGTAGGTTTTACATTTAAGTCTCTATGAAAAATGTAAATAAAATTTATTTCTCTCTGTTTACAGTCACAATCGCATTCGTTGGAAGAACAAACACAACAACATAAAAACTTAAACTGTGATTACCTACTAAATGATTCAATGCATCGTAAAGGTGAGGTGAGGCGACTTTCCGAATGCAGTAGCAGTCTTAATAAATACCAACAGCAAGCAAATCACCATCATCACTCCCACCATGCGATAAATCCACATCATCACCACCATCAACAACAACAACAGTTGAGTCGTCGACCGTCCATTGATTTTACGACGACTGGAGGTGGTAGTGGTAACGGTGGCGGTGCTAGTGGCACTGCTACCGGCAATCCATCCGCGCGACACGGCAGTACAAGCAGTTCCAATAGCGATCATCACCCGCCACCACATCAACCGTCGTCGTTGGCTTGTAAAAGAAGAAGGGTAATTGGAAGTGGTAGCAGTGCTCTGAGTACAAGTGGGTTACTTTCAACTACATCAGGTGGTACAGGCTCAAATGTAGGAACAGCTTTTGCTAACGACGATTTCCATCATAATGCCTCAAGAGGACGTGGTCATCAATTACATTCCCATCATTCACATGAAGCTAGTGGCGGTGAAAGTGCTGATGGCTCGAGACCAGGCACACCCTTATGCGATGAAAGACCTGAGGTTTTACCTAGTGAACCGCGAAGAGCACCTCGCGAGCGACCGCGCGAACCGATGGTACTTCCTTTACCGAAATTTGGCATTCAGTTCTTTCAGCAATACCGTAATAATGCCGGATCGGGTAATGCCCTTTCTACATCGTATCATCATCATCATCATGGCGTCGGCGGAAACAGCAGCAGTGGCTTTGCAGGTTCATCAACAACTGTTGGTAGCACCAACTCCGGAAATTCACATATGCTGTCAAACAGCTTAATGAATCGAGGAAGCGAAGCAAACATTAGCGGTAATAATCATTCTAGTCTTAGTCATAGTTCTGCAACGACATCTTCAGCATCAACGTCTGCGATGCCATCATCTGGCAGTTGTTATTTGCCCAGTCCATCTACGCGTTTTCCGCCGAATTGGCGGCCGCATCATCACCACCACCATCATCATCATGGCAGTGGTGGTGGACATCATGGTCCCTCGGGTGGAGCAACACCATCCTCATCATCATCTATGGTCAGCCCAATGAGATCGCGTTCTCTAAGCTCAAATTCCAGTGATTCGGATGTGACTGGACAAGCAAGTGGCAGTCCTTCATTAGAAGAACGTATACGTACTTTGGATGAGATGTATGAACGCTGGTCGGGGGGCAGCAGCTCTACAGCTGCGGCTGGAGCAAATATCGTTAAGCGACACGATTTCAACAACACACCTCCAACCTGGCAACATCATCGTTCATCTTCTCAAACAGACCTGCATCATCCAACAACGCCTAGTGATGTTAGACCAGCAGCACCTTCAACACCCGCCAGCCGTCATAAATTTCTTGACATCGATGTCAAGGAAATGAAACCGTCGGAAATTGTCAAATCGGTTTTGGCTAAAAAATCGATATTTGATGATGATCTGCAGCGTTTGAAGAAAAACCATTGGTATGAACCTACAACAGATTCTTCTCAAGTTGCAAAGAATAATGTGGGTGTATGCACATCCCCCGGACTACCAAATCTCCAAGCTACCAAAACACCGGTGGTCGGCTGTACTACCGCTTTACCAACAACTTCTATTGGTGGCTCAATAAGTAAACCTTCGGGGGTTCTACTGCAACGCTTAACCAGCCTATCGCCCATGAATTCTCCTCAGGCATCAATGTCACCGTATAACAGTCCATCCATGTCACCATCTGTTAATAGCGTGTCCACTCTTTCTACATCGATTACAAAAATAACGACGAGTAGTTGTGGAACCACTATGATTTCACCAGCACCTGTGTGTAGTACCGCTGGCACGTCGCCAGCATCGTCAGGGGGCACTAAATGTTTACAGTATCCATTTCCAACGCATCCGCCATTGCCAAATACTGCAGCACCGCTGCTCAACAATCAACCAATACCTCCTCCACCCGCAGAAAGCTTAAAACCTTCAGCGACACAACCCCCTCTGCCTCCAATGGAGGTGCATCAACCACCTCAACCACCACCGGTAGTCACAGTGGCTACACCCACGGTGAGTGTAATCTCAAAGCCAAAGACATCAGCTCTATCGAAAAGTTTGAGTGTGCCGACAACAGTTACAACTTCGGCCACAGAAACTCGTGTCCTTACCAAATCAGTATCAGTTCCTGGCAGTACAAATGTGGGGACGGTTAAAGCTTCAGCCACTTTAGCTTCCGCAGATCAAAAGCTACCACAACAACTTCAGACCGGTAATAGTTCCTCCTCAGATTCGACAAACAACCAATCCTCAACTGTAATAACGGCTGAACCTACTAGCAAACGAAGTGAAAAATCGCACAAACATAATCACCGCAGTAGTGAGGATAAGAAGTCATCAAAGAGCGATAAGCGAAAAAATTCAAACTCTTCGCAATCCCAAATGTCTCAAGCTTCAGCTGCAGAGTCAAGTGACGCGGACGAAAGAGATTTTGAAAATCGCAAAGATCGTGAATCCACAAGATCAGAGAAACAACTGAAAGATCGCCAAGATAAGCGAGAAAAGGAATTGAGAAAACAACAAGAACGAGAAGAGCGCGAAAGAGAACGGGAGGGACGAGACAGACTCGAAAAAGAGCGCTTAGAAAAGGAACGGCTTGAAAGGGAGCGCTTTGAAAAAGAACGCCTAGAAAAGGAGGAACGAGAACGTATGCAAAGAGAGGAAAGGGCTCGAGACGAACGCGAACGCAAAGATCGTGAGGATAAGGAACGTAAACTGAAGGAGCAGCGTGAGCGAGAAGAGCGAGATAGGATGGAACGCGAAGAAAACGAGCGACGAGAACGTGAACAGCGAGAAGAACAGTTGCGCAAAGAAAGAAAAGAACACGAGGAATGTGAGCAACGAGAAAAAGAAAGAATAGATCGCCAGCGATCTCGAGAGGAAAAAGAGCGCGAGCGCAAGTCACAAGAAGAATGCAACGTTGATCAAGTACGTGACATCCATCTATTGAAAGAGCATCAGCGCCGAAAGGAGAACGCTGCTGGTACTCAACACCAGTCAAAAAGCATCTCAAATGATACATCTGTGGCTACAAATCAAGCAGCACATGATTTCTTTCGACAAGGTGAAACTGAAAAACATAACAAAGAAAATGCCACCGAAGAAACGCCCACTTTGGAACCTGTTTGTGCTAGCAGTGGAAAACATAAGAACCGCAAGACCTCACGAAACACGTCACCAGTGCGACATCCTAAACGTAGACTTAGCAGCCAGGACAGTAATGCAAGTAATAGTGGAAGTCACACTGGGGCAGTTCATCCTCACAGTGAAGACCATGCAAAACGAATGCGAATTGATTCACAATCTGCTCCTAACCCGCCCCAAACACACGTCAACAATCACAACGCTGTAAATAATTTAGTAAACGAGAGGCGAGATGCAAAGGAACATCATGGTAAAGATAGGAGTAACAAACATAACCGCATGACATCATCGTCATCAAGTCATAAGGGAAATATGGCGAATTCAAATGAAAAGGAACACAGTACAAAACACCATCGCAATAAGCATCACCACAAACAGCAGCAACATACTAATCCAACTTCTGGGGAATGTGTTGACGCTGGTGTGTCCAAATCCGAAGCGGACATTGGGATGTCCAACTGCATTAACAAAGCCGAAGATGATCATAACACTGACGACCATGACATGGAAACGAAGCCAAAGAGCACGCCTTTAATATCCTCGGAGGATGAAGAAATATCTGAAGTTCAATTGTCTGCACAGAATTCACAGAAAACACCGTCTGGTGGCCACAAACACAAGGAGCATGGCAGCGGTGGACATCATAGTCGCCATAAAAGTAGTAAGCGGGAGCGAGAACATCACCGCGAGAAGAAGCGACATTCCACATCGGCATCGGTCCCTCCGCCAGTTCCAAATACGACAAGTGAGTCCTTGCCTTCAACACCACCAGCGACGAGTGGTAATATTGCAACAGATGAAGAAATGATGTCATTATCATCGGGACAACCACTTACACAAAGACGCACCTCAGGCCATAACAACATGAATATGGATGCCCAAGCCAAGCCAAAACGGGAGCACAGTACAGAACGCAAACTATCACGTTGCTCAGAGGAGATGAACAATCAGCCACAACCCCAAACACCTTCAAGTCGCCAGAATAGCTTTAACAAAAGCACGCCGCAGTCTGGCTCAAGAAGAATGCTTCTTAGCTCAGCCGAAGAGACCGACGGCGGTGGTGGTGGTTTGGGTGGTGAAGATGATGACGATGACTCTGACGCGGCCAATAGAAAGCATTCCATATTCGATATCCCAGATGAAGGACCATACGTCTCAATGTATGACAAGGTTAAGGCACGTTCTTGCAAGAATATGCAAAAACAGGAAGAGGAAAAGAAGATTAAGGCGAAATTTTCACAACTGAAACAGTCAAGAGCCAAACGCGAAGAAAAGAAGCGTTCTACAAGTTACGACGGCGACTCTGATTCAGATTTCGAAGGGGCTGGAGATACGCCACACCAACGTCACCTCAATCGCAGTGGCGGTTCGTATAAAATGATGAGTGGAGGTTTGACATCAACGGATGATGAACAGGATCGAGAAACGGGCAAATCACCGACGGAAGATAGAAGACGCAATTCTCAAGCTTCTTCGTCCGCCTCTACACACCCGCATCGCCTGTGTTCGGACTCTGATGATAACTCCGAAAACCAAAGACGATTAAAGTTACAGGACAACATCCGACGGCTCTGTGATGTTGATGACAGCTCCGAAGACGATTTGATACGCCGCAATAATTCAAATATTGCCAATAAACGTCTACTCCATCATACATCACGCATCGCCTCCGACTCTGAATCCCAATCTCAGTCGGCCCCAGATGTAAAATTAAAACAAGAGCCCATTGAGGCATCTAACGATGACGGTACCTCTACACCCATCTTGAAACATTTGAAACACAAAATCAAGAAAGAAGTCGATGCCATGGATGTGGGACCTGCTGAATCATCTGAGTTTGATGAAATCAAATTAAAACATTTAAATTCATTGCAGTCCTCCGCTGATGAACAGGCTATCACAGGAACTATAAAAACTGAAAATGATCTCTTGTCCGCAAGTGAAATTAAAAAGGAATATAAAGATTTCTATGGCGAAGACTACATGGAAACAGAACGGAAATTCCAGAAATCCCCGGTTGCGTCTGCCTCACAGCATTGTTCACCCGAACAGGCCAAGATAAAGAAGCACAAAAAGAGCAAGAAACGTCAGAAAACACCTACACAAGAAAACACGGTCAAGGAACAAATTAACGAGGATATGATGGTGAAGCATTCGCCCACAACGAACGCTTTGGAAAGTACGTTAGCATCCACACATACAAACTTGAAAAATGCCAAGCACCTTTCGTCTTCGCCTAGTTACGATGCATTTGATGAACTGAAAAGAGGTGAAACTCAGGTCACTAACGTCCCGGCCGAAACACCCACTTTAGCAGCAGCCGGCGAAAAGAAGCGCCATAAAGACCGCAAGGAGAAGAAACGAGACAAGCAACGGCATATGAGCGCCGACATCGGTCAAGGTGGCCTTGAAATGGACAAACTTTATGAGAAAGAAAAACACCACCGCCTCAAGAAGTCGAAAAAATCGAAGAGTCTAGATTTAATGCGGCAGAATTCTACTCAAAGTGCGACGTCAGTATTGAATCTTCAAATGACTTCGGGTACGTTGCTTGCTGGTAGTTTTACTCCCCAGCACAAGCAACAACGAAGTGGTGGTGAGAAAATGGAAGATATCTTCGGCCCTATATCAGATGAGGAAGACGAAGATATGACCGATAGCGATATTGCTGGCAGAGATCTGAACTGTCTGCCAAATCGCAATGCTTCGTCGTCCAATGTGACCGGACCAATAGTCTCCGCTGCCCTGAATCCGTATAAACAAGAGCCGCTAACACCAAAATCGCATACGGTCGAAGAAAATGAGGAAAATAAACAAAAATGTCCTTCGATAATCGGTACACCGGCACATTTAGAGAGAGCTGTCGAAAGGCAGCACCGTAAAGAAAAGCGAGAAAAGAAACGTAAAGATCGCGAAAAGTCCAGGGCTGGCTCCGAACAAAACCAAGCCGCCGTGCAATTTATGCCAACAACGGCTGTAACCGCTTCCAAACCTTTAGAAGATGAAAATAGCGTAGATCTAGATGCAGCTGGTCGGGCTTTAGAAGCACAGCTAATGGATGATTCTGACAACAAAGCTATCGAGGAGGCAACACCTTCGACAGCCACTACTTACCGTAGTGATATGACGGATGTATTCCGTTTCTCCGATGGAGATGAAAATTCGTTGGATATCGGCACAACCGTCAAAACCGACAAGAAAGACAACGAAAAGGAACACACGGCGGCGTCAAGCAGTAAACCAAAAGAAAAGAAGAAAAAGAAGAAACGCTCCAAAGAGGAAAAACAATTACACCATCAACGACGAGAATCTTCATCTTCGAATGCTTCGCAGCAGGCTGCGGTTGCCATAGCACCCAGCTGTAGCAATAACATTGCAACCAAATTGACCGTCGATATACAAGCCGCCACTAAGCATGCTTTGAAATCGAACGCAGAAGATCAGCAATCATCTTCGACTACTTCGCCTTTGTGTAAACCGTCGCCTAGTCTGCCCTGTCTCATTGGGGAAGACGACGAAGAGATGACAGCGACCACACCCACGCTGCAAGGATCTAAATCAACGCCCAACACATCGTTGACTTGCACCACTGCTTGTACAACACCTCATCGAACATCCAAAGACATTCTATCCCTGTCGCCCCATATGAGAGACAAACAAATGATCAGCCCTATACCAAAAACTCCCACGATAAGCAATACTAGTGGCCTTAATTCAATGGAGAATTTGCATAAATTAACGCCAACAACTCCTACCTCATCGCTAATGGACAGTGCTCTTAACACTACCCCACTCACGACTACACCAACGTCTTCCACTGGAAATGCTGCAGCAGTTGCTAGCAATTTGAATAAATCAAATGATTCCACTACCTCATCAACAACATCGAATGCAATGGCTTCACCTTCATCGATGCCAACCACTCAAAAGAAGAAACCGGACATCTTCATTCCCGGTTTTGATGGAGAGATCGATGAGCGCATCAGTGAATCAGCAGTTCAATCAATATCGGCCGAGTTTAATACTCCTCTGGATCCTTCAGCTGACGAACCGAAAATACCCGTAGAATCTCCGCCAGACTCTTCGAAACTAGAAAAACTGGAAGAGTCAAAATCGCGTGTGACAATTTCACAAGAAGAAACGGAAAGTGCTGTATCAGCCCTATTGGGCGAAAGCTTTGGCAATTCTTCGGCTGACTATTCATTTAACGACGACGATGATGTTGCTTTGGAAGATTTGAACACGGTCATTTCTGAACCCGAACCGGCTATGACATCAGCTGAACCAGACGAAGAAGCCGCCTTGGCTGCCAAAGCCATTGAATGCGAAGTGGCCAGTACGGCCATAACGGATGCTGCCGAAGAAGATTCCGAAGAAGTATGCAAAGCCATACAAAGTTTGCGACAAGAAGAGTTGGAAATCAAAGCAGACACTCCTCAGTCGGTTCGCGATCTACAAATTGATACGGATACCGAAGAAAATCCTGATGAAGCTGACAGCAGTGGCAGTCATAGTTTGAAAATAGATGAGACGGCACGATCGAATACCAGTTCCTCGACATCAGACAAAGCTAACACTACAAATCCTTTACCAGATGATCAGTGTGCAACATCACCTGCTGTTGATGTCAAATCATTACCGCAACAATCTTCGGTAATTACCAAAGTCGAGCAAACGTCGCCAATGACGAGTTCGGAACCAAAGATAGAACCTCCAACAATTACGAAACAAGATCAACCGGCAGTCCAGCCAGTACAGTCTGTCGTAATACCAACATCAGCAAGTACGGATGTGTCTTTAGGTACGCCAACAACTTCAGCCCCTTTGACTACGACTTCCACCATTGTATCGTCGATGTCCACACCATCTCCCGCAGTCGTATCAATGTCTTACACATCGACACCCATAAAGACTGCCGTGGCGTTTGCACCCTCTACGACAGCATCTTCTACGCCCAAACAGGCAACATCAACAACTCCGTCTACAGCTGCTAAGCCACTGTCGTTGTCGCAGGGCACCCTGTCTAGTTACACCATGCAACCACCTACTATTACTATACCTGAGCCAACAACACATTTCGTGGTGCCTCAGTTGGTGTTATCACCAAGGGGTGTAGTAACACAGCTTAATGATACGTCCTCTTCGGCATCCTCATCGATACACTCACCACAGCCAAGTGGTCATCACATGCCACCGCAGTCACCAATTGGCGCTGCCTACATGATGGGCATGAGAGCACAATCGCCACATAGTCCTCGGAATACTTCAAGAGGAAATACCCCTACGCCAAGGCAACAAAGCCCACATACGCCCACAGGACCAGCTGCAGTAGTTGTGGCCCCACAGCAACAGCAGCCAAATATTCTCATACAAAGAGCTGTCCATCAACAGCAACAGACGCTTATGTCACCGCCAAACCATGCACAAGGCCCGCAAAACAACAGCCCCAATACGCAGCCTCGTCCACAGCAGTTAGTAGCACCGATGACAGCTGGAAGTATGCAAAAAGCTTCTCAACAGCATTCTCCAGGCACTCCCGAACAGCACATGATTAAGATCAATAACTATTCAACACCGCCGGCGCAAACCGCAAATGTGGTGAATATTAGAATACCGCCTCAGACACAGCATCCTAGCCAACCGCAGTCGCCACAACAATCGCATGTGGCCGCAAAGACGTTCATTGAGCAGCATAGTGTGCCAATGGGACAACACATTTTGCCCATTTCGGTGCAGAAAATGCCACCCGTACCGACACATCCCACGATCATAAGTAAAGTTGTTACGGTGACACCACAGCAGGCTCAACAATCGACTATTCAACAGGGTAGTTCGGGAGGACAACAACAGCAGTCACCGAAATCTGCGATATATTCACCACCTGCCTCTCGACAATCACCGCAGATCATTCAGCAAATGGGAAAAGCGATGGGTCAACAGCAGCAACAACAGCAGCAGCAAACGGCTCAGCAGCAACAACAACAGCAGACGGCTCAAATGCATATGATGCAGCAACGACAACAGCAGCAACGTCAACAAATGCAGCAACATATAATGCAAATGCAGCATCAGCAAATTATGCACCAACAACAGCAGCAGCAACAACAGCAACATCAGAAAATGCAACAGCAGTCTTTGCCGCAACAACATGTTTATGCTGGTGCACAACAGCAGCGAGGCATTACATCTCCTCAGCAACACACCCAAGCGCCACAACAACCATCCATGCACCAACAACAGCATCAGTTAAAGGCTCAATATCAACATCAGCAACATGTAGCCCAACAATTGCTTTCCGCTGCGGCACAACCATCTCCAATTCAACAACAAAATGTTATACAGACACCATCTACTCCACAAAGATTTTTGGTACAACAGCATATTGTGGGCATTCCGTCTCACATGCAACAGCAACAGCAGCAACATTCGCCGCAGGCCGCACAACAGCAGCAACAGCAGCTACAACAGCGTTCATCGCCCACCATGCAACATCAGCAGCAATCATCTCCCATTTATGGAAAATCACAAACACAGCATGGACAGCCGCAGTTACAATCACAACTTCCGATCCAACAATCCGCATCTCAGCAACGTTTGCAGAATCCACATCAAGAATCTCTAAACTCTGCCGTCACCAATGAAACGTCTCGTGTTATAGTCTCCACTTCACAACCAATTCCAGTCACCCCCAACGAATCTTCAGGTGCTGGTGCTAATCTTGAAAAGCAGACATCCCCATCAGTTGCCAGCAAACAAGCCGAAGTGGTTTCCGTTATAAAAACACCAACACCAGCGATACCGACAACGTCATCTGGAACAACGGTAGTGACACCTGCACCTATCAAAGAGACACCGTCAGCGCCGACAGCAGCCACATCTAATGTCGCTCGGGCAGCACCTCTGACCGAAGAAAATGTCATCAAAATATCGCCACCGAAACAGGATGAAATCGAACAAGACTCGAAGGAAGACAGTGACTATTGGTCGGCCAAGGAATTGAATGTTGTGGAATCAAATAGCACTACCTTGGCCACAAATACCGCCACTGTGAGTACGGTCATTAAAAAGAATGAAACTGCAACAACGGTAGCAGCAAACAAAAATCCTTCTGCAGCCAAGGAAGCTGAGTCCAAAACGATTCCAAAAACTTCACCTCCCAACGAAAGTAAATCGGAAACGAAATCTTCAATAACTATAGCTGAGAGTGGAGAGTCAAGTAATATGCCTTCCCTGGACTCGGTCACAAGTGTGGCTACTCCTCCTCCTTCTTCTACCGCATCATACAATTTGTCCGGAAATGTCACCACTGATCATGATACGGAGGATGAAACAGAAACACAACAAATGCCTGCATTTGAGCAAGTTTCAATTCAAGGAAGACCAAATACAAGGGGGACAGGAGCTAAGCGTGGCCGACAACCAAGAGGCGGTAAGAAGGCAACTGCAGCGGTAACTGTACCAGCAAACACAGCGAGTCAACAACCACAAGCAGATATTGTGCCGACAACAGGAGTTCAGACACGTCTAAGGAAACCAAATGCTGCCATGCCAACAACTAGGGGTCGTAAAGGTCGTCCACCAAGGAATTTGTTGCTGCAACAACAAGAGCAACAAGTACAAAGTGCAACACCTCAGGTCTCTACCGCAAGCGTAAACTCTGCGCCAACAGCTGCTGCGCCCATTTTAACGGTTGCAGAAAAGAAAGCGCGCAGCCAAGCTGCAGCAGCGGCAGCCACGTTGGCATCATTGTCCGAATCCCATCAACAAGCAGATGTTTATGAATTCCACGATGATTCCGGCGAAGAAAGTAAATCTAGCAATACCGCTTCAGCTACTTCAGTTGCTTCCAGCGGCGACAGTCGTCCTCGGCTAATATTGACTATTAAAAGTCCTCATCACACCACGCCAGTGGTAAAGGCCACAGAGAAGTCTGCAAACACTGAACAACAGCCAACAGTGCCAACGACTACCGTAGCAGCAGAGATACATCAACAACCAGACAAACAGCATCAACAACCAGACAAACAGCATCAACAACCAGATAAACAACATCAACAGCAAGATGCCACCCAATCTGATCCAACAACAGCTGAACTAAATGCCATGGCAAATACTCGAAAATCACGCAGATTACTGGAGAAAGATCGCAGTACCATTGATGATATCATAGAAGATGTTGTCCGAAATACGGCTGTTCCTGGTGGTGTTGTTGCAGCACAACAAGCATCCTCAGCCAATGCGCCAGCTGCGATTTTAACAAATACCTTGCCGAAAGGAGCACAAACTCCACCCAGAAGATCGGGTCGTAATTCTGCACAGCCTAAAACAAAAGGCACTGCAGCAGAAGTTCAGGCAATTGCCGCGGGGGGTAATCCTATCGGTAGGCCGAGAAAATCCAAAGACCGCAAGAGTATTACCGATTTGGACAACGAACAAACTCCTTCGCCACAATCGAAACCATCAGCACATGATGTAATTGAAATTGAGGACAGTAAGACAGTAGAAACGCCAGCCTCTGCTGCGCCAACTGTAAGTGCTGAGGCAACACAGCAAACAGTAACAGCGTCTCAAACGACGTTGGCTGCTACCACGGCGCCAGCAACTACAGCACCGACACCACTAACACCCACGTCTACTGTTGCCACGGCAATACCACAACATCCCAAAAAGAAGGCACTGGCTGCTGCAGAAATTGAATCATATCAAAGTCAAACAAACACTCCAAATATTCATTCCGCTTTACCGGCTGGTGGAGTGCCCATGTTAAATACGGCCGCTCCAGCCTCACAGAAGACTACGGGCGGTGCTGCTGATTCAGTCAATAAACCATTGATTGATCCCGTCACCGGAATTGTTTCCGGCCTTCAAATGCAACAGGCTAAAGAAGGAAATCTGCCCTCAGCAACGGCTGCCGCACAGCCTCCACGTGTTACCCTCGATCCTAAGAAAATGATGCAAGCTGCGGTCGCCGCAGCGGCAGCTGAAAGTAGTGTGGTCAACAATAAAACCATGGCAACTCCTGCGTCCACACAAGGACCCGTTGCGACACCCATTACGGCTTTGACTAAACCCGTACAGGCTGAAGCACAGGCTGCTACCGCCGCAGCTTCTTCCGTGGCCACAGCTTTGCTTAATAAATCGTCTGTAAGTGTTGTTGTAAAGACCTCCACAGTTCCGCCTACTCAGCCGACGTCGGTAGTGATGCAACAGCAAATTCAAATTGCCCAGGCTAGCCAGCAGCAGCAGGGAACACACCAACAACAACAGTCCCGACCTGAAATTTCAACTCCCACTAAGCAACCGATTATAATGCAGCACCAGGCGCCGATTGTAATGCATGCCCAGCACAGTAATGTAAGGCCGCCAACCAGTTTGAAGGCTCATGTGTTGAATAGTCAGAAGTTGCAGCAGCATCCACAATCGATGAGCGTTAATGCAACAGCAATCGGGCAGCAGCAAACACACCAGCCACAACAGTCGCAACAAAAATCATCTCATCAACTATTACAGCAGCCTCCAACGTTGCAGGCGGGTAATCCACAAACTCCTGGGCATGTTATACAATCGAACATAACACAGCGTCCAGCGCCACCGCCGCCGACACAGATGCATTCCACAAAGCAGCAGTTGCTAGTGAATATACCAGCGCCGGCACAACATTCGCCACATGCGGTAACAAATACTATTAATTCACCGCGACTGCAGCATTCACAACTTTCGCAGCAGCAACATCAGGCTATGCAACATCAACCTATTATCATTAAGCAAGGTCAAGAATTACATCCCTCACAGATATTGCACGTGGTTAGTTCTAAAGCGGCACCGCCAACACCCAATAAAACGGCAGCAGTACCTCATACGGCAGTACATCATGTCCAACCAAACCCGACCGCAACGCATCCATTCAATCCATACATACAACAGACTCAGCCATCGGCTCAACAACATTCGGCACATCAACCACCTATGAGCGGCCAACAGAAGACTACACCATCGCCTTTGGTATTACCGCCAGGCCTAATGGGCCTTTCAACGCATCCATCTATGGTCATACAAACAAAATCTTCAGTTCCGGGTCAATCGCCATCGGGTTCATCAGCGTCGGTCACACACTTACAACATCCAACGCAACACACTCCTTCTCCACCATTGCAGGTTCAACATTTGGGAAAAGCACCTACTAATGTCATGCTTCACACTTTGCAAACGCAAGGGGCACATGTGCTCAGTGGTGCTGTAGGTTCACCGCCACCATCAGCAGTGAAGTCGTTGCCACAGCCATCAACAATGACCACAACAAGTGTGGTGGGAGGTAAGCATTGGACAAAAATAATAGGGAGGACATTTTTTTTAAAATCTCATTAAATTATTATTTCTGTGCTCCCTTTTAGGTGGTTCGAATTTACGCACGGCGATACCGACTATAAGTCCCCAAAGTCAAGCTCGCATGGGTCCCATATTGCTGCCCGGTGGCATACAAGTGCCGCCACACTTTGAAACGAACATGGTAAGTCTTGTAGATGGTTTAAGGAAAATATTTATACATTTTTGGTTTCGCACTGGTCTGTTGAATGCAATTTTTTTTAGAAAAACAGGTTTTTAACGTTAAAAATATAAGCTTACGTTTTCTAAAGCCTTGAGCCTATCCTAAAACTCAACGTAACCAGTGTTTTTAGTTTTGTAAATTAAAGAATTTCCCTACCAAAATTAAATTTTATAAAATATTTGTGGACGCAGCATGATATTGCCAACTATGCTAGTGCTACAAAGGTCGGGGTACGCAATACCCAAAGCCCTCCACCAGCACACCAACAAGCTTCTCCAATAACACCGGTAATTTTGGAAATAAACCTTAAACTCAATTTTTTATTTATACATCTCATACCTTCATTGTACTGATTTAATTTTTTAATTTTCTCCTGCAGAGTGATGCTTCATTCCCCGGCGGACCAATACGTAGCGTTCCTACGAGAGAGCATTTGATGATATATCAGCAATTGTTGCGCCAACATGACCCCCTGAACCCGGCCGCATTGCGTGAATATGATGACAAGTTGTTGGGCAGCAGTCCCCCACTAGAGCTGAGAAGACCTGGTAGTGTTCCCCGCACTGTGGCAGTGCCGCATAGTTTACAAAGTCCTCAGGATAGAGCAACTGGTAAGTATATTTTTTTTAACCACAGCATTCATTTTCTGCAAATCTACTAATTACTATATCATCCAAATGTATATAGATTCGCCACAAGTCGCACAAGTATATGTACATAACACTCGAATACCCGCCCATTCGCATTATGATGTAGCCGGTCGTGCACCACCCGCTGGAGGTCCACCATCGGCCTATTATGACCCTGCTAGGCAAATGACACTGGAGCCACCACCCGCTCATAGATCGGGCTCAGCGCATAATGTTGTAGCACCACCGCCGACAGTTGTGGTACCGCATCCCTCTTCAGCCAGCAGTAGTCCCTTCATGCCCGCCGCTCCACCAGTCTCAGCTGTGCAAGCTGTAACGTCTGCAGGTGGTGCACCAGGGGCAATTCATCATCCCAAACTACTAGTAGAACGCGAAAGAGAACAGCGCGAGAGGGAAAGGGAACAGTTAATGCGTGAAAAGGAACAGATTTTGGTTAGAGCAGGTAAGATGGCAGACCGCTATGGATTGATATTAGTATTAAGTAACTTTTAAACAAACTCCTAATTCATTAAAACTTGTTGTTATATTTTTTAAAGGCGATGTCCATGGCATGCAAGTTGCTACACCACCACCGTCCACCCATCAAATACCGCCACATGCTCAAGGACCACCACCACCCCAAGCTGATTCTTTGCTGACGTTGTTGCAAAGATATCCTGTCATGTGGCAAGGTTTATTGGCATTAAAAACCGATCAGGCGGCTGTACAAATGCACTTTGTATTTGGCAATCCCCATGTGGCACGGGCTTCATTGCCCTGTAACAGTGATGGTAGCACACCACCTTTGCGTATTGCTCAGCGTATGCGTTTGGAACAGACCCAACTGGAGGGTGTTGCTAAGAAAATGCAGGTATGTCTATTAGGATAACTATTAATAATATAATAAGAAAAACGCTAATGCCTGGCGTGGTAGTCTATATTATACCCTGCACTTAGAAAAGACAACGAAAAACATGAGTTCATAAACTCATGGGTAGGGCTCTAAATTTACCCTGAATTTAAAAAATATGTCATATTTGAAATGGTCAGAAAAAAACATATGATATCAGTATGTCCATGTTTAAGTGTGCCAGATTGTCAAACCTAGGTTCCGGCCCATTAGTGTCCGTCGCCCCTTAATTAGCTAAATTGCAAAAATAGATTCTATATGGCTTCGCGAGAATTTTTTTTTGATATTTGATACCCATATTTTCATGTATTCTGGAGGCCGTTTTTAGGCCCCGGACCATTTATATGAAGACTATACCCAAAATTCCATAATATATCCACATTTGATTTAATTTGATCCTGGATTAATTGCCTATATATTTGATAAAATCAGGTTGCATGCAAATCGGGATGGGTCGTTATACCGAGGCTTTGGTAAAACGTGGCCCTATATCCCAGTTACATCTGAGCTGCTTACAAATCGATTGTTATGAACAGAGGCAAATTTCATCAAGATTGGTTTAATTAGATTAGAAAATAATATCGGCTAAACATATGTTTGACATCTAAATCTGAATGTGCATCGGGTACCGATCTACGCCAGTGTTTTGCCCATAACTTCAACAAATATGGCGGTTCCAAAAATTTACTTGCTGTTTTGAATTTGTTAGACTTATAGGCATATAGACTGACCGAAAAATTTAAAACATAAAAAGTTTTAAGCTCCATTGATTTCGAATGTACAAAAAATAGGGTAATTTTAAAAGACAAGATTAAAACCAAAAATTATCCATAAAACTTTGGCTTAAGGACTAATTTGTAGTAGTAAACCCTTTAGTTCGTAAAACTTTGCATCTTGTTGGTATTAGGTCCGTATTTAATGCTTCTCCCATTTGTTATATTTATTAATTGCAATTAAAATAATAATAAACTAAGTTTAAGGGCACTAGCATCGAAGGCTATCGGCCACTTTCTCTTATAATTTGGCTTTTCCCTTGATTTTATTTGTCCAATATTATTTTGTAAAAATATTTTTTAGGATTAAGATAAGCAAATTCCCGCAGGACTTGTTATCCGGAAACCATTATTTACAATACTCGAGTGTGTTTTGCGTCTTTGACCTGTTGAAATATATATTTTAAGGACATTTTCCATTCTTAATAGGTCAGCTTCACTTCGCTTAAGATATGGTAGTAAAGATTTTTTCAATGTTTTCCTTAACCCATTATATGGGCCATAGCAAAGCAGTTCTAAAACCTCTAACCACCTTTTTTTTATCATAACCAATTACATTTATTTTAGATTTTTCTAAAGTTATTTAAGATTAGCAATTTGTTCTTATTATGAGCGAGTACCCAATTTGTTTTAATTTAAAACACTGTCGTTTTTTTACCACTGGGACTTTTCGGGACGATCTAACGATTTTTTCTACTAATCAGCGTCTCAGAGGTACACATGTCCACCCCTAGCTTAGTGCTAACCTCACCAAAAGATCTAAGAATTCCGAGTTAACAAAAGCTCAATATGGTTGGCTTCTTTAGCTGAATTTTTTTACGGTCTAGCTTTCAAAATTTTTGATTTTTGGCTTGTTAGGCAATATATGTAATATTTCTACGATTATCTAAAGTTTTTTTTTGGCAATCTGTAGTTAAGTTTGATCCATATCATTTTAGTTTTGAATTATGGTACACCGACTGTTCTGCAGTGCATAGCTTGAACTATATTTTTGGAATTACAGATAATAATATTTTTAAAAAATGTCATAACAGTTTTAGATAAGCACTTTCAAAGGAACTTTACGCGGCTAAAAGTTGTGATTATTTTAATTTATAATTGGTTATTATGGAAATTTGCCATTGACTCCACAGAAAAACGACAATACAGCAACAAATTTTATCAGATATCTGCACACAGGAAAAGATTTTTGCACTCAGTAAAAACATTTTAAAAAATCTTGGAGATCCGTTCAGGTTTTGGTATAGCCTTTTTACCTCGCTGTTATGGTCCTAACGAAATAAGACCGGGAAATGTTATCAGATTTCAATACTATTGATGTGTGGCTTTAGGCCGGACATAGGACAAAAGCGGATCTATATATGTGACGCGCAAAATAGAAAGGAACCTAAGGGTAAAAACCAGTTTTGTTCAGGAGAGCCACTTTAAAGATTTAAATACGTGTATCTCTGGTGTACCATCACTTTCATAAAACGCGCATATCTCTGGGAGGGAACACTTTTGGGGCATGGGATCGGTCTCATTCGATGCTCAGATGTTGTCTACATCAAAAAAAAAAGTGAAAATTGATTTTTTTTACCCTTAGGTCCCTTTCTCTATGCGCTGTCAGATATATGAATCTAGGATATATACGATAGTTCGCTTTGGCTATGATTGACTCATTTTTGCCGCGTGGCAAAAACAAACGAGCACTTATTAATAAGGTCATATATGGGTACTCAAATTAAAGCAAAACGAATCGAAATATTGAAGTATTTTAAAAATTCGTCTGAAATTAGGGTCGTCCTCATAGACGGACACACGGATGTCAATAACGGGTTAAACATGGGCATATTCTCAAATTAAAAGAAATTTCGTAAAGAATCGAAATATAGAATTCTTATGATTGGTCATAAAGTAAAGTAATCATGGGATCAGGGATCTTTATATACCGACATCCAGATCAATACGATTGATTAGATACGGTGGGCGATTGAAATTTAAATCGACTGTAATAAAAGTACTTTTTTAAATTTCTGGTTCTATTGGAAAGTTTGAACTTTGCCATTTAATAATGAAACACCATTCGATGCGTTTTCGCTTCGCCCACTGGGTTGAAGATTGTTTGGCAGGAGATGAAGAAAATTTTCCAAAAAATCGTGTTTTCAGATGAAGCTCATTTTCGGTGGTAATTTTTAATGATTAGTTGTTGTTGTAGCGGCACACACAGTGCCGAGGTGACAGCCCTTGGCCGAAGAATTGCTGCTTCGGGTCAATCCGGTGCATAGAACCGACTGTCGTGGATAGTGATTACCATTGCCGCTTTGACACTAAAAGATCATTAAAAATGTTTGAGGGTGCGTTGACATAAAGATACGAAATTATTATGTCAATATTGGAAACCTTGTTATAATTGTTACATTCCACCCCCCCCCCCCCTTTTAACGGAGAACTTCGTGGAAGATTCGGCCTGGCCGACCCATATGTTTTTATTTGTTTCATCTTTTCTTAACCTTACTTTTTCCTATCTATTTCTTTCCAGTTCGAAAATGAGCATTGTATGCTATTGGCTTTGCCATGTGGTCGTGACCATGCCGATGTATTGCAACAGTCTCGAAATCTACAATCCGGTTTCATAACCTATTTACAACAGAAAATGGCTGCCGGCATTGTGAACATACCCATGCCCGGAAGTGAACAGGCCGCCTATGTAGTCCACATATTTCCTTCGTGTGATTTTGCCAATGAAAACCTCGAAAAGGCAGCACCCGATCTAAAGAACCGTGTAGCAGATATCGCCCATCTATTGATAGTTATTGCAACCGTGTAAAAGAAATGTGCCAGAAAATAAATATGTATAAACCGAATGTGAGTAAAAAAGAAAAACCCAGACAAAGACAAATCCATAACCGGCTAGAACGAAACTCCCCCTAACAAATACTGATGACGATGATGATGATTTTGCATAAGGAAAGAAACCAAATTTACAAAGTTAAACACAACAAAAAGAACTTGTGGTTTAATTAAAAAGAAAAGTAAATAAAAAATATAAGCGTGATTCCATGCTTTTTATATATATATATACAGCAAAATAATAATAATAAATAAAACTGGATTAATGTTTAATTATGAAAAAAAAACTGTAATAATATAAACCAACAAATAATATAGCAAAAATGTAATAATATATATGAAAAACTAAAAAATTTTAACACTACAACAATATAAGCAAATATGAGGAAAAAAGAAACCACACAAGAATAGTTAGAAGAAAACGAAAACAATTTTAAGAAATGATGTGTAAAATAAACTAACTATTTAAACAAAGAAAACGGAAGTAATATTTAAAACAAAAGAAAGAAAATCCCTGTCCCCCTTGTACTATACACACCACCACACAACAAACACACATACACCCAAACACTACTCTAATATTTATAATAATGAATCCTAAGTGTTTCTTTTAATTATAAATAACTTATTTTTTTCTATAAGGATTTCATTAATTTTTTATTTTATTTTATTATTACATTTTTAACTTTTATTTTTGTGTAAAAGTAACAACAACAAAAGAAAAACTACAAACAGCTGTTATAAGTTGATGTTGAATTTGTTTTTGTGGAAAAGTAAATAAGCATAATTATAGTTTCTTAATTTTAGAATTCGTTTTTAATGTTAATCATAACTTTTCTCTAATGAATTAGCTATAGTTTCATATATATTATATAATTTTAATTTTTTTTAATTTTTCTTTTAGTGTTTACTTATATGCTTACGTAAATAATACTTATTTTAATAATATGTAGTAAGGTAATAAACAAAAAAAAACAAAAAGAAAAAGAAAAGAAAATCGACAACAACAACAAACATTATTAATTTATTATCATTTTTTTGATCTCAACGACGTATGAAAATGAAAATTTCAAAAATGTGTATTTTTCCTAAACCAAACAATAGATTTGTCTCTGTCCACACTCACTCTCACTGTGTGTTTTCCTCTTTAATATTTTCCAAAAACAAATTGGAAACGGATTTAAAACAAAACAAGTAAAATGAAAGTATTTCAATGTTTATTTCTTTCTTGTTTAACCATTGATGGTATCGTTTTTTTGTACTGTTTTATTTTTCGTTTCAATTTTATGGCTTAATTTATTTTGTTCCCCCTTTTTGTTTGTTTGTTTGTTTTTAAATGTTATTTAAAGTTTAATATGAATTAATTTTGTGTTTGTTTTTCGTAGACATTTTCCATTTATTTAACATCGTTCAAGAAATTATCCTTTTATGCAGCCTTAGAAGCTTTTATTTTTAAGTTTTTTCTTTAAGTGATCTTTTAAATTATGGAAAATTTCTATTCAATTTGCCAGCCAACCCACCTTAAAAACTCTAACTTTATTTTTTGTTTTCACCAGCCAGAAATAAATTTACGGTTTTTAAAAAATAATTTTCTTCTGTTGAACCACTGCCACAAACTACTTCAGACCAGAAACAAAATATATTTTCTTAAATGGAAGGCAGAAAATTCCACAAATCCTGTTTGGGGGTGGACTTTTCAACTTGGTTTTAAGGCAACATTTTTTGTTTCTGTGTGTTTTGTTTTCATTCTTATTGAATTTGTGTTTGTTTTTCTTCGAAATTCTTTTTACTTAAAAAATATTTCAAACTGATTTTGGAGTTACGTTTACTTAAAAATTATTTTAAAATATTTTGCTTTTAATACTGAAGCTAGAAAGTTAAACTTTAAATGAACATTTAAAATATTAACATAACAAACAACAACAAACCGGACCTGCAACAATTTTAACAATCATGCTTATCTGTAAAGATTTGCTGTGCTAAATCACCACTTCCCCCTACAAACTATTTCCAACAAAACCCTCTTGTAACATAAATACTTATACTTCTCAGCAAAACAACTTTGGATACCCTCCTCCAAAACTGTACATAAACTCTAAACAATTATATTTCTCAAAAATACGAAGAAAAAAAGAAAATATGTATTCTAAAATATGAACATAAAACCAGCTCTTGTACAGACTTTTCGTTTCTTAGAGTTTATCTTTAAAATCGAAAACCAGAAATAAATCTAATATATGCATATAAATAATATTAGTTGTATGTTGTAATTCTAAAACAAACAAAAAAAATATTATCTAAATGTAATATACAAAACATATTAATTATACAAAAAAAACATCGTTAATATATTGCTATACATACTATAAAAAAAAGAAAACTTTAAAAAATGCAAAAAAAAATACAACAACCAACCAACAAATTAGCATGTTAATAACTATTAATAAATACAAATAAATTACATTATAAATATATATATATAAAATTAAATTATATTAAATAACAAAACAAAATAATAAGAATAATAATACAAAAAACCTTTACATGTTAAGCATTATTAATTATTATTATCTTTTTTAATTTTAAGTTGTATTATTATTAAAAAAAACAACAAAATGAAAACAATTTAAAAAATGCGAAAGAGAAATATTAAAACAAACAAGAAAATTGAAAAAAAAAGAATTTTATTTAATTTTTATTTTGAAATAAAAAGAGAAAGAATTCAATAAAAAAAACACCTTTTTCTGTTATCTTTTTTTCATACAAAATTAAATAAAAACTTGAGTGTGTTTTTATTCGGTGCGGAATGCACCGGTCTAGCCCGAGGAGTTGCAGTCACAATCACTTTTAATCGATAGTGAAACTAGTCACATGTAAATTCCACATTGTTGCCAGGACTCCATGGATTACCCTAACTTTGCTATTGTTATACAAAAGGAATTTAATTTTAGTCCTGTCTGGTTTGGGTTATACTTGGTAGGGGCATAAATGCTGTTACACACATTTTATGCTGTAAAATAAAAAGTACTGAATGTTTCTGGACCAAATAATTTTTAATACATATTAATTGATGTATGTTGTATCCAAAAAGGATCTACTTATTAGAAATGTCCGCCTATTGCCTTTACACACGCCTTAAGTCGCACTGGCCAATCGTCAATAGCTGCACGTACCTCGTCCATTGGAAAATTGGCCACAGCTCGAACCAAAGCAGTCTTAAGAGATCCAATGTTGGGGTATCTTTTGTGACAAACCTTGTCCTCTAAAACCGTCCACAATTTGTAATCCAATGGGTTGAAATCTGGACTGCCTGAGGGCCATTCTTAGAGGAAATGAACGCTGGCAAATCGTTTCGAAGCCAGGCCTGGGACGTTTTAGCCTTATGGGCCGGTGCAGAATCCTGATGGAAAGTCCATGGTTAGTTTTGGAACAGGGAATTGTTAAGAGGCTTCACAACAGCTTTCAAAACGGTTTCTTGGTAAACTTTGGCCGATGTTTTGGTTCCTTGTTCGCAGAAATGCAGGTCAGTGACCCATCGTAAGAGACACCCCACCAAACCATAACTGAAGCTGGGTGATGACCCTTTTCCGCCCTTGCGATCAGTTCAGATGCTTCTTTAGATGACCGCGCATACACTATCATTTTGCTTGTTAAATTTTTCCTGAACGGTAAAAATTTTTTCATCGGTGAACAAAATTTTTCTGTGCAATTTATCAGCGTGCTTTACCAAAAGACGTTTGCATTTTTCAATCCTATTTTTTTAAAGCTGCAGTCAATAAATGTCCGGTTTGTCGTTTGAAAGCCCCAAGTCTTTTTTAATGATTCGACTCATGGACTTTTTCGTGATATTCATCTTACGGGCCATGATTTTCTGTTTTCGGAGCAGATTTCTGTGAATCCTTGATTTTACGACTTTGATGACATGCGGTGTTCGAACAGAGCGTGGGTGGCCCGACCGGTGGCTGTCTTTTACATCTCCAGTCTCCTCAAACAGTTTTATGCATCGGTAGACGAACATGCGGCTAATCCCTAGTGGCCGGAGCGTTTTGAAAATATTGCTTTTTTCATTTCACACTTGAAAAGCGCTATTACAGTGATACGGTTCTCATTATCTGACCACTCCATTATGGAAATTAAAACAATTTTAAAATCCTGTTACAGACTAACGCTATTGTTATTATATGACATTAACGGGGTATGTTCAGTTCTACTATTGAAATGGGCGTGTTCAATGTTGTAACAGTGTTTATGACCCTACTAGGTAGAGTCCTGGCGACCAAATCCGTTGCTAAGCAACCATATTTTCTATATTCACAAGTGACTCTATATAAAGTGTACCAATACGAGGGTTGCTATTTTCATTTCGGGTCCTGACAATACTAGTATTCCCAGATGCAACCTGGAACTTCCATTGGAAACTTTAACATTTATTAGCATAACTTCACTCAGAACGTTTTGTCATTTGAGGGCGAATTGTTTTGTTTACAGTTTGTTGAAAAATTCATCTTAGTCAAAAAATGAAATTATACCGTGAACATTTTCGTGCGATGATTTTAACGATTTTCGGCGTGGTTTATCGAGACAAGAGTGTTTAAATCCACTTGTTTTGACTTTTGGCGATGTTACTGTTACTCGGTGGTAATAACAGTTCAGACTCGGACGCCATTCGCTACAGGATGAATTTCGTGAAGGACGTTCAACTTCGGTCACTTTGCCAGAAACCATCGATGCTGTGCGTGAACTGATTAAGAGGAGATAGTGAGATAGAGGCATCCTTGGGCATTGCTTCCACCAGCATACATTTGATATTGCATGAACACCTGGCCGTAAAAAAGGGTTGTTCTCGTTGGATCCCACATAACTTGACGAATGCTCATAAAAAGGCTTTTATGGATTGGTGAAAAGAGCTGTTGAAAAAGTATAACTGGCAGTGTATAACATTGTCACAGGTGACGAATCACGGATCTATGCATATGAACCCGGAACAAAACAGCAATCGACCGTATGGGTCTTTCAAGACGAGCCAAATCCAACAAAAGTTGTTCGTGGAAGTACATCGAAGCAAATGATTGCGTTTTTTTCGGTATAACCGGCCATGTTGCCACAGTGCCTTTAGAAGAAATGAGGAAAGATAATGAGAAGACGGATCATTTTGCATCACGACAATGCGAGCTCTCACACATCAGCTGAAACGATGAGCTATTGTACCACTCAAGATGTCGAATTGATGGGGCCATCTACCGTACAGCCCTGATTTGGCACCCAATGACTTCTTATTCCTTAGAATCAAGAAAAAATGTTAAAGGTGTCTCAATCGGAGTGGAAAAAGTGCTTCAAAAATTGAGAATGAAGGAGAATATTTTGAAAAACAATAAAATCATTTCCAATGATAAATAATTGTGTTTCGATAGCCAGACCTGAAAGCAACCGTAATGTCCTCGTATAGCAGCAAATAAAAACTTTATTTTAGAACAACAGTGTCATGTAGTGACATTTTTTAATTGTTTTAATGCAGTCGTCTTTATAAAACTTTACTTCAGACATAGCAACTAGCACTAACACATTATGGAAATTAAGTTAGAAGTCATTAACTTAATGCTACACAATGACGCTTGTTTGCTTCCAATAAAGTCTTCGAACACTTACACTTATAGGCTGTTTCCACTGCGGTCGCATCCACGTCCGCGTCCAAAAATCAATGAACGCGCGTTACAGCCTATACAAAAAACATAGGCAGTTAGGTATGGGAAAAAGTCGCGTTCATATTGGACGCGGTTTTCGATAAGTCGCGTTTACTATAAATTCGATTATTTTTGCAATCGAAACCCACCCATACCTATTAATGGCAACACCGCAAATTGCACATCCTTATTAAAACAGCTGTTTATCAGCGTAAACATAAAGCGCTGCTGCTTATGCACATTTCCATTAGGCGCAATACCATTTGATCCTCATTTTCCACTGCGGTTAGCAAAATAATATCATTCAACTCCATGATAATGTCACAACACAAAAATATTTTAATTTTTCGCACCGCAAAAACAAAACAAATAAACGCAATTGAACGCAAACGTGGAGGCAAAATACAATGGAAACACCATTAAATTTTTTGATAAATTTTGGACGCGGACGTGGACGCGACCGTAGTGGAAACAGCCTATTACACTTACAGAATGTTGTAGTTGTAGTACAGTTTCTTCTGAATGTAAGTAACGAAAGAGTCTGGCACAGATTTTTAAAAAGACAAGCGCAAATTATGACGTTTTTGTTAAAGAAAAAGTTAAAAATGACTAAAAAAAAGTTTATCGGGGGACATGCGAAAAAAAGTCCTACGCGGAAATAGCTCAACTGATATGCCCTAGCTTTTTTAATAACCATACATCGGACGCTTTAAATATGCAGGTCGTGTTGAAAATAATCCAAAATCGGGACGGTCTGAGATTCTAGATCACGGGGATCGGCTGCAAATCGAGTGTATGACCGAGACGGACCCACTTATCAGAGCGTAGATTATTAGCACAGAACTGCTTGAATCTAACCAAAAAGTTGTTCATCGCAAAACAGTCACAAGAGCAGTGATTGATGCTTTGCAAATTTAGAGATTCGTAAAAAGCATTTGAAGTTCGCCCGTGTATACGAAAATGCGGCTCTCGAGTTCTGTAGAACCATTATTTAGGGTGATCCATCTAGAGGTATTTTTTCAGAACAAAAAAAATATAAAAATTCAAATCTAGTGTGGAATATTTATTGGTATTTGAGAGGAAATTTTATGGCATTTATTTTTTGAAAAAAAATTCCCTCAAATGTTGGCAACTGTATTATGGAAATGAGCGTTCGGTGAGAAAGGTTTCCGCTGTTTTCGACCAAAATTTTGTTCAGTGATGAGGCCCATTTCTGGCTCCACGGCAAAGTTAATAAACAAAATTGCCGCATTTGGGGTGAAGAGCATCAAGAAGAGGTTCAAGAGGTACCATTATACCCAGAGAAAACCACGGTTTGGTGCGGTTTATAATCTGGTGGAATCATCGGTGCATATTTTTTCAAAAATTATGATGGCCGGAACGTAACCGTGAATGGTGCTCGCTATCGCGCCATGATATAGATCTTTATGCTACCTGAAATTTAAGCCCGTAATCTTGATGACAGTTGGTTTCAACAGGACGGTGCCACTTGTCATACAGCTGCTCAAACAATGGATCTATAAGTATTGAGATGTCATATCGAAAAGCAGATAATTTCACGTTTTGGACAGGTGAGTTGGCCGCCTAGATCGAGTGAAATCACACCTTTAGACATTTTTCTTTGGGGTTACGTAAAGTCCAAAGTATGCTGACAAACTAGCTACGATTCAGGTTTTGGAAGCCAACATTACGCGTGTCATTAAAGCCATACCGGTCGAAATGCTCAAACGAGTCATCTAAAATTGGAACCTCAGAATGGAAACCCTGAGCGTAGTTGGGAAATTATATTCAAAAAATAAATGCCCCTTCAAATTACCAATAAAGATTCCACACTTGATTTGAATCTTTATATTTTTTTTGTTTTGAAAAGATTGTAGCATGCAACTTAAGAATTTGCAATAAATTCGAAATCTAATTCAGGAAGATGAATTTGTTGTTTTTGGTTGAAAATAACAGCGGAAGCACGAATGTAACCGGCCTTATTGCTCGTCGGTGGGGTAGGTTCTTGCTGACTTTCAACTTAGAGTTGCTACTTTAAAAATTTATATTTACGTGCTTCGGGTATAAGAAAAGGAAAGAAACTACAATAAAAAAAGAAAAGAGAAAGCCATTATCCAAAACAAGAAAAGTGCTAGAGATGTAAATGCACTAAGCCCGCCCAACCTGTCTACCTAACATCCAAAATCAATTTGGTTGGTAGACCCACTGATAAGATCCCCTAATTAAACCTCCGACCGCCCTTAAGAAATCCGGCCTATAGACTGAACCTAGTACATAATAAGACTTTTATTCAGGGAAAAATCGCTATACAAATTCATTGTTCTTAACACTAATAGAAATTTCAGATTTTAACTAAATTAACGCTTATACTAATTTTCTGACGAGACATACGAAAACGAATTGAAAACATTATGTTTTATTTTTACGCAAACACAATTTCGAATCATCGAAATTTATGTACAAATGAAATATTGAAAGGGAAAAATGCAACAACCGGACGACATGTGAAATGATCATTAATCAATTAATCATAACCAAAAGCAAAGCAAATCATAAAGCGACTCAAACTGCTTTATTCTTTTGGTTCTGAAATAGAAGTATAAACCTCTGAAAGAATATGGGATTTATGCTTAAGCGCTGTGTTCACTCAAAACGTGATCCATAGGCATACACTCAAATGGAACCAGAGAGAAAAGAAAATATTACGCAAAGTCTATATTGCTCTTAATGTAGGGCAAGATCGTTGGAATTAAACATGCAAATAAGTAGCGGGATTAGACTTATGCATAGACAAGGGAAGGAAGGGAAGAGATTGATTCGCAGCAAGGCTCTTCAAACTTTACGCTGTTAATGTTATGTTAATAACTTATTGCATGTTTAACACCAACTTAGACTTCCAGCAACAAAATCAAAAAAAAATTATTCAAAATTTGCAATATTAATTTTAAAAAAATTAACTATTCTGGCATAGTAATGCAAGAAAAAAAAACTTTAAAAATTTATTTATCCACTCTGCAATAGAGACTGGGGATCCAGAGAGGAATGACGTAAGCTCAAATTCCAACTACTTCATTCCACTCTGAACCATCAATTCTCAAAGCAGAATAACTTGGTAATTTTTTTTTTTTTTTAAGATCGAAATGAAAAATTAATCAATATTTAAAGCACAACTTACATGTTTCTTCGAGGATCCAACGACGAAAGGCCTTTCCTGCTGGTACTGGAAGAAATGCTATTTGGGGGGGAAGAAATGTGTGTCTGTTGCGTGTATTTGAACAACTGAATTCACCGAATTTAATACAATTTTTTTCTTTTCTTTTTTTTCGTTTGCAAGTCTAACTTGTTGTCTGGTGACACAGCGGGTTGAAGAAGCAAACTAATTCCGCGATTTTTCTTCCGTCTTTGATAATGCCCTCTGCCCAGTCGAGTGTATGGACAAAGCCAGATTTTTTTGTGAGAGTAGCAGAGCTTGAGTAAAAACCTGATTGCAAAATGGGTACCGTTAGTGGATGTCATTATTATAAGAGAAGCGTTGCTTATGCTTACCAGCTTTATATAAATAGAGACAATAAATTTGCTCCAACAAGATAATCGTCAGGGATTTAATTTGAGTTGAGGAGCCCAATAAGCACTCAATTCAATGCTGTGACCAGAACCAGGCCAATGACCGTCAATACGGATTCAATTTACCATCTATTAGCTAAATTACAAGCTCATGGTCTCGCTTAATCCGTATTGAAATCTATAAAAATACCACTAAAACTGGGTTTTCTATTATGTCACAAAAAATAAAGTCAACTTACAATTCGTTTCCACGCACAAAACTTTAAATCGTTAAGCAAACTTTACACTAGCGGATTGTTTTTAAACAGGATAAAATTCGCTTTCTTCTTAGATGTTTGCAGTAGAAAAGGCAGGCAGAAATGACCGAAAATGCATTTTCTACAAACATATAAAGCCTCGGTTCATTTTAGTCGTTCCCAACCGATATGCGGCATTAGCGGTGCAATAATACACGAACGTATAATTGACATTGTTCTTGCCTTTTACTTCTGCTTTAAACAAAAAGAAGAAAGTTTTCTCTTTAAACAAACAGAAGTAAGAAGATCCAGCAAACGTATCTTGTACACCAACCAGAAGCAAAACTATATCATGATATACAAATTTGTCATATTATAATATGAATGCTCTCTTACACAATAAAGTGCATATCGTACGGGGCCACATCCGTGTCTCATACCAATGTAAATGCAAGTTTTATCGTTTGCATTGGGCAGCCAAACAAAGACATACACAGGAAATAGCGCGCGATCACCAAACGTACTAACACAAACATAACTTTTAAATCCTTACTGGTCTGTTTTTCTGACATTTAAAGTACCCTGGAAAATGATCATGGTGTTGCTATTCATTCGATATCTGAACGTCGACAAGCGCCACTACAAATACCCCCCACAAAAATCAGGTTTACGGCACGTAAGAGCTGGAAAGCTGATACCGCTTGGAGATTGAAATCATTGCCGGATATCCTTAGCGTGATAGTTTCCGATAACCTTACCTTGTAAATCCTCGAGTTCATAATAGGATTTACCCAGTTTTTTCCGTACCCTAGCCTTCACGAATGTTGGACCCAACTTAGCACTATAACCTTGCTCAAAGTTGCTTAGACGGAAATTTCGCCGAAACACTTCCTGTCCTACATTAAACGAAACTTCGCGCGATCTAAGATTGTAGGCTTTCTCATTTCGCTCAAATTGCTTACGCATGAAATTTACGGCGTTCCCTCGTACTACATCCATAGAATCAGAGCGGTCGAATTGCACTGAGCGGTCATCCAACATATTTAAATTTCTCAACAGTTGGTAGGTTGAACCATTTGTCACCATGTGTTGTCCAAATGCCATACAATACGGTGAGGTGCCAACAGATGAGTGTACTGTCGATCGTAAGGCACACGAGATCTTGCTCAAATTCTCATCCCAATCTTTTTGATGTACCTTAACGTAAGCTTTTATGGCACCGAGTATTGACCTATTAACCCGCTCGGATGCATTTGCTTGCGGAGAATACACTGCGGTATAGTTGTGGGAAATGCCATAATGCTTAAGGAGTGCATTAAATTTTGAAGCTTTAAACTGTGTTCCGTTATCGGAAACGATTGTCTCGGGAACACCGAACGTATGAAACAATTTCTCAAGATATTGAATTACGCAGTCAGCAGTAAATTTTCGAACAGGATGGATAAAGGGGAACTTGGAAAAATGATCGAGCACCACGAAGATACCAATGTTTCCGGATCGTGATCTGGGGTATGGCCCTAAAAAGTCAACAAAAAACTTCTGAAAACAACGTATAGTTTCGCCTGTGTTTCCCATTGGTGGTCTAAGGGTCTGATTAGGGTGTTTGGTAGCTTTGCACACTTCGCAGGAGTTAATGTAATTTTTCACGTCACTTACGAGATTTGGCCAGAAATAATACCTCCTTATCCTCTCCAACGTCTTGTTTATTCCAGAATGGGATGATAAAGGATCATCGTGATGTTTTTGTAAGACATCTGGGATTAATGCTTTCGGAATCCATAACTTCCAGGCCATATCGTCAGTCGTCTTCTCCCCAACGGCGTGTTCTGTACGTCTATATAAATATCCATCAATTATCCTAAGGTCAGGGGTGGAATTGATATTATTTTCAACCCTTCTAAGCAAGTCTTTGTATTCATTGGATTGAAAATGTGCAGACTGCAGGTCTACAAAAACCCCACAGTCAATCCCTACTTCGGACAAACAAAAAACCTCGGAAAGATCATCAGAGTTAATGCGGGAAAGTGTATCGGGAACTACATTTAATGACCCCTTTCTGTGCTCAATTTTAAAACGATACCCCTGAAGCTTTAAAGCCCATCTTGCCAGCCGAGTGCTTAAATCAGATTGGGACATGAGCCACTTAAGTGAAGCGTGATCAGTAATCACGGTGAAATCATGACCCTCGACATAAGCCCTGAACTTTTTAATGCTCAGCATTGCTGCCAAGCATTCTTGTTCGGTGACACTATAGTTGCGTTGGGCTTGGTTGAGTTTCTTGGACATAAATGCTATCGGAAACTCTTCACCTTCCGCATTTTTTTGCACCAACACACTTCCTATTCCTGTTTTACTGGCATCACAGTGTATATAAAAAGGCTGTGAGAAATCAGGGCTATGTAAAACAGGGGCTGTGCTCAATATGGTCTTCAATTCTTCAAAAGCTTTCTGGGCCTCATCGGTCCACACAAATTTTCGGTTGAGCTTAAGCAAATCAGTCAAGGGGGTCGAAAGAGCAGCGTAGTTCCTAATAAACTTCCGATACCAACCCGACATTCCTAAGAAACGTCTGACTTGTTTAACAGACCTCGGCGCTTCGTTGGACAGACATTTTATAACCAAATTGCAACAAAAAGGAAAATTAATTAAATATTTATACTTGGTAGGACAAATTAACTTTTAATTAACACTCAAAACTTAAGGTTTTAAAATTATTAAAAAGAAACGTAGGAAAAAACAAAAAAAAATTAAAAAAATATCGGGAAAAACACCAAATTTGATTTTCTGATAAATACGGAATCAGGTCGGATTCCTCGATGCGGCCGAGTGAATAATTGGGGATAAAGTAAAGAAAAATGTTAAGGATAAAGCAGAAAGTATAGTAGATACAAAGAGTGAGTTTAATTAAAATTTACAATGGATAGGAACGTCCTGCATAACATTCATATTTTCCAATTGCAAAATCAGAAGGGTAAAACAATTCGATAACATCATGAAGATATGGTTCATTTTAGATACGTAGAATCCAAAATCAAAAATTCGCATACCAACACAATATATAGAAAAGCCGTACTTTAATAGAAAAGATGTACATAGTTATATTTCAACAACTGGTTATATTCAATAGCACTTCTGCATTTGCTGAAATATAAATTCCAAAGAAATTGAAATACACTAAAAAAAACAGAAAAGGGTATAGAAATAGGCATTACAAAGTAAAATGAGTAATTGAAAAGAAAGAGTTTGATTACAACAGATAAGGATGTCATCTATAACATTCTTATATTCCAATTGTAAAAATTAGAGGGTAAAACGTTCTGGTATAATTTTGTTGTACTGTTAAATCTCAGGTATAATCACTCCCAGCATTTAACTAGCACCACAACCTTATAAAAAAACATATTACATAAGTATAGTAGGTCTAGACTACTCTACAAACCAGCTATGTTCAGTAGCACTTCTGCGTTTACCAAAACATAGATTCTATTGAATATGAATTATAACAAAGTAGCAGAGTCAGGAAAAACCATAAAGAAAAAAAAGAAAATTTGAAGCTAAGCAACCATTACACGAGTTATTATGTTATCTGACTTCCAAAGTCAAACCACAAAAATATAGCAAATGTATGCCAATTTTTCATTGCTCAGGCCTCACGTCTTGGGCGCCATTTAATGTAGCATGCAACTTAAGAATTTGCAATAAATTCGAAATCTAATTCAGGAAGATGAATTTGTTGTTTTTGGTTGAAAATAACAGCGGAAGCACGAATGTAACCGGCCTTATTGCTCGTCGGTGGGGTAGGTTCTTGCTGACTTTCAACTTAGAGTTGCTACTTTAAAAATTTATATTTACGTGCTTCGGGTATAAGAAAAGGAAAGAAACTACAATAAAAAAGAAAAGAGAAAGCCATTATCCAAAACAAGAAAAGTGCTAGAGATGTAAATGCACTAAGCCCGCCCAACCTGTCTACCTAACATCCAAAATCAATTTGGTTGGTAGACCCACTGATAAGATCCCCTAATTAAACCTCCGACCGCCCTTAAGAAATCCGGCCTATAGACTGAACCTAGTACATAATAAGACTTTTATTCAGGGAAAAATCGCTATACATATTCATTGTTCTTAACACTAATAGAAATTTCAGATTTTAACTAAATTAACGCTTATACTAATTTTCTGACGAGACATACGAAAACGAATTGAAAACATTATGTTTTATTTTTACGCAAACACAATTTCGAATCATCGAAATTTATGTACAAATGAAATATTGAAAGGGAAAAATGCAACAACCGGACGACATGTGAAATGATCATTAATCAATTAATCATAACCAAAAGCAAAGCAAATCATAAAGCGACTCAAACTGCTTTATTCTTTTGGTTCTGAAATAGAAGTATAAACCTCTGAAAGAATATGGGATTTATGCTTAAGCGCTGTGTTCACTCAAAACGTGATCCATAGGCATACACTCAAATGGAACCAGAGAGAAAAGAAAATATTACGCAAAGTCTATATTGCTCTTAATGTAGGGCAAGATCGTTGGAATTAAACATGCAAATAAGTAGCGGGATTAGACTTATGCATAGACAAGGGAAGGAAGGGAAGAGATTGATTCGCAGCAAGGCTCTTCAAACTTTACGCTGTTAATGTTATGTTAATAACTTATTGCATGTTTAACACCAACTTAGACTTCCAGCAACAAAATCAAAAAAAAATTATTCAAAATTTGCAATATTAATTTTAAAAAAATTAACTATTCTGGCATAGTAATGCAAGAAAAAAAAACTTTAAAAATTTATTTATCCACTCTGCAATAGAGACTGGGGATCCAGAGAGGAATGACGTAAGCTCAAATTCCAACTACTTCATTCCACTCTGAACCATCAATTCTCAAAGCAGAATAACTTGGTAATTTTTTTTTTTTTTAAGACCGAAATGAAAAATTAATCAATATTTAAAGCACAACTTACATGTTTCTTCGAGGATCCAACGACGAAAGGCCTTTCCTGCTGGTACTGGAAGAAATGCTATTTGGGGGGGAAGAAATGTGTGTCTGTTGCGTGTATTTGAACAACTGAATTCACCGAATTTAATACAATTTTTTTCTTTTCTTTTTTTTCGTTTGATTCCGTTTAACCGGCCTTGCTGTGGTTAATTACTTCAATTGATAATGATTTTTTTTTTAGCACTTTCCACTTTCTTATTTTCTTTCAGTATTTTTTTTCCTTTCTTTAAGTATTTTCAATTTTTTTTCCCAGTCTCGCGATAATTATAAATTTTCTTTTAAAAAAAAAACTTAAACTTAATCTTAGTTCTATTTTTTTTCCTTTTTTCCTAGACAATAAAATTTTAGAAATTCTTTTTTTTTATTTTTTTAAACTGTTTGATGTCCTTTTGTAGCCGGACCAAAACTGGATTTCACTAATTTTTCACTTTAAACCGGCGTTGCAAGTCTAACTTGTTGTCTGGTGACACAGCGGGTTGAAGAAGCAAACTAATTCCGCGATTTTTCTTCCGTCTTTGATAATGCCCTCTGCCCAGTCGAGTGTATGGACAAAGCCAGATTTTTTTGTGAGAGTAGCAGAGCTTGAGTAAAAACCTGATTGCAAAATGGGTACCGTTAGTGGATGTCATTATTATAAGAGAAGCGTTGCTTATGCTTACCAGCTTTATATAAATAGAGACAATAAATTTGCTCCAACAAGATAATCGTCAGGGATTTAATTTGAGTTGAGGAGCCCAATAAGCACTCAATTCAATGCTGTGACCAGAACCAGGCCAATGACCGTCAATACGGATTCAATTTACCATCTATTAGCTAAATTACAAGCTCATGGTCTCGCTTAATCCGTATTGAAATCTATAAAAATACCACTAAAACTGGGTTTTCTATTATGTCACAAAAAATAAAGTCAACTTACAATTCGTTTCCACGCACAAAACTTTAAATCGTTAAGCAAACTTTACACTAGCGGATTGTTTTTAAACAGGATAAAATTCGCTTTCTTCTTAGATGTTTGCAGTAGAAAAGGCAGGCAGAAATGACCGAAAATGCATTTTCTACAAACATATAAAGCCTCGGTTCATTTTAGTCGTTCCCAACCGATATGCGGCATTAGCGGTGCAATAATACACGAACGTATAATTGACATTGTTCTTGCCTTTTACTTCTGCTTTAAACAAAAAGAAGAAAGTTTTCTCTTTAAACAAACAGAAGTAAGAAGATCCAGCAAACGTATCTTGTACACCAACCAGAAGCAAAACTATATCATGATATACAAATTTGTCATATTATAATATGAATGCTCTCTTACACAATAAAGTGCATATCGTACGGGGCCACATCCGTGTCTCATACCAATGTAAATGCAAGTTTTATCGTTTGCATTGGGCAGCCAAACAAAGACATACACAGGAAATAGCGCGCGATCACCAAACGTACTAACACAAACATAACTTTTAAATCCTTACTGGTCTGTTTTTCTGACATTTAAAGTACCCTGGAAAATGATCATGGTGTTGCTATTCATTCGATATCTGAACGTCGACAAGCGCCACTACAAAATGCCCTTATATGGATCACCCTATATTTTCAAAAACAAAATAGTTGGTTCCGACGGCAGGATTAGAGTGTGAAAATGCCGGAAGAAGCCTATAATCCGAAACTCCTAATAACGACTGTAAAAGAAAAGAAATTGAGTCGAGCTAAATAACCAAACTTATAAAATCAATAGCCGACAACCTTAATATAGGTATTTAAAATAAGGTTACCCAATATAATATTAAAAATAAAATTTATATTAATACTTTTGACTGAGACTTTATTGGAGTAAAATTAATGACTTTTTTTAGTTTTTATTTAATAATTTTTACATTAATTAATAAAATGACTTTTAAATTAACGAATATGCATTATTATTTCTTCAATGTTGTTCTTATTTTTTTGTATTGAACAATATAGTTTTAACTAGCTGCTGTACGAAGCCATTATTAGTACACTGTACGAACTAGTACATGGAAATTAAATATCCCTTTCACGGTGGAATGTTTCTGTACAAACTGTGGCAAAAAGCCGACGGACTTTGAAACTATGCACATACGAGTATACGACACAGTAAGATAAATTTGAAATCAGCTGGAATTTAAGCGCATTTGCCCATTTTTTTTTGTCAGCCCTTTTGATAACGACTTGAAAAAATAGAGTGGGCGATTTAAAATTTTAAGTTTGAATTGGCTGTAAAATAAATAATAATAAAACATGTAAAAACGTCGTTAAGTTCGACCAGGACGAAGCCATGGTTTCGCTGTTGAAATGGTCGGTTTATTGGGTACACATAAATTCGACAACAATCTTCGCCAAAATCTATAAAATAAAACCATCATTGTCGTCGATTTAAGACTACAGGCATTTGTTTGGGACACAAGAACCTAGGTATCTAGCAGTACGCTAGGGTAGGCCGATTTGTAAAGACAAACATTTGTCGATTTTGTGCCTTCGATTTTTCGATAGCTTTTGGCATGAGGAAACACAAAATACGACTGATTCTCTCAGTCGTAGTTCTATACTCACGCGCTCATATGTTCTATTGCATGTTGCAGTGTATATTTGTATGTATTGTATGTCACCTTTAAAAGGTAATATTTAATAAAAAATATTTTTTTATATTACCTATTAAAAAAAACCTTAAAAATTATTTTTTTTTGATATGTCGTACTGTAACACTATCTCCTCACGCCAAAAGCTATCGAAAAATCGACGGCACAATATCAATAAATCGACCCACCCTAATGTACGCCCTTTATTTAAGTGGCTCCTTATTAACAAACCACGACAACACAACAACAAAAATATGATTTGCTAAGAAAATACTCAAAAAATTTACTATTTTCCGAAGTACTCGTTCCTTTAGAACCTTAAAGGAAAGGACAAATTTAGGATAGACCATTCAACGATGGAAAATAAAAATATATAAAAACTGGAAAGCAAATAAAGAAACATACGAGAACCAAGTGAGTGGTGGAATACTGCCGCCTGTGTGAGGATAAGGAGGAGATTGGAACAGTGGAACACCCTTTGCATAGATGACCCTACCTCCATAAAATGCGGCTTAGTTACCTGATGAAGAACTTTATGAGGTTTATAAACAGTTTGTCGTAGCTCAAGGCCAGCTTCCTAAAGAACTTATAACGTAATTTTTATTATTGACAAACGAAATCACAATGGGCGCTCTATGAGTCACCGGTACAAGTTCTAACCTAACATTCTCAAACAAATGTAAAAGCTTGTAAAAGAGTTGAAAAAATTGGAAACATTTTAAATGGGTAGGTTCACCAAGAAAAACAGAAAAGGTAAGAAAATCTTTATTTTAAAGAGATGCAAGCAACTGACTGTACCGTCTTAGAAACAGCTGATGCTTGAGGGCACCATTCAGGAGTCCAATGCGAAAATCAGGATATAGAGCATGAATTGTCTCATATTGCTGAAATGTTCACAACGGATTTGCCAGCTGATCAAGAATTACCTAAAAGTTTATACTTAATATTCAGCATTTAACGACTGTAAGAAGTCTGCGAAAATGAAGCTGTACTCCTTCAAAAAGGGAAAAAAGTTTACTCCGACAAAAATGAAATGTGGATTTATTTTTTATCATCTGTCAATGCAAATTGTATATAAACAAGAGAACGGTATTTAAGGCATAAAGTCTGTCAGACAGTATCATGCAAACAAATCGATATTCCAGTCCCAAGTTTAAGTCGTTTCCGACACTAAACTGGCGTATTCGCTGGGCTAAAGATCTTACAGTTGCTGCTAATTTGATTGTTTTCAAAATTAATGTTAATCTGGTTCCTATATTCGAGTTAGTTGATATTGTTGCCAGCACAAGCGTAAAGGATGTTTTTGGGTAAATCGAAAGTACACGACTTTAAAAAACTTTGGAGGAAGCAATAAATATACGTCTAGGAAACGACGGACTGACTTTGCCACCCACTTGTAATACGGTAAGTTAAAGAAATCTGTGTTCTGCCTGTGTAAGAAGTGGTTTATGTTTTATTCAAATTACAGAATTTTCGAAGTCGACACAAAGTGGTGTTGTCTTATAAATGACGACGTCAACGATAACAGGACTGAAAATCTTTGTAATTCGTCAAATTGTGCTGATTTGCCTTAGCTTAAAACCGCGAAAACCTTAATAACTATAGGGTGAGCCATTTAAAATTTGAATCGGCTGTAAAAAAACTGAATTTTTCCAATTGTTGGTTCTTTTGCAAAGGTTGAACTTTGTAATTTAAAAATGGCACACCATCCGGCTCGTGTTCGGAGCTAAAGAATTTTACCGTGTTATCAGATGAAGCTTATTTTCATCTCGGTGGCTGTATCAATAAACATAATTGCCGCATATGGGGTTCAGAGAACCCACACGTGACTATTAAGAAGCCAATGCATCCACAACGAGTCACAGTTTGGAGCGGATTTAGGGGGGGCGTCATCTTTGGGTCATTTTTCTTCGAAAATGAGCAAGAGCCGCCGTTATCGTCAACTGTGAGCATTACCGAGCAATGCTCAACGAATTTTTGTTTCCAAAAAATTCAAGAGAATAACATGGACGACATTTGGTTTAAACAAGACGGTTTCACATGTCACACAGCCATCGCAACCATCTCACTGTTTTTAAAAATCAAATAATTACCTGAAATTGGGAGTGTGATTTGAGGCCTTTGTGATTTGAGGCCTTTGGATTATTTACTGTGGGAGCCATTGGAGAGAAATGTTACGCAAAGCTCCCAGAGACATGAAATCGAAGTTGCCATTGAAGAGATTTGACCCGAAACAATCGATAATTTACTAAAAAAGTCTGTTGATCGGATGAGGAATTCCTCAGCTAGTTGTGGTAGTCATAGGAATGATATTGTGTTCCATTATTAAATGACAAAGTTCAACCTTTCCAATAAAACCAGAAATTTGAAAAAGCTATCAGTACTTTTTTCCAGCCGATTCAATTTTATAATGTTAAATTGCCCACCCTGTACTGTTTAATAGATAACCGGCCTCAGTCCACGTCCATCTTAAACCCATCGGTGTAGATTAAGATGTCTCGCAACGAAAATTAAGCGTTTTCTTAATATGATCAACACATTTTACTTTGAAACATGTTTGTATTTTTAAATTTAAATGAAATCGATCCAATAAAAAAACAACGGCTTGCGTAGACAAGGAATTAAAATAGGCACCTTTTATGGGGGTCATCCTAATGCACTATACTACATATTACCACAATCGGATTTTATTTGTGACTTCTAGAGCGCTGGGAGATCGGGAGGTATCTTATTGCGCTCCGGCCAATAGGGATTACCCGCAAGTTTATCTACCGATGCATAAAACTGTTTGAGGAGACTGGAGATGTAAAAGACCGCCACCGGTCGGGCCGCCCACGCTCCCTTTAAACACCGCATGTCATCAAAGCCGTTAAATCAAGAATTCACAGAAATCCGCTCCGAAAACAGAAAATCATGGCCCGTGAGATGAATATCACGCAAAAGTCCATGAGTCGAATCATAAAAAAAGACTTGGGACTTGGGGCTTTCAAACGACATACCGGACATTTATTGACTGCAGCTTTAAAAAAATAGGATTAAAAAATACAAACGTCTTTTGATGAAGCTCGCTGATAACCGATGAAAAAAGTTTTACCGTTCAGGAAAAATGTAACAAGCAAAATGGTAGTGTATGCGCAGTTATCTAAGGAAGCATCTGAACTGATCCCAAGGGTGTCTCTTACGATGGAGTCACTGACCTGCATTTCTGCGAACAAGTAGTCAAAACATCGGCCAAAGTTTACTACGAAACCGTTTTGGAAGCTGTTGTGAAGCCTCTTAACAATTCTCTGTTCCAAAACCAGCCATGGACTTTCCAGCAGGATTCTGCGATGGCCCATAAGGCTAAAACGTCCCAGACATGGCTCCGAAACCATTTGCCAGCGTTCATTTCCTCTGAAGAATTGCCCTCAGGCAGTCCAGATTTGAACCCATTGGATTACAAATTGTGGACGGTTTTAGAGGACAAGGTTTGTCACAAAAGATACCCCAATATGAAAAGTATATAAGTAAGTATATGAAAACATGGACATGGAGGCTATACGAAAACATGTACCATTATGGTCATAGTTCTTCGTCAGGATTACCTACATGCCTTGTGCATTGGCTATGCTTAATTTGAACAAGACCTTATACAATGTGTGGAAGTACCTTTTTATGGATGCTTTATGAGAATATAGACCGATAGAGTTTTACCAAAGTTCTCATAACAAACCATGCTTGATTTAAACATAATCTGATTTAACTTGTATCTTCGTGATCTCGAATTGGGAGACATCTTGGCCTGGGAGTTATTCTGAAACATGGATCTAAAAGGATAAACGTAGTCCTACAAGGTTGTACCACGATTTATTTTTTAAGGCCCTACAACACAAAAGTGGACTACTGACTGCAAATTGATAACATTCTTTTTAATCTACAGTCCTTCGATAGTGAAAAAACAATCGCTTTTGGCGTCAAACTATCAATAGTTTGACAGCTCTTATTTACCCTGCTTGAAACAGCACTACTTGTGCGAGGGTCCCACTCACAACCTATCACATCACTTTTGCAGAATCCTGGCTTAAATATTCATTGAACAACGGAACCAACATAATAAATGAAGGAGTTTTAAATTGTCCTAAAATATACTTATATCAGCCGCCTTGGCATTATCAAGGGTCTAAAAACGGACGCTATTGAAATTTTCTCAGCTCCGATTTAAGTAATATATAAGTAAGTCCCGATTTACGGTAATGACGCTCAAGAATTCTACAAATAGCTTTGATCAAGATATAAGAAGTGTGTTATGATATACAATAAACACTATAATGTTCGGTAACTCTGCTTATGTACAATAAAAGAAAACAATCTAACATTCTAATTTGACAATCGGGGTCAATTTGTGACTTTTGAAGCGACTGGACCTCAAAACGAAAGGGAACTTTGAATACAATATACACTAGCATACATCAAAAATATTGTGTTGGTTGCTGGAACGGTTTATGCAAAATTTGGTATGAATCGTCTAGAACGTGGTCTTAGGAGCTGTAGGTTTTAAAATCGGGAAGCACTTTTAAATGAATGAATGAATGAATGAACCTATATGTATGTTTCCTGCAGAATATGTTCGCATGCAAACATAGGTATCTTCTATATATATTTTTCTCCGTGTATATCAAAATATAAACCGGTGTGGACCAAATTCAATAGTGTACGTCCTTGAAGAATGTACCAAGTTTCATCGGAATCGGCGCACAACCTTCCGCCCTATACTGACGGACGGGCATCGCCTCATGCAATCAGATAGTGATTCTGAATCGATAGGTATTCTTAAAATGGGGACTTTTATTTATTCCCCTAAGTCATAATACCATGTACCACAGTGTGGTGTAGGGTAAAAAAACAGAAGTATTTTTGATGTCTCATCCCACGTGCCCTGAATCCGCTTTGGCTAAAGTGCAGTTTATGATAACGGAATAAGCCGTAGTCTTTAAAATAGCTGGAATAATGCGGATAGTTTAATTAATGGGGCACTCAGATCTAGTTGACCTTAACAATAACAAAGGCAACCTAGCCGTGTCCCTAGGACACTAAATAGTCGAAAGTGAACAACCATATACGTCAATAACATGGAATGGAACAATAATTTCAATCATGCGGAATGGTGGAGAGTCGGTGGACGTGAGTTAACGTCGTGGAAACGCTTACTTTCTTCGAATTGAAGGATTCTACCAAGATTCCAGTGACATCGATCAATAGCAGAAGGCTTTAAAGTTTTAATTCCATAGATTAGCCCGGCCACTGAGAAAAAAAGTAAAAAAAAAACATTTTGAAGTCCCCGAGCACTCATGTTCATTACATTTCCCGAAATATATCTACAAAATTGAGCTAGCATTTAGAGTGGGTATGCTAAATGCTTATTTTCTTTACCATTGTCATAAATTTCGTCTACTACGCAATGACTTATTTAAATATTTTAACATACCTTGTAAAACTGCTGACCGTCTATGTATGCTTCTCCCTACAGCATAGTTCGGAACATATTTGGATTTATTAAATCACACACTTGTTTAGGAGTATAAATTAATGAGACATTTATGCAATTCAAATTAGAAAAGAAAATCCACAAAACTTATACTATTTCTTCTTCTTTTTAGCACTTGTTGCAGTAAGAAGATTACCATAACGTTTTTAATGTACATGCTTCAGTGTTGCCGCTGGACAATTTTTTTCCGACCAAAATATTACAAAAAAACGGCTAAAACGGCCCGAAATCAATTGTTTCCGACCAAATCGTTTACAAGTCATTACTGTTACCGCGGAGCCCTTACCTTCGGGGTACTTTAGATAGCATCCAATAAATTACACAGTAATCTCAACAATTCGTTTTTAAAAAATGTTTTTTTAATTCCTAAGTGAAGTTTAAAGTAAAATTGTGAAATTCAATATAAAATGTTTAAGTGTGTGTAATAGCGCTTATAATTTTCTGGAGCTTCAAAATTCGTATACGCTTACAGCTGCTTTTCTCTCGAATAACTGGCGAGTATCTCTCTTTGTTCACAATCTTGACGTCTAGATCTCATGGTCGTTTTGAAACTCTAAGTCGCCGTAACAATTACCATATTGATAGTAGTGGTGTTTTAGGTTATGCCTCGACAAAAAAACAAATGAATTAACTGTTGCGGTTTTACTGTTAATTTTTTTTTTTTGTTATTTGACTTTATTGTTCGACCAATATCTGACCAAACTACAAATTTTTAATTTTTTCCAAATACATTTGGTCAAGGCTAAGCAAAATGGCAACACTGATATGCACTAAAATTCAAATCAAAATTGTTCTTAGATACTTAACATACTGGCTCAGTGATCCCGCCAAACAAGATCTACAGGATTTTATAGTATATAAAGGTATATCAAGTTAGACACTGAGCCTAGCTATGATCTAAGTTTTGGACGTAGTCCCATTATCGCCAAATTTAGAGCCACGCCAACAAAACGAAAGCTTTTAGTCACTAAAAATTGCATGTAATATTTTAAAAACTACATTGATTTAAATATAAATTTAAATATGCCAACTAAAACCAGAGCAGCTCGGCAGAAGATGCAGTGGATAATATAACCTAATAAATCCACGAAGCAGCATATGTATCCATTCCACAAGAACGCTCCCATAACAACTCAAGCCTCAGACTAACGGGCGAATTAAGGCAGTTAGTCAAATAAAACGATGCCTAAGAAAAATATTTCAAATAATAAGGATTCCTACAGGCAAATCCAACTTTAACCGGGCAGCCAACAATCTGAAGCAGTGTCTCAACGATCGATAATATGACTCAGTAGAAACAAACTTAAATAAATTAAATTCAACATAAAATAATGAATAAAACGTTTGGAATACAAGTAAGTCAAAATATCTGAAAAGAGCTCAAAGGAGAAATAGTACATCGATATTTTTGGATGTAAAGCAAGCTTTTGGCCGGGTTTGGCTTGCGGGTATTTTTTTAAGCTCAAAAAAGGCATTACGTACTCCTTTTTACCTAATTGTCAATCGTGTGACCTGTAGTTTTCGTTCAGCACACATACAGACGAACATTGCAATATTGCCTAAGAATTTTAAAATGGTCAGTAATATACTTTACAAAGTCGCAGATCAATGTGTCCGAGTTGATGGGTATATAAAGAATTAAAAGATTTCAAAGTTAATCAATTATTTTTTTTTGCGTGTATCAACCCATACTGTGACAGAGCGAACAAACTAAAAACAACATGGTAGCTCTTGTTATCATTCCGCTATACATCCAACAACAATTGCGAAAAAGAAGAAGAAATCGTAAAAGATTGCTTACATTCCTTATTTAAATTAGATTTATTCCATGAATTAAAAATTAATCGAAATGACAATAAATAATGAAAGTACACATGGGCAATGCCAATTTCATCAGGTATGTAAAAATATCTAGTTTTTAACAAAACTGCGGGATATATTTAATTGGTCTCGCCATTTCAAATTACTCTGATCCACCAAATTATTGAATGCTTCGGCTCGTGAAAACATTTTCTTTCATTAAAGTGCCATAGTCATGATCCATGTCTGCTTGGAACCATTTGTTTATTTAGATGCAACACCTACTTCAGCCCCAGTTAATGGGTCGTGACAGGAAAAAACGAAAAGAATATGTCACCATAACGAAGCCGGAAATTTATGAAAATTAATGAAAGAGACTGCGCGGTAATCCAGGGAGCCCTCGAGCAGCTGCAAATGAATTTCCAATTAAAACTCCCTTCTGTGTAGCCGGACTTATAGACTTAAAGCTATGGTCCAGAGTAATCAAGATACTCTAGGCTTTGAAGCCTTTTGCCATTGATCGCTGTTTTTAATATTCTTTTTTTTCAGAAAATGGGTAGCTCCACAAAATTTTACAGTAGAGTCAACTCGCACCCATTTTGCAATTATTGTACTTAGTAGAGACATAAATACTGTTACAACTTTGAACACACCCATTTCAATAGTAGAACTGAACATTCCCCGTTAATGTTATATGGGTTTTGAAAGCTAACCTCAATAACATTAGTCTGTTTTAAAATTGTTTCAACTTTCATAATGAGATCCGTATCGCTGTAATAGCGCTATTCAAGTGTGAAATGAAAAAAACGATATTTTCATAACGCTCCGGCCACTAGGGATTAGCCGCATGTTCGTCTACCGATGCATAAAACTGTTTGACGAGACTGGAGATGTAAAAGACCGCCACCGGTCGGGCCGTCCACGCTCTGTTCGAACACAGCATGTCATCAAAGCCGTTAAATCAAGAATTCACAGAAATCCGCTCCGAAAACAGAAAATCATGGCCCGTGAGATGAATATCACGCAAAAGTGCATGAGTCGAATCATTAAAAAAGACTTGGGACTTTCAAACGACATAACGGACATTTATTGACTGCAGCTTTAAAAAAAATAGGATCGAAAAATGCAAACGTCTTTTGGTGAAGCACGCTGATAACTTGCACAGAAAAAATTTGTTTACCGATGGAAAAATTTTTACCGTTCAGGAAAAATTTAACAAGCAAAATGATAGAGTGTATGCGCGGTCCTTTAAGGAAGCATCTGACCTGATCCCAAGGGTGGAAAAGAGTCATCACCCAGCTTCAGTCATGGTTTGGTAGGGTGTCTCTACGATGGCGTCACTGACCTGCATTTCGGCGAACAAGGAGTCAAAACATCGGCCAAAGTTTACCAAGAAACCGTTTTGGAAGCTGCTGTGAAGCCTCTTAATTCCCTGTTCCAAAACCAGCCATGGACTTTCCAGCGGATTCTGCGCCGGCCCATAAGGCTAAAGCGTCCCAGTCCTGGCTTCGAAACAATTTGCCAGCGTTCATTTCCTCTGAAGAATGGCCAGTACAGATTTGAACCCATTGGATTATAAATTGTGGACGGTTTTATAGGACAAGGTTTGTCACAAATGATACCCCAACATTGGGTCTGTTAAGACTGCCTTGGGTCGAGCTGTAGCCAATTTCCAATGGACGAGGCTTGTGCAGCTATTAACGATTGGACAGTGCGACTTAAGGCGTGTGTAAAGGCAAAAGGCGGACATTTCGAATAAGTAGATTCTTTTTGGATACGATATACATCAATAAATATATTAAAAAATATTTGGTCCAAAAGCATTCAGTACTTTTTATTTTACAGCATACTTATAAAACGTGTGTTACAGTATTTATGTCCCTACTAAGTACAATTCAATATCTTTTACGTATGCGACTGCTTTTGGTGGTATTTGGGCCTCACGTTCCACTAGTTTGGCTCTTAAGGCCCCCTAGGCAACGCCCATTCATTTTTTATTTCCTTGATAAATTTCGTTTTGTTTGATAAACTACACTATTATGAATGTTGGCGGTATCATGTTTAAGGCTCCTTGGAACCTTTAAAATTCCTTCTGTGTAGCCGTATTTAAAGACTTACAGCTGCGGACAGGAGTAATATAGGAACTCTGGACTTTAAAGCCTTCTGCTATTGATCAATATTTTTAATGTTCTTTTTTCAGAAAATGGGTGGCTCTACACAATTTTACAGTGGAATCGACCCACATTCATTTTGCAATACTTGTGCAATTATGTATGCGACTGTTTTTTGGGCCTATGGGCCTTGCGATCCACTATTTTGGGTCTTGGGGCCTACCTAGGCAACACCCATGTATTTTTTTGCATTTTTGGCATCCTTGAGAAATTTCATTTTGTTTGAGTACCCATACTATTGGAGGTTCAATTTATTCCGGTGGCTGGGGGAGGGGGGCCCGAGCGCCCTTATTTATTATTTTTTCCAAAATACTCGAGCCATTCTGAAGGCGAAGGCATAATCTTTTTTAAAATTTCCATTACGTCTTATAAATTGCACTTCAATCCAAGTTATTTTCATTTGCCTTGCAAGTTTGAATTCCCTTTCAAAATGCATTTTTGCCCATTGCCCTAAATTTAGACGAAGTTCAGCAACTCAGACTGAGTTTGTTTCACTTGTCTTAATAAGAGCTGTGCACTCTTATTCTCACATACCGGGATCGACTGTTAAACGCCGGCTTCTTGTAAAGTCGTCTTGTAAAGAAACCCACTGCTGAGAAATTATAACAGTCGAATTCAGTATGAACTTTGCCACAACTAAGAAAATATGTACAGTTTAAATTCAGTTTTATTTATTTAATTATTCAATTCATTACTCTTATTTCTGTGGACATTTCAAAAAATGTTTTTTCTTTGCATCTACCGTTGAAGTAATCCCGGCTTTGATACGAAGTTAACATTAAGTTTTTCGGCGAAAATGTTTGTCTTTGTGAACAGCAATGGGCCTGTTTTGACCTCATTTCTCTGAATCATACCTACAGGTCGTTTTTAGCGAAAAGGATTTCGGCACCAATTCTCATTCATTTTTTTAAACATTTTTGTTTCGTTGTGCGATGTTTGTAACAGCATCCTTATTTTTTGTAATTCTTTTGATTAATGGACTACAGTTTGAATTGATTAAAATATCATTTTTTCATTTCATTCTTGTAATATATCAATTTTGTTTAGAATGGTGAATGTTATAGCCTGACAAGCAAGGCAATTTTGTAATTATGTTTTTTCCATACTAATTTTTTTTAACATATAAACAAACAAAAATAAAACAAAAAGTTTTCAGAGAATTATCAGATTTGTTATTATGATAGAAGGATCTATGACAGTTATGAGTGAAACAAAATAGCGGCTAAATGCTCGCCATAGCTTCGGTGTCATACTTCTATCTGTTGTCCTTTATGTGCCGAATCATCTCATCTTTTAGCTCTTGAATTGTTCTTGGCTTATTGACGTAAACTTTTTCTTTTTAATATCCCCGTGGCGGCCAATTACCATCGCTACGAAGTGAGAGAACACGGCCATTGAATTTCTCGCACAAGAGAGCCATTGTTTCATTGGCTGTGTGGCAAGTGACACCATCCTGTTGGAACCACATATGGTCTAGGTCCCTGTACACAAAAAGTCCGTTATCTCGCGATAGCGAACACCATTCACTGTAACTGCTTGGCTGACTTTATTTTCGAAGAAGAACTCGTACGGCCCGATAACACCGCCAGCCCATAAACCGTACCAAACAGTCACTCTTTGTGGATACATCGGCTTTTCAACAATCATTCGTGGATTCTTTTAACCCAAATGCGGCAATTCTGCTTGTTAACGAATCCACTGAGGTAAGAGTGTGCCACCTAGTCAGGAATCATGCAAGTGCGCGAAATACGATTAGAACGCCCATTTTCGTGAAAGGCTTCAACAATCTTAACGCGCTGTACCTCTCAATGGTTGAATTTGTCAAACACTGAAATAAAGAAATTTCAAATTAAGTTGGGCGAATATTTGACGTTAAGATGTGACTTACAGTTAACATCGTGCATTATGGTTGGACCACCCTTTATATTATGGCAAAAGGTGAGTGTACTTTAATGAGAAGCATGAAATGAGAGGGCACAAAATCTTTATATTCTTATCATATTAGTTTGTGGCTTTGCATTAAAAATGTGTTTCACATAAACGATTTTATAATGAAGCGGACTTTCGATTAAGCGGAGTATAGTGCATGGAAAATCATCCAGAACAATCGTTACTTACAAGTATTTTCAATTAAGCTATTTTCCAATTAAAAGGCGTGCGCTTATCCGAATTCGACAGTAGATTTTTTTACGGAGTTGAACCTGGGATTTCTTGCATGATAGTGGTGCACACTAAACATCACACCACGGCGTATTTTTTTTTAAATTATAAAAACTGATGAAAGACTCAGTGTAACTCTGTGTACCCTATTTGAATATTTTTTTTTATTAAAACCTTTACAATGAATAAAATTGCATACCATAACAAAAACTCTAAAATTAAAATCATTTCGTCATGTAGGAGCGATTATTTAACGATTCTAAAAAAGTCGATTTGTTAATCATTTCGTCATGTAGGAACGATTATTTAACGATTCCAAAAAAGTCGATTTGTTGGTGTGGCAATTTTTGTATTACTATTATATGTAAACCATGTTGGAGGGTATCGAAGATTTGATCCGAGGGCTTAAAAAATTCACTAGCCCATTCGATTTAAGTCTTTAAATGTTGTTTTTATTTTCTTTGTAGTCAAGTGTTATAAAAATATCAAAAGGCGAGTCATTATTGGAAGAATCATAGCTGCTTCGACTGTCATTGTCACTTCAAGGTTCTTCTGTCCAAGCATTCTCATGTGTTGGATAGGCTTCCCATTGTGTGCAATATTCATTTCTAACAAAAGTGTTTGCGCCGTACCCCCACCCTTTTTATTGAATAAATAAATTTAACATTTCTCGCACTCTTGCTTCTCAGTTCTCTGTTATTCTTGTACTTGTTACTCACTCTCTCTATATGTCTCTCATGTTCCGGGGCGTTTAGATTATCCTAGCTTGTCACAAGCAATCTGAAAAGAATAAAAATGCGAATTATGAAAGACTTTTTGAAGCGTTTATTTATTTTTAAAACCCCATTAGTAAGCCTATAATAACAGGAAATATTTAGGAACGCCACATTTCTACCTTTCATAATTATTGATGTTGCCAAAAAGAATAAACAAAAAAGAATAATTTATTTCAGATGTTGAGGGATAATTTGGTACTTTGTAAATATAGGTCTTTTCAACACAACGTGCTCAAATAGCTCTAAGTGCAATTTTCTTATTAATGATTCGTCTAAATTAGGGAATGTTACCATTATAAGTTTTATTATGAACATCAATCTTTAACAGTTACTTTAGCGAAAGTGACAACGAATTTTTAAATATACGAGTACTTCTCGCAAAAGCTAATATTGAAATACATATAGGATTTTGAAAATGCGAACATTTATTTAAGTTGTTTTTTGATTAAATAAAGCGAATAATTTAGATTCATCCTACTGCCTGTATTTTAAAGTCAAATCATCAATTAATAAATATATTCAATTAATAAATATAAACCCTCTTAAAACTTACAATTGGTTCAAAGAACAATTTTATATAGAAAATTTGTAATCATATTTTAAATAAATTTAATTCACAGTAATTCAGTTCAGTTTTCGTAACAAACATTAATCTCTTAAAAAGTTACTTATAAATGCGATTTTGAGTAAAATAATAGACATGAACATTATTTCTCAGGAAAATTAAAAATTGTACATTTGTTGGCATTTTGCCAGATATCGATCAAATACGATTTTCATTGCAATTTCAAAAAATATTTTGTAATTTTGCAAAACGCCAACTACGGGTGGCACGATTGAACCTAGGTCAAATTTTGCAAAAATATGTGTTGATGGGCTGAAACGGTTGTTATTGAAAATGGGCCAGATCAGCCAAGAGGTAAAAAATGTTCCCCACAGAAGGACTAACTCAAACTCTGGAAAAATCACTTTATTCGTAGTACTCTTAGGTGTTATTGCTTATACAGGGTGGGCCATTTAATATTTTAAATTGAAGTAGGATGTAAAAAAAAGTACTGATAATTTTTTTAAAATTTCTGAATTTATTGGAAAGGTTGAACATTTGATAATGTAACACAATATCACTCATATAACCACCGGCAGTACCTCATCCGATTTTTTAGTACATTTTCGATTGTATCGGGTCGAATCTCTTCAATGGCAACTTTGATTTCATATTTCAACGCTTCAATTTCTCCCTGGATGCTTTGCGTAACATTTATCTTTAACAGCTCCCCACAGAAAATAATCCAAAGGGCTTATATCACAGCTCCTAGGCAACCAATTGGCTTTTCAAAAAGCAGTGCGTAAAATATCGATGGTTGCATTGGCTGTTTGACTTGACGTCCGAGATGAAAATGGGCTTCATCTGAAAACACGATTTTTCAGTAAAATTCGTTATCTCCTGCCAAACAATCTTCAAACCTATTGGGCAATGCGAAAACGCATCGAATGATGTTCCCTTATTAAATGACAAAGTTTAACCTCTCCAATAAATCCAGAAATTTAAATATGTTATCAGTACTTTTTTACAGCCGATTTAAATTTAAAATTTTAATAAACAAACCGGTTTAAAACTTTCACAGAATACAATCCATGACTAGGAACTTATCAAAGTCTATGTTATGTTAAATTTGGATAAGAGGGCGTGGCAATATCCGTACAACTCTAAATTAAGATCATATCTCAGCAACTGCTATAACGATAGCAGTTGGTTTGAAAAGAAACACACTCTGATAGAGAAGCTAGAATGCAACTACAAAAAAATACTAAAAAGAATTAGAGGTTTGCGTACATTTATATAAAATGTGGCACTCTAATTTGAGTGATGAGATCCACTAGATAAAGAAAAACTGCTCAAGATGTTAAAATCTTTATAGGTCAACAAATTCCGGTAAAGCTTATGGTGATGAATAGTGTATCCCACGTTCATATTTTTAGTAGTGAGTGTGTTTACCTGCTATTTGGTAGAATTCTTTACGTTTTTTTTTTAACAAAAGTGGTACGAGGGCTGCTACATATACTTCTGGCCTTATAATGAAAATCCGAATATTTTTCATCAAAAATGGTTTTATTGTTTTTCAAAGTATTCTCCAGCATGATTTATACACTTTTGCATGCGCTCAAACCAATTGCCGAAGCACTTGTGTCACTCCGATTGAGACACCTTCAAAATATGGTTTTCGAACGCTTCAACAGCATCTTCGGGATGTGCTGGAATAAAAAGAAGTCATTGGGTGCCAAGACAGGGCTGCAGCGCGGATGACCCATCAATTCGACGTTTTGCCCAGTCAAAAAGGCGCTGATTTGAGCCGCTATGTAAGAGCTCGCTTTGTCATGGTGCACAATGATTCGTCTTCTCTTGTTTGTTTTTCGAATTTCTCCGAAGACTTCAGGAAAACAAATTGTGGTGTACCACTTAGAGTTTACCTCCTACGTTGCTCAAGCGGAACAGTCGCCACATGATCAGTTTTGCCGAAGAAACAGGCGACCATTTGCTTCGAAGTGTTTCTCCCACAAACAACCCACACGGTTGATTGCTGTTTTGTTTCGGGCTCATACGCATAGATCCATGATTCGACTCCTGTGACGATCTTTTAAACGTCTTTTAAAGCACCGCGATCGTATTTTTTCAAAATTAATTTCTTTGCACCAATCGTCACGATCCTTTTTTTGAGCGAATGTCAAAATGTCCAACGAGAACAACAAACCTATTTTACGGCCAGGTGTTCATGCAATATCGAATGTATGCTGGTGGATGAAATGCCCAAGGTTGCCTCTATCTCACAGTATGTCACATGACGTTCTTGCATTATCAGTTCACGCACGGCATCAATGTTCTCCGACAACGACCGTTTTTTGACGACCTTCGTCTTTGAGCGAGCATCGGCCACGATTGAATTCATTAAACCAGTTTTTTACAGTTCTATATGATGGTGATTCATCGCCATACAAAGATATAAGTTTATCGATGCTCTCTTGTCGTTATAATCCACATCGAAAGCTGTGAAAAATTATCGCACGAAAATGTTCACGAGTTAATTCAATTTTTTTTGGCAAATTGAATTTTTCAAGTCACTGTAAACAACACAAATGATGGCCGTGCATCAAAACGTTCTGAGTTCGTTTGTGTATGCTAAAAAATGTCAAACTTTCCAATGGAAATGTCAGATGGCGCCAGAAATATATATAGCAACCCTCGTATGTATTATGTTAAGCAGATTTACATTTATATTTCCCAATACGACGATAGCCGGTTGACCGGATTGAACTGAAGCAGTAATTCTTCGACCAAGAGCTATCACCCCGGCAGTATATGTACCGCTACAACAACATTTATATTTCCCGGGCCTGAATTCAGTGAAATTCGCAATATTTTCCGAGTTTCGGGAAAAAGAAAAGTCCGCGATAGTATAACTCTAATTTTAACCTAAACGAAATCAAAAGTGATGAATAAAGAGAAAAAGTGCGGGAAGCTCTTCCCGGTAGGAAAGTGTAAATGGTGCTTAAGTAACTAGACTCATATATATAGCCCTTGCATACCCATACCACACCATACGCCGTTTAATGCAGAACATCTAGGCGTATACGTAATGTAACATTAAATTTCATATGAATGGATAGATAGCATCTACATACATACATACCTATGCATGTAGTATACAAGTACATACATATGTTTTGTATTGCGATGGTGCGATACAGGTATGATAGTTTCCTGCTCTAAATTGCGGTTTCCATGCCACAGCCGAACAGCTGAATTATATGTAGCTGTTCTTTGAGTACGACCAAATGCACTCCGCCATCGTGCGAGAATATTTTTTCTTTTTATTGTCGTGGGTTTTGGTAAATTCAGCCTACATTTTGATACTCGTAGAGCCAGTAAGCTGGTCGGTCGTTCGGTCTTTTGCTCGCCGTCGGTTTATGTTTTACAGTGTTGTTGTGTAGTGCTAGCGCTCGTGTTTATTGCTGTCAGTTAGTGTGCACGCCAAATAACAAAATCTAATTTATTTTCGTATGCCATTTTCTGGTGAGAAGACAACGGCGTTTGGTTTTTCTCTCTACTCTGTGTGTTTTTCATGCATTTTCTTCATGGTGGTGTTGTCTTTTCTTTTCTCCTTCTTTTTTACAAACAACAATCGCACATTTTCGAAAATGCTTTGCTCAGTTGTTTTTAGCAAATTGTGTACGAATTAGCAAAAGCGTTGTAGGCCAAAAAAAATATATATAAAAAAATCGAATAGGAAAAATATCCGAAAAGCAAATAATAAAATAAAAAATATCAAGAACATAACGTTCGAGAAATTTAGCAATGAACTTGCCAGAGATCATACTTAGCCTAATGAATATGTTATGACAGCAGAAGTGCAAAATACCAGTAGTCATCGGTGTAACATTCGATATTCAATAAAGTGCCGTGAGTGATGAAACAATTATTGAATTGTTTACTACAAATGCAAGCAAATAGTGAAACGTCAGTATGAAAAACCAAATGTCATTAGCAATTAATGACGGCAATAGTTTTATAAGCATAAATCAAAATACTAATAGGAGGAGTACCCTCCCGAGTGCTGAGCAGTCTGGCGAATAAAATAAGTGAAAATTGTAGTCGCTTTTGGAATAAAGCGGTGAATATGGATAACATTCATCATCATCACATATCGTTCCGGCGATCCTTAAAGCGTTCGATTAGCTTTAATGCAGGTAATTATCAAGATTCACCAATGGCTTATTGTTGGTCCTCTTTGTGTGTGTACACCATTCCCTCTTATAACACGGTAGATACTACGTTTCTATTAAACAGCGTGCTGTATGAGTTCGCGGCTAGACTTGAGTACAAAAGAGGATACGATGCTTAATTTTAAAAATTTTAGATTTTCCCCTTAGGCAAAAAAACTTTTAATGGGTTTAACGAACATTTTTATTAGAAACGTTTTAATTTTAGACCTTCAATAACTTTTTATGATTATGCCCCTGAGGGTTCAAAATGTAGAAGAGTATGTACTGAACTTTTCTGTTAGGTGTCTGTATTATAATAACCAGGGATGTAGAGTTTTTCAGAAATCAGACGACTTCGCTTCAAATCCTGGTTTTTGGAACTTCTCTGTCTCCGATTAAACATATTTATTTGTTTTAAAGATTTAGAATGGGAACCGCTATTGCATGGCCTTCTACCGTAGAAGATTGAACAATAAGCTTTGGTTTAAAACCAAAATGATGCTAGTGAGTTCAGAAATACACAGCGTAAAAAACGTCCAGTGTGCCCAGGCCTTTAAATAGGTGTTCAAAAGGGAATCAATGTTCATTTTTTGTATACTGATAAAGTGAGACCGAAAATGCCAAATTAGGGTATTATTTGGAAGACTTTCAGTAGTTTACATAAAGTACGACGTCAAATTTTAAATTTGAACTGCCATTAAGGATAAATGTGACGAAAAGCATACAGAGACAACAAAGAAGATTCTACCCAAAACAATACATACTGAAAATATACTGTAAAATTTTGTCGATCGAATGAGGTAGTGCCGAGCCAGATTTAGTAGTCATATGAATGATATTCTGATTCATTATTAAATGACAAAGTTCAACGTTTTCAATAAAACCAGAATTTAAAAAAAAAATGAAGTACTTTTATTTACAGCCGATTCAAATTTAAATATCCCACCCGTTAAATACCTACTTACTCTGGCTCCACAACCTCTTCTTGGTTTGGGCTTGCTCAGTAAATTATTTATAATCAATTGGGTCTTGGGCGTGCTTCCTCCAGCTCGTTTAATGCCTTTCTGCCTCGCACAGCTTTCGGTTTGTCTGACGCATAATAACATAATAACGTGGGCTGCTGCAGTTCCTAAGTAAGATTAAGAAAGCGTCAATAATAATCCATATTTGCATTTTTGGGCTTTACTAAAGATCTTGCTGTGCTGGAACGGATTGAGCGATTTGTATCGAATTTAAGTTCAAGAGAGCACTTCGATCAACATAATGGCGTTAAATTTATATTTATAATTTCTTTTTTACAAAATTTTATATACGAGTATTTTTTTTTAAATTAAATGTCCATAGTCATCGATTTATTCTTTAAATTTTAAAAAAAATTGCGCACAAGTCTTGCAAATTTAAAACAATTAGATTTTTGGGACCGCTAGAATTCTTGAAGTTGTACGCAATTTTTTTTAACAAATTATATTTTTTTAGCCTTCATGATCGCTGACTTTTTTTAATTATATAAAATTTGAGCATAGATCTAACAAAACCGAAACAGTAATAAGATTTTTGGCATCGCCGTAGTTGATGATGTAATGAGCAAAACACTAGCGTAAGATCGGTAGCAGTTGCACATTTTCACGAACATTTTCAAGAATGCATCCCAAAGCACTCATGCGAAACGCGCAATTACCTATTAATTTATTAAAAAGTTATTAGCTTGATGTGGCCACCAGTTGTCTTATTTATTACTTTCAAACGGTTAAAAAATGAGTGGCATGCTGCATGAATTTGATCTTTTTGGAAGGTTCATAGTAGGTCGTATGTGTGGACGAAATACAGTTCGGAACTACTTTTGATAACCAATCTTTGTTCTCACAAGCTTTAGTAATGTCCATGTAGGATTATAAAAATTTGTTGTTGACTAATCGACTATTGACTTAAAAATTGGTGGAAAAATCCTTATGAGACAGTGCCGAGTCTTTTATGAGTGTCCATGATAGGTAGTAAGTCGACCTAATCAACTTGTTGGCTTCGACTTTGTATCTAGTTTACTGCTACAATTACTAATTTCACTTACCTGGTTATCATAAATACATTTGTTTAAAGGTGTTCGGGTGGATCCCGTAATTAAAGTCTCAAGTTTTGGTAGCACACACAATTAAAAAGGCAACAGGGCCACACAAGTCTGTCATCACGAGTACCCTGAAGCCCCAGAACTGTTGTTCGGGCCTGACTACTCGTAGTACCCCTGGTCTTCGGGGAGGATCGTGTTGGCTGTAGCTTAAACACATATCGCGATTCGTGTTTTATCTCGTCGTGAAGTTGCATTGCAACCGGAGACCCATAGTTCATCAGAGGTGTTACTCGTACTTTGGCCTGACCTCTCGCCTAAAGGAATGTTTAATAATTTTTAAATTAGAATTTACATATGAGCTTTACATTTGTGCATCCAGATTTAGTTGTTGGAGCAAAACCGTGCTGTAATATTTCGTCATCAAACCCATGTTAGAGCGAAACCTTGTAAGATTTTTTTTGTGTCGATTCTTGTTGGTTTTCCGCCGAAATTTAAGCCGTGTGAAAGCGAAACCGTATTGTACGATTCCACGTTATAGGAGGGAAAGTTGTATTGAGATTTTGTTGTTGCTAATTTATCAATTGTTTGTTATTAAAATTGTATTTATGTATTATGCTATAGTTTATTTTATTTTTTTATTCTTTTCTAATTGAGCTTTATTGCCAAAAATTTTATTATGATACAATTACAACTGCGCATTTGTTTGTATGTGTACCTTTATCATCATAATCAACGATAAACTACGACGGCGACGATCATTGAATTCCCACAAAACATAGAGACGGCACTACGATTAGTGACGTTGTTTTGCTTTCCTTTCAATTGTTGTAATCTGTTTGTTTTTGTTTGTCACATCGAAGAAAATCTTTGCAGCAGATGTTGGGTACAATCATTCCTATGAATATCACACCGCCGTTATGCCTGATATGGGTATTTCCAGCCTTACGAATCTAAGGATCGTATGATTCTATTACAAAACAAGTGAAAACGACATTAAGTTTAACTGGGCCAAATTTTATTAAACCTTTATAAAAACTCTAATTCTATAAACATCTTTTGGGCACCATGGGTTCATGAGACCAAACTTAGTTTTGGTTAAATCATAAAAAAAATCTATCAGTTCGCGCTTGGTTTACTGATAGGAAATCGGGCCTGTTGCACTAACAGCAATTGTTGCACATACCGAGCCTACATTTTTTACACAAAATTAAATCTTTCTTCATGACTTTCTATAATACAAAAAAAGTTTTTAAATAATATTTATTAAAAAAAATTGTATAAAACATTTATTTCTAAAATAACATTGAGGAATAAAAACTGTTAAACATTTAAAAACATTAATTTTTCGAAAAATATCAAGTGATCGATTTAGAGGCTTATTTTCAAAATAAAAAATAAATACAAAAATTCAAAGCAAGTGTGGAATCTTTATTGCTCATTCGAAAGGACATTTTATTCCATTTATTTTTTTGAATATAATTTCCTTCAAATGTTGGCCGCAATACGCCTTAGGGTGTCCATTATGAGGGTTCATTTTTGGATGACTCGTTCGAGTTTTTCGATCAATATGTCGTTTATGACATGGGTAATGATGACTTCCAAAACCTGAATCGTAGCTGGTTTGTCAACATAGACTTTGAACTTTACGTAGCCCCAAAGAAAACAGTCTAAAGGTGTGATATCACACGCGGCCAACTCACCGTTCCAAAACGTGAAATTAGCTGTTCTTCGAAATGACCTCTCAATAGATCCATTGTTTGAGCAACTGTATGACAAGTGGCACAGTCCTGTTGAAACCAAATGTCGTCAAGATTACGAGTTTCAATTTCAGGTAGTAAAAAGCCCGATATCATGACTCAATAGTAAACCATAAATCGCACCAAACCGTGGTTTTCTCTGGATATAATGCAACCTTTTGAACCTCATCTGGATGCTCCTTAGTCCAAATGCGGCAATTTTTTTTTTATTGACGTTGCCGTTGAGCCAGAAATGGGCCTCATCACTGAACAAAATTTTTAACGAAAACAGCGTATCCATCTAGATTGATCACCCTTTAGTTTGATATTTCCGATTGTACATTTTGCAACTTTTGTGCTAGCGCACTCTATTTTATTTCGCTTTCAGCATTAGCCATATTTTCGTCGTCTGAAATATCAATATCATCGGATTCCTAAAAACAATTTAGAATGTCTTCGTTGATCCATTAATCGGTTTCTTGTTTGGAAAAGTTTTTGATAGGAGATATGTCAAGCAGTATGTGTGAAATGGATGGATCTTGTAGAAAATGACAGTTAACGAAACATATTTCAGCATAATTCAAAGATTGTTTCACTTATCCATACCACTTTTCAAAAAAAAGTTGCACTTAAAAAAATCGCGGGTTAAGTAAAGCAAGCGCATACTGTTTTTGGATTCGGACAGAAATTTTCTTTAATTTGAATACAAAAGTCTCTATATTTACAATTGGTCGCTTGCATGATACCAACCCAGTCTCAGTTAAATCATGTCTTAATTTTTACAATTTGTGTCTTGTTTTGACTATAAAGACAGTTCTTGGGTCCCATCAGTTCAAGCCCCAATCTTAGTTAAATTATAAAAATAAATCGTTGTTTGAAGAATTTGCGTTGTGTGAAGAACACATGTCTATACGAACCTTATCTGACCCTAAGGGTCGATAAGACCAAACACAGTCTCAGTTAAATTTGAAGAATAAATCCATATTTAGATTCATAGTAGAATTTGCATTAATTGAAGTACCCATAAGTATTGACTATAATGGCCTTCTCATAGGCTCTAATGGCCCATGAAATCTACCCCAGTCTCAGTAACATTTAAAAAAATAATCTAGGTATGACTCGTAAAGACCCTAAATGTCCACGTTTATTTATATGTGTTTTTGAGTCTGTGAATCTAAGTCAAGAAATTCATTTTTTGCAGAGGTATTTTTGGTTTCTTTAAGAAAAAAGGTTATTCCCTCCTGGCACATTTCGCAAATTTTGCAATCCCAAACCGCTTATGGCTTGAAGCAATCAACGTGCGAAATTTCACTGTATATAAGTAGCTAATTTCGTCTGACCTATATTGTGCTTTCAACAGACATACGGACATACGGTCCGGCATGGATAGTTCGTCTTCGAACGTCACATTAATAATATATATACTTTATAGGGTATATGATTTATATTTTGAAGGGAATGACATTCAGTATAAACTCCATCCGATGGTGGAGCTATTACTATATCGGAAAAAAGAAGCATTTGCATGAGCAATTTTCATATTTCATATTTTCATCACGGTTAACACTCCGGTAAAAATACCCATATGCAAACAAATGGTCCCGTTGCACCAGGGTTATGTTACCAACCCTGTTCCAACATGGACAAACAAAAAACACACATTGTTGCCCCTGGCTGAAGAGTGTTTGTTTCTGGTCAATCTAGTACATAGAATCGGCAGTCGAGGAATTGTAGCAAAGATTGTGCTGATCATTACCATGGGTTCCACATGTTTAGAACTTTGGATCGTAAACTATATCTCAGACAGGAAGTCGTAGCCCCGTGTAGTTTAAAAAGGGAGTTCCCCAGAGTTGATTGATATCTCCTGCACTGTTCATCGTCTTTCTCTCTAAAATTTCTGCTCCACCAGACGGCGTTGAAATTGTGTCGTACGCTGATGATTGCACAATTCTGGCGTCATGACATAAAGTGGATGGAATATGCCAGAACATCAACTGACTTAGCAAGCTTTCTCACTGCGAGGAATATGAAAATATCCGCCTCCAAATCATCAGCCACACTGATTATGCACGGACCGCAAAGGTGCGGTTGTCACGCAATGTACAAGTCGATGACGTCAACATCCCAACTTCCAACTACCCCAAAATCCTTGGGGTCACATTGGACAACCTTACGCAGTACTTACTTGGGTGTCTTTGCAGTAGTCATCGTAACCACCATCTCATGGACATGATGCCTCCGCCGAGGCAGATCAGGTACGATCTTCATGATCTAGAGAGAAAGGTCCAGCGGTACTAGAGAGAGCCTCTAGATCATTGGCACTATTAGGCAGGTCTGAACGACATTCACGCTGATGAAGTCGCAACAGCAGTATCCAGCTGTAGTGTGAATGTAGTGCAAGGGGAACATTTCCCGAGGATGGCTCCTGAGAAGAAGATGCTACCTCGGCAGAAGCGCGTGGTTCTAGCTCAGCTGAGATCTCAATGGTTCAGCCGCCTCAATTCGTATTAGGCACTAATTGGTGCTAACGAATCAGATACCACATGACGTGCTGCACCTCTTTAATTATCCGGCCAAGCCCACCCAGCAGACCCCTAGGTCTCTGTGGAAGCATTCAGTTCAAATGGCGCGTTTCCTACACCTGGATATCGAAGCAGATTCCCTATAGACGAACAGGACTTCAAAACAAAATATATTGTTGTTACAACAACAACATATGCGCACATTACGCAATATGGCTTATATGAGCAAAATCGGATTTAATATGTGGCTAGTAAATTGGAAAGGACCTTTACTTGACCTTTACCCAGCCCACAGGGCTGGGGAGATATGGACCGGTATTGTTAAATTTCACTGGGATTGGCTGTAGAAGTAAATGTTGCAAATGTTCCCCTTTAAAAATCAAGATTGCTATGTTATAGATTTTTTTCTTAAAATATTAAGACTCTACCTAGCTGCGAGTTGGATCCGGTCTTAAAACACCATTGACTATTTCTTTAATAGCTTTCTAACTTTACGCTTTTGGTCAAATAAATGACAAATGTAATATAACGTTGTCAGTGCGTGGAATCTGCGTTAAAATAATCTTGAAACTTGCTTTAAAGCTCGAGATTTTAAAACTGTTTGCCACTTTTTGTATTTGTTCCTACTACTTTCACACGTTTTAAATATTTTTTATTTCAGTTTCGATTCAGGGTAACGTCGGAAGAAAATCTGGGAATTTGTGCTTTATGATAATTAAAATGGGCACCAAATTAATAGTTAAAAAGAAACAGAAATAAAAGTATTGGAACAGAATTTTCCGACGGACCCTGAAATTGTAAATAAAATGCACGAATTATTTCGAATTCCATAAAATCGAAAAAAATGCGCAAAACTCTTTATATCTCCAGCGTAATAACAATTTTCAAAATTTATTTGATGCAGAGTCTACGCCGGGTAAAATGTGGCTGTAAAGCGGCAGCACATGATATCGGCAGGGTCCTTTGTATGTAAAAGTTTGGATTGTTCGTAACGATTCTTTGCGTAGGGGCTATTCGAAAACATGGACCGATATGTTTTGTTTTTACAAGACTAAATTACTAGTTACTCATACTATAAAGTTTTATGTTAAATAAAGAATCTTTTTTAAGCTCGAGGTCTGTGTGTTTGACGTTCATTTTTTATTTATTTGTCCAATATTATGCAATTGCCTTGAATTGCATTATCAGGGATGTGTCAACAAATCAAACATGCATACAATTAATGCTTATAACAACGATAAATTGGGCAAATAAATAAATATTGAGTTCGCCGTAAATCTAGATAAACAAGAATACAAATCTCAAGTAGGGTGTTAAAATTCGAAATGATAATTACGGTATATGGTGTGTTGTTTAGTGTACGCAGTAAGCACACAATAAATCCAACTTAATTTCGATGCATTAGTATAATTTCTTGACCCTCACAAAGTTGTATGTACATGTGTTGTTTATTTACCTTGAAGGCAATAAAACTAATTAAGTATGGTATGGTAAGTACATATGAACCCAACCATGCAAAGTGATCCTAAATGTTTACTGCAAACAAAAAAATATATTGCACCTATATTGATGAAGAAGTTACTCATATGGCCATATTTTTTTATCACAAACACTAATGTGGACGTAGAGTCATTAAAATACCATCAAAGATGTCAAGTCTAAAGACTACGACATTAAGGTAAATATTAACTATGTACGCATTCTTGTTGGAATTGTAATCATTAGGGAAAATTATAAACATTAGAGCGAAACCAAAAAGGGGTGAAATAAGGATCATACAATTATAAACTGTTAGTTTTTAGCGCAATGGAAGGAAAAAGGTCAAAAACATACCTAATCTGGCCCCAAAAACTATTTTTAGTCCTGACCTTATCGATGAATAATGTAGAAGCACTTCTGTCTTAGACGTTCTTTTTCTAAAACTTCATTCAATAGGTTTTAGATGTTCTTGGATATGTCAGATTTTTACCAAAGCCCCTTCTTCTTTATCACCGCTCTCTGAGGAACTGCCATTCTAGGTTTCTTACTCCTAAAACTCTGCTTGAAAACTCTTCATAGCCATAAAACAATTGTAATGCATTAAGCTTCCATACAACTAACTTTATTATTATTATTACGAGGGTTGCCATATATATTTCTGGCCTAATAATGAAAATGCGAATATTTATCTTTAAAAATGGTTTTATGGTTTTTCAAAGTATTCTCCAGCATGATTTATACACTCTTGCATGCGCTCAAACCAATTGTCAAAGCACCTTTTCCACTCCGATTGAGACACCTCCAAAACATGGTTTTTGAACGATTCAGTAGCATCTTCTGGCGACGAAAATCGTTGACCACGCATTTTTTTCTTGATGTACGGAAATAAAAAGAAGTCATTGGGAGCCAAATCAGGGCTATACGGCGAATGACCCATCAATTCGACGTTTTGGCCGGTCAAAAAGGCTGTGGTTTGAGCCGATGTGTGAGAGCTCGCATTGTCATGGTCCACAATGATTCGTCTTCTCTTGTTCGTTTTTCGAATTTCTCCGAAGCCTTTAGGCAAACAAATTGTGATGTATCATTCAGAATTGACCGTCCTACGTTGCTTAAGCGGAACAGTCTCCACATGACCAGTTTTGCCGAAGAAACAGGCAACCATTTGCTTCGAAGTGCTTCTTCCACGAACAACTTTCGTTGGATTTGGCTTATCTTCGAATACCCACGCGGTCGATTGCTGTTTTGTTTCAGACTCATACGCTTACATCAATGATTCGTCACCTGTAACGATCTAATAAACGTCTTTTGAAGCACCGCGATCGTATTTTTTCAAAATTTCTTTGCACCAACCGACACGAGCCTTTTTTTTGAGCGATTGTCAAATTGTGCGGGATCAAACGAGAACAAACCTTTTTTACGGCCAGGTGTTCATGCAATATCGAATGTATGCTGGTGGAAGAAATTTCACATGAAGATCTTGCATTATCAGTTCACGCACGGCATCAATGTTCTCTGGCACAACGGCTGTTTTTGGACCTTCATCTTTGAGCGAGCGTCGGCCACGATTGAATTCATTAAACCAGTTTTTCACAGTGCTATAGCATGGTGCTTCATCGCCATAGAAAGATTTAAGCTCATCGATGCACTCTTGTCGTGATAATTCACGTCGAAAGTTGTGAAAAAAGATCGCTCGAAAATGTTCACGAGTTAATTCCATTTTTTTGCCAGATTGATTTTTTCAAGTCACTGTAAACAACACAAATGATGGTTAGTACGTTTATGCTAAAAAAAATGTCAAACTTTCCAATGGAAATGTCAGATGGCGCCAGGCAACTCATAGATGGCGCCAGGCCTTCATGAAGTTACATACTTCTCCTGTCATTATGTGCACGAGATATTTTATGTGGGTTAGGTTGGTTCCAACATATCTCTCTAAAATTGTTTGATCGGCCGCGAATCTTAGACAAGAAGATTTAAATTGCTCCGCGTCTTCTACTCTATGACAGCAAATTGGTCTGAAGAGAAACTCGCCCACTTAACATTTATGGAGGTAACTTCCGTGTCCTACATGACCACTTTTCCTCCCACTCCATATGCCATATTTTCATGGCTTTTTCGCTCTTACTGGGTTCTGTTTCGCTGCCGGTCAGGGCATGATTCACTGATTATGCTTTGGCGTCATCTAGAAGGTAATATGAATGAATTGTAAAGATATTTGTTTCTCGAGAGGGATCTCTGTTTTTATGTTGCTTGCCGAGCCCAAGCCCATATTAAGATTACACAATTCTTCGTTTTATTTCAATGCTGACTTTGTTTTATTAAATCTGGAAGCATTAATCTATATTTAGTCCAGAGACGTTAATACATTATTTCCAATGCAGGTATCTATAGATAATAGAATTGGATTCATTTCTATGTAGAGAGTGCCTAAAACTCAACTGTTCGAACCTTGGTGGTTGCGACAAGGTGTTCAATGGAGTTATTTCTGTACTGACTTTGTTCTTTTAAATATGGAAACTTTACTTGATATTCCGCCCAGAGACGTTCATAAGAGAGAGTATATAAGATTCCGCTATTTTCCTTATTGTTAATTTAGACGTGTGGTTTTCAATCTGACTTTTATTGGAGTTAATCTTTTTGACAGCTGTCACTTGATTTATGCTCAGTTTGATTTGCAGTTTCATAAGCAACAGACCTACTCCGGAACAACGTTTGCAAATCGTGGTGAATGGACCAAAATGAGATGGCCAACGATTCTGATTTTTACAAAAAAAAATTGTTAGCGATGAAGCTCACTTTTGGTTAATAACCAAAATTGTCGCATTTGGAGTAATAAAAATCCACAAGCCATTGTTGAGACGCCGTTACAGACTAAAAGAGTCACTGTGGTGTGCTCTTTGGGCAAAGAGAATCATTGGCCCCTATTTCTTCAAAAATGGAAGCCATAATTTTACAGTCATTGGGAAACGCTATAGAGCCATGATTAATGACTTTTTCGTGCCTGAATTGGAGTCTGTTGAAGTGGACGACCTTTGATTCCAACAAGACTAACATTCCATACAGTCAATTTAACAATCAATTTATTGAAGGAAAGTTTTGGTTCGTTATCCCGTGGCGTGGCCTCCAAGATCGTGCGATTAAACACCACTGGACTATTTTTTGTGGTGCTATGGAAAGTCGCTTGTCTACGCAGATAAGCCCGACGCGATTGACACCTTAACAACGAATATTCAGCGCGTTATTGCTGACATACGGCCCCAAAGGCTGCAAATAGTGTTCAAAAATTGGGCCTCTCGACTGCAATTTATTTGAGACAGCCGCGGCGGCCACTTGCCCGAAATCTCTTTTAGAACATAATGGTAAACACTTATCTTTATAATAAAGCAAAATTCTTGGCCATAACATTGAATTATATGCGTCTTATTTCTTGAAAACCACACGTTTAAAAACACACCCTTTAGATCAAGGCGGTGGCGCCAAGGTGTTCTGTGGAGATTCTCAAGTGGGTGCAGAGAAGAGCACTGATGCTTCTCGCTATTAGAGGATAGCAAAAACATTGCTTTCTAAGCGCATTGGCGACATTTAAGTTGCGCATTAATATTTTATATGTGTTTCAATTGGATATTCTCTTCAGGGATAAGAGAACCCATTTCATAGAATGGGGCGTAAGTATTTGAATAGCTTGTCGTATACCCTACAGATCGCACGACGCTTTACATGTATAGGTCGGTAATCAGCCGTGTTTTTTTTCGTACGTATGTGGAACATTCTTCCCACGAGGTGCTACGGGTTACATGCGATATAAAGTAAAATGTCTCTTAATATTACTCTCTTTTCTTCATCTACCGAACCCTTCTACCTTAAACAAACTCAATAAACCCCTCATATACGTTAGAGCGCCCATAAAACAAAAAGTGTTGTTTTTTACGTTCCCCGCTCATTTTCTGGGCATCAAAAATAATATCCGTGCAATATTTTTTCAATCGGATGAAAACCGACCAATCCGTCGCGACTTTTAGCCCCAAAAATGAAGTAAAACTAGTTGCAAGCTTTGATAAGCTATAACTCGTAAGCCAGACTTTAGGAAAATAGACCTTAAGCAGTTCTGTTGCAAATAGAGGCAAACATTTTTCGCTTACACAATTTTTTTCCTAGCTATTACCCTTCATGGTGTGTTCAGAGGTCAAACTTTAAATTTTGACTCAGGATTGGAGATTAGATCTTATTCTTTGATTCGCCAATGAAGACAAGAACGAGCTCAGTTTTTTTTTATAAATTCGACTCATAAAAAGAACCTCACAAAGATTTACAAGGGGTTATACGAGGAATGCTATATACTTATATATTTTATCATCCAAAATGGTTTCATTGTTTTTCAAAGTATTCTCCAGCATGATTTTTACACTTTTGCATGGGCTCAAACCAATTGTCGAAGCACTTTTTCCACTCCGATTGAGACACCTCCAAAACATGGTTTTTGGCGACAAAAATCGTTGACCACGCATTTTTTCTGGATGCGCGGGAATAAAAAGAAGTCATTGGGTGCCAAGTCAGGGCTGTACGGCGGATGACCCATCAATTCGACGTTTTGGCTGGTCAAAAAGGCGTAGGATTGAGCCAATGTGTGAGAGCTCGCATTGTCATGGTGCACAATGATTCGTCTTCTCTTGTTCGTTTTTCGAATTTCGCCGCAGACTTCAGGCAAACATATTGTGGTGTACCACTCAGAATTAACCGTCCTACGTTGCTCAAGCGGAACAGTCGCCACATGACCAGTTTTGCCGAATAAACAGGCGACCATTTGCTTCGAAGTGCTTCTTCCACGAACAACTTTCGTTAGATTTGGCTCATCTTCGAAGACTCACACGGTCGATTGCTGTTTTGTTTCGGGCTCATACGCATAGATCCATGATTCGTCACCTGTGACGATCTTATAAACGTCTTTTGAAGCACCGCGATCGTATTTTTTAAAAATTTCTTTGCACCAATCGATACGAGCCTTTTTTTGAGCGATTGTCAAATTGTGCAGGATCCAACGAGAACAACCGTTTTTACGGCCAGGTGTTCATGCAATATCGAATGTATGCTGCTGGAAGAATGTTCACTACGAGGGTTGCTTTATATATTTCTGCCCTAGGCAACACTAAGTGTTGCCTGGCTCCATCTGACATTTCCATTGGAAAGTTTGACATTTTTAGCATAAACGTTTGTGTTTGTTACCAGTGACTTGAAAAAATCAATTTGGCAAAAAAATTGAATTAACTCGTGAACATTTTCGTGCGATCATTTTTCACAACTTTCGACGTGGATTATCACGACAAGAGTGTATCGATGAACTTAAATCTTTGTTTGGCGATGACGCACCATCAATCTTGGCCGATGCTCGCTCAAAGACGAAGGTCGTCCAAAAACGTCCGTTCTGCCAGAGAACATTTGATGCCGTGCATGAACTGATAATGCAAGATCGTCATGTGACATACCGTGAGATAGAGGCATCCTTGGGCATTTCTTCCACCAGCATACATTCCATATTGCATGAACACCTTGTTTGTTCTCATTGGATCCCGCATAATTTGACAATCGTTAAAAAGTCTCGTATCATTTGGTGCAAAGATATTTTGAAAAAATACAATCGCGGTGCTTCAAAAGATCTATGCGTAGGAGCCCGAAACAAAACAGCAATCGACCGTGTGGGTCTTCGAAGACGAGCCAAATCCAACGAAAGTTGTTCGTGGAAGAAGCATTTCGAAGCAAATGGTCGCCTGTTTCTTCGGCAAAACTGGTCATGTGGCGACTGTTTCGCTTGTGCAACTTGGTACACCACAATTTGTTAGCCTGAAGTCTTCAAAGAAATTCGAAAAACGAGCAAGAGAAGACGAATCATTGTGCACCATGACAATGCGAACTCTCACACATCGGCTCAAACCAGCGCCTTTTTGACCGGCCAAAACGTCGAATTGATGGGTCATCCGCCGTACAGCCCTGACTTGGCACCCAATGACTTCTTTTTATCCCGCTCATCAAGAAAAAAATGCGTGGTCTACGAATTTCATCGCCAGAAGATGCTGTTGAAGCGTTCAAAAACCATGTTTTGGAGGTGTCTCAATCGGAGTGGAAAAAGTGCTTCGACAATTGGGTTGAGCGCATGCAAAAGTGTATAAATCATGCTGTAGAATACTTTGAAAAACTATAAAACCATTTTTGATGATAAATTTTCGCATTTTCATTATTAGGCCAGAAATATATATAGCAGCCCTTGTATTACATCAACAAATGTTTTTTCCCACGATTTTTGAAACGTGGAACCAAACCAGAACCACAGTTCAAGATTACTTAAAACCATTTTTAAAACCGCACCAGTTCTTCAGACCTGCTGTTGGCAAAATTAAAATCAGTAGACCTACGAAAAAAATAGATCCTTTTAACAAAACATGCCGTATATGTTAACGGGCCTCATACATTCAAAGCAAAATACTGACCAAATTCCAAAACAACAAGCAAAACTCTGCCATATAGGGTAGGCAAACAGATTTCAAACCGAAATAAGAAAATTACATTATCTCGATGACAACAAAGTAATAATCAAACAAATGAATGCAACTCTTTCCATATTTTCCGGTCAAGAATCCCTGAGATTTACCATTTACACATAATAATTAAATGCAATGAGAGAAGTTTTCTTAATCGTATGTTGAAAGAATAAAGTAAATAACTGAAAATACCAAAAAACAAATTTGTGGTTATCACCAAGTAAATCGAATTCTTCTGTTTTTTATTTGTTCGTATTCTACCCAGTCTAATAAATTCTACAATGTACCCATACTCTCCCGATATAATTTAGGTCATTTTGCCCTCGATACATACTGACAGATTATAGTGAATGGCGGGTGAATTTGTGATTGATTTGAACGCAGGCACTATTATTATTATGGTCGTTACTATTGTTTGCGTACAATTATTTCTGCTTCAAATAATTGATTGTATTTTCATCAATTTCTTTGGCTACAGTTCAACCATTAGCGCACTGGAATATAATTGTAAACCATTAGATGACATTTTCCCTTAGTTTTGTGTTTCTTGTAATACATCGTCATTAAATCCTCGTGTCAGCAATTGGAAATGCGTGGATTATTGAGCAGAGGGCATTCAAAAATCAATATCGATTTGTTGGCTTTTCATTTCATTCGTGACATGAAACTGTTGCCATTTTCTTGTCACGTTTAAATGTCTCACATAAACTATTCAACGATGTTAGGAAATATCCCGTGAAGACATTCTTGCACTTTGATGTGCTGTTGTGTACCATAAGCGACCATTAATCAACTGTGGTTTAAGTAGACCAGATAGGTCCATATTTTACTATAGCCCCCCACAAAGGCTCTTCCAGATTTTAGAGTCTGCACCTTTAGAAGCCATATTTTATATCTGATTCCTGCCAAATTTCGCATTAAGCGTTACGAGCTTACAAGACCAATGTTTAGTAACATTGGACCAAATTGGTTTTCGAATAGACCCCACACAAAAGGCTTCCCGGATTTGAGATCCTGCAGCTCTAGAAGTCACAAATTAAAGCCGATCACTCTCAATTTTGTATGGAACACTTTCGACTATAACTTTTCTTTACTTGTTTTTGTTGTCAAATAAAAAGAAACAAATAGAAATATTTAAAACTAATTTTTCCACTAATAAAATAAAAAAGCACAAAGCATCCAAAAAAGGTTTAGAAATTATTAATTTTACTAAAAAGTGATAGCGACAAAAAAGGCTTTGTTGTGAATGATAGCGGGTATTCATTTGTACTTTCAAAATTCAAATATAAAATTTTTCAAAATTCAAGTATACGTACGAGGACTGCTATAAAAATGCGAATATTTATCATCAAAAATGGATTTATTGTTTTTAAAGTATTCTCCAGCATGATTTATACATGATTTATAGAAGCACTTTTTCCACTCCGATTAAGACACCTCCAAAACATGGTTTTTGAAAGCTTCAAAAAAAATCGTAGGAAAAAAATCTTCGTTGACCACGCATTTTTTTCTTGATGAGCGGGAATAAAAAGAAGTCATTGGGTGCCAAATCGTGGCCGACGCTCGCTCAAAGACGAAGGTCGATCGTCCAAAAACGGCCGTTGTGCCAGAGAACATTGATGCCGTGCGTGAACTGATAATGCAAGATCGTTATGTGACATACCGTGAGATAGAGGCATTTTTTCCACCAGCATACATTCGATATTGCATGAACACCTGGCCGTAAAAAAGGTTTGTTCTCGTTGGATCCCGCACAATTTGACAATAGCTCAAAAAAGGCTCGTGTCGATAGGTGCAAAGAAATTTTGAAAAGATACGATCGCGGTGCTTCAAAAGGCGTTAATAAGATCGTCACAGGTGAGGAATCATGAATCTATGCGTATGAGCCCGAAAAACAGCAATCGACCGAGTGTGTCTTTGAAGACGAGCCAAATTCAACGAAAGTTGTTCGTGGAAGAAGCACTTCGAAGCAAATGGTTGCCTGTTTCTTTGGCAAAACTGGTCATGTGGCTACTGGTCCGCTTGAGCAACGTAGGACGGTCAATTCTGAGTGGTACACCACAATTTGTTTGCCTGAAGTCTTCGGAGAAATTCGAAAAACGAATATGAGAAGACGAATCATTTTGCACCATGACAATGCGAGCTCTCACACATCGGCTCAAGGCAGCGCCTTTTGACCGGCCAAAACGTCGAATTGATGGGTTATTCGCCGAACACGCCCGTACATTTTTCACAACTTTCGACGTCCGTAGTGCCTGAGAATATTGATGCCGTGCGTGATAATGCAAGATCATCATGTGACATACCGTGAGATAGAGACATCCTTGGGCATTGCTTCCACCAGCATGCATTCGATATTGCATGAACACCTGACCTTAAAAAAGGTTTGTTCTCGTTGGATCCTGCACAATTTGACAATCGCTTAAAAAAAGCTTGTGTCGATTAGTGCAAAGAAATTTTGAAAAAATACGATTGCTGTGCTTCAAAAGACGTTTATAAGATCGTCACAGGAGACGATTAATGGATCTATGCATATGACCCCGAAACAAAACAGCAATCGACCTCGTGGGTCTTCGAAGACAAGCCAAATCCAACGAAAGTTGTTCTTGGAAGAAGTACTTCGAAGCAAATGGTCGCCTGTTTCTTCGACAAAACTGGTCATGTGGCGACTGTTCCGCTTAAGCAACGTAGGACGTCAATTCTAAGTGGTACACCACAATTTGTTTGCCTGAAGTCTTTGGAGAAATTCGAAAAACGAATATGAGAAGACGAATAATTTTGCACCATGACAATGCGAGCTCTCACACATCGGCTCAAGCCAGCGCCTTTTGACCGGCCAAAACGTCGAATTGATGGGTAATTCGCCGAACACGCCCGAACAGCCCCGACTTGCCACCTAATGACTTCATTTTATTCCCGCACATCAAGAAAAAAATGCGTGGTCAACGATTTTCGTCGCCAGAAGATTATGTTGAAGCATTCAAAAACCATGTTTTGGAGGTGTCTCAATCGGAGTGGAAAAAGTGCTTCGACAATTGGTTTGAGCGCATGCAAAGTGTATAAATCATGCTGGAGAATACTTTAAAAACAATAAAACCATTTTTGATGATAAATATTCGCATTTTCATTATTAGGCCAGAAATATATAAAGCATCCCTCGTGTCGATATGTTCCCACGTTGAAATATGCATTTTCCCGATTCACACTAGCCAAATTTAATTGCCGCAATTCTAAGTTTGTAGAAAAGTGAGGAAGGGTAATGGAAAGGAAAAACCCTGCTTGTACTGACAAGACCTTTTGTGTTTTTTGTAGTGGGAAATATATGTGACAGCGCATAGAGAAAGGGACCTAAAGGTAAAAAATCAATTTTCACTTTTTTTTGATGTGGACAACAGCTGAGCATCGAATGAGACCGATCCCATGTACCAAAAGTGTTCCCTCCCAGAGATATAGATACTTATAATTATTTGAAAAAACAACTTTTTTTATCATGTATTTTTTCACATAAATATAAAAACGAATAAATCGCAAAATGTCAGAAAAGGCAATAATGAAAACAAAAATTGCTGAAAGCCTTTTGTGAACAAAAGAGGCAAGTTCAAAAGGGAATCATAAAAATTGCCGCAAATAAAATTTCCTAGTGTGAATCGGGACTTACATACATTTTCACCTCTATTTAAATTTAGAAATCTATATTCCAATTAACCGAACCAAAATAAACAAACCAAAAACCAAATGCTGGTTAGTCTTATTTGCCGGTTCTCTTACTCAATGCCATTTAACGACTACGGCCATGGACGTAGAACAGATTTTTAGCACTGATGTACTGTTATAATTTGACATTTTCTCGTTACACTACGTTTGGTATCGGTTGTTAACATCAACATCTCTTCGTTCTCACGACTCTCTTCTCTCTTTATAGGTAAAACAGAGTTTGCAAAAATAAAACGACAGAATCAGTAATGCCAGACATGAACAATTTTTTTTTATTTTGACGTTTTTTGTTGATACAGGAGGTTGCAAATAAAAAGAAAAATATAACAAAACTAAAGTCGAGTCTTTTTGCGAAGACTCATTGCTAAGTCTATAGTAAAAATGTACTGGTGTACTCACCCCTCCCTTAACTAATTGTCCACTTTACTAAACTTAAGACTTAGCAAAAAACATCACTTATACTAATGTTTTATACTAAAACTCAATAACTAAGACTTAGTTAAGTAGAAACGCAATAGAAAATTTGTCAGGCCAGTTTGAAACTCGTTTGCGTATTGTGGGTTTGTTTTTTGTCAGTGGTACGCTGCAAAAAAATCAAATGCCTTTATGAAAAAACCATCTTATTCATAAAAACTTACAAAGGATTTAAAGAAAATTCGATTTTCAAACCTTCCGCAAGTGTTTGTAATTGTGTATAGGACTTGACACACTCAAACAAACACCTAAAATGTCGAAATTACAATTACAAAATTTGAAATGAAATGTACCAGTGAGTGTACAAAAAAACGGTTACTGTGCTAGATATGTGTTTCCTTGAAAGATATGTCATTTAATTAGATACTTCTTAACATGGACCAATTTTAATAGAGTTAAAAAGAAGCAGCCTTGGCCCAAAGCTGCAACTGTTTATAACCATTTTTAAATCATTTCATATTTTCTACCTGTGCTTTGGTTAATGCTACAGATGGATATGCACACACCGTTTAATCTAGTTTAAAGAAATGTCCAGAGATTAGAATATTTTTACTGAACTTCGACGAAGCCCCGTTGCTACCGACTACAAACAAACATTATTTTGACTACATTTGATTTTTTGCGCTTCTTTATATATATTTTTTAATGAATTTGAGTGCGCATATTAGGCATTTTTTCCTCAATATTTAAAACTTGTTAGACATAAATTTCTCGCTTTTCTCGGATAATCGAAAATAATACTTCCAATAAACCGGGTTAACCTGGATATGAACATTTTAGTCTTGACATAATTCCCATTGCGTTAATGAGAATTTCACAAGCATAATAGGATAGACTGTGTTTTCGAGCATGACCAATAGAGTCATGATTGAACAATGAGACCTGGCACCGCTCATACAACTCTGTGCGTGGCTTATTAGAAAAATGGAAACATCCTTGTGGAAAAGATGGAGTTGATACACCCCATTAAAAAAACTACACTTAAGAGACCGTTTCAAACTTTAAGATTTCCATTCGCACAAAAAAGGGCGTGTTATTTATAAAACAATTTACAAAACGTTTTTGGTTTCACACAAAATAACTCGGAAACTAATCTTATAATAGAGCACAAAATCATGTATAATTTTTAATTGGGAACTTAAATTATTCTGATTTGTTATGCAAAAGAAATAAAATTAGCACTTGTTCACAATATTTATGCCATAATCAGTAGACAAAATATTGCTCGACCAGATTTTGAAAAAATATTTTTGTTTCTAATTTACTTTTTGGCGCATTGGGTAAACCTATTCGAGCTGACGTTTTATGTTTTCATACCCTTCACCTTATAAAGTCGTAAAATTCTAAGATGATATTGTGTTTGTCCCTTCGTAGGAATATTGGGCCGACTCTATAAAGTCGTAATTAAAGACTATCTAGCTGTGCCCGCCTGTGTCTGATGAAAGCGCGATAACAGTCAAACTCTTAAATAAGTTGGATGATGATCATAAGCTGCTTGGGATTGTAGATGGACAAAACCGACATTAAGTTATTAAAATAAGCTCTAAAAATTTTACACTTTTTGACTATTTGTTTAACATATCTTCATTATTTTATGTTCGAACCGTGGCTTAGCTGGGGAATGTTAGTAAAGACGCTTAAGAGACTCAAAATGTGAGTAGTTTTTGTTCCTTGGAGTTGCAAATGGTCCCAACATTCGGCCCGAAAAAAGATCGTAATAAACAAAAACAATTTTATTTACAATCAAGTATATTTCATTATAAATAATTAGATCGGTTCTCGGATACAAAAATATGCTTACTCAAAGTAAAGCATATTTTACTACGAATACAAAGATGTATTTATTTTTATAATTCGAATGACTTTAGTGCTCGGGTTCATGGACTCTAAACAGGCGACCAATTTTAAATGTAGACATATGCGTACTCCATATATGATCACTCCGAATCCAAAAATGCTTTTATTTTAAGGTTTAACGGAGACTGGGGTAGGACTTATGGGCCCTTTCTGACAATGTTTTTTTTTTTCAAATTTTCTGTTCTATTGGAAAGGTTGACCTTTGTTATTTAATAATGGAACACAATATCATTTATATGACTACCACAACTGGCTCGACATTACCTCATTCGATCAATCCAATTTTCGATTGCTTCGGCTCGAATCTCTTCGATGGCAACTTTGATTTCAAGTTTTAATACTTCAATTGTCTCTGGATGCTTTGCGCAACATTTATCATTAATGGCGCCCCATAGAAAAAAATCCAAAGGGCTCGAATTACAGCTCCGAGGCGGCCAATTGACATTACAACTTCGACTGAATATTCAATTTTCAAAAACACTGCGTAAAATATCGATGGTTGCGATGGTAAAGTAACATGTGGCCCCGTATTGTTGAAACCAAATGTCGTCCATGTCATTCTCTTGAGTTTTTGGAAACAAAAATTTGTTGAGCTTTGCGCGATCATCTTTGACTGCGGCTCCTTGGTTATTTTTAAAGAAAAATGGCCCAATGATGCCGCCAGCCCTAAATCTACAAAAAACAGTGACTCGTTGTGGATGCGTTGGCTTCTTAATAGTCACGTGTGGGTTCTCTGAACACCATATGCGGCAATTTTGCTTATTGAAATAGCAACCGAGATAAAAATGAGCTTCATTTGAAAACAAGATTTATCGGTAAAATTCTTCATATCTAGCCTAACAATCTTCAGTCCATTAGCCGAAGCGAAAACGCATCGTAAATGACAAAGTTCAACCTTTCCAATAACACAAAAATTATATGTATTTTTTTACAGCCGATTCAAATTTTAAATGACCCATCTTTTATACATATAAAATGGTCCGTTCGAACTGAGTGTTCCTACTTTTTGTGTCTATTTTGACGATTTTTTAATAATAAATGTGGCAACTCTACTCCGTACACAATTGCATTCGTATGTCAGACTGGTTGATTTTTACTCTGTTTAGTCTTTGCCATACGGTACCAGAGTCAACAAGTTGAAGGCATCAAAAGAAACGACGGAGACTCCGACGACGACAACGACAGTCGCCAAGTCTCGTGCAGAGAGAAGAAAATTGAAAAAAATAAAAATGAACTAAACGGTAAAAATGAAAAATTCTATTATTTGTGTGATGTGATGCGACGACCACTAAGGCTTGGCCACAATAAAAAAAATTAAGTAAAGTTAAATATAGTTGGTTTTTACGTCGTCTCAGTGTTATGTACATCGTATAAATAAATACTATGTAAAATTGTGCTACAAAAAGTACACAGCTGAAAGTGTTCAACTGTATGTAATGTTAATTGGGAAGAAAGAAAAGTATTTTGGAAAAGTTATTTGAATGTTCCATATGTGCCGTGGAATGTTCATTGAAAAATGTAAAGACGGCTCGGTATCAAAAAATAAAATAAAAGTTGTAAAAGAAAAGTAGAACATCTTTTTTTTTATTTTCTTCTCTTTAAACGAATTACGCTTGAAAGACGGGGAATTGTCAAATCTTGTGATTGTGTGTAAAAAGAACAAAAAATAAACAACAAAAACATAAAGAGCACTGTAGAAGACGAAAATAAACAGGGGTGAAAATCTGTTCAATCATATACAAAATTTTATATTCTTTTGGCAAATGAACGCAATAATATGATGAACAAAATAAATATCACAAGACGGACAACACGCTCTGCACATACAGTATACAGCTGCTGGTGATTGCCAATAATAAAACAAAATTAAAAATAAACACACCAAAAAGAAATGTAGCAGAGCAAGCAGAAGCAGCACAATCAAAAGATTTTTTCATTTTCTTCACTTTATAATTTGATTTTTGGGTCACCCCAACCATACGACCGACCAAGTCAATTTGGGCGACGAAGAAAATTGCTGTTGTGTGTGCAAAGCAAAAGTGACGGCAGAATTAAAATTGTGCTCGGGTTGTAAAAAAAAATTCTCAATATTTCTCGTTTTTTCCTTGCAGAAATTGATAAACTGTAAATAAGCTCAGTTAATAAAATTAAAGAATCAATAAAATCAAAAGGATTCGAAGACATGCAAACAAAACAGAAAACTAAAATCAATGACAAAACAAGTGATTTAACAGCTGCTGTTTAAAAGGAACCCCACAAAAGAAAACAACTAAATTTCCTCCGCCACCACCGCCATCAATCAGATCTCTTCCGACTTCTGGGTGGGCATCTTCTCATCATTGTGTGACTAGGACTCATTATCCCTAAATTTTGCTTGTGTCCTTCCTCTCCCTCCTTTATATACTACCGCTGTCGTCGTCCTAGCTACGCACATTCGTGATTCATGGATGACGAGCTTGAGGATAAAGTATTTTATCAAACATACGTTTCACACATGAAGATCCTCTCAAAATTTGCCGTGGGCTTTTCGTCCCTAAATTCGCCATTGGCTTATTTTTGGAAATTGTGTCGTCTCTATGTTTTGCGGCCCGAGGTGATATTTTGTGGTGTTATCTTATTCATTTTACTCATTTATTTACAAGCGGTCGACACATGGTCTCGCGGTCTGCTGGGCCGCATACAGGCCACTCTCAGTGGTCGGCAAAAATCGAATCGACTGAAGCTACTGGAGGGTTCCGGCCAAGGTGATCATCAGTCATGGGAGGCGATACGTGGACAGTGCTCAGCATATGCAATTTTGGGACGTAGACCACGTATGGAAGATCGGTAAGTGAAATCAGATTTTGTTTAATATAAATTAGTTGCATCATACCCATTGATGCAGAACTAGGGTGTATAACAAAAATATAAAAAACAGAAGACTTAATAGATGTAATGTAATTTATAAGAAATTCAGGGAATTGTTTACCGACCTTTTGTTGGGTAAATGGATAGACAAAAGCTGATGTCAGCGTGCGCGCTAAAAGCGATGTTGAAAGGGTAGTCCAACTAACACGCACAATGTTAATTGTAAATAAAACAAAAAGTTTTCATAGAATAATCTTAATATTTTTTATAATGGTATAAGGTTCTATGACAATAATGTATAAAACAAAATATCTGTCGAATGCGCGCAACGCCCGTAGACATACCTTTATGCTATGGTGCAAATTTTCAATGACTCTGGGACATAATGGACGTTCAATGTGGTAATGTGCAGAATTATCTCATCCTTCAGCTCTTGAATTGTTGTTGCCTTATTGATGCTCACTTTTTGTTTAATATGTCCCAAAAGAAAGAAGTTCAACTGTGCTGAACAAAAAAATCACGAAGTGAACGAAAAGCATTTTTATTTGACTACCAATTTCATAAAAGGCTTCATCCATGTAAACCTCCCCATGGTTGAATTCGTCGAACACTGAATGAAAGAAATGGCAAATTTAGTTGAACAAAACTTTAAGTTAAGGTGTGACTTATAATTATATGACTTATAATTATAATTAACATCGTGGATTATGGTTGGACTGACATTTACCTATCAGAATTACGAATTGACAAAAAAAATAGATTTTGTAGCACTTCGGTTTAAAAAATTTAGAAAACAGAATAAATCTAAACAAAACCAAATAACTTATTTAAAAAAATACAAGCATATCAATATGTGCCAGATTATAACTGTCTACTAGCCACATTGAATATGTCAATTTTTGTGATTATTCGGTATAATTTGATTAAAAAATTTTAACATTTAACAACATTAGTTACCCGGCATTGTGCTTTAAATTTCTCTTTGAGAAACATGAAAAGAATACTAGTTTTTGGTGGAAGAAGCGAGGCTCTTGAACTCTGTCCATGTCGCCACTTAAACTATATACAGTAAGACCTCGTTAATCCGAATAATTGATTGCTGACCATAATTTGAAGAAGCTAGGCTCTTGAACTCTGTACATGTCGCCACTTAAACTATATACAGTAAGATCTCGTTAATCCGATTAATTGATTGCTGACATTATTTGGATTATTAGATACTTTTGTCTTCATGTGTTTTTTGAAAAAGACTTCATTTACAATTTATCTGTTTCTGACAAATTTGCTTACGGTAGAAATAATGTTTTAAAAACATAAATTATATGTTCAAAAGCGAATTATGTATAACATTTTTCTTTTTAAAAAACAAAAGCAATAATTATTTCAAACTTTTTCCAAAAAAAAAGAGGATACAAAATAAGTGTACCTATACCGGCGTTTTGTTAGATCAAATCGAAATTTCATTTTAGAGGCGGTTAAAGTTTTCCAGCTCTGATTATTATAAAAAGCGCATACAATTTTTAGAAATAGAAAGTACATTATAATACTAAACTAAACAAAAAAATAAAACTGTAATTTATAAGACCCACCCACCCACACACCCATTTCAATAGTAGAACTGAACATACCCCGTTAATGTCACATGGGTTTTGAAAGCTAAGCTCAATATGCTGGTATAATATAATTAACACGAGGGTAAAGGGATTGTTGGCATCTTATTTTAAATTTTGTTGTAATTTTATCAATTTTAACATCTACAAGATTTACCTTTGCAATTGTATGAAAGCCTCGGGAGGAGTAGAGCCATGCAAACTTCAGTATCATCTTTAAAATCTTGTTTTGTGCAACTTGTAGTTTTTTAATGTGACAGTGCGCCATAGACGACCACACTGGTGCACAATAGAACATTATAGGTTGAAAAATTGCTTTAAAAATTAACATTTTATTTGGTAAAATAAGAAGAAAATTTCTATTTACTGAGTAGGGACATAAATACTGTTACACACGTTTTATGCTGTAAAATAAAAAGTACTGAATGTTTTTGGACCAAATATTTTTTAATATATTTATTGATGTATATTGTATCCAAAAAGAATCTACTTAATCGAAATGAAAGAATCCTGCTGGGAAGTTTATGGCTGGTTTTGGAACAAGGATTTGTTAAGAGGCTTCACAACAGCCAAGAAACCGTTTTGGATTCTTGGTTAACTTTGGCCGATGTTTTAACTCCCTGTTCGCAGAAATGCAGGTCAGTGACCCCATCGTAAGAGACACCCCACCAAACCATGACTGAAGCTGGGTGATGACCCTTTTCCACCCTTGGGATCAGTTCAGATGCTTCCTTAGATGACCGCGCATACACTCAATCATTTTGCTTGTTAAATTTTTTCTGAACGGTAAAAATTTTTTCATCGGTGAACAAAATTGTTCTGTGCAAGTTAGCGTGCTTCACCAAAAGACGTTTGCATTTTTCAATCCTATTTTTTTTAGTTAGTTACAGTCACGAAAGCCCCAAATCCCAAGTCTTTTTTAATGATTCGACTCATGGATTTTGCGTGATATTCATCTCACGGGCCATGATTTTCTGTTTTCGGAGCGGATTTCTGTGAATTCTTGATTTAACGGCTTTGGTGACATGCGGTGTTTGAACAGAGCGTGGGCGGCCCGACCGGTGGCGGTCTTTTACATCCCTAGTTTCCTCAAACAGTTTTATGTATCGGTAGACGAACATGCGGCTAATCCCTATTGGCCGGAGCGTTTTGAAAATATCGTTATTTTCATTTCACATTTGAAGAGCGCTATTACAGCGATACGGTTCTCATTATCTGACCACTCCATGATGAAAGTTGAAACAATTTAAAAATACCGTTACAGACTAACGCTATTGAGGTTAGCTTTCAAAACCCATATGACATTAACGGGATATGTTCAGTTCTACTATTGAAATGGGTGTGTTCAATGTTGTAACAGTATTTATGTCTCTACTAAGTATAGTAGGATACATTATTCAGGTTGTTTTATTGAGTTTATCTACCACATAATGTACATGATCCTTGAAGTTTAAACTTGGATCCAATATGACACCTAAATATTTGACGTTTTTCTCCCCCTCAATGTCATGATTCATAAAACGAATTAGGGCTTGTGGAACATAACATGATTTTCTCCTTGTTGTGAAGTATATTGCTTGAGTTTTGTCTGGGTTTGCCATGATGTACCATTTTTTACAATATTAGTGTAGTTCGACAAGTGCAGATTGGAGATTATTTGTAAAATCAAACGAGTAGGTGTTTGAGCTGACTATTGACGTGTGTGTCGTCGGCGAATACAAACTATAAAAATCACAATTTATACAAGTTTGTTATGTTCCAGCTTTTTAACTGTTTAGAAAACAAATTAGAAACCTGTATAAAAAACCAGTGTTGTTTTAAGTGGAACGTGTCAGCAGCCAGCGACTTCCCATGTACCATAAACCGAAAAAGCACCAACAGCTATTTAGAACAAGCCTAATGTGCAGAAGCACAAGTAAACCGGCTACCTTTGCGTTTTATTCTATTTAAGTTCTTACATTGTCTGTCTAATTCTCTCTACCACAATGTTTACATTTTTTACATTTTTGTTTCGTTCGCGTTAGCAATTTTTTAAACACTTCTCAGTATCTTATCCATCTTACGACATCGGAAAATCCAATAACATTACTTTTCTTTGTTCCGTTTTACAGCCATTTGAAATACGTTACAGAATGATGCTTATAGTAAAAGCTAATTATTTTTTCTCCCTTCTTATACCCAGTGCCATTTCTCTAATCGATGAGTTTTCAACACAATAATGTGCCAGCTCACATGACTTATCAAAAATGTTTAATTTACAAATAGCTAAGATAGAAAAAAGCAATCAACTTGTAAGAAATGCAAATGTAAAATTAAAAGTGACTTCAACGATGGGAAGAGACTCATTTTGTGAGTCAAATGACAAAGACAGATATTTACCACAAAACAAATCAATCTTGAGTACGTACACTCAATACACACAACGCTAAATTGAACAAAGCCAAAACTAAATACAGATCTGAATCTACAGATTAAATGACAAATTGCATTCATGTAATTTTGTGCAACAATCGAATGGGAGGTTTCTAGCAAAAACCTGTGATGTACTCACCTACCCAAACTAACATTTCGCTATCATTCGCCGCATGAAAAGGCAGAAGCCAAAAAACGAACATTAGCATTGGATTTTGACGTTGTTATTGCTCCTATTGCGGTGTGGTGGTGCATGCACAGTATTCAATTCGTAGACCACACTCGGAACGCATAGCGCATTAAAAGTAAAAATTGAATCGTATATGCATATGGTATACCAACCATTGAGTTGGTATAGTTCAAATGCAGAACGCTAAAAAAAATCGATACAGTGAACGTCATATTTACATTTTTAATAATGGAGTGAGGCTCATAAAAAATCGCTGCGTTAGTGTAGCAGGTTAGTGATTTGTTTGCATTTTTATTGGGGTGAAAATTTGAACTCAATTAATTGTCTTTTATAAGGAATATTTAAGCACATTTAGTTCTCTGTTTTGTTAAATAATAACTGATTAATATAAATTAATCTTATCTTTATTACATTAAGAGGAAGGAGTCGTAGAACCTCAAGTCATATTGCCGCCGCCATTAGACGTTTAGGCCATTAGGTAATATTATTATTATTATTGAAACGCCAACTTTTTTCGTCTGCTAATGCTGATAATGGCTTTATTAAAACATTGGGGAATAGAACATATACAATGAATAAGTTTTCACCCATTGGTTGTTACAATTATCAAAACTTTAATCAGTAAAAGTTCAAGGGCATATCAATAATTCCATGACTTTTCCAACTTCCCTCGTAGTTATACGAGTATGGAATGAAACACTGCTTCCATCAAGTACCATCTGTTATAGACTATTGTCAAATTTTAAGAGAGTTCCGTCATTTAGTTTGTGTTTAACAACTGTTCAAAACATACAACCTCTTAGATTTAGTTAAAAATGGGAAAAAGTGAACTTCGAGTGCTCATTAAACATAATTTTTTGCGGAAAAAACCTTCAATGAATCCCAGGAAAACCAAGGAAATAAGTGTTTTTCTGACTTTCGTTGTAGTCGCACAAGTACAAATGACGCTGAACGTTCTGCACAGACACCTAAAAATGTCGAAAAAAAAACACGATATAAAGGGTGGTTAAATTTTAAGGGCCGATGTTAAATGTGAACCACACCTAAACGTCAAGTTTTTTTCTGCATTTCATTTGATATTTCACAATTTCAGACAAACTCAATTTGGACCATAGTCATCATTAATGGTCAGAATTTTGGCAAGAAATGGCAACAAATGGCAACGAAGAAAATCATCTTCAGTAATCCGGTACATTTTCACCTTAGTGGATTCGTCAATAAGCAGAATTGTCGCATTTGGGCGAATGATAATCCAAGAGTGAAAAACAATGCACCCACAAAGAGTGACGGTTTGGTGCGGTTTATGGGCTGGCGGCATCATCAGGCCGCATTTTTTTCCAAAATGAGGCCGGTCAGGCAGTTACTGTGTATGGTGTTTGCTATCGTGAGATGATTACAATCTTTTTATGGCCCGAATTTGAAGATATTGCTGTGGACTTCTTTCTTTGGACCCTTGGACTTTTTTCTTCGGGGTTATTTGAAAGAAAATGTGTACATCGATAAACCAGCAACAATTCTAAAGGATGAGATAATTTGGCTCATTAATGGCATAGAAACCACTGAGAAGGCCAAGGTGACTTTGTCGGCCAATAAGGTGATGACAACCGCTTTTTGGTTGCACGCGGGATAAGCCACATCGATTACCTTCAAAGGGAAAAAACAATAAACGGCGAATATTATGCCAACTTATTTGACCGATTTAACGAGGATGTAAAAAACGATCTCATATGTCCAAGATAATAGTTTCTTTCATTAAGATAATACACGGGTGCACACGTGTGCAGTCTCAATGGAAAAAATGCATTAATTGGGTTACGAATTTGCATCTCATCCGCCATATTCTCCGGATTTAGCCCCCTGCGACTATTTCCTATTTACAAACCTAAAGAAAAGGATCGGTGGAAAGAGATTCAGCTCCATCCATGAAGTTTTTAGACAAACAAATGCCTATTTTAGGGACCTTTAAAAATCCTATTTTTTAGAAGGGATACAAAAACTTGAGTAACGTTGGTCTAAGTGTACTGAGCTAAAAGGAGATAATGTTTATATTTTTTTGCTATCTTTTTTTTGATATGCCATCGTATTACTGAACAGATTCATACTGTACAAAAAGGACTCTCTTAATGAAGATTGAACGTTTGTTTCTTTTTTGTCTCATATGCCACCCATTAAATTTTGGAATTTCTTATATGGTTAGATATGCAATACTACACTTGTTCAATACAATCTTTTTTACAAAAAGATAGAAAATATTTAACACCGATAATATTGTATTCGAAACTGAAATTGAAATCTACAAGAGATTTAAGTTTGAAGCGAAATGTTTATCAGGAATTTGTTATCGGAAAGTGGCTGAAATGCTTGGAGTTTCGAAAACTTTGGTGGAAAATGCTGTAAAGTGGGTAGTCAAACCAGAAACGCAGCGCAGAAAAACAAAAAATACTCGTACGCCTGAAGTGAGACGAAACATAGTGTGATGTGTAAAAAAAATCCTCCAATCAAATTAAAAATGATTTAAATCTTGTAGTTGATAGTTCAACTATTCGAAAAACCTTTATTCTGTAAAATTTAAGAGCTCCAAGTGCCATAAGATCGCTTATGTTGTCAAAAAATAATATTTATCAAAGGTTGATATTCGCTGAACAGCATGCCTGCTGGCCTAAGTTGCGTAATATTCTTTGGTCTGATGAAACAAAAATCAATTTGTTCAACTCAGATTGTGAATTACATCACGTAAGAAGACCAGTTCATGCAGCGACGAACCACAAGTACACCATCAAATCCGTCAAACATGGAGGTGGTAACATTATGGTTTGTGGATAGTTTTTGTAAATTTATCGTATACAGGGCAACATGAAAGCTACAAATTACGTTGAAATTTTAGAGAATAGTATGCTTCGATACGCTGAAGATAATATGCCAATCAAATGGACGCTCAAATACACACAAACTTGGTTTAAGGACATTAACATTACAGTCTTGGAGTGGCCTCTACAGTCCCCGTATCTAAGTCCGGGTGAGGAAAATGTCCGTCCAATTCTGATGAACTTTGACAACTCATTTTGGCTTCATAGTATGCTATTCCAGTTTCGGTCGCCAGAACTTAGTCGACTTTATTTCTAGGCGGTGCCAAGCAGTCTTAGAACACAAAGAATCGTCAACGAAGTATAAAGCTACTACAACAAGTTTTTCTTACATTTCTAAAAGAAATCTAGCCGTAATTTTTTCCTTTTTTCGATTAAAAACCAGAAGTGTCCTTATTTTTTTCACATGTTAAATTTACGTTTTATACTTAGAATAGAAACAAATAAAAATAAAACCATATTAAGCTTTAAAATATGTCAAAACCCGTTTTGTATAGTATAAAACTAAAAATTAGTGCATAAAACCTGGAGGAATATGCAAATTTTAATTTTTTATGCAAAATTTGCATCTTCAGCACAACTGTCCCTATTATTTCGCACATAACTGTAAGTAAAGAAAACAGCAACGTAACTTTCGTAAAAATATTTGCCTGTTAGAGCTAAGGAAGGGTAAAGATTTGAATGTAAATTAGGAATTGTTTGTATGCCTCTTCGCCCAAGTATGTTTGTCAATTTTAAAGGAGCCTTTAATTATCTTAGCTGTACTAGTGCGCTTGCTCGGTTGGCATTGGTATGAAATTAGACTCTGGAAGTGTTGCTTTTCTGACAGACGGGCTTGTTCTGTAACGATCGCGAATAGATGTTGTCCGCGGTTGTCAATATGTGGTTCCTTTAATTGGAACCCTGAGACTGACTCGTTGTTTTGGTAACAGCCTTAAGGGCAAGATATGTGCCTTTGCCGATGCTGTAGGACATTTGGCTCCAAAATGATAAATCGAGTAAGGGACAAGTCTGTGACAATGTTGCTAAAAGGCACAATTTCTTAGAACTGCCATCTCAGTTAGGTTTAATAGAGTTATCCTTGCACACAAGACGTAAGTAAAGTTCCTTGGCATAACGAGGCCGGAAAAGATGAGTTTTCTACTTCATCTCTTCCCCTTGAGTGAGAAGTTAACCAGCGTTGTGAGTAATTGGATTTTTTCAACCCAATTACTGTCATTGCAGGCGCCAAGGTCTTGTTTGGGGCCGATCGGTCCCAGCCTTAATACGCGGTTGCCGTTCACCATACTCTAACGCTGTTTTGCGTGACCAGTCCCTCATTTTATGCATAGCAAACTTGTAAAGGGTGGTTAAATTGTAAGGGCCGATGTTGATTTTGAATAAAACACAAATTATATAGGAAATTATTGTCATTTCTTTTTATGATGATAATATTGGTATGGTTCAATAATGTATGGAACAAAATATCTGCCAAATGACCGCCGTGACCTCGGCGACACACCTCCATTCGATGGTCCCAATTTTCGATGACGCTGAGGCATTATTGAGGTTCTATGCCGTTAATGTGCCGAATTATCTCATCTTTTAGCTCTTGAATTGTTGCTGGCTTATCGACGTGAGATAATACGGCCATTGAATTAGTCGCCCAAAAGAGCCATTGTTTCGTTAGCTGTGTGACAAGGAGCGCCGTCCTGTTAAAACCACATATCGTCCACATCTTCCGATTCGGGCCATAAATAGTTCATCTCACGATAGCGAACACCATTTAGTCACTGCCTGGCGGCCTCAGTTTGGAAAAATACGGTCGGATGATGCCGCCAGCCCATAAGCCGCAACAAACAGTCACTCTTTGTGGGTGCATTGTTTTTTCGACAATCACTCTTGGATTATCATTCGCCCAAATGCGGTAATTCTGCTTATTGACGAATCCACAGAGATGAAAATGTGCCTCATCATTAAAAGCCTGAATAACTTTAGCGAGCACGCTTTCCATGATTCAAATTGAGTAAGTCTGAAATTGAGAAATATCAAATGAAATGCAGCAAAAAACTTGACGTTTAGGTGTGGTTCACTTTTAACATCGGCCCTTAAAATTTAACCACCCTTTAGAAGTCTGTACCCAAGGAACCCCCAGAAATGTTGTTCCGATAATAATTTCAATATGCGTTAAGATTTCTTAAGTATAAAACTAATAATGTACGCGATGAACCGCTTACTCTGGATCAGGATCCACATTCAACGCTACATGAATTTGATATCCGTGCGATATTGAGAAATCTCTGATCTTTGAGCAATGAAATACAAAGTTGTAGGGAGGGGCTTTAATTGACGTAGGTTAACTAACCCTTTACTGGCCCTTGTACTCGCGCAGGTACAAAGAAACACTCATATTTTAAATGCCAAAAATACACTAAGATATGATTTTTAATAATAACACATTGACAAAACAGCAGCACCAAATAACAGTACTTCGAATTTTGCTTTGTTTGTTTAGCCTTTTCCAGATTTTCTCATTTTGGGTAGGTCAGTTATCGTTTGACTTTGTGTAAAAAGTATTATTTTTCTAATTTAAAAAGAATTTGTTAATAAAAATGTGTTTTTTCACTTGAGTTCGATGGCTGATAACATATATATATTTAACTAGCTGAACCCGATCCGCGTTGCTGGTCATAAAAACTAATGTAATATGGCATATGGATCCTTTGGGCCAAAAAACAGTCGTTATAGTTTAAACAAGTGACCATTTCTAAATATGGACATGGATACTTAGGTTAGGTTAGAAGAACTTGTACTTGTCTAAAGTTGACACGCGGTACTTTTACTTGTGACCCATACAGGGTGCATTGATTGTTCTTTGTGTATGATAAAAAAACGCTATAAGTTCTGTAGGTAGCTGACCTTGAACAACGATTGACCGTTTATAAAATTCAGCAGATCACCAACTTGCATGAGGTAAATGTCTTTCATATCTTTAAGAAAGGGCTGACATCCTAAACGCATGTTTTGTAGTAATAAAATTTTTGACAATGTATTTTGTTTACTTTTCAACACTGTTGTAGTTAATACGCAAGGAAAAGCAACAAAGGCATCCAAATAAAAGTAGATGCAAAGCGAATGCAACACATAACACAATGGCGACGCAGGACGATAAGTAAGCATTTTTTTCTAATTTGTTGATATCAATGATACAATGCATTATGCAACGTATTAAAAAAATAACTACACAATGTATCAACTCTGTTCTAATACTGTATTGATAGATTATAGATATACGTTTGGGAAATCAGCCAAGCACTTCGCCAGGTCACTACGGCCTCTTTTCTGAAGGGACCGGCGTCTACATAACAGGTGCTCGCTCGCTTCATACTCGGTTAAATATTCCGCGACAAATAGCAAATTAAAATTGGCTTGACGTTTTGAAACAATTTTTATTCGAAAACGTAAAGAATACTATTCATATAGCTAGTAAACGCACACTTTACTAAAGAAGGAACTTTAAGTTTACTATACAGCAACATAAACTTTTCCGGTAAATGTTGACTTATAAATGTTTATGTCTTAGTCACAATTTGAATTGAATTTGAAATATTTTTAGACGTATCCATTTCATCTGGTACTGACGTTAGCGACAAAAAATCAATTCCTGTGTAAGAATTAAGATTGTAGACTGCAGACACTCTACAATTAAGATTGTAGCTTGCAAACACTCTGAAACCCAAAAACATCGTAAAAATAGTAACCCTTATAAACAGCGTATTGAAAATTTAGAAAACAGAAAGTTAATTTAATCCTAGCAAATGAATACTTTGTTTCTTATATAAAATTACATTCCCATTTTCAACAATCATAGAACCTCTCCATATTAATCCTGAAAAAATAGAAATTATCCACAGACGGCCAACCAATTCCCTCAAATTACGGTATCTTATATATAATTTACTTAATTTTATGCACTTTCACTATGATTAAAGTAAACCGGCTTTGCAGTATTTTTAAAAATTCCCGGACACCCGGCATAAAACTCCCGGAAAAGAGCGAAACGTTAATTAATGTAATTTTCCCGGCAAATACCGGGACGGTATATCTAACCACATAGAAGTGAATATCTAAGGGTAAAAACCAGTTTTGTTCAGGAGAGCCATTTTAAAGATTTAAATAAGTGTATCTTTTATGTACCATCACTTTCATAAAACGCGCATATCTCTTGGAGGGAACACTTTTGGGGCATGGGATCGGTCTCATTCGATGCTCAGATGTTGTCCACATCAAAAAAAAGTGAAAATGGATTTTTTTTACCCTTAGGGCCCTTTCTCTATGCGCTGTCACATATGTTACTCGACATGTAAGTCTATCGAAGAAATTTCACAATGAACACTAATATATATTTTTAAGATTTAACTGATATTAGGGCGCGGGTTCATGGACCATCCCTTGGCTTCTAAACAACAGCCATTACAGTCAAATACAATACTTACCCGGAAAAACCCGGGACGGTTTCCTAGTCTATGCCAAGTTAACCTTCACAGCTGCATGTCTATCCATAAAACTAAAAGTTAATATCTATTAGAGCGATGCTATAAATATTTCTGGCGCCATCTGACATTTCCATTAGAAAGTTTCACATTTTTTTTAGCATAAACGTACTCAGAACGTTTTGACGTACAACCATCATTTGTGCTGTTCACAGTGACTTGAAAAAATCAATTTAGCAAAAAAAAAATGTAATTAACTCGTGAACATTTTCGTGCGATCATTTTTCACAACTTTCATTATTATCATATTCATGGATTGTCAAGACAAGAGTGCATTGATGAACTTAAATCTTTGTATGGCGATGAAGCACCATCCTCTAGCACTGTGAAAAACTGGTTAAATGAATTCAATCGTGGTCGACACTCGCTCAAAGACGAAGGTCGTCCAAAAACGGCCGTTGTGCCAGAGATCAATGTTCAGTGCGTGAACTGATAATGCAAGATCATCATGTGACATACCGTGAGATAGATGCACCCTTGGGCATTTCTTCTACCAGCATACATTCGAGATTGCATAAACACCTGGTCGTAAAAAGGTTTGTTCTCGTTGGATCCCCCACAATTTGACAATCGCTCAAAAAAGGCTCGTGTCGATTGGTGCAAAGAAATTTTGAAAAAATATGATCGCGGTGCTTCAAAAGACGTTTATTAGATGGTCACAGGTGACGAATTATGGATCTATGCGTATGAGCCCAAAACAAAACAACAACGACCGTGTGGGTCTTCAAAGACGAGCCAAATCCAATGAAAGTTGTTCGTGGAATGAGCACTTCGAAGCAAATGGTCGCCTATTTCTTCGGCAAAACTGGTCATGTGAAGACTGTTCCGCTTGAGCAACGAAGGAGGTCAATTCTGAGTGGTAGACCACAATTTGTTTGCCTAAAGTCTTCGGAGAAATTCGAAAAACGAACAAGAGAAGACGAATCATTGTGCACCATGACAATGCGAACTCCCACACATCGGCTCAAACCAGCGCCTTTTTGATCGGCCAAAACGTCGAATTGTTGATAGCTCATCTTATTATTCCTGCACATCAAGAAAAAAATGCGTGGTCAACGATTTTCGCCGCCTGAAAATGTTGTTAAAGCGTTCAAAAACTATGTTTTGAAGGTGTCTCAATCGGAGTGGAAAAAGTCCTTCGATAATTGGTTTGAGCGCATGCAAAAGTGTATAATTAATGCTGGAGAATACTTTGAAATTGTAAAAAAGATTGAATTAATATTGGGGGTCGGATTCATGGACCAGCGTTTGGGGCCCAAACAAAGGCCGTTACAACTCAATGTAATAAAATTATTTTGAAGTTTGGTTGATATTGGGTCAGCAAACATCCATATCATAGGAACCATAAATATGATGTAGATATTGCTCGCATTTCAAAATCAGTGTATTTTTAAGATTCGATCTGGTTTTTCAGATTCGGTTTACTTATTTTAAACTCAAAATAAATAATATTTGAGAAAATCAACAGTTTACAAAAAACAAGTTTGCGAAATACTAGTCAATGTACTGTGTTCGGAGAATTTTCGAAACCGCAATTTTTTTAGATTAGCATTTTTTTTAAAATGGTGGCTACATTCCGAGAGAATCCAGATGTATCAAAATGTGCTATTTCCAAAAAGCAATATACTTTTCCAACATGAAAAATGTACGTCGCTATTTTCAAGCACAGACGAGAATCAAAGATTGAAAGAAAAAGGGTTTTTATTTTGTAAAATTTTATTAATCAAAAGCTAATGTGAAAAATGTTTTGAAAATTTGAACTTAAAACATATTTATTTTAATTTTATATTCAACTCTGAGGATGGTAACTGAAAATTTCACGAAAACTTGATCTATGGAAATGATAAACACACTGGTATTTTTAAGAAGATTCAACATTGCGTTTACGATTTTCAGTCACATTTATACACAATGCTCAGGAAATCATAATTATTGCCATTTTCATAAAAAGGTTATGCGAAATTAAACCCTTCGATTATTTTATATCAGCCTGGGGAAGATCAAAGATCATACAATTAAAATTGCTTACTGATAATGAAAACAAATATTTGTTTTCAAATTTATTAAACTTTTAAAATAGCTGAAATATTATGAAAGTTTAGTAAAAATGAAAAAACAAAAATAATTTTTTATCAACTGGACATTTTACTTGTATTTTTACAATACCCGTTATCCGGGACTTTCGAATTAATAATTCCCGGCACTCGTTCTACACGATGCCTTTTGTTATCTATTGATTATTTTGTTAGCAATAAGATTTATTTCCTTTTCCATTTAAATTTGAACTTAGTACTCAGACTGTAATACAGTATTTGAAAAGTTGTAAAGATTTGTGTTTTGTTAGCACTTGGGTTTTTTGTTTATTGATTAGACTGAATGTACTGGAAAATAGATTAACATATTAAATATTTTGTATAATTCAAGTCTGTTTAAGGTTTTTTTGTACCAAATTTGTTATAAAAAATGTTGAGACACTGCATTGGCAATAAAGGCCCATAAACTCAGATCTGCTGATTTCAAAATATAAGTAATACTTCTATCATGTAAAGAAATCTAACAAAAATTCCATTACTGACACACCTAAATGAGTGGCATGTTTAATAACTACATTCAAAAAAAAAGTGTATATATATTAGGTTGGGCCGATTCATCGATATTTCGATATCTTTTGGCATGAGGAAAAATAGTTCCACTACGACATATCAAAAAATCATTTTCAAGGAGCACAAATTTCATTTTTTTTACTTTTTCTCAATTTTTTTTAAGGTTATTTTTAATAATCTTTTTTAAATATTACATTTTCAAGGTAATATTCGAATACACATTGCCACATACAATACAATATTACATATGAGCCAGTGAGAATAGAAATACGACTAAGAGAATAGTCGAGAATTGTATCTGTCGGATTGGAACTTTTTCGTCATACCAAAAGCTATCGAAAATCGATGGCACAATATTAATTAATATCGAATATCGACCCACCGTAATATATATAAATTTAACAATCGGCTTTCAGATATCAGGTTCAGTAACGAATTTTTAAAGTAAACAAACGTCTTACTTCTATGTCGTTAAAAAGGGAATATTTCTTTCAAATTGTATACAATTTGCAAAAACTTAAGCCCGGTTTTGGAATAAGTCAAATAAACGATTTCTTTACTTTAAACACTCTACACTTGCTTTCGAACAATTTTTTTTAATAATTTATTAAATCAGTATTTTCCAAATAGTTCGTATTTTTCGAGGTGTTGAACATTTTTTTAAATTGAGACATATTAAGTTACTAAAAATATTTTTATTTCGCAACGCCGGATATATACAAAAAATAAGTAAGTAAGCAGAACAAATACCCTCTGGGACACAAAAATCATATTTTGTGCCAAAAGTATCTGTAAAGATTTTTTTGTGAGCATCTTGACCTTCAATTTTGAATAACCTAATATAAAAATGTCGAATAGAGTTAAATTACCCACCGAAATGACTACACGACTGGAAAATTTCTCATGGGTCAACATCGAGAAAAATGGCAGTCACTAGCTGAGCAGTGAGATGTTGTATGATCCAATAATCGACACAGTAGATCGTTACCGACAAATTGTACTTAATAATGATGAAAAGGTTGTAAAGGACATATGGTTGCTACAGGAATGCCCTACATGGCATACAAATGAGACCAATCTACGCAAACAACTATTTCGTCATACACACCACAACATGTGCCATAAGGTCCATAAATGTTGTCACTTTCGAGTGCGTTCCAAAGTTCATGGACATTAAGACCTCTTAGGTCGTGTTTGTGTTTTTATTGGATTTTATAATTAGGGGAGTGGATATTGGTTTCCCTCGAATTGGTACATTTTACCGAAACCGGTGTCATGGGTCATCTCGGCAGTGATTTTTAAACCGAGTATCTAGAATTGTCTTCTCCATGTCTTAAAAGCTGTAAGCCGCAAAAAAAACTTTTCATTAGGATAAACGTGGTGATCCGGGTGTAACTTTGTAATTTTAGGGATAGGTGGCATTTTAATTTAGGGTCGTACATTCGACAAAGTTAACTTTTTCGGTGTCGCTATTACTTCGATCTGAAAAATAGTTGGATATTTTTACTGTGAGAAATATTTAAAATTGTATTGCATCCGTGGGCAATGTGAGAACGCTTTTTTGGTTTTTTTTTTACTCTTAAAAGTGTCATAATGTCAATGGACTTTATGACGTTCATTCGGTGTCATAGTATCGATATTTTGGACATAATATTTTTTTCTACATAGTGTCATAGGTAGTGCTCGGAAGTGGGTTTTTTTGAGGCCATAGGTAGTGCCCGGAGGTGGGTTTTTTGAGGCCATAGGTAGTGCCCGGAGGTGTGGGCCAAAGGCGAACTAAATTTCGGACAAAGCCTAATGTGACCTTTTTATTATTATAATATTATATATTTTTTTTATTTTTCATTTAAAATGGTCAAAAATCGTATAACAATCCAAAAAAAAATTGTTGATGGAGCTCGCAAGTACTTTGCTGACAACACCTTCAGATTTTTGAACGGACTTGTGTTCCAATATACGAAAATAGTTATAGATATTGGACCTAAACGTGCATTTTTATATAATCGTAACTTAACATATAGTTTAATTTTATTAAGTTAATCCATGTATGTAATTAAAAATCCTACAATAAAAAATTTCAGTATTTTTTTTTTAATCAATCTTTCTTTTTTATTGTATAGCAAATTCAATTTAGTTTTATATGACTAATTGTGTTTGAAGATGAAATCCATGCTCATCCACGAATTTGCGACAGAAAATTATTCATTGCGGGATCGCTTCAGTGGATAGTGGAACTTCTGGATATTATATCTCGGAGCTCTGCCATATCCGGTCTGGCTATATGTGCAGTTGCTCCATCTTGCTAGAAGCAAATGCTGTTCGAATCGAATACGACTTCGGCGCAGTTTTGTTTAAAAAGCTCCTTCAACATTATTAAATAATAATCCCTATTGACAGTCACTGCTATACCGTTTTCTATAAAGAAGTATGGCCCCACAATGCAGCTTGATGAAACTGCGCACCACACAGAACCTCGTTGTCGTGCAGTTCCGCCTAATGGATTATTTGTGAATTAGATTCTCTCCATATGCGGCAATTTTGCTTGGTTACATTGGCGTTTAGATCAAAATGTGCCTCATCAGACATAAACAAGCACTTTATCAATCTGTTGTCTTCTTAGGCCATTTCAATAATTATTTTTGCATTCGAATAGACAAATCTTGAGGGTTTTACTTGCTTGTAATTTAGACATTGAACGGAAGCAATATTAAGTCATCATGAATAATCCTTTGTAACGAACGTCTTCTACGAGACTGCAATTTGCGCCAATAAATTTTGAGTCGAAACGCTTGGATTCCTGAATTTTCGATGCTACAGCCGCGATGGCGTCTTGAACCCAAACATAGGGATCTCGACGGTACGATCTTTGTGTGGTGCTTTCAGATTCGGTAAACATGTTTACCAGCCACAAAATCATCCATCTACTCCGGGAAGTTCCGCCCAACTCCCGCCTTAATTCCCTTTTGGGCGGAAATGCAGGACTGCAAAGCATATTACCACTGCTCTATCCAAATCCTCTTTTCGGTATCCCAAACATTAATTTTAATAAATCTAAATATTAATCTTCCAAATAACTTTTTGCCCCGATTGGTCAAACAGAAAAAAAGTTAAAACGTCTTGTATATAAAGAGCGATTCGTACGCCACCCTGTATTACAATGTATAATCGGAACTTGCAACCGGATTGGCCCGAAGCAGTAATTCTAATTCAACAGCTTACAAAAAGATTTAACGCTTTCGCTTTCTAAACGAAGAAAAGAGTCATTAACGTCCTTTTTTTATTCCTTGTCCTATTTTCCTTGTAGTTTTGCCATTTTCAGACTTTTCCTTCGCCATAGGAAATTTATGAATAGAATATTCTCCAAAACATTTGCTAATTTTATTCCGTATAGAATATTGATTAGTTGAATACATCTAATTATGTGTGGCGTTGGTCCTGTTGAATACATCTAATTATGTGTGGCGATGGTCGACCGCATGGATCTTTCAAGACGAGCCAAATAACTGGTCATGTTACCACAGTGCCTTTATTGAAACTTAGGACGGTCAATTCTGAGTGATATAAAACTATCTGTTAGCCAAAAGTGTTGAAAGAAATAAGGAAAGATAATAAGAGAAGGCGGATTATTTTGCATTACACATCAGCTGAAACGATAGGTTATTTGACCACTCACGATGTCGAATTTATAAGCCACCGTACTACCATGATTAGGCAACCAATGACTTCTTCTAATTCCCTAGCATCAAGAAAAAAATGCGTGGTCAACGTTTTTCATCGCCCGAAGTAGTTGTTGAAGCGTTCAAAAATCTGAGTGGAAAAAGTCCTTCGAAAGTTGGTTTGTGCGCATGCAAAATTGTATTGGATATTTTGGAGAATATTTTGAAAAACAATAAAACCATTTCCAATGAATAATTATTGTGTTTTTATTGCAAGACTCGAAATATAAATAGCAACTTTTTTTATGTTTTAAACAAACGGCCAAATATTTTACAGGAGCCGATTATCTTTCTTTGGCTGAAGCCAATTAAGCGGTCGGGCTTTAGTCATATGCTATTGCAAGTTCTTTGACATATCACGCAGTTGTGAAATCTTTCACACATACATATAATTTGAATGTCTAACCATCATGTCCTTGGACGTTATGACATGTCACATACCAATGACCTCGTTAGTCTTTTTGGGTTGCTTAAGACGCAGATTGGCCATAGATAAGTCATCATAACCAGTGGCATAAATCAAAATTTGGCCTGCCCTATGCGCCAGTCATGGATACTTTTTGATGCTTGCGAAACTGCGGCGAAAACGTTCTCATACTCCACATAAACTGTCATGTTTCATTCAATTGAAACGTTCATTGACATCTCACACGCATATATTTATATTTGAATGTTTGACTACCCGTCCATAATAGAAGCCCCCCCCCCCCCATATTTGTATAATGAGTATTGCGGTCAACAAAACAAAAGTAATAAAAACTTTTCTTAAGTACCTTAACTAAAGATGAAAATTGGAACGAAAACATTAATCGAGAAAAGAAATTATGCTAAAATAAAAGCACATATTTTTGCTAAATTGTCTTTAGCTCGAAAAGAGATTTCCTCTTTTATGCAGTCGATTGAAGCATATCCGTCCACTTATGCTAAGACTATGGCCAAATTACAAACGACTTTGACTCCACAACAATCCCTATAACCGCTAACGTCAACCTATGTTTATGTTTGTAGCTAGAGTTGTTGTCGGTTCACACCGATTAAAATACATTTAGTTGGTTGCCTCCTTACTGGCGTCTTATGAAGTCATCAAATTTGAATAATTTTATTTGTGACACTTTTGGACACATGCATACCAACAGTTGTGATCAAAAGAATAGCACCATTAAGTAATTCTTAATTTTCCAGAAGAAATAAAAGATTTTTTTGTTGCTTCTTGTAGTCAGATTTTTCTTTAGGCCGCCGTGGTGTGATGTTTAGTGTGCGCGATTATCATATAATTAGCACCTGGTTTAAATTAAGATAAGAACATCTAAAAAATTGTTCAGCGGCTGGTTAAAACCTAAGCCGTGTAAAGCTTCTCTGTAAAATGCATTGCCCGATGGAAGCCAGAAGTAAACATTAGGTCCTGGTAATTAAGTATTTTGCACAGCTTATATTTTAGAGAAGTTTCCCATTTGTTCTTTAATTGAATGTTGAGGGCAGGTTGTCTAAGACTGTCCCTTGTGTCATGATAAAACTTTCGACTTTTATTAAAATTATGCATCAAAGCATTTGCCGATTTGGCCTATATTCAATCCTAAATAGGCCTTGAAATTGACAGTTTTATACCTTGTTTCAGCTGCCTTTTGTGTAAAACAGTCGGTACCTTGTTTCAGCTGCCTTTTGTGTAAAACAGTCGGTACCATGGGATTGAGGTACCGTCTTTTTACACAATGACCCCAAAAGTTTTATTTTTTCAGATGTTGTTTGAGAACCTTTTTTCCTTTGAATGGATTTGGTCCATTATAAATCCAAACAACTTGCAACAACAATACATTTCTCTGCAAAGCTTAGACTTTCAGGGATGATTTTTCATTTAATTTTTGTGACCGCAATTGTGCTTTCAACAGACACACTTACGAATGGACGGTCAGGCATCGCTAGAGCGTCTTAGAATTGGACGCTGATCAAAAACATATTTACTTTAAAGAGTATCGGTTGATCATTTTGAGAGGTACCAACGAAATGCCAAATTTGGTACACCCCCATCCTATGGTGAAGGATATAAAAATGCCTACGAGGAAAACTATCATTTTTTTATTTTAATACAGAAAAGGCAATACTAAAAGGGGCCTGCCTACGTGATATTTTTGTATATATTGTTGTGTCACACAAAATAGAGTCTTCAACTTAACAGACACACTGACGGACGGACGGACGGTCGAACATTGCCAGAGCGTCTTAGAATTGGACACTGATCAAAAACGTATATACTTTTTAGGGTATAAGATGAATATTTTGAGATGTACCAAACGAAATGCCAAATTTGGTACACCCCCATCCTATGGTGGAGGATATTAAAAGGCCTACGAGGAAACTATTATTTTATTTTATTTAAATACAAAAGGCAATACTAAAAGCCTATGTGACATTTCTGTTTAAATTGTTGTGTCGCACAAAATCGCACCTTATAATCAACTTTTTTTTTTAGTAAAAACGTGTCAAATCTATATACGAATCGACTGCAATTACTAATTTTCGGAAATTCCGCGGAATGAATAAATGCAACAAAGTTTGGCTCTCCTGTAAAGTATTGAAAAAACACATAGGCCTTCTGCTAGGAACACCGACGATATTGAAATTTTTATAAACAAAAAATAAGTTTGAAGTTATTTTGCAATAACATATTAACAAAATTTCTAATTGTGTGTATCATAAAATAAATCTTATAAATGTATTGATTTTTTTTAATTGAATGATGTGAAATCTTCTATAGTTCCAAGATGTCTTATTTTCTGGTCAAACAAGAGATTTTTGCAATTGTTTTTTACCTGAACATTTTCCTTACCTCTTTATGAAAACATGAAACAGATGGGTCAAGCCGGTGATGCTGACGTTACATCCGAACGCTTGTATGATTTCCTAATATTAATCCCGTTGACGTTCTGAGTGCGATATTTTCCAGATACTCACTCCACTTCTTTGAAATGGAATTCAGTTTTTCAAATAACTGTTTTTGAGAAAAACGATATTCGTGTTTAAAATGCCAGACAGAAGTAGTTTTGAATGCAACGTGTCTTTGCCTCTTTTTTAAGGAAATTTTGCGTAGTAACCAAAAAAATTTAAATAAAGGGTGGACGATTTAAAGTATTAAATTTGAACCGGCTATAAAAAAGAACTGATAATGTTTTTTGGTGCTAAAGGAATTGATGGAAGAAAAAACACACGTTCAGTTGTTAAATTTAAAAAACCCTGTTTTTCGTTGCGGACTTAACATAAAGTTGTGTCCATTTAACATAACACTCTTATACGAGGGTTGTTATTTATATTTCGGGTCTGGCAATAAACACATAAAATAAAACACAATCACTTATATTTATCATTGGAAATGGTTTTATTGTTTTTCAAAATATTCTCCTTTAAGATCAGTACACTTTTGCATGCGCACAAACCAATTTTCGAAGCACTACTTCCACTCCGATTGATGAAAATCGGCGATGAAAAACGTTTACCCGCATTTTTTTCTTGATGCTAGGCAATAAGAAGAAGTCATTGGGTGCTTAATCAGGGCTGTACGGTGGATGGCCCATCAATTCGACATCTTGAGTGTGCAAATAGCTCATCGTTTCAGCAGATGTGTGAGAGCTCGCATTTTCGTGTTGCAAAATGATCCGTCTTCTCTTTTTATATTTCTTCATTTCTTCGAACAATGTTGGCAAACAGATGGTTATATACCACCCAGAACTGACTGTCCGTTTATACCAAAAAACGCAATAATTTGCTACGATGTACTTCTTCCGCGAACAACTTTTGTTGGATTTGGCTCGTCTTGGGTTCATATGCATAGATCCATGATTCGCCACCTGTGAGCATTTGAGCTACCGCAGTTATACTTTTTCAACATCCAATCCATACGAGCCCTTGTTTGAGCATTCGTCATATTATGTGGGATCCATCGAGAACAAATTTTTTCACGGCCAAATGAACATGCAATATCTTATTGATGTTTGTCATACTAATGCTCAAGGATGCCTCCATCTCACGGTATGTCACATGTCGGTCTTGCTTAATCATTTCACACACAGCAGCAATGTTCTCTGGCACAACGGCCGTTTTTGGAAGACCTTCACGACATTCGACTTTGAGCGAGCCTCGGCCACGATTGAATTCATTAAACCAGTTTTTCATACTGCTATAGGATGGTACTTTATCGCCATACAAAGATTTAAGTTCATCGATGCACTCTTGTCGTGATAGTCCACGTCGAAAGTTGCGAAAAATTATCGCACGAAAATGTTCACGAGTTAATTCCATTGTAAACAACACAAAAAATGGCCGTACGTCAAAACGTTCTGAGTACGTTTATGCTAAAAATGTCAAACTTTCCATTGGAAATGTCAGATGGCGCCAGGCGACACTTAGTGTTGCCTAGGCCTAGGCCAGAAATATATATAGCAACCCTCCCTCGTACATGTCTTTTTACGTTTTTATGAACTTCTAAAAACGCGTTATATATTTTGAAGTTAAGACATATAGCCCATTATGCTATTTAAAAATATATGTATGTAGTTTTCACAACTTTGAAAATCTGTACCCGGATATACTCATATACGAGTATGAAAAAAGCTTCGGTATAACAACGTTCAGTTAAAAATCTTTAAAACTGTGTACAATTTTCTTTCGAAATGTGTATACAATGAAGATAATGGTGCTGTTTCTTCGACCAATGTTGTTTAATTTTTTTTCATTGCGTATGGATATATATATTTCCCAAAATATTTTATATTTGTGTCTGAATTCTAAAAATCATTCTCAACCCACTAGCCCCATGAAATTAAAGTCTTAATGTATTTCTTGAAAATTAATACTATTATTTTTCCTTTCATAAACGTTGTCAAAATACTGCATAATCCTATATGACGTCGTCCAAAAGATTTCCACCGGTAGCACAAGCACTTTTTTGTGGCGAAAATTCGGAAAAAAATAAATTCATTTCGATTACATTATTTGATAACAAAATCGTAAACAATGTCATGTCATGGTCCAAATAATGTGCACAATTTCACAAATATTGTTTATGAGTAGGACTTTTTTTAATACAATACAATGTTCATCTTAAGGATGTGTTAGTTAATACAGAGAATTCTTTATAAATGTTTAAAATATACGAAAACAAAAAAGATATTAAATATGGAACGCACATACATATTTTGTGCCACGCCAGCGCCGCCATTGCTTCACTAAGTTGTAGTAAGTAAGGTACATACTTGAAGTGGACTCGTTTCGAATATGTCGTCATTTCAATGCGTTGTTCTTCTGGAAATCTAGCAGAGATTTATAGATGTGCGCTTTTATATTTTGTTTTGTTATATTTTCAATTGTTCTCCTCAAGCGAGAATATTTAAATGCGCCTTTCCTTTCAATATAAAACAAAGCGTTGATGTTTTTCGTCTGGTTATTTAGAAGAAAAAATAAAACAGAACAAAAACATTGTGGAAAATCGTGCCCCCTTTTAATGGGGGTAATGTATAAAGTAGTAATAATGTAGTATCGAGATGTGAGCACGAGGCGCGTAGGTCAAAAGCCGCGTTGGAATATTTTTCTTTTTTTGTCGACGACGGGGTTTTCTACCGCGTAAGTGATGACGACAAGTGGGCGGCCGTGGGCTAAAGTTAGCGTGTTCGACTATCAAACAAAAAACTCAAGTTTTAATCCAAGTAAGAATATCTAAAGTTTATCACCGGAGGGGTTGTCAACCTCGTAAATGCTGGCGACTTTAAAAATAAATGATACATCCCTTGCCCATGTAAAAGCTTCTCTATAAAATGCATTAGACCTTCGGAGTCGGAGTCAAACAGTAGATCACCGTCAGTAGGTATAAAAATAACAAAATGTAAAGCTCACTGGTAAGAAAAAAGGTCCTTGCGTGTTTCTCAATGCGATGTTTATGGAAGATATTATAAGTAGTATCGGCATTTTTAAAACCGTATCGGCATTTTTAAATGCGCGTTCAGATTGTTGAAGACTTTTACAAAAATGGGCGTTTAAATCAAAATGCTTTTTGTGCACATTACGAGGCCTGCTATATATATTTCTGACCTAATAATGAAAATGCTAATATTTATCATCAAAAATGGTTTTATTCTTTTATATATGCATTTATACACTTTTGCATGCGCTCAAACCAATTGTCGAAGCACTTTTTCCACTCCGATTGAGACACCTCCTAAACATGGTTATTGAACGCTTCAACAGCATCTTCTGGCGACGAAAATCGTTAACCACGCATTTTTTCTTGATGCGCGGGAATAAAAAGAAATGGGTGCCAAGTCTGGGCTGTACAGCTGTACAATTCGACGTTTTGGCCTTTTAAAAACTCGCTGGTTTGAGCCGATGTGTGAGAGCTCGCATTGTCATAGTACACAATGATTCGTCTTCTCTTGTTCGCTCTTCGAATTTCTTCGAAGACATCAGGCAAACATATTGTTGTGTACCACTCAGAATTGACCGTCCTACGTTGCTCAAGCGGAACAGTCGCCACATGACCAGTTTTGCCGAAGAAACAGACACCATTTGCTTCGAAGTGCTTCTTCCACGAACAACTTTCGTTGGATTTGGCTCGTCTTCGAAGACCTACACGGTGATTGCTGTTTTGTTTCGGGCTCATACGCATAGATTCATGATTCGTCACCTGAGACGATCTTATAAACGTCCTTTGAAGCACCGCGATCGTATTTTTTCAAAATTTCTTTTCACCAATCGACACGAGCCTTTTTTTCACGCTTGTCAAATTGTGCGGGATCCAACGAAAACAAACCTTTTTTACGGCCTGGTGTTCATGCAATATTGAATGTATGCTGGTGGAAGAAATGCCCAAGAATGCCTCTTTCTCACGGTATTTCACTTAACGATCTTGCATTATCAGTTCATGCACGGCATCAATGTTCTCTGGCACAACGGCCGTTTTTGGACGACCTACGTCTTTGAGCGAGCGTCGGCCACGATTGAATTCGGGCTCATACGCATAGATTAATGATTCTTCACCTGTGACGATCTTATAAATGCCTTTTGAAGCACCGCGATCTATTTTTTCAAAATTTCTTTGCACCAATCGACACGAGCCTTTTTTTAACGCTTGTCAAATTGTGCGGGATTCAACGAAAACAAACCTTTTTTATGCTGGTGGAAGAAATGTTTACGAGTTAATTCCATTTTTTTTGCCAAATTGATTTTTTCAAGTCACTGTAAACAACACAAATGATGGTCGTACGTCAAAACGTTCTGAGTACGTTTATGCTCAAAAAAGTCAAAATTTGCAATGGAAATGTCGGATGGCGCCAGGCAACACTTCGTGTTGCCTCGGCCAGAGATATATATAGCAACCCTCATATGATTTTGTTGGTCAGCGTTATCGACTAAATGTGTCCATAGTGGTTTTGTTAACAAAAATAATTTCCGCACATGGGCAAATGAGAATCCACGAGTGATTTCTGAAAATCCGATGCATCCACAAAGAGTAAAATGTTTTTGAAGAAAATAAGTTATGTTGGTCCAAAGTCAAATTTTTCTTCAAAAACGATGTTTTTTAAAATAGTTACTACAACCAAATTATATTTGGTACAAACAAAACTTTGACGCTATATTAGAGATAAGAAACCACACTTGATATTTATAAAAATGCAATAGCTTTTAAAATGTATGAGATACAGCTCGATAAAGTTGAAAAATTAAGTCTCAAATCAACAAAAAAGGGAAAATCGGCAATAAGGAATTTTTTTCCATATTTTATGAATAATTATTTGCAAAAAAGTAAAACAAAACTACAAACGAAAAAAAAATACTTTTCTTTAAAATCGAAAAATACGAAAAGTAGTAAACTTTAGGCTAATATCTTATGTATACCCAAGCCCGATTTTAAATGTAAATAGCTTAACAATTGCCCCTTTCACAAAACTTAAAAATATTTACTAGATCAAAAGTTATAGAATTTTGGCTGTACTTTGCGGCCGTACTTCTTCGAAAATGAGGTAGGCCAAGCAGTTACCGTGAATGGTGACACTTGCCACACAGCCAATGAAACAATGGCTCTTTTGCGCGAAAAAAAATCATGGGATGTGTTATCTCACGTCGTGGCGATGTAAATTGGCTGCCACAATCATGTGATTTGACACCGTTGGACTTCTTTCTTTGGGGATATTTAAAAGAAAAAGTAAACGTCAAAAAGCCAAGAATAATTCAAGAGCTATGAATGCCACCTATATTTTGTTGCACACTTAATTATCGTGATCCTTTTATCATAAAAAGAAATATTAAGATAATTCACTGAAAACTTTTTGTTTTATTTATAATTGATATTGTGCGTTTTAGTTGGACCAGCCTATACCTCCTCGAATATACTTAGTAGGGACATAAATACTGTTACAACATTGAACACACACCCCGTTAATGTCATATGGGTTTTGAAAGCTAACCTCAATGGCGTTAGTCTGTAACGGGATTTTAAAATTGTTTCAACTTTCATCATGGAGTGATCATGAGAACCGTATCGCTGTAATAGCGCTCTTCAAGTGTGAAATGAAAATAACGATATTTTCAAAACGCTCCGGCCAATAGGGATTAGCCGCATGTTCGTCTACCGATACATAAAACTGTTTGAGGAAACTAGGGATGTAAAAGATCGCCACCGGTCGGGCCGCCCACGCTCTGTTCGAACACCGCATGTCATCAAAGCCGTTAAATCAAGAATTCACAGAAATCCGCTCCGAAAACAGAAAATCATGGCCGTGAGATGAATATCACGCAAAAGTCTATGAGTCGAATCATTAAAAAAGACTTTGGACTCGGGCCTTTCAAACGACGTACCGGACATTTATGTACTGCAGCTTTAAAAAAAAATAGGATTGAAAAATGCAAACGTCTTTTGGTGACGTTGATAACTTGCACAGAAAAATTTTGTTCACCGATGAAAAAATTTTTACCGTTCAGGAAAAATTTAACAAGCAAAATGATAGAGTGTATGCGCGGTCATCTAAGGAAGCATCTGAACTGATCCGAAGGGTGGAAAAGGGTCATCACCCAGCTTCAGTCATGGTTTAGTGGGGGTGTTTCTTACGATAGGGTTACTGACCTGCATTTCTGCAAACAAGAAGTCAAAACATCGGCCAAAGTTTACCAAGAAACCGTTTTGGAAGCTGTTGTGATGCCTCTTAACAATTCCCTGTTCCAAAACCAGCCATAAACTTTCCAGCAGGATTCTGCGCCGGCCCATAAGGCTAAAACGTCCCAGGCCTGGCTTCGAAACAATTTGCCAGCGTTCATTTCCTCTGAAGAATGGCCCTTAGGCAGTCCAGATTTGAACCCATTGGACTACAAATTGTGGAGGGTTTTAGAGGACAAGGTTTGTCACAAAAGATACCCCAACATTGGATCTCTTATGACTGTTTTGGTTCGAGCTGTGGCCAATTTTCCAATGGACGAGGTTCGTGCAGCTATTGACGATTGACCAGTGCGACTTAGGGCGTCTGTAAAGGCAAAAGGCGGACATTTCGAATAAGTAGATTCTTTTTGGATACAATATACATCAATAAATATATTAAAAGATATTTGGTCCAAAAACATTCAGTACTTTTTATTTTACAGCATAAGACGTGTGTAACAGTATTTATTTCACTACTAAGTACACAGGGTGTTTCATTTAAAAATTTTATTTCAAAATATACCACTTAAATTTTAGATGAATGTCGAAATCCTCGCTACGGATGAAAGATCAATCTCTGACATTTACTTTTAATAGATAATTTTCTTTTAGTTTTCTCGTTCCAACACTGTCACCGGTATCTTGCGAACTACGCGAATGTCTGCTTCTTGTCTTGACTTGTTATTTTCCCATCATCGAATACTGTTGACTTAGCAATACCACTAACAAAGAAGTTGTGAATCTAGGAAAACAGGAATCGGTCCACTCATACTGCCTTAATTTTTGCTTGTACGGCTGAACTGCATCTTTACCGCCTTCTCAACGCACTGATCGAAATGTTTTCATCATGAAACCAAATAAGAGATCTAATTCCTGTTGTCGAATCTAGATCAAACAATTCTTTTAGAGTAACGCCTAACTTAATGCGACAACACCACCTCATCTAACGAAAGCTCAAACGAGACTGAGTGCATTCGTTTTTTCGTTCAATCTGTGAGCACCCTTTTGCCGATCTCTGATATTGAATCTATGTGGCCTGTTACAGGCTCGAAAAGCAAAATTAGATGGTCCACGAAAAAAATTGATCCAGGACATGGTATATCCTGTGTTTGCAGCGTGTTGCCGGTACCAAATGTCGCCGACATCACGGGCTTATATTTCAGGCAAGAAAAATGTTGATGTCTTGTGGCGGTAGCGCTTGCCATTAATAATTATGGTTGCGTGGCTGGCCTCATATTTAAAGAAACGCGGGCAATTGATTCCACCGGCGTCCACCACGCAGTATATTTTGTGGTTGTTGTGGTAGTTCAGCCCAAGCGCAGCAATTTTATTTAATGTCTTATCCATTGAGCCAGAAATGTGTCTGACACTGAACAAAATTCGTCACGAAAAACGAAAGCTGATTTTTATTAAGCAAGTTGCAATGGAAATGTAAAAACTATAATTATTTAACAAGATTTTTTGCCTAGCAAGATCGTTCAATAATTTAAAATAGTTGCTATAATAAATTTTGTCCATCACAGTTAGTATACACAGGGTTTCCGTCGGGAAGGTATACTACTTTGTTTGTTTATAATTAATGTCGGCAATTATGTATGGTATACAATATCAGATAAATGTCCACCTCTGTTAGCCTCACGAATGCGAGCCCTTTTGAGCACATCTTTCATTACATTCAGCATGGCGTCGAATTAAGGTTGATAGATTGTTTTGAACACTTTCTTGAGCAGCGGTGATGTTTTCAGCCGATCTTGCAGTACGTTGTGGTCCATGCTTCGGCATATCGGAAAATCATTCACTACACGATAAATAGTGCGTTTTGTTGGCACGTTGTTTTTCCCACAAATTTCATGTAACTTTCTCATCGTCACAGATTTTGATAAAATGTTTAACGTGTTATGGAATATTTTTTCATAATTAATTTGCCACGTCTCTACTTCACGACTGACAAATATGAATGTCAAGACTAATGTTTACCAAAATGGCGGCAAAACAAAGTAGTATATCTTCTCCGATTCCACGACAGACGGTTCTACGCACCGGATCCACCCGAAGCAGCAATTCTTCGGCCGAGGGCTGTCACCCCGGTACGGTTTGACGGTTTGCAACAATAACAACAGCATACCTTCCCGGCGGACACCCTGTATTTGGTGGTTACCGACGGTTTATGCATCTAATAGTATAACCATAAATTTAAATATGTATGACCTTACTACCCTGTAGGGTGATGATATTAGACCTAGAATCAGCAGCAGCCAAAATGTTTCCAACGCTTGTGCTTCATAATTTTCTATTTGGGGAATCGTATAATATACCATGGTTTATTAGGAGAATGTGGGAACAACGATTTGTTTTCATTAGACAGCCCATTGAGCATGCACATACAATCTTTACATATTTATTTATATATTAGATAATTAAATTTTATATATTTGTGTTTTTTTTTGTGTTCATTTGCAGCTTTATTCTGGAAGAGAACATCAACAACAATACGGGCATTTCATTTTTTGCTGTATTTGATGGACACGGCGGTGAATTCGCTGCCGATTTTGCCAAAGATATATTGGTAAAGAACATCTACAATAAGGTCATTGAAACAACAAAGTTGTTGAGTGCCCAAAGATTGGAACAGAAACATTTGTCGGCAGCAAATGCCGCTGATGTGGACAAAGACTACGTGGAGTATGATGCTAGTCCCTATCTGAAGAGAAAGGCCAGTCGTAAAGATGGCAGTGATAATAAGGAAAACGAACCTTTGGTCAGACGTCGCGATAGTTTACGAAAAGCAACGAGGTAAGCAAAATTTACTACATACTGCAGAAAATAGTCGGTTAAGGATTCTGTGGGCCGCCGTGGTGTGATGGTTAATATTGTTCAAATCTATTACATAAGTAAAACTATGCAAGTTACTCACTTTCGTCAAGGGGTGCTGAAGCTATTGCTTCTTAAATTTCAAAATTACAAAAAATAGTTTTCTCTTAAGATCATGGGAGTCCTCATTCCCATTTATTTATCGAATTGAGTGGGGTCAAAGCATTGCCGTTCTCAACATACAGTGATTTTAATACAAACTTTTGCCAGTAACCATTTTAAGGCATCCCTACATTACCGCAGGAGTAGATAACAAGAGTCAGGCTAGGTAAAAATATGAAAAATACGAAATTCTAAATATTTTTGAAAAAGTGCATAAAATTCTATTTTTAATTATTATTCAATTTTGAGTATTTCGATATTTCATATCGCTATCCTTCGGATACAACCTTCGGGCATCAATAACCAAACATCACATTAAATCACATGTTATATTATTTCTCAAGATGATATCCGAAGGATATTGAATTATCGAATTAAATAAAAAAAAAACTGACCTGAGGGTTGAATAATAATAAAGAAAATCCAAAGAGTATAATAAATTTGTCATTCCGTTTGCAACACCATGAAATATTAATCTGTGGCCCTATAAAGTATATATATTCTTGATCTTCGTAAAATTCTAAGACGATCTAGCCATGCCCTCCAGTGTGTCTGTTGAAATCACAAAAGCGGTCAAACGAATCAACCTAGGATCCTGAAATTTTGCATGATTATGGCTTATGGCCATAGGCTGCTTAAGATTATAAATGGACGTAATTTGCCCAGACGGAAAAAAGTACCCTTCTTTGATTATTTGCCTACCAAATAATAATTTTTTTGTGGGCGGACAATGGTTAAGATGGGCGATGTTAGTTGGGACGCACTAAATATGTACCTCAAAAAAGGGCATAGTTTCTGGACTTTTTGGCTCATGTGGCCAAAATACGTACTGTATGGTCAAAACGGTCGTGTTATTGTCAGTATGCACATATATGTACCCAAATTAAAACAAAATTTGCTACGATTCCAAGTATAGAGTAATTTTATATTCTGGCTGCGATAGGAGACAGATGTATGGGCCGAAGGGGCCTAAATATCGTATCATTTTTTTGCGCTTCAGTTGCGAATGGACAGCGGAGGGCCCAATTTCAGGTCTAATATCACGAAAACTAGGTAACGAATCGAATGTTTGCTTCGTGTTTCTCTAAATAATTCACCATACTCATACGGTCTAGATGCGATCCATAAAAATTGGCTTATTTTCATACAAACCCATACAAAACGCACGGGATCGGTTCTATTAAGAACACTTAAAAGTTTTTCCATAACGAAGAAGAATCATACATATTTATTTATAAAAAGGAACATTACAAATATTTTCTATAAATGTTAGGAAAACAGGAGTAACTAAATGTGTAGAAAGAAGTTCTAATTGCTCTTGAACTTTGGGCTTAAAAAATTTACCTTATCGTTGTTGCTTTCATTTCATTTCTTTATTGACATGTAATTCGAAGCCCACTGGGGCCTATTAAAGCTAAATTACAATATGCATCAAAATGTTTAATAGAACATCATAAACTACTAGAGAAAATTCAGTATAAAATCAAATAAATATTATAAATTAAAAAAATCCTAATATTTCCTAATAAAAGAGAAAAAAACCTAATGAAAGCATATAAGTGATAATCAAGAAACCGAAGAAAAAAAAACATATAAATAAAAGCATTACTCTGTACTTGAACGAAAATGTTCCATTAAATGTTTACGAAATGTCATGAAAGACAAATTAAACGTTTTTAAACTGCTTGGCAAAATGTTAAATAGTCGGGCTACTCTTACGAGGAATGATCGATCCATAAGCGGTGTTACCTTTGGAATAATTAACTGTCTGTTGCGAATTGAGTGACTGAAAACAAATGAATTAGCTAGGAACAAAGGAGATTGAAGTTTGTATATCTTGTAAAAAAAAATATAGCAACCGAAGGTGCACAAATTCCACAAAGGAACAGCCTAAAAAGTCATTCACAAACGGCGATATGTGAGCATACGGTTTAACAGAATATACATAGCGCATAACTCTATGAAGCACTGTCTTTATAATATTCATATTACTTTGAGTAGTTCCTGTATATACCTCTAGGCAGTACAAAATATTTGGCATAATTAAGCCATGAACCAGTTTTGTTTTTACCCAACGAGGTAAAACTAAATTGGTGTTGTATAGTTGGCGAAGTGTGAAACTAATACGTGAAGCAATACTGCGAATATGCTGCTCAAAGAAACATTTGTTATCCAGTAGTATTTCCTAACACGTAATACTCTGAACGAATTCTATAGACGTACCATTGTATTGCAAATCTAGGTTGATAGAAGATGATGATGAAAACAGTATTGCCTTTGTTTTAGAAGGATTAAACTAAGCTTGTTAGAGGACATCCATACGCTCAATAATTTTAAAACATAATTAGTTTTTGCTTGTAAAACATCCAAATACTTGATTTCTCCGCAAAATAATAGCTGAACATCATCAGCAAAAGAGTATGGTGTACACCAATCGCCTGTCATTAATAAACAGCACAAACAAAATTGGACCAAGAACAGAGCCCTGAGGGACCCCACTCCTAACTGACAAAACAGACGATGCGACTCCATTGACACGAACAAACTGCTTTCTACCACATAAATAAGAAAGCATTAAACTACAGGCACTTTTCCCAAGTCCATAATCTTTATGCAATTTATTTATCAAAATTCCATAATCTACCCTATCAAAGGCTTTTTCTAAATCCAAAGACAAAACCATACACATTTTTTGATCATGAGTATTCTTCCTTATTGAGTCAGTAAGGCCAATTAAAAGAGCAGAGGTACTCCTGTCGTTCCGGAAACCACATTGGCAATCATTAAGCAGCGATTTACTCTCAATATGGTCTAACAACTGCCGCTTAAGAATATTTTCCACAACTTTTGACAGGATGGGAAGCAAAGAAATGGGTCTTAAGTTGTCAGTAGAATTCGAGCTTGACTTCTTTTGAATTGGTGTCACTATGGCTACTTTCCAATCATTAGGAAAGCAGATGTATGTTTTAGCTTCTGAAGTTGTTTGTAGCATTCAAGAGAGTTATTTATTGATTGTGCAACTTGGGCACTACGTTCTTCTTGCGAATCATTATCAATAAGAACACTAATGCCCTGTTCAAAAAAATCAAGAGCTTCTTTAATCTTTTTTTTTTAGTTAATTTTTTAATAGACTCTGGCTCCTCCTAACTGTCTGATGGTTCGAAAGAATCAAGTTGCATTGCCCCTTCAGTGGTAAGAGGACTTCCTTGAGATCGCAGCAAATCAATTTAATCATTTCCTTCTAAATTGTCAAGGCCGAAATTATTGGCCATTCCCAAAATACTTTGGCAAATGACACGCACGGAGTCAGCGTCGGAAATTACTGACTCAGATGCTAGAACACATTCCGGCCATATATTTCGCCAAACTTTGTTTAAAGTTTCCGGTTTGATCTCGTTTCAAGCTTCGCTGATATTCGCTACAGATTTTTTATATCACAACCTTTCCAAAAAGTTTTTACTGTAGTTTTCTCTTTAACATCAGTTTCGGCAAATAAAGTGCCTTAAATGTGGCGATTGCGTTCTGATCCATAAGTTGGATAAGAGCCGTTGTGTTTTTTGGAAGGAACTCCAGTTCTACTCCTTCCACTAACTCTAGACAAGTTTATAGGATGTCCAGGAACATTATCCAATAGAAGCAATATATTGTTGCTGAAATTTTTCAAAATTTTTGTTTAAATATGTCAACTTTAGGAAAAAATAATTTTTAAACGAATCCTCAAACATAGATTTTGTCATCAAAGCCTTTTTATTGGATTTCCAAATCACCGGCAGTTTTGACTTATCGGCTGCTTTAAAAGCTCTACGATTTTCTGATAAGTAGACAACCCGCAATATGTATGTGTACTCGTACCAAAGAAAGAGCACATATAAATATGTGAAGAGCAAAGACACCGTATAACGAAAAAAATTTGACCGTATAACGAAACCAATCCATAATTTGATAAGGCTGTAAAAGCGAAAAAACGTATAACGAAAGACCGTATAGCGAGGTATGAGTGTCTTGAAAAAATATCAACTTTTTCACGACTTTTTTTGATTTGCCTATATTTGATTTTTTCTATATTTGCCATATTTTCAAAATATGTTCTTTGATTATTTCTTTACATAATTCACTAGGTTTTATCTGCCTTTAGGCCTCACTTTGGCTTTTAATGGTACATAAAAAAAGACATCGTGGAAACTCATTTTTACGTTATTGTTTTTAAGGTACAGTTAAACCTGGATAAGTGGGACATTTTTTCGGTCCCTGCACACTTTAAATAACCCATTTTTAACACCTCTATTTTATAGTATTTAACTCTATTAGTAGAATTTTTTCGTCGTTTATACCTCTATAAGTCGCATTTTATTTCTCATGTTGCCTTTCCAAAAGTACGATTTTCTTTTCTTTTGGCAAACGAGATTTCAAAAGAAGAATTTTTCTAATACATATTAAAAATATGTTGAGAGTAATGCTGTTATTTTGCAATCTTGCGCACAGTGCATTAAAAACTTTCCACCTGCCTCTCAGATTATCCATTCTGTTAGAGAATAACGATTACAAAGGTGGAACGATATCAACCTTAAAAAGAACTAACAAAATCTGAAATTGTTAAATTAAGAAATATTTTTTAAGTTTCTTTAAAATAGATTTAAAATAAGCAATAATAAATAAGTGCGTACATGGCGTAGTAGGGCTGCTATATCTATTTCTGGCCTAATAATGAAAATATTGCGAATATTTATCATCAAAAATGGTTTTATTGTTTTTCACAGTATTCTCCAGCATGATTTATACACTTTTGCATGCGCTCAAACCGCTTGTCGAACATGGTTTTTGAACGCTCCAACAGCACCTTCTGGCGACGTAGATCGTTGACCACGCATTTTTTTCTTGATGTGCGCGAATAAAAAGAAGTCATTGGGTGCCAAGTCAGGTCTGTACGGCGGATGACCCACCAATTCGACGTTTTGCTCGGTCAAAAAGGTGCTGGTTTGAGCCGATGTGTTAGAGCTCGCATGATGCACAATGATTCGTCTTCTCTTGTTCGTTTTTCGAATTTCTCCGAAGAATTCAGCAAACAAATTGTGGTGTACCACTCAGAATTGACCGTCGTACGTTGTTCAAAAAGAACAGTAGCCACATGACCAGTTTTGTCGAAGAGACAGGCGACCATTTGCTTCGAAGTACTTCTTCCACAAACAACTTTCGTTGGATTTGGCTCTTCTTCAAAGACCCACACGGTTGATTGCTGTTTTGATTCGGGCTCATACGCATAGATCCATGATTTTTTCAAAATTTCTTTGCACCAATCGACACGAGCCTTTTTATAATTGATTGCCAAATTGATTTTTTCAAGTCACTGTAAACAACACAAATGATGGTCGTACGTCAAAACGTTCTTAGAACGTTTATGCTAAAAATGCCAAACTTTCCAATGGAAATGTCAGATGGCGCCAAGCAACACTTAGTGTTGCCTAGGCCAGAAATATATATAGCAACCCGTAGTATCCTTTACAAACATTCATTTCATAGGCTGAACAATTATCTATCGAATGCGGTTTACATTATACGATAATCTTATTAAGTTCAAAAGATGTGATTTTTGCAACGAAAAAACTCAAACGGCTCCACTGTGCAACTTTTTACTCAGTACTGCGTTTTTCAGCGAAGAGTGCACGTATTTTTTTCGGAGTTTGTGAAACATTTTTACAGGAAACATCGAACTTCTTTACATAATACGAAAATACGTCGTACTAATTATATAGGCAACTCGCAATATCTGATTCGTTACAGTGTAAATGATGACTGCACAGCGCGTGGTGCTGATAAATCCAACAAAGACGCATCCGATGTTTTCACGCAACAATTAAACTCTCTGCTGCGTGGTGTTGGGGGTGGTTCCAGCGCTAAGGATAATTTTTTCAATAACAATAATAAAGACTCGAATGGCGAAGACAAGACACCCCAACAATTTGATGCCCAATGCTACATAGAGAATGGCAAGATAAATTTTGGCAAATTAATAACAGACGAAGTGCTGGCAGCCGATCACAAATTGGTAGAGGCTGCTAAGAAATCGGTAAGCAAGCGTTTGTCAAATATTTAAATATGTTTATATACTTATATATTTCTGTTGCTCACATTTAATTTTAGACTAACATAGCGGGCACGACAGCTTTAATAGCAATTGTTCATGGCACCCGGTTAATAGTGGCAAATGTCGGTGATTCACGAGGCGTCATGTGTAATGCCAGAGGCATTGCCATACCGCTGTCATTCGATCATAAGCCGCAACAGGTAAATATTAAACATGGAAAATGTAAAACTACTTTGCTTTATGTTTACAATCCTCAGGTCAGAGAACGAAAACGCATCCATGATGCCGGTGGTTTTATAGCATTCAGAGGAGTTTGGCGTGTGGCCGGCATATTGGCCACCTCACGAGCTTTGGGTGATTATCCCTTAAAAGACAAAAATCTAGTCATAGCAAATCCAGATATATTAACTTTCGATTTAAATGATCACAAGTAAGTCTTTCAACATCTACAACGGGATACATAACTTAAATTCTTGCCATTTCTTTTTGCAGACCTTCATTTCTTATTTTGGCTTCGGATGGTTTATGGGATACATTTACGAATGAGGAGGCCTGCTCCTACATCAAAGAGCACCTCCATGAAGCGGATTTCGGTGCCAAAGCATTGGCTCTCCAGTCATACTATCGCGGTTCAGTCGACAACATTACTGTGCTTGTAATTGCCTTCAAGAATGGCATATATCGCATTGGTTCCGCGACACAAAACACCACATCGTCGTCAACTGCTACCGCACCCGTAGTTGCATCCGCTTCAGCGGCAATTAATGCCCACAAAGATACTTCGAAATCGGCAGCTTCACTTATAGCCGGTACGAATTTGAACCGTTCGAATAGCGGCCGCGCTAAATAGTTTGTTTTACCAACGGTCGCCGCCGTGTCACGTACGCATTGTAGGAGTGAACCACACAGACAATTTATGTTTTTCTTATTTTGTACATAACAAATAAATCAACATATTGAGAAAAGTGCCCAAAGAAACAAAAAAAATCAAATAATTTTTGTAAATCTAAGCATTTTATTTTTTAGATTACACAAAACATTATGTCATTTTTCCTTGCTCTCCTATTCTACTCATTTCTTCTCTATATCACTCTTTTACTCTCGAAAACAAGCCCGCCTGATTATTGGAGAAACCAAATGATTTGTTTGTTTATGATTTTCATTTCATTTGAATCGTTGTAAGATTTTTTTTGTTGTTTTTCTTAGTTTTAAAAATCGTCTATTTATTAAATGTGTTTGCAGAAAACATTCGTTCGTTAATTTTAAATTATTTAAATACAAACCAAAAAAAACATATAAACAAAAATACGAAGAGATTTGGTATACGCTAATAATTTATTTTAATTTAATTGTCATAACTGTACATTTTATTTTGAAATATTACAAAAAGAATTTTAATTCGAATGTTTTTTTTTTCATTTAAAAAATGATTATCAATCAACCAAACGAAATATACTATTAAAATATTGAGTATAATTGAAAACTTTACCTGAAAATGTTTCTTCTTTAACTTCGTACAATTGCAAAAGACGGGATTTTAAATTTCTCTTAAGAAATTCTAGACCGGGTTGTTTAGCTTTCGATTGCAATTTAAATCCATACCTAGTACCCAATCACCGTTTTCGATATCGTGCACATTTATAAGTATATAAAGGCAACCCTAAAACTTTTGACAATGTATTTTGTTTCCTTTTGCAACTCTGTTGTAGTTAATACGCAAGGAATATAAATAAAGGCGTCCAGATAAAATTAGATGCAAAGCGAATGCAACACAACAGAATGGCGACGCAGGAAGATAAGTAAGCATTTTTTCATATATTTTGATATGAATGATACAATTCATATACATACTTAGTAGGGACATAAATACTGTTACAACATTAAACACGCCCATTTTAATAGTAGAACTGAACATACCCCGTTAATGTCATATGGGTTTTAAAAGCTAACCTCAATAGCGTAAGTCTGTAACGGGATTTTAAAATCATGGAGTGGTCAGATAATGAGAACCGTATCGCTGTAAAAGCGCTTTTCAAGTGTGAAATGAAAAAAAAACGATATTTTCAAAACGCTCCGTCCACTAGGGATGTTTGGGGAGACTGGAGATGTAATAGACCGCCACCGGTCGGGCCCGCCCACGCTCTGTTCGAACACCGCATGTCATCAAAGCCGTTAAATCAAGAATTCACAGAAATCCGCTCCGAAAACAGAAAATCATGGCCCGTGAGATGAATATCACGCGAAAGTCCATGAGTCGAATCATTAAGAAAGACTTGCGGCTTTCAAACTACGTACCGGACATTTATTGACTGCAGCTTTAAAAAAATAGGATTGAAAAATACAAACGTCTTTTGGTGAAGCACGCTGATAACTTGCACAGAAAAATTTTGTTCACCGATGAAAAAATTTTTACCGTTCAGTAAAAATTTAGCGAGCAAAATGATAGTGTAAGCGCAGGTCATCTAAGGAAGCATCTGAACTGATCCCAAGGGTGGAAAAGGGTCATCACACAGCTTCAGTCATGGTTTGGTGGGGTGTCTTACGATGGGGTCACTGATCTGCATTTCTGCGAACTAGGAGTCAAAACATTGACAACAGTTTTCCAAGAAACCGTTTTGGAAGCTGTTGTGAAGCCCCTTACTAATTTCGTTCCAAAACCAGCCATGGATTTTCCAGCAGGATTTTGCGCCGGCCCATAAGGCTAAAACGTCCCAGGCCTGGCTTCAAAACAATTTGCCAGCGTTCATTTCCTCTAAGAATGACCCTCAGACAGTCCAGATTTGAACCCATTGGAATACAAATTGTGGACGGTTTTAGAGGACAAGGTTTGTCACAAAAGATACTCCAACGTTGGATCTCTTAAGACTGCTTTGGTTTGAGCTGTGACCAATTTTCCAATGGACGAGGTATGTGCAGCTATTGACCAGTGCGACTTAAGGCGTGTGTAAAATATTTGGTCCAAAAACATTCAGTACTTTTTATTTTACAGCATAAAACGTGTGTAACAGTATTTATGTCCCTACTAAGTAAGGTTGATTCTGAGATTATGGGCCACTTTGTTGTCTTTGGTTGTTTCAAGCGGGAAAAATAAAATATATTATACTTTATTTACTATACAATAAATCTTTATAGGACCTTTAAAGTCTTTAAAATTGTTTTTTAAGAAAATCATTTGTTCTTCAAAAATTTCCTACCAAAGTGTTCAAATATCACTACCCTGGTTGTCCCTAGCACTACTTTCAATTGAAATGTTCTCAATTTTTTTACAAAAATATTTATTAATTATTTAATAAAACCAGTCCATAGTAAAAAATAATATTTAATTAATTTTGTTGATTTTGACGATTATAATTTTTTATTCAATTTATATTTTTATGGAAGTTTATTTTCTGTCCCTGAAAATACACAGTACTCCCTTGTAAAATCTAATATTCGCTAAAATTCAAATTCCAAACTAATCCTGATTTCAAGCAACTCAAATATGATTGAACATTACATGAAGTGGTGCACATCTAATAGTTTTTTCGTCAACAGTCTTATTAAAATTAAGTAAGTCGTGTTTTGTCACTCGTTACGAACGTTCACACTTAAGTTGATCATTCCCCTGTGTTGTTTTTTTAAAAAGATAATTAATACTTTTTATAATTTTGCAAGTGTTTTTTGTGTTTATTGCAAGTTTAAACTTCCAGCTCAATTCAATTTTGTAAGGGTAAGTACTTAAATAAACATTTCAGGGGGTTTTGTAGAAATTCACCATTCTCCTGCCAAAATTTTTCACAGGGGAATGACGATTTTCGATTTTTTCTTTTATTAATTTTACAAAAGAATTAAAATGAATTTGTTGATTTGTAAAAAAAATCAATATATTTTATTGTCTGCAGGTCATATTTTTAAAATGTTGCATGATTCCGTTAAAAATTAAAATTTTGATGTGTACCTTTTAAAAAATACTAGTCTTTCTTAGAACTAAGACATCTACCTGAATTAAATATTAAATTCTGCAAAAAATCGAATGCCAAAAATGATGTCGAAATTGACCCATAATCTCAGAATCACCCATAAATGTCCGATGCAAACTATTAGTATAAAGGGTGGTTAGATTTTAAGGGCAGATGTTGATTTGTCGCACAAAAGAGCCATTTTTGTGGCACCGTCCTGTTGAAACCACGTATCGTCCAAATCCATATCTTTCAATTCGAGCCATAAGAAGTTACGATAGCTACCATTCACAGTAACTGCCTGACCGGCCTCATTTTGGAAAAATACGGACTCATGCGATGATGCCGCCAGCCCATAAACCACACCAAACGGTCACTCTTTGTGGGTGCATTTTTTTCTACAATCACTCTTGGATTATCATTCGCCCAAATGCGTTAATTCTGCTTTTTCACGTATCCACAGAGGTGAAAATGTGCCTCATCACTGAAGATGATATTCTTCGAAAATTGATTTTCATAATAAGCCTGAATAACTTTAAAGCATTGCTCGCTTGTGTAAATTCCATGGTTCAAATTGAGTTAGTCTGAAATTGAGAAATATCAAATGAAATGCAGAAAAAAACTTGACTTTAGGTGTGAACCACCATTCAACATCGGACCTTAAAATTTAACCTCCCTTTATATCTTAACCTTATTTCTTCCTTGTTTCAAAAAAAAACCTCTGCCATATTTCATGAAAGGTTGGAAAACATTTGCGAGCTGTAGTTTGATAAAAAGCTTTAGATGGACAGAGACATCGTTAAATGGAATCAGCTGGTGATAATACGTCGATCCGCATACTTAAAGGAGGGGTATGGCACATGCACAGTGTGCATGTTTTGTGCGTACATAAATACAGTGAGAGACTAAAGTTTAAATACACCCTATAAATTTGTAGTTTAAAGAGAATGAGACAGTTCTAAAAAAATTTTAATATGTTATTTTGTTACAAATGACAAATAAATAAAAATAAAAACAAAAAACAATGACTTCATTCAGAGAATAACGGTAAATTCAACAAAAACAAAATAATGAAGGGGACAAAAGTTTAAATACATGCTTGCTTTCATGTAATAGCACTAATGATTTTGCTATTTTAGGAGAATCGATGTACCGTTATTTTTTGCTGACTTATTTACGACATTTTCATTCACATTCAACAAGTTTTTGAACAAGTGAGGATCGTAACGAAGTTAAAAATGGGTAAAGGAAAGCAAATAGAAGAAAGTGTAAAAAAATTAATAATTGCACATTTTAAAGAAGGAAAGTCCTATAGAGAAATAGGAAAAATTCTTAAGTTGTCATGTGCTAGTGTGCAAAATATCATAAGAAAATTTAAAATATGTAAAACAGTTGCAAACAAACCTAAAATTGGCGTCCAAAAAAGCTTTCTCGTAGGGATGTGAGCCTTATTGTTAAAGAGGTGCACAGAAACCCGAAAATAAGTGCCCCTAAGTTAGCAGCAGGTATTGCAGAATCTACCGGAAAACTTGGTCACCCTAAAACCATCCAAAGAGTGTTACATGACAATGGCTTTCAAAGCAGAGTTCCACGTAAGAATCCGCTTATATCGAAAAAAATATGCAACTGCGTCTGGAATTTGCAAAAAAAAAAAAATACAAGGATAAGGACGATGACTTTTGGAAAAGTCATCGTCTGGAATTTGCAAGAAAAAAAAATACAAGGATAAGGACGATGACTTTTGGAGAACAGTTTTGTTTATCGATGATTCAAAATTCAATATTTTTGGCAGCGATGGTCGTGCAAAGGTTTGGCGAAAATCCGGCACAGCGTTCCAAACAACAAATTTAATACCAATAGTTAAAAATGGTGGCGGAAGTGTTATGGTTTGGGGAGCGATTGGAGCAGCAGGTGTAGGACGACTAGCTTTTATCGAGGGTATTATGGATCGATACCTGTATAAAAGCATTTTGGAAGAAAATTTGCAACCATCCGTGGAAAGCTTGGGTCTTGGAAGGTATTGGATTTTCCAACAGGACAATGATCCTAAGCACACCGCACATTCAGTAAAGGAATGGTTATTGTATTATGCCCCACGCCATCTTTATAGTCCTCCCCAATCGCCGGATTTAAACCCAATTGAGCATGTTTGGGAATTATTGGCCAGGAAAATGGATTATGCATCGCCAACCAAAAAGGATTCGCTAAAAAAGGGTTGGTCTGAAATAACACAGAAACAAAAAATTTGGTTCATTCCATGCCACGTCGTCTTCAGGCAGTCATTGAAGCTAATGGAGGCCCAACCAAATATTGATATAATAATTGATTGATTGATATATTAGCTAATGTAGTTAATGCCATATTTTTTAATAGTACTGTATTTAAACTTTTGTCCCCTTTATTTTGTTGAATTTACCGTTATTCTCAGAATGAAGTCAATGTTTTTTGTTTTTATTTATTTGTCAATGTAACAAAACAACATATTCAAAATTTTTTAGAACAATTTCATTCTCTTTAAACCACAAATTTATAGGGTGTATTTAAACTTTAGTCTCTCACTGTATATCAATAAATGCGTTGCACTTTAGTGCGTACCAATCCTAATTAACCCATTTCCGCCGACGGGTGCGAAAACGCACCAAAAATAGAGGTGTTTTTGAACATTCATAGGAAAGGTTTCGTATTTAATATCGCTTTTCTGTCTTTTGGAATGGATAACAGATGGATGGGTCTACATATTTGACCTGTACTGTTTTTTCATAAGACGCCACCTACATGGTGATAAAAGCATCGCCAGGTGCAGGATTTCTGACATGCAAAAAAAACCCTATTATATAGAGAAAACGCATAGAAAAAAAAAAAATTAAAAAATATGTATTATCATAGATCGGTAGCCCTCTTCCCTATACTTAACTCATAATGATTTCAAATTTGTGCATATAAACGTCTTTGCACAGGTACATTTTGTGCGTTTTCGCACCCGTCGGCGCTAATGGGTACATTTTTAGTAAGAAAAATATTTTCGGTTATACATATGTGCAAACGCTAACGTGCATAATGTAAACAAACAAGTGGATGACGTCATCAGTGAGCTTGAAAGAATAATTCAACAGTCAGTTGTAATTGAGATTTCGATTGTGCTTCTTCGAGAGTTCAGTTTTAATTATGGCAACGTGTTCAAGTGTTACTTCGAAAAGGAAAGGATTATCAGTTCGCGAACTGGAAGAGATAATTGTGATGGAATGGTCTGATGATGAAATCGAGCCACAAAAACAATTGTCGAACGCTTTGGCCATTGACATAGCCGTTTTGCCGCCGAATGATGTGGACACCATGACAGATACCGAAGATGTCCCGGACGACCAAATGTTCTGTGATGATGCTGAACCTAGCAAATCTGATGGTGGCTTGGCAAGTGTGCCCGAAATTTGTGGTTTCGTCGAAATGCACGTTGAGCACCCGGACGCTGACAGTGCCGACGACGACGATTTACCATTGGGCTCGGGCAAACAACAGCAGACGCATGCAGTAGAAATCAAGCCACCGAAGTGGCGCAAACGTATTTTGCAAACATTTGAGCAGCCCATCGACATGTCGGATATTGCAATGAAAAATTTAGCAGAGAAATATGGTAAGTACTCAAGCGCTTTTGATATTGTTTGTGTACGACTTTCCATTCCAGGCTCGTATTCGCCAATTGAATTGTGGCAGCTGTTCGTGGATGATGAAGTGATCGATCATATGGTGGAAAACACAAACTTATATGCTGGACAAATGAACAGTTCTTTTCAAACGTGTGCTGCAGAAATGCGAACTTTCATTGCTGTTTTGTATGTCACAGGAATCATTAGATTGCCATCAGTGAGAAATTATTGGTCCCAGTCAGTAACTGGCCTTCCTTTTGTGAAGGCCGCAATTACTCGCGATCGCTTCCTGAAGGTGAAACAATACATCCATGTATGCAACAACAATGAATTGAATAGAAATGATAAGTTTTCCAAGATAACTCCATTCAATTCCATACTCAACCGGAAATTCATGCAATTTGGCGTGTTTGCACACCACCTGAGTATTGACGAGCAAATGATAGCGTATTTCGGCAAACACAGCTGCAAAATGTTTATACGCGGCAAACCGATACGTTTCGGATTTAAGTACTGGGACCTTTGTTCATCGGAAGGTTATTGTTTTCAATTTGTACCATATGCGGGCGCCAGTCAATCCTACAACAATGATTTGGGCCTCGGAGAGAATGTTGTAATGCAGCTGATGGGATTTTGTGCTGAGCCGAATCACCACACAGTTGCATTTGACAATTTCTTCACCTCCCACAAATTGATGGTCCGCCTAAATGCAGAGGGATACTTTGCCGTTGGCACCGTACGTGAGAATAGAACTGGCAAGGCCCCACTAATTAAACCAAAAGATATGAAGAAAGCAGACAGAGGTCACTCAGATGCAGTCTACGATCACAACAATAAGATTGCTGCAATTCGTTGGAACGATAATGCTGTATGTATTGAAATACATTCTTTAGTAATTCTTATTGATTGTTTTATTTATTCAATTGCAGCCCGTTACTGTGCTGTCCAACTACCTGCAAGTCGAGCCGAAGCATAGTGTTCGTCGTTATGAAAGAAAACAACGTAAGATGGTAATGGTAGAGCAACCAGACATTATTCAGCAATATAACAAACGAATGGGAGGCTTTGACCTTTTCGACAACGCAATGAACAATTACAGAATTTCTCTTCGTGGTAAAAAATGGTATTGGCCATTACTCACAAACGGTCTCGATGCTGCAATGGTCAATGCTTGGAAGCTCTTTTGTGCCATTCGTAGTTACCAGCGCCAAAACGCAACTACAAATAAGGATGGCTCCAAAAAGGAATTCAAGAAGATGGGGCAATTCCAATTCCGCAACATTGTGACTGATTCGTTGCTGCAAAGTGAAACAGTGGCATATCATCGTGGTCCCAAAACTCAAGACACACCAACTCAAAAACGATTAAAACTGGATAATGTTGGCCACATCATTGAGAAGAGAGAAAAACGCATTCGATGTCGCCACTGTGCCTCGCATACCATTTACTACTGTTCCAAGTGCAAAGTGGCAGTGCATCCGAAATGTTTCTCAGAATACCATGCCGGAAACCATAAATAACGTCCAAACTTTTAAAAATGCAGAACTTTACTATTGTTTAATATTATTATCTAATTTTTAAATAAATTGATTTAAACTTCAACTTAATTAATGTATTTTCATTTACTATGCAATTATTTCATAAAAAACTTATTCCAGTACTAAAATTGTACTCACTAACGCCGACGGGTGCGAAAACGCACCACCCCCTGCACGGGCAATGGGTTGAGATAGGGTGCTGAATTTTTGTGCGCGGAATATGAGTGACATTATGCCATCCTCCACTAAGTTTCAACCTTTTTCTCCCACTAATAAAGGAGCCGGCGGTAATGGGTTAAATATGTTTTTGTTTGCATTTATTCGGTCTTTCATCATTATGACTTGGAACAAAAAACCCGCCACTTGATTGGCGCAACGTTAACACTGATTGAAGGGTACAGATTTTACGACCCGGCCTAACATTACTTTGCCCACTTATTGTTCTTAATGATGGGGATGTCCCCCAGAAACTAACCTTCTGTTAAATTAAAACGTCCCACTAATAGTTGTACTCAACGTGGAATTTTGAAAAAATCTGCGGTCGTGAGCCCCCAAACTAAGCCATTTATCCCACTCGTAGGCAATGTCCAAAAACTTTTCGTTTCTATAAAAATTATTACCTATTTTATTAACTTTAAATGCCTTAGAACTACGAGAATACAATTACAATTTTGCGAGTCTATGGTCCACCCGAACCATCGCAAATGATACAAAGTAATAAGAAAAGAATGTACATTTTTTACTTGTTATTTATTTGTTTATATAATAAACAAATCAGCGCTCAGAGCTCAAAAATTAAATACATTTCATCATTATGTAAAACTTTATCATCTCTCTTTTTTTCTTCATGGCCATCAGGATATAAAAATACTTAAAATCTGATGATGCAGTAGTAGTAGCGTCTTAGTGAGCAGAAACAGAGACTTGCCATACGCGGATGGTGTTGTCGGAGTAGCCAGCGAACAAGGTTTGTCCATCGGTGGACCAAGCCAAGGACAGACATTGGGGTTGATCAGCCTTGGAGCCATTGGAGACGATGTCGGGGCGGAGTTCTTCAACGGTCTTCTTGCATGCCAAATCCCAGATCTTGATGGAAGGACCATAGGCAACGCACAACCAGTAACGGTTGGGGGAGAAGCACAAGGCATTGATGATGTCGTTGTGTTCCAAGGTGTACAAGTTCTTGCCGTCATTCAAATCCCACAAGAGGGCCTTGGAGTCCTTGCCACCAGATGTGCACAGGGAACCGTCAGGAGAGACGGTAACAGTGTTCAAGTAGCCGTTGTGGCCGTGATGGTTGTTCTTCAACTTGCAGTTGGCCAAATTCCAGACCTTGACGGTACGATCCCAGCCGCAGGAGACAATGATGGGGTTGGAGTGGTTGGGCGAGAAACGCACGCAGGATACCCAATCGGAGTGACCATCTTCTTGGATGGTGAATTTGCACTCAGCCAAAGTGTTCCACAACTTGATGGTCTTGTCCCGAGAGCCAGACACGATTTGACGATTGTCAGCAGAGAAAGCAACAGACAAAACATCCTGTAACATGAGAAAAATCGATGTAGTTAGTCTATGAACATAAAAAAAACAATAAAAGAAAAAAAGAATTCCAAATGAAACCAAAACTTAATTTTGAACATTTTTTTGTTATTACAAACACTTACGGTAAATCGCTCTCAGTACATGGATAAGCAGAGAGAGTGACGTGATGTATGAAGTGTAGAGATGACCATTTCTTCTCTTTCCTCAACCAGAAATTCTGTCCCGCATGGACGACATATTTTTTTTGGATTGGTGCCTTTTTAAAGGCTTTTGTTTATCATTAAGGATCTAACTACCCTGAGAATAAATCTAACTGGCACCAAATCCGCTATTTATATTTAAATTCATCTTGGCCCTATCTATAAGCCTAACTAGTTTCAACAATAAATTTCATATGAAACACAATTCCCCACCTTGGTGTGATCTTCGAAACGGCGAGTGGTTTTACCAGCGGCCAAATCCCACAAACGCAAAGTTTTGTCCCATGAACCGGACAAAGCGTAGTTGCCATCAGACGACAAAACGACGTCACTGATGAAGTGAGAATGACCATACAAACGCTTCTGGGGGAAACCGTAGTTGGTGTCTTCGTCACGGGTCAACTTCCAGACAATCAAAGTCTTGTCTGCAAACAATAAAATTCAATAATTAGTAAATTATAAGAGACGATGCCAAGGATTTTTCTGGATAACAAAAAATCCTAACCAAACTTGAATCCGGCAGCGGCATATAAACAATTTTTACTTACCACGGGAGGCAGATATGATGGTATCGGGATCCTTGGGGTTGGTGGCGATTTGTGTTACCCATCCATTGTGTCCCAAAAGGGTACCACGTAATTGTAAAGTCTCGGACATTTTCTTCTATTAATTATTGCGGGAGCGCAATCGAGCAGACGTCCAACCTCGAAAAAGGTTTCGTGAAAAAGAAGGAAATGTGCAGACAGAGTTGTAATTTTGGACAGTTTGTTGAGTTGTTGAAGCCAATAGCACTAGTCGCAAGCAGGTGGCGCCTCAGTTATAACCAGTGGTGTATTCCTTTTTTTGGCACACTTATAGGACATTCACATACAAGTTTATTATGCTTTTACGGCATGTGATTATTATTCTAAAATAAAAATGAGATCTTACAACTTTGGATAAACGTGAAACGTCGGCAGCATAGAAATTATCTGATCCACCTTCTAATCTTTATTTATCTGGGTTTGTGTAGGTTTTTCAATCTCAACGGATTTTTTTGCTAATTTCCACACAAATTGTGGTATATTTCCAAAATATATTCTGAAAAAAAGGATTCTGTTTACATATCCGAACGTTCTTTTAGATGCAGCAATTTTGTAATTCGAACTCTAATTAGACCAGTAGCTCGTTTCTGTAAATAAATTGGTAATTTACCGATTGATGCGACGTCACACCGACTAGATTGAAAGTTACCGATTTCGTGATAACTGCTGTTTCTGTACTTTGAAATCGGTAAAAATTCGATCTGTGATGGAAAGAAACACAAATCGGAAAGAAATTGTAAGAATTGAAACAGATGCTGCTTTTTATTTGCATATGTTTTCATGTACAAATATTTTGTATTAAAACACTTCTATTTTAATATAACTTATATATTTAAACGACATAAATAATACTTCTCACTCATTTTGTTAAAAATATGCACACAAATAAAAAACGATTAATTATATAGGCTGACAGTTGGTGATGTAAATCGCAAGTAAACAAAAATTTGCACTCGGTTATTTTGCATTACCATACTGATTTCGTTGAAGCCGGTTCATAAACTGTCGTAAATTTCAACACACTGCCATCTTAAATGTTTATGTTTGCTACCTATTTAAAAACACAATTAAACGGCGGTAACACAATTAAAACATATTTTTTTAATAAAATATTTATTTGTATAAAATAACAGCAATAAAATTTATTTGGTTCAAAATTTATATATGATTTCTTGTTTCCTTATAATTGCAATCGGCGGAGTTCTCACTTGGCTTAAAGTCAGTGAGAAAAAACCCGATTTCAAGTTGAGACACTTTTCTTACAAAAACACTTTTTAAGCGATTACTTTTGGAGTAGAATCGGAACAAATGTTTTATTACCGTTTTGGAACGAGTGAATGGAATAGGAATCGGCAACTTTTTGTTTACAGAAACAGTGATGGTAAGAATGACGTCAGAGTGTTTTTAATCGGTTATTTTAGTCGGTAGCGAGTTACAGAAACGGGCTACAGTGCAACACGGCACGGATTGTCGATTCACATAACCAAGTACATACTAAAATGTGTGATGGCGCGACTGTCGCATCTAAATTGCGACGTAGTGCGTCGATTTTAACTCTGCGAAGTAGCGTTCAGACCAACGGGATTCCGATGCGACAGTCCTAACGTTACATAGTTTGGTATATTTTTGGCTATGCAAATAAAAGAAACAGCACGACTACTGAATGAATGCAACGTGAACTTCGCTGTCGGTCCAATTAGAATAAATATGAATTCACTTAGATGGGATTTGCTGTAAAAACCTCAAAATTTATTTTATATAAAATTGCAATTTTCCCTTGTTGAGATACAAGTAAAACTCCAAAAACTAAAAAAATAAATACGAGGCTTACAGACCAGTAAGGAGTTTTCTGTTATTTTGTTGTCTGCCTATGAAACACACGAGTTGGTAAACTATATACGAATGAAAATTTTTGATTTTATTTTGTTATGTGGTACGCAGTAAATCGCTACAAAGAATTTACTTTCCCATAAGAAATATACGAGTGTGTGTAGGATAAGCAGAAAAATGAAAATTTAACATTTCAAATGAATATATAATTTAAAATATTAAATTTAAAACTCGTAATATGATTTTGCTTTATTTATCGCTACACGGAAAACTACAGTGTAGAGCAGTGTGGAAAGAATCTGCCGTTATTAATTTTCAAATAATTTTTTTTATCCATATTCTATTAGAATACCCTGAAAAATAACTTCACAACATTTTTTTTTTCAAATGTACCTTGGCCAAACAATGTCCGCATTTACACAGGCAACTTTAGTTGCCGCAACTCTCAGTTTGATGGAAAGAGAGGTAAGAGGAATAGAAAAGGAAAATACTTGGTCTTATTGTCAATTTATTTTGTTTTTCGTAATGTGATGTGCGATACAGTTTATTTTTACACAAAATCGGAACGAATATATCACTAAGTGTCAGAAAACGCAAATAAGCCAAAAATTGCCGAAACCAAATTGCCTTGTGTGATCACAAGAGGAAGTTCAAAAGGGATTCATAAAAACTGACGAAATTAAAATTGCCTAGTGTGAATCGGGAAATTATAAGAACATTAATTTTCATTGCAGGTGGCTACACTGCTTGTGATAAACATCCCTGTAATAGTTGCAAATTCAAATACTTTGTTGCATTTTTAAGCTGGCCATAGACGAACGATAAATTCGAGCAATTTGTTGGGTTTGTGGTCGCTTTTTTACGTCTGTGGGGTAGTTTGCGAACAAATTGCAAGTTTTTGAATATTTTCAAAAACTTGCAATTTGTTGGCAAACAAATCATACGTGTGTGGGCTACTGCGCAAATTTTAAGCCATTTCGCCATTTCAGTTGCTCTTCAACCATTGTAACGAATGGTCGTGTAGTGCACATCGAAACATGTATATATAATTAAAAGCGCAGCTGCATCAGCCGCTGCTTCGTCGCACATGTTTTTTTTAAGTTTCCAATCAACAGAAAAAACCAATTGTTAAATAAAAAAATTTCTGCCACAAAATTCTGACAGAAGCACAAACCGAAGTTCAAACACAAAATGAACATGCGAGCGCGTCATCCGCTTCGTAGCATATGTTTACTCATCAACGTCGGCAGAATTATGATTTGTTCGAGCGTGTGTGGAGAAACGATATGCAATAAATCGCAGCAATAAATTTGCAAATCACACCAATAAATCGTTCGTCTATGGCCAGCTTTACACGTATTGCTTGACGCCTTCTATTCACCTAAAGCCTAGTATTCACCTAAAACGAAATTCTCGATCCCATAAGAAATACATGAAGCAAAGCAAACGAAATTTACTATTGGTAAATTCCGTTTAGCTATTTTCGTTTAGAGGTATTCAGCTGAAACGAAAAGGTGGCAAATTTGCAACTATTACAGGGATGATTATAGTGTAGACTTTTTTCACCAACTGCAAACGAAAATTTATGTTCTGATATATGTATGAAGGAATTTTTGAAATTTACAAAAAAAAATATATTAACAAGTGTTACGAAGTTGTTTTTGAAGGTATTCAAATGAATATGATTAAAATAATTTTTTGTAAACGAATAACGGCTGCTTCTTCTACACTGCTCTACACTACAATTCTTTCGTGTAGAGATAAATGCAAAACTCCTAAGTGTTTTAGGTGAATACTAGGCTTTTGAAGATGGTGAAAAAAGTCTACACTGCTCTTATAAACACCCCTGTAACAGTGCAAATTCCGCCATCTTTTCGTTTCAGCTGAGTACCACCAAACGAAAATAGCTAAACGGAATTTAACAATGGTAAATTTCGTTTGCTTTGCTACATGTAGTTCTTATGGCCGCGAAAATTTCGTTTAAGGTGAATACTAAACTTTAAGTTGACAACATATAAAACGGTGCGACAAAAGCCATAAAAGCTTCCTGCTCAGTATTTTATTTTGCTGGTGTATAGCCGATATTTTGTCGTGTCGCTTTGGTATGAGTTTTCATAAGAGTTTGTGAAGAGGCGGAAAAATATATGCTTGGCAGACCAACATAGTTAATCGCAATAACTTAATAGAGAATTTTGTTAATTAAACTCTTGCATTATGAATTGTATGAATGCATAAGCTGTTTGAAGCCGGCTTTAAACAGTAGGTCCCGGTCAGTAAGTCTAAAGCCTAGTATTCACGTAAAACGAAATTTTCGCTCAGGAGTTTTCATTTATCTATAGAAGGAAAATTTGTAGTGTAGAGTAGAAGAAGCGTAATTAATTTGTAAATAAACTACATTTACCATATTCATTTAAATTCCCTTAAACATTTACTTTACAACATTAGTTTTTTTGTCATGTCAAAAATTTCTCGACCAAACAATTATCAAAACATTAATTTTCGTTTGCAGATGGTAAAGAGTCTTCAGTGCTCTTATAAACATCCATGTAACAGTTCCGAATTCCGCCATCTTTTTGTTTTAGCTAAGTACCACCAAAAGAAAATAGCTAAACGAAATTTACCAAAGGTACATTTTGTTTGCTTTGATACATGTATTTCTTTTGGGAACGAAAATTTCGTTTTAGGAGAATATTGGGCTTCAGATATGAATCCTACACAGCTCCCTAATTTGAGGGAACCCTCCAAGAAAAATAAACGTAACGCATTTTGCGGAGCGAAAACGAACTGCATACGAACCGCCATATCACTAACAGTTGCATAGTTTTTCATATAAAAATACGACGAAATTAATTCTGCGTAAAACTCTTCGTAAACGTGCCGTTTTTTACGGTACGAAATGGAAGTGATTTTGCGTAATGGAAACGAACGTATTTAAACCAAAAAGTACCTAAAACAATCCGTTTACGTGCCGTTTTTGCGATACGAAAACGAACTGTTTTTTCTTAATGGTAACGGCATTAACTGTTTTTTCTTATTCGGGCAGCCATTTTGACAGAACACTTTAATTGATTTAGTTGATGTTTGAAGTGTGATGATCTGATTGTTGTTAAACAAAATCAGCTTTTGTAAGTGTTAATATAATTTCAAAGTTAAAAATGGACAAAAAAGGATACTACGAAGTAAGGCAGGAAATTAAAAGTGTTTGTGAAATTAGTGGTTGTGTAAAAAACAAATAATATAGAGAACTGAAAAAAAAACATTGAAAATCAAGAAATAGACTTGTGCATGACGACGGGTGTAATGGATATTGATGAAGCAGGTTGGCGAATGCTTATGAGGCGAATATTTCACTATTCGCCTCATAAGCAGGTTGAAGTAAAATCCTGCCAGTTTTAGTTTTTAATTTTAAAACACATGTGATTATGTATTAAATTACAAACTAAATGTTCCTATCTATTATAACTTAAGCCTTAAATTTAAAATAATCACAGGTAGAATTAAACCCTGCTAAAAAGAAATAATGGACTGACTGTAAATTTAAAATTTCTTGTGTTATAATATTAGTTATTCATAAATTCTAAAGAAAGATACAAACTATTTATTTATACGGTTACACTTTATCGTGAAATACATACAATAAATATGTTTATAGGTATTTATAAAACGTTTGTAGTATATTTATGTCTACATATCTATATTTTGTAATAGCCAAAGAATTCATAATCATTCACAATATATGCAACATTAATTCTTCAGTATAAAAAAGCTTATATTATTTCGATAGAGAAAGAAATTCAGTACGGAAACAGAACGTTTTGCAGATACAAAAACGTACCGCTTCAGTGTTACGTAAACGCAACACTCTGGTATTACGAAAACGGACCGCTTTAGTGTTACGTAAAAGTACTACTTTAGCTTAGCCTTGGCGTACTACCAATACATTCAAACTACTACTTTTATTTTTCTAATTCTCTTATTCCGAAATTAACGTTTACGGTGCATTTACGTATCGCAAAATCGGTTCGTTTTCGTAGTCTTATATGAAAAAATGACTTCGCCAACGTTTCGTTTTCGTGCCGGTTTTCTTAGAGGGAAGTTGTCCATTGTCATTTAGTAGGATGTTGTGAATTTCAACAAATTTTCAAATACAGGGTTTTTCCAGTTCTATTGGCAACTCGCTTAGGAATTCGTTAACGCATTAACTTTATAAATACATTGATGTGCGCTGTGTTATACTTTTCGAAGCAGAAGCGTTTTAAAAAAAAATCAGTTAGCTCGGACCTTTACTCCCTACTGACCTTAAGCTGCGCCCTCTTGTGGCTGAACGCAAACATTATTTTTACGCGGTACCTAAATGGCAAATTCCATGTTTATGAACTTGGCAGCCCTGATGACAAAACGAAACAACAATACAGCTGTACACTGCGAAAGAACGAGATAACTCTAGAAATGTAGCATCTCCACTTGAATTTTATGGAATTTTAGGGAACGATAGTCAGTCGCTCGTCGTATTTTCACTCGTTCGTTTCGTTATTAGATATTATCGTGTTTTTATATCCATTAAACTAATTTTAGACGTTGCTGAAATTTGCATTTGGCTTTTTCTCTTTGTGAAAATTGTGCAAATTTCTTACAACGCCCATAGAAGTTGCAAAAAAGAAAGGAAATAACAAATTTCCACAAAAACAAACGAACCAATTCCATTATCTGGGATTATATAAAATTTTCTTCACCCCTCTGTGTTAATAAAAGCCGTCAAAATTGAATCGACAAAGATTGACGAGACTTTTTCCTCTACTTCAACTGTAATGGAGGATAAAGCAACAACAAAAGATCTGGATCAATGGATTGAACAGTTGAATGAATGCAATCAATTGACAGAAGCACAAGTCCGTACTCTGTGCGAAAAGGTAAGGAATTCCATTATAACGAAATAAGTGACCAAAAACCCCGAAAATATCGTCACATGCAAAAATAAAAATTTTCACAAGTGACGAAAAGAAAAAAAAAAAACGTCCAAAGACATTTTTCGTCACAATTTGCAAATTTATCGTGTGTCTACTCTTGTGATCTCTTTCCCGCATATGGTTGTTTGCTGCAAATTCGTTTCTGTAGAGAAAAGTGAATAGTGTCGTATGTGTTGTGTTCGATAAGTGTGTTAGTGTGTGTTTTTTCACACCGCGGACGGCCATTTTCCCAATGAGTCTCCTTTTGCATTTAATTCATGTTGTTTTTTTCTCGTCTTGGATGCCTATAAGAAAAAAAGAGACAGCGCGTATGATATGGAGCGGAAGAAGCACAAAGAGAGTTCGAATTTGTTTATACTCTTGTCGGTGAGAATTTGACGAAAGTATGTTAATTTTATATTGATGCGTTCATTTCTATACGAGAAAAAATGAAATCAAAATAAAAATACAATTTTCTAGGGAAATTGCAAAATGCATTGACTTAAAAACTCTAAAATATTGGGCACAATGTTGCCGTTTGTAGCCGAATTTAACAAAGGACATAATTTTTCAATCAATATGTTTCTTGGTTAAAAAAAAACAAATTTAAGGTTATGTTCTTTCCGTAGCCATTTTCGAAAAAAAGAAAAAAAATAGGATTGATAAGTGTTCTTTCTTCATCTGTTGTTTTTGTAAACAGGAAATAGCAGATGACCTCTTTCAAAAAACATGAATAAGTTCGGACAAAGCAGCTAGAAGCACGAAGCAGCTTGGCAGATTCCTTGGTGGAGCAAGGAGTCATCTGTCCGTCCTTGGTCATCTTATCCTTTTTGTGTGTACGTTTGTGCAAATTGCATCAAACAACCTTCGGTGAAGTTGTTGGCTGTTCCCTTGTATCTCCTAACTTGTATTTTGGCTGTGTATGCGTATTTGACTTTTTTTATAAGATGTTCTGTTCTTTGTATGTACCTTGGGACCGGTTTCTTCTTTTCGTCCAGGCGTCTAAAATGTTTAAATTCCTGTATTCTGCAAACTGCAGTTCTTAGAAAAGATTGTATACACTTTGCCACTTGCTGCTATTTGAAAAAAACCTGTCCATGATTTAAAGTCTCCCGCATCAAACCTCATAGAACTGCACTCCAAATTTAACGGCTAACTCCCACTCTAACAATTAAAACATAAATTTAAATAAGATTTATCGACAAGAGTAGCCTAGTGTCGAAAAGTATCAGCAACATACATATTTACCACAATTGCACTTTATGGGAGAGATGTAAAAGTTTTACATCTTCAGACTCACAATGTAGTTAAGCTTTTGTACTCCGTAATGATATGTAATACTTTCCCTAATATGTGGCTTTAAACGCCCAAGGTTATACCTTAATCAAAGTTACAATTTTAAACAAGTTTAAACGTCGTTAATTTCGCCAGGCCTTACCTTATAAAAAGGCCCTAATTCATAAAAATAGATTTGCAGTAAAAGTAATAAATCTGGTAATAAGATTTGTACAAAATCTTTGCGAGTGCACATTTTATTAAAATAGAATGTGTAATTCAGAGTTATGCATTTTTTTTTTTTTTAAAATTCAATGTTTTTAGATTTTGTATAAGTTTGGGTTTTTTTTAAAAACATTTAACGGAAAAAAATGAGTTGGGGTCTTTTTCTTCTTCGCTTTTAAAGAGTAAACAAAAAGGCCGTTTTTGGGTGCCTATTGACCCAAGTCTCAGCCAACTTAAGGCGTATGCTTTTACACACGCCTTAAGTCACACTGGCCAATCGTCAATAGCTGCACGAACCTCGTCCATTGGAAAATTGGCCAGAGCTCGAACCAAAGCAGTCCTAAGAGATCCAATGTTGGGGTATCTTTTGTGACTAAGCTTGTCCTCTAAAACCGTGCACAATTTGTAATCTAATGGGTTCAAATCTGGACTGCCTGAGGGCCATTCTTCAGAGGAAATGATGAACGCTCGCAAATTGTTTCGAAGCCAGGACTGGGACGTTTTAGCCCTATGGGCCGGCGCAGAATGCTACTGGAAAGTCCATGGCTGGTTTTGGAACAGGAAATTGTTAAGAGGCTTCATAACAGCTTCCAAAACGGTTTCTTGGTAAACTTTGGCCGATGTTTTGCCTCCTTGTTCGCAGAAATGCAGGTCAGTGACCGCATCGTAAGAGACACCCTACCAAACCATGACTGAAGCTGGGTGATGACCCTTTTCCACCCTTGGGATCAGTTCAGATGCTTCCTTAGATGACCGCGCATACACTCTTATCATTTTGCTTGTTAAATTTTTCCTGAACGGTAAAAATTTTCATCGGTAAACAAAATATTTCTGTGCATGTTATTAGCGTGCTTCGCAAAAAGACGTTTGCATTTTTCAATCCTATTTTTTTAAAGCTGCAGTCAATAAATGACCGGTACGTCGGTTGAAAGTCCCAAGTCTATTTTAATGATTCGACTCATGAACTTTTGCGCGATTTTCATCTTACGGGCCATAATTTTCTGTTTTCGGAGCGGATTTCTGTGAATTCTTGATTTAACGGCTTTGATGACATGCGGTGTTCGAACAGAGCGTGGGCGGCCCGACCGGTGGCGGTCTTTTACACCTCCAGTCTCCTCAAACAGTTTTATGGATCGGTAGACGAACATGCGGCTAATCCCTAGTGGCCGGAGCGTTTTAAAAATATCGTTTTTTTCATTTCACACTTGAAAAGCGCTATTACAGCGATACGGTTCTTATTAACTGACCACTCCATGATGAAAGTTGAAACAATTTTAAAATCACTGATGTTTTTTTTTTTTAAAAAGCTTCTGCTTCGAAAATTTGTTGCGATTAAAATGTATTGGTGTGTGCCTGTTGGCGTATTCAACGGCGTGGTCTCGGGCCTTAAAGCAAATATTAAAAATAAATGTTTTTTCTTCTTCATTTAAATACACAAAGACAAATACATTCCCAGTAAGGTTAAACAAATGTGCAAATAGGCCCACTCTAGAAAAAATTCTTTAGAACTTTAATTTAGTGTTTAAAATGGGTTTGTCTTTGGGCCAAATATCTCCGATCCCTATAGCTAACACATATTTCTGTTCGTTAATCTACTATTATTTGGGCCAGAAATTGTCGGATAAGCGGGGTCGGTTTTTCCTATGTTATGCCCCAAATGGGCGCCAGCTTTTCTATTCATGTTAATTTTTGTGTTCCTGTATTATTTTTTTTGAAGATGATAATCTTTTTCTGGAGGTGTGTGTCCTGTTAATAAACCACATAATAAACCGATTTTACATATAAAAATATTTTTTTTTGTATTGTACGTAAGCCATACGTGGCGCTACAAAAAAACACATACCGTACAACCAACAAATTTTCCCCCTTTAAGGGCGCTGAGCCGTCAAACACTTGACGAAACCCCAATATGACAGTAATCTCAATTTTTACTAAAAAATAAGTAAACATTCACGTTAATAAATGTTATTTGGAGTATTTGAAATTATAAGATTCGCTTGACAATTGTTCTATAACTTTGTGCCTTTTAATATTTCAAAATCTAATAATCGATTTTAATTCGTAAATCAAAAAAATGTATGGGGGTCTTTGGAAGGAAAAATTAGAGTTATATCCGACTTGTTAGCCTACTAAATAAAACTTTGGTAGAATTTTAATAATAGGTCGTTTTCAACCTTTCCTTTGACTATGTTCTTCCACATTTGTATGTTCTCTCGTACTCTCCGCCAACGATGCCCGAACATTGGGCGTGATTGGTGCTTGGCTATTAAAGAAGTTTTCGCTTAGGCGGTAAATTTACAATTTTACGATAAACTTTTTTAATTTCGTTGTATGCAAGTTCTGATTGACTCAACAATGCATCACAAATCGTTTAATTTGAAAAAAAGGAATTTGTAACATAAAGTTGTTAAAAAAAACTATAAGCGAGTATTAATCGATCTCACTAAAACATAAGCATAAATAGCTTTTTTTTCCAAAAACTATATTTTCAAAACAAACTGTTCAAACGTAGATTGTCATTAGTTTTCTGTAAACAAAATTATTTTGATATTTTTGTACTATGGTGTGATATAGGCCGTATTCGATAGGCTTGAGAGGTCGCTAAGGCGATGACTTCAAACCATTTAACACGAGTATATGGTTGATTCTGAGATTATGGGCCACTTTGCTGTCCTTGGTTGTTTCAAGCGGGATAAATAAAATATATTAAACTTTATTATTTACTATTCAATAAATCTTTATAAGACTTTTAGTCTTTAAATTGTTTTTTAAAAAATTTATTTGTTCTTCAAAAAAAAATCTTACCAATGTGTTCAAATATCATTACCCTGGTTATCCCTAACACTTCTTATATGTACTTTCAATTAAAATTTTCTCAATTTTTTACAAAAATATTTATTTATTTAATAAAACCAGTCCATAGTAAAAAATAATATTCAATTAATTTTGTTGCTGTTAGTGATTATAATTTTTTATTCAATTTATATTTTTATGGATGTTTATTTTCTGTCACTGAAAATACACAGTATTTCCCTGTAAAATCTAATATTCGCTAAAATTCAAATTTCCAAACCCATCTTGATTTCAAGCAACTCAAATATGATTGAACATTACATGAAGTGGGTGCACATCTAATAGTTTTTTCGTCAACAGTCTTATTATTAAATTTAATATTAAATTCTGCAAAAAAATCGAATTCCAAAAATTATGTCGAAATTAGCCCATAATCTCAAAATCGCCCATGTAAATGATTTTGTTAAAAGAAAAATTTAGACACTTTGCGGTAAAGCCCGTTAATTTTAAATAATCCAAATTGTTGGCAAGAAAGTTAATCAAGAAACCCCTTTAGCGAGCTCGAATATTACGCGATTTATTGTATTTCTTGAATAATTTTTTTTCTAAAATTTGTTAAATTAACAATGCATAAAGCCAATTTGTTCTTGTATACAAAGAAATTTCAAAAAGTTCTCGTAAACTTTTTAAGTTATTGGCTCGTTTAATAAGCGAACACGCCTATTATCGCATTAACGACCTCTTAAGCGAGTTGCCAATCAAACACGGTCATTGTTATCTATTTGCGCAAAACGGCTCACCCAAAATAATCATCGTAGTTTAAAGTTTAAATGGCATGCTAATAGTTTCCTAGGTTTATTCTTCAGAATGTCGCAACTCTATTTGTAAACTTCCCATCATGGGATAGTGTGTATTTGCCATAAGTTTGACATTCTGTTTGTAACATCTAAAAATCCTTATCTGCGACTTAGGAATTTCAAGAGATTTATATATTTTTGAATACATGTCTATCACAATTATGTTTTTGAAACTAAAATGCAAGGCTACTAACTAACATCAAGCTCACCTACGTTTCAACTCAGCTTGAATTCCTGAAATAAAGTCCAAATTTTTGTAAAAAAAAGAATTTAGCACTTTTATATCCCAGTCTCGTATAGTCGGAATATCTCATTCTGTAGCTCTTGAATTGTTCTTGGCTTATTAGTGTACTTTGTTTCTTTTAAATATCCCCAAAGAAATATGTCCAACGGTGTCAAATCACATGATCGTGGCGGCCAATTAACATCGCCACGACGTGAGATAACACCATTGCTTCGATGGCTGTTTGGCAAGTGGAAATCACATATCGTCCAGGGTCATATCCTCGATTTCTGGCTACCAGAAATCCGTTACCTTCTCGCGATAGCGAAAACTATTCACGGTAACTTCTTGGGCTACCTTATTTTTGAAGAAGTACAGAACGAACTGGTCCATGGTCGAGCGTGTATGGGGTAATCCATCTAGAGGTAATTCTGTAAAAACTGTCTTCATTTTTATAAACAGTTTACTTAAAATGTAGTTGGTACGAGTAATAAATGGTAGTTAGGTAATTTTAATCTAATTCTTTATTTATTGTGATCAGTCGGCCTTTACCCAAAATTTCTGCAGAAAAAATAACAAATATTCTACTATACAGGTTCAACAGCAAACAATCTCGCGGACTGATTGAGTTTTTAAAATGTTTAATTATTCCGATTACTTTCGGTAAATTAATTTGAAACCTGGCGGCTGCACGGAGTTTGTTAAATCACACAAATTAAAATTCGGAGCAACAAAACGAGTTCTAACACAAATTTGATCCGCATGTTGAACATTCAGATCATTTGTTTCGCCAGAACACCTTTATTTCCCTCGGCTTATCTTAAATATAAACTAAATATTAGGCTTATGTTCTAATTAACTTAATTTTATAAAACATATTCGCCATAAATATATGGCACATCAAAATGATTTCGTGAATGTAAAATAGATTTACAGGAAACGGAAATTCAACTCAGTAGACCATAAAGAAATTGCAAAAAGAATGTTGATGTTTTATTTTTAGTTCAAAAACATACTACGTACGCAGTATGTTTTAAAAACATATATCTATATGTGAAGCTCTATGGGTCTATAGTATGTATGTATATATTTTACTGAACGTATTAGAATATGCTATATTTAACAAAAGTTCAAACAACTGACTTATTAAAAGTGTATGTATGTATGTGTGTGTATACCTGCATACGTATTTTTTTTAATATGCATGTATTTTTCGTTAGCATAAATCAAAATAAAAGAAAAAAACACACCAAATGTTTAAAGGTACATACAGATACTATTGTATTCTTTACATTAATATTTGTATCTGCATAATGAGAAATAAACATTTCACTTGGATTGGAAACAACTCGATAGAACAACACCACCACAAATCGTGGAGCGGTTAAAGCAGCGGCTCAGTGGCGTTTTGTTTTTAATTGTTTAAACTATTTTAGACATTTTGTTGAAGAAAATCCGTCCATTTTCTTTTGCGTTCTTATTTTTTAGATAGATGGATGTATGTAGTACTTTCAATTTGGGGTTGTTTTACTAGATTCTTGATTTGCTGTTTAAAAACACACTATGAGTCAGCAGCAAGAGCGGCCACCGACCGACGACCAACCAGACCCAGCAGTCACTTGTATGTTTTTTTATTTTCGTTGGGTAGGCCGCCAGCACAACCAGCATTACCAGCGGTATCTACTGCTACACTTGTTTCTTTCTTCACCACACTCTTCGTTTTCATGCTACCGGGAGATTTTCATTTGGCTTTCTTTTCTTTGTGCCTTTTTCTGATTTTCCTTTTAGAGTGCTGCTGTTGATGTGTTCCTTGTTTACGCTTGGGTATTTTTAGTTGGTGTAAACAAACATGAAAACTTAATTTTCCTTTTTAGTTTTGTTATAGGCATTTTTTTACTAGTTTAAAGTAAAATATATAGAAAGAAATCCCTTTTTAGTTGCGTTTTGTCAGAAAAAATGCTCCTGTTGATACCTGCCCTTACAAAATCTTGGTGAAACATTTTTCTTGATACATTTGCCAATGAGTTTCAGGGAAAATACATCTACAATCTTAATCAATCGTTTGTACAACACTATATTTTAAAAGAAAATCGTTATATATGCGATGACGATAGTAAATAATTAACTATTTTTCGTCTATTGTTTGTTGGTATATTAGAAAGAAAAACACATAATGTAAAACGTATTGAATTGCTGTCTATTTTAACTTACTTAAGTCCCACAACACCCCATTTAGGAACAAGGGGGAACTTCTCTCAAACCAATGAGCTGTGCACGATTCAATTCGTATAGTAACTGACCGGGACCTACAGCATAAAGCCGGCTCCGAACGGCTTATGCATTTTATAGAAATTATTGGCAATATCATTTATTGCACTTATGAATGCTATTCTAAATATTATTAAAATTACCTAAAATCAAGGAAGAAAGAAACAATTTTAGTAAATATTTTACTCCTTGAGATTAAGTACGAAAAAAAGAACACATTTTAATATTCGGTGCGAAAAACATATTAAACTATCCATATTAAACGCTTCAACCAAGGGTGGAGTGTTTACTAAATGTATCGTAAAGTTTGATCGGAATTTAAAGAGATTTATATATTTTTGAATACATGTAAAGTAAATCACAATTATGTTTTTAAAACTAAAATGCAAGACTACTAACATCAAGCTCACATACGTTTCAACTCAGCTTGAATTCCTGAAATACAGTCCAAATTTTTGTAAAAAAAGAATTTAGCACTTTTATATCCCAGTCTCGCTCGTATAGTCGAAATATCTCATACTGTAGCTTTGAATTGTTCTTGGCTTATTAGTGTACATTTTTTCTTTTAAATATCCCCAAAGAAATATGTCCAACGGTGTCAAATCACATGATCGTGGCGGCCAAATTTTGGTTGTTTCATTTTGTAAATCCGTGTTATATAAGAAAAGATCGAAATAATTTACTGTAAAAAGTAAGAGAATGATTAGATCGTGTTAAGGAGAAAAACAAAAATTATCTTTAAAATAATATTAAGTAGCTTTTCATTTATTTTGAAAAACAGTTTGCATCTTGTTGGCATGAGACCCAACAAATACTGGCAATACCAATTCAGAATAGAAAACCTTGCATATTGAATGTTTTCCTTATAATTTGTCATTATTCCTTGATTCCAATGGCTCAATTTTTCCCAGACTATTTTCTAAAAATATTCTTAATAATTTAGATCTGGGAATTCTGCTTATTAGCATAGATTTTTACTCATGTTTTCCCAAATCCTTTATGTGGAACATACTTTCTCATGCCTAAAAAACACACCTAAACCATGATAACTTTTTCCATGCTTATATATTTTTGTTGTGTAGCTGGCATAAAGTTCTTTATTATTAGTCTGGCTAACCCACGTTCTTTCATCATTACTAATAAAATTTATTTTAGATTCACATATTGAACTGGTTTTAACCGGCTCGAGACCTCTTGCATCTTCATTTTAATAAAATACAAGTATTTAACAAATGTGGCAAAGTGATTCATCTGGACTTATTTCAGATCAGAAACGTCCCTCAATTTTTCCAAATATAGGACATTCCCAATTGTTATATGTATTTTCGAATATGCTATTTTTCGCTCCGTTTTTTTTTTACCTCTGTAATGTTTTGAAAAATGTTCTTATACATTTTTTTACTAATCGGCGTTTCACTTAAAGTCTGAAACGGGTTCCAAGTTAATGTGGTTAGCATCTTAAGCAAAATTTGTTCGCGGTCTAACGTTTAAAACGATTTATTTTTTCACCGATCTTTTAATATTTTTTTTGGCAATATAAAGTTGATTTTGTCATTTACCTTTTAAAATTTTGAAACACATATTGTCCTACATTTAACACAAAAAAGATTTTTGCATTTCAGTCAAATAGTCATAACTTTGGAACGGTAGGACTTCGTTTAGGTAATTTTGGAAAGGTTCGGAACATAGCAGAACTTACCCTAGTACCCTCCGACCACCAATCCGAAAATTCCAAACCGCTGCCATTTCGCCCCCTTGCAATATCGGGCATGGTTGTAGAGGACCATATTTTTATGAAATGAGCCAAGGAATACGCAGGTGAAGTTTGTGCAGTCGAACTGTATAAGCACATTTAAAACACTTCGCAGTTGTTATTCAAGTAAATTATAATTGGTTATTTATGAAATTTTCCTTTGACGCTGCATTTTTGTCGTCGTCTACAGTTGACGATGTACCATTTTGGCTACCATCTGTCAACGTCTTAAAATTTAGTAAGGCGTTGCCAGATTATGGCTTTTAGCCACTCTTTTCATTTACATAATTATTTAACCAACACATTCAAAAATTACTACAAATATGACCGAAATATTAAAATGTGCGTGTTGATTATTATTTAGCCTATTTTTTATCCGTGACTGTAAATGTATGCTCTCAGTGTGAGTCTCAAACTAACCTAAATATTCGACAAAGTTATAATTGAAATACAAAGTAATATAAAAACATGTTATAAATATATTTTATAATTAAAATTATATTTTTTTTTAAATTGATTCTGTTTTACCGAAGGTTCTCAAATTTCTATTAATAACACAAAAATAACATTGAGTATTCTTTTGCTAAGATCAACTCAAATTAACTTTTCTGAGTTCAACTCTGTTTTACAATTTGCACACGAATGTACAACTTTGAAGAAATTTGGGTTTCGTGTTATCTCAAAATATTTTACATTTCATCTCAACTGCTAAAGTTAGGTAGACGAAGTATCATGCTCTCATACCCCATACATATGTATAAAAGATCCAATTGAATATAGTCAAAAAGGTTCTGCAAAACACTTTGTGTTAACAACGATTACATTTCTCTTATTAAAGAGGATGCGGTCCAGGGAATATTTCCTTTTTTAAGATTCGTAAAAATTTCGTTTACCTTAAAAGCAAAAAGAACATATTAATAGTGCACTTACTTACTAAAATGTTGCATTTTTTTACGAGAAATTTAAAAATATTTCCGTTCTTCCGGGAATCGAAAAAAGTCGGAAAACTAATAACACTAGGTTTGATAAAAATTGCTTATAAGGCTCTGTGTCGGATTTAACCTGACGTTTTAAACTAAGTCAGTACAAGTGACTCTAGACTCTATCCCGAACCTGGTCTTACTTGTTTCATAGTCGTGTACTTTAATGACAACACGGTTGCACATCTTTTGCAAATTTGTAATTATTTAAGCTCTTCTCTACAATTTTCAGCCAAACCATTGTAGCCAACCGCTCCTTCTCTGACATTTTTCAATATTTGTGTTAATTGCCAGAGGTATTAATTGATTTTCCCCTCTGCCTAATTTAAACTAACAACGCAAATTAACAGAAATGCAATAATTTCGACCATAATTCACTATACGTACGTTGTGTTTTATGTACTTTGTCCACGTCCCAACACGCGCTAGTCTTGACGGCGTTGGATATTTTCGGCGTGAAATTTTAATATGTTTTACTTTATACATACTCTACTAAGATACCTATAAATATATGAGTGTAGTTTCTTTATACATATATACGATGTATGTATGTATAAATCTTCTGATAAATATATATGAGTGTATGTGATATCGTCATGTGTCCGTTTGTCTGGTTCGTAATATTCAAATCAAGCCAAATATTTTACTACAACACTCAAAGAGGTAGTGACTTCATTTTATTTTGTGTCTGCCTCTCTGTTTGTCTGTGCCTTTTTAGTTTGTTTGTTTTGCTGTCCATCTTCTGGTTGATCTGTGGACTGCGGCGGGGCCATTTGTATCATTTGTGCAAAAACGAGAAAATAGACAAAACGATTACGATTTGTTTTTGCTGCGTATGCCTTGTTTTTTTGTTTGATATGGGGCAAACAAATCCAAATCTAGGAATAACTTTTAGGGGGAGAAACACATGTAAACTTGAGATGGGATTCTTAATGTTGAATAGGCTTGAGGGAAATTCTAGGAACAAATTTTATTTCGCTGTACAATGAACAAAGAACAAAACCTAACTCTTGTCATTTTTTACTTCCAGTGCTCTTTTACTTTTATATAAATCATTTACTTACAATCTGTTGAAAAAGCAATAAAAAAAATTTATATTCCTTAATACAAGGGCGACCGCAAAACTAACTGGCCATATGTCAAAATTTCCGAAATATTTAATGATTATTTTCTTTGTTACAGGTGATTGAAGTAAACAAGTTTTATAATTTTTGAAAAATGGAAAATAAAGAGTTTCGTGCGGTAATTAAACACTTTTATATGAAAGGTTATACGCCACAATTAATCAAAGATGAATTGGATTCTGTTTATGGTGATAATGCACCATCATACTCCACCGTGAAATCCTGGGTTCAACAATTTAAAATGGGTCGTTCAAGTACGGAAGATGAACAACGCTCTGGAAGACCGAAAACTGCTACTACTATTGAAAACATTAGAAAAATATTTAATGAAGTGACTAAAGATAGACGAATAAAGCTCAGAGAACCTGCTGATATTGTTAAAATACACGAAAAACAAGTTTGGAGTATTTTACATGATGAACTCCACATGAAAAAGCTATACGCGAAAAAGGTGCCGCGTTTGTTGACTTTGCCCCAAAAAAACGACCGTTGGACCAATTCCGAGGAGCTTTTAGCGATATATCAGCGTAATCCAATATAGTTCTTGCGCCGATTCATAACTGTTGAGGAAACATGGATCCATCATTACATCCCAGAATGCAAAGAACAGTCAAAACAATGGATAGAAGCTGGTAAAAGTGGTCCCAAGAAGGCGAAACTGTTAAGTCAGCAGGAAAAGTAATGGCCACAGTATTTTGGGATGCAAGGGGATAATATTTATTGATTATCTTGAGAAAGGAAAAACTATAAATAGTGAATATTATTGTGCATTATTGGATCGGTTGAGTGAAGAAATCAAGATAAAACGACCGCATTTAGAAAAAAAAGTTCTTTTTCATCAAGATAATGCTCCTTCACAAACTGCATTTTTAACTCAACAAAAACTGGCCGAATTACGATTTGAAATTGCTCCGCATCCACCATATAGTCCAGATTTAGCTCCTTCTGATCATTTTTTGTTTCCAAATTTAAAAAAATTTCTCGGTGGCAAAAAATTTTCGTCCAATAGCGAGGTTATTGCTGAAGCTAAGGCATATTTTGAAGGTCTTGAAAAATCTTATTTTTCGGATGGAATTAAGAAACTTGAAAAACGTTTGATGAAGTGTATTGAGTTGGAAGGAGATTATGTTGAAAAATAAATAATAATAATTCCAAAAAACGGTTCTTTTTATGTTAGGCCAGTTACTTTTGCGGTCGCCCTCGTAAATCTTGGTTAAAGCTGCTCTTAATCCAGTATATTTCATTTTATTTATTGATATTAATAAAGAACCGAGCTTTTAGGCCTTATATAGTTTGTCAACAGAACTTTATTCTGCAAAATATCATGAAACTGGACAACAATTGCGACCTGTAATTGGATTATAAGCATTAGATGGACAGCAGTCGAACGGACAGACGTTCCAATCGGTGTGTCTTTTAAAGTCTATAAGCACACTTAAAGGGGGTCTAGCTCAAATGTTTGCCTTGAAATTGACGTATAATTCTCTGTTTCAGAGAGTAGTGTGGGGTGAACAAATTTGTGTAACCGGTTGCAAAAAGTCGAACGCAAAAATCAATTGATCGATTAAAATCGGACGCAAAAGACGATCACGATATTTCAATATTTGCAAAAAAAAAATAGTGGTTAATCAATAATTAACTTTTAGAACCCAAACCTGCACTTCAATTTTAACAATAGAAGAACATTGCTCAATCGAATCCGCTAGTAGTTCTGAGTCGATCAGTTTAAACAACATATGATCGATCTCCCATATTTTTAGGGATCAAAAACGTCAACTCTAAGTTATAATGCCACATTGTGTTGTAGAGTATCTCGGTAAAGTTGGTGGGATTTTTATGAAATATCCTCTAAAAAAATGAAATATCCTCTAAAAAAATGAAATATCCTCTTAAAATGTTCCGGATGCGAACACCATAACGATCCACAGGGACAAATCTAGTGTTTACCAGTGGAAACACTTAGTTACAAATATTGTGTTAAAAGAGATTTTCAATAAACGTTTTTAAGGTTTCAGGTTTTTTCCTTAATGGTTTGTTGTTGAGGAAAGAAAGTACGATTTTCTAAAAAATCTCTTACTATGTCTTTGTCATTTGTTTAAAGGAAAAGTAGAAAGAGATGAAAACTGTATATGTGACGCGCAAAATAGAAAGGGACCTAAGGTTAAAAAACAGTTTGTTCAGGAGAGCCATTTTAAAGATTAGGTCCCTTTCTATTTGCGCTTAGAATTGTCGACTTCACTTTCATAAAACGCGCATATCTCTGGGAGGGAACACTTTTGGGGCATGGGATCGGTCTCATTCGATGCTCAGATGTTGTCCACATCAAAAAAAAGTGAAAAGTTGATGAAAAGTTTTGTTCAGGAGAGCCATTTTAAAGATTAGGTCCCTTTCTATTTGCGCTTAGAATCGTCGACTTCACTTTCATAAAACGCGCATATCTCTGGGAGGGAACACTTTTGGGGCATGGGATCGGTCTAATTCGATGCTTAGATGTTGTCCACATAAAAAAAAAGTGAAAAGTTGATGAAAAGTTTTGTTCAGAGAGCCATTTGAAAGATAAAGTCCCTTTCTTTTTGCGCTTAGAATCGTCGACTTCACTTTCATAAATCGCGCATATCTCTGGGAGGGAACACTTTTGGGGAATGGGATCGGTCTCATTCGATGCTCAGCTGTTGTCTACATCAAAAAAAGAAAAAAAATGAAAATTGATTTTTTTACCCTTAGGTCCCTTTCTCTATGCGATGTCACATATGCTTTTCTCAGATATAATACAAATTTGCAAATTTTAAGTAATACCCTTTTGTAGAACAAGAACAATAAGCAGAAACTTTTTTTTATACCAACTTGAAAAAGTAACTAAATCTCTTAATCGATTTTAACTATGAATTAGACATTATTTCAACGGCTGTGGGAAATTGTAACACATATTTCACTAAAAGCCATCAAACGTCCACACAGTTTACTTTTAATTAATATCACTTTAACAACGAATGAAATTCGCATTTACTTTCTATTCGTGCAAAATGTCAATGTTTTACCTTCAACTTTTGCAGCGCAGAGAAAATTCGCCACCGAAAGAAACCGAAAAAATATATATCTCATTCTCACCCACAAGGACTCTGAGAGCTCGTTTGCTCGCACTAGTGTCAGTCAACAATGGCCTTGAAAAAATGATTACGTCGTTAAAAAATAGCAAACAAAAAAATAATACGAGAGCAACAAAAGCGACACACATTCAGCCCAGTACACAGTAGTCCGCCGCGTACTTGCTGTTGTTCTCTCAACATTTTCCATTTATGACGCGTCGTCACACCTGTACGTACCTATTCTCTAAGTACAAAACTTTTATGTGTGCTCTCTACAGACAGAAGCTGCAGCCAGCCCACGCTGGATGGAAGATACCGGCATTTTTGTTTTTTGCTTTTCTCTTTTCAATACAGCGTCAATGATATAGACAAGTGATTTATTCTTTACATTTATGAGGAAAATTCACTCATTCATGTTTTTTTTGTACCCTTTAATTGCGTTGACAACACCCCAAGTGTTTTGTCTTTTGATGAGTCATTGATTTGGAAAATGTTTGATTTTTTGAAATTGATTCAAGAAATTCATAAAAGATTTTGTTTTTTGGTTTTTAACGGGTGATCAATCTAGAGGTATTTTTTCAAAATAAGACAAATACAAAAATTTAAATCATATGTAAAATCTTTGTTGTTCATTCGAAAGGACGTTTTATGCAATTTATTTTTTGAATTTCCTTCGAATGTTGGCCGCAACTACGCATCAGGGTGTCCAATCTGAGGCTTCCAAAACCTGAATCGTATAATAAAATGGCAACCAATACCGAAAAGAAAAATTAATAATTTTTATAACAACTCTGTTTAAAAATACTATTGAAAAAATATCTCTAGATTGATATTCTGTTACAAATTTGAAAAAATATGGATCGATGATTCCACCAGCCTATAAACCGCACCACACTGTGGTTTTCGCGGTGTAAGCCTTTCCATGATGAAATGGCAAACAATACTTAAAAGAAAAGAAATCAAATTTAACACAACACGCGTAATCTGTGAAAAACCCCTATTGAAAAAATACCTCTTTAGATTGATCAACCTACGAGGGCGACCGCAAAAGTAACTGGCATTACATAAAAGAACCGTTTTTTTGGAATTATTATTATTTATTTTTCAACATAGTCTCCTTCCAACTCAATACACTTCATCAAACGTTTTTCAAGTTTTTTAATTCCATCCGAAAAATAAGATTTTTCAAGACCTTCAAAATATGCCTCAGTTTCAGCAATAACCTCGCTATTGGACGAAAATTTTTTGCCTCCGAGAAATTTTTTTAAATTTGGAAACAAGAAGTATTCAGAAGGAGCTAAATTTGGACTATATGGTGGATGCGGAGCAATTTCAAATCGTATTTCGGCCAGTTTTTGTTAAGTTAAAAATGCAGTGTGTGAAGGAGCATTATCTTGATGAAAAAGAACTTTTTTTTCTAAATGCGGTCGTTTTATCTTGATTTCTTCACTCAACCGATCCAATAATGCACAATAATATTCACTATTTATAGTTTTTCTTTCTCAAGATAATCAACAAATATTATACCCATTGCATCCCAAAATACTGTGGCCATTACTTTTCCTACTGACTTAACAGTTTTCGCCTACTTGAGACCACTTTTACCAGCTTCTATCCATTGTTTTGACTGTTCTTTGCATTCTGGGATGAAGTGATGGATCCATGTTTCATCAACAGTTATGAATCGGCGCAAGAACTCTATTGGATTACGCTGATAAATCGCTAAAAACTCCTCGGAATTGGTCCAACGGACGATTTTTTGGGGCAAAGTCAACAAACGCGGCACATATCTTGCGGATAGCTTTTTCATGTCGAGTTCATCATGTAAAAATACTCCAAACTTGTTTTTCGTGTATTTTAACAATATCAGCAAGTTCTCTGAGCTTTATTCGTCTATCTTTAGTCACTTCATTAAATATTTTTCTAATGTTTTCAATAGTAGTAGCAGTTTTCGGTCTTCCAGAGCGTTGTTCATCTTCCGTACTTAAACGACCCAGGATTTCACGGTGGAGTATAATGGTGCATTATCACCATGAACAGAATCCAATTCATCTTTGATTAATTGTGGCGTATAACCTTTCATATAAAAGAGTTTAATTACCGCACGAAACTTTATTTTCCATTTTTCAAAAATTATAAAACTTGTTTACTTCAATCACCTGTAGCAAAGAAAATAATCTTTAAATATTTCGGAAATTTTGACAGATGGCTTATAAAAGATTGTTTTTAAAAAACAAAAAACAAAAAAGTTGCTAGTAAAACAGAAAATGTGCCAGGCCAGTTAGTTTTGCGGTCGCCCTCGTATGTATGTTGAGGAGAGACTCGAACTGTGTTCCAAAATTGTGTTTATAAGTAACGCATCTCTTATATTCACTCAATTTTCGATGACGCTGAGGCATACTTGAGCTTCTCTGCCGTTAATGTGCCAAATTATCTCATTCTTTGAATTGTTTCTGGCTTATCGACGTACACCTTTTCTTTCAAATAACCCCAAAGAAAGAAGTCCAACGGTGTCAAATTACATGATCTTGGCGGCCAATTAACATCACCACGACGTGAGATAACACGGCCATTGAATTTGTCGCGCAAAAGAGCCATTGTTTCGTTTGCTGTGTGGCAAGTGGCAAGTCCACATCCATATCTTCCAATTCGGGCCATAAAAAGTTCGTTATCATCTCACGATAGCGAACACACCATTCACAGTAACTGCCTCACCGGCCTCATTTTGGAAAAATACGGCCGAATGATGCCCATAAACCGCACCAAGCAGTGTCCTTTGCAGGTGCATTGTTTTTTCGACAATCACTCTTGGATTATCATTCGCCTAAATGCGGCAATTCTGCTTATTGACGAACCCACTGAGGTTCAAATGTGTCTCATCACTGAAGATGATTTTCTTCGAAAATTGATCATCCAAGCCTGAATAACTTGAACGCGTTGCTCGCTTGTGAATCTTTCCATGGTTCAAATTGAGTAAGTCTGATATTGAGAAATAGGCGCGGTTTACATTCAACATCGGCCCTTTAAATTCACCCTCCCTTTATTAATAAAACTTAAAACTAGATGTCGGAAATGGTGTTATAAGACGATAAAAACATATCTTACATTTACTTTTTGGAATTAATTTATTCAAATGTTGGAAGCGAATACGTTGGCAGCATATCACTCTTCCAGCATTGTTGGTATCTCGCGATATATGTAACGATAGCTTCTAGATAGCTTATGATAGCTTCTAGAGCTGAATTATAGCTTACTTTTCGACAAATACTATTTACTTTACATAACTCCGAATAAAATCCGGAAATATCATGCGGACCAGCGTAAAGTTAACAGTTTCGAATTTTTAGTAAATTTGCATCGCGAGCTGTTAGTCCGCACCATCGGTTTTATTGAAAATTCGTTTGAATTGAAATTTTTTGCAGAAAAAAGTTATTTAGAGTAGATACTATAAGGGAGAATTAAGCAAGCTCGCTTAAACTCGCTACAGGTTTAATTAATTAAAACAAACGGCTTTTGACGCATATTGCCTTGTGAAATAATGTGATGTTGTCGCGCTAGCGAGATGCCAATAAAACATGGGAAATGTCTTGTAGACGAACAAGATCAGACGCACTAAATACCTCTAAAAAGGTCATAGTTGCTTGACGTTTAAGCACATGTGGTAAAAAAATGCCCCGTGTTAATGAAAAATATATATAGGCAGATGGGTACGCTTATTAAAGCAAATTTCACTAAGAATCCTAATTTAGATTCACATTAAAAATTAAGCTGAAGTTATGGTTTGGTATGGATTCGTGGATCCGAAGGGCCAAGAAACAGTCCATTCCCAAAGGTTATGTACGGCGGAGAGCAAATACCATTCGTTCTAGCCAAACTTAAAGACCTTTTTACTCGTTGATAACCGCCCATTGTGTAAGTTAATTTTTTTTTAATTCATACCCACTGTGCCGAGCTGTATATTTGCTATTTGCATTTGTAAAATGTGCGCTTTGCGAATATACATACTTACCTTTCAATTCTCTTTTTTGTCCATGTTTTAGTTGCTCTAGCTAAGGTGTGGGTTGTATTTTTGCGTAGTAAATTCTGTCTATGAATGAAATGAATACAACTCGTGCCCCCTCCGAGACACTGCTCGTTTGTCACTTTTCAGATATGGAAATACATATGTATACCTAAATACATATTTTTATATTTCTTTTTACAAAATTATTCCAAAAAAAATAAGTGGAATTATACATGCCACATATATGTATGTACATGTGTTTGTTTTAATATAAACATATTTTCTTTTATTTTTTCATAAACATACCTGGAAATTGGGCCATATTCTCCAGGAGGAGGACGCCGCATTTCCTTGTATGATGTGTAAAAAAATAAAGTAGTTTTTCAAGGTTTTGCCTTTGGAAATTAGTCACATTTTTTGTTCTGCTGCCTATAATTATTAATGTGATAGTATTGCTTGGGCTTCTGTATAATTCTTTTTGGAACTCGCCGCTGACTCCATTCGAGACTTAAATTACATGAGTCACGTCTGTTAGAGAGTTTTTATGTGGATTGAGAGGAGTAGGGCAGAGGAGACATTGAGTATTGATTGAGCGCTGTGGTGCTGTCGTTCTTTTGTTCATTTAAAACGCGACGGCTACGACGATTCCTCCCTTTCGCCATGTCATCACTACCACCACCATCGTTGTCGTCGTCGTGCATTGTGTGCGGTTGTGTATTTGTTTGTTCACCTCTTCCGCTCTCAGTGTTTCTCGTTTGTTCGGTTTGGTTTGGTGGGGGGTTTTTAATCGGGGTAGTGAATTTAATCTATTTTTATTTTGCAAGCAATAACGCACTTGTATGTACCCTTGTTTTTTATTGCAGTTTTGTTCTTGTACTATTTGAAGATATGAATTAAGTTGTTTATTTTTTAAAAAAAATATTGTTTTGTTTCACTTTAACTTCAATTATTTAGTTGAGATTTGTTTTTGTTTACCGTTGTTTTTAGTTTCTTGTTTGTTGCTGTTTTGCTCTCTTTTATTTAATTTTCTTTTCGTCTCTTTTTTTTTGTTTTGTATCACAAGGTCGTTTTAGCCGTGCATGTTTACACAATTTTTAGCTCCACGATTATTTTTGTTTGTTCTTCTTTTTGTGTTTGTTTTTTTTGTTTATTTCTTGAGTTACTTTTGAGTTGATTTTGTTTTAAAAAATTATTTCATTGTAATTTACATCTACGTTGTGGTTAACTTATATAAAATCAATAAAGAATGGAGAAGTTTTTCGATTGCAACACCTCAAAATATTAATCTGCGATCCTTTAAAGTATATAAAGGGTGGACCAACTAAAATGCACAATGTAAATAAACAGTAATAAAATAACAAGTTTTCAGAGAATTATCTTAATATTTTTTATAATGTTAGAAGGATGTAAGACAATTATATCTGAAACAAAGTATCAGTCAAATTCTTGCCACGGCTTCGGCGACATACATTCGTCTATCCGATGGTCCATATTTTCGATGACTCTGAGATCTAATAGAGGTTCAATGTCTTTAATGTCCTTTAGCTCTTGAATTGTCCTTTAGTTCAGAAAATCATGGCCCGTGCGATGAATACCACACAAAAGTCCATGAGTCGAATCATTAAAAAAGACTTGGTGGGACTTGGGGCTTTCAAACGACGTAACGGACATTTATTGACTGCAGCTTTAAAAAAAATAGGATTGAAAAATGCAAACGTCTTTTGGTGAAGCACGCTGATAACTTGCACAGACTAATTTTGTTTAACAAGCATGAGGAAGCATCTGAACTTCAGTCAGTCATGATTTGGAGGGGTGCCTCTTACGATGGGGTCACTGACCTGAATTTCTGCGAACAAGGAGTCAAAACATCGGCCAAAGTTTACCAAGAAACCGTTTTGGAAGCTGTTGTGAAGCCTCTTAACAATTCCCTGTTCCAAAACCAGCCATGGACTTTCCAGCAGGATTCTGCGCCGGCCCATAAGGCTAAAACGTCCCAGGCCTGACTTCGAAACAATTTGCCAGCGTTCATTTACCTGAAGAATGGCCCTCAGACAGTCCAGATTTGAACCCATTGGATTACAAATTGAAGACGGTTTTAGAGGACAATGTTCGTCACAAAAGATACCCCAACATTGGATCTGTTAAGACTGCGTTGGTTCGAGCTTCGGCCAATTTTCAAAAGGACGAAGTTCGTGCAGCTATTAACGATTGGCCAGTGCGACTTAAGGCGCGTTGATTCAGTACTTTTTATTTGACAGCATAAAACGTGTGTAACAGTATTTATGCCCCTACTAAGTAACATCGACACGACGTGAGATAACATGGACATGAATTTCTCGCACAAAACAGCCATTGTTTTGTTGGCTGGGTGGCAAGAGGCATTATCCTGTTGAAGCCTTATTTCGTCCAGGTCCATATCTTTTATTTCTGGCCAAACAAAAAGTCCGTTATCATCTCGCGCTAGCTAACACCAATCACGAGTCGAGGTTGGCGGTTCTATCGTTGTTTTGTTGGTTTGATGGTTTTACGAGTGCTGCTATATATATTTCTGGCCTAATAACGAAAATGCGAATATTTATCATAAAAAATGGTTTTATTGTTTTTCAAAGTATTCTCCAGCTTGATTTATGCATTCGCATGCGCTCAAACCAATTGTCCAAGCTCTTTTTCCACTCCGATTGAGACACCTCCAAAACATGGTTTTTGAACGCTTCAACAGCATCTTCTGGCGACAAAAATCGTTGACCACGCAGTTTTTTTCTTGATGTGCGGGAATAAAAAGAAGTCATTGGGTGCCAAGACAGGGCTGTACGGCGGATGACCATCAATTCGACGTTTTGGCCGGTAAAAAAGGCGCTGGTTTGAGTCAATGTATGAGAGCTCGCATTGTCATGGTACACAATAATTCGTCTTCTCTTGTTCGTTTTTCGAATTTCTCCGAAGACTTCCGGCAAACAAATTGTGGTTAAGAGATCATAATTGACCGTCCTACGTTGCTCAAGCGGAACAGTCGCCACATGAGCAGTTTTGCCGAAGAAACAGGCGACCAATTGCTTCGAAGTGCTTCTTCCACAAACAACTTTCGTTTGATTTGGCATGCCTTCGAAGACCCACACGGTCGATTGCTGTTTTGTTTCGGGCTCATACGCATAGATTTATGATTCGTCACCTGTGACGATCTTATAAACGTCTTTTGCAGCACCGCGATCGTATTTTTTCTAAATTTTGCGAGCGATTGTCAAATTGGACCTTTTTTACGGCCAGGTGTTCATGCAATATCGAATGTATGCTGATGGAAGAAAGGAGCCTCTATCTCACGGTATGTCACATGGCGATCTTGCATTATCAGTTCACGCACGGCATCAATGTTCTCTGGCACAACGGCCGTTTTTGGACGACCATCATGACCTTCGTCTTTGAGAGAGCGTCGGCCACGAATGACTTCATTAAACCAGTTTGTTACAGTGCTATAGGATAGTGCTTTATCGTCATACACAGATTTAAGTTCATCGAAGCACTCTTGTCGTGATAATCCACGTCGAAAGTTGCGAAAAATGATCGCACGAAAATGTTCACCAGTTAATTCCATTTTTTTCCCAATTTATTTTTTCAAGTCACTGTAAACAACACAAATGATGGTCGTACGTCAAAACGTTCTGAGTACGTTTAAGCTAAAAAATGTCAAACTTTCCATTGGAAATGTCAGATGGCGCCATGCAACTCTTAGTGTTGCCTGTGCCAGAAATATATATTAACCCTCGTATTTATGACTTTAAATTAAATGTATCAAGACTTTTTTAATGATATGCAGTAAAAACAAGCTCGAATTATTTTTCTGATTTTTTTTATGAAAATTATTCTTTTTGTCCGTCTTTTTAAAATTACTGAAAGGCAACGCTAAAGGGGAAACCATTTTATTTTCGTTTATGCTTATTTTATTATTTAAGAGTACACTTGCGTTTCTTAAATTATCTTTCGGAGGGTCCAATGTAAAGTCCGTACATTCTACGTAAAACTAGCCAATGTTTTTTTTCTAAATACCGCGAATGTTATGAAATTAATAGTAACTATAAAGGAAGTTGAAACATTGTCATTTTATCTATTATATAAAATTAGTATCCCCTATATTATTTGCAGGTAGCAAATAATAGTTCCTTACACTTCAGGTCGTATTAATATTGTTCCAAATGAAAGAACTATTGACACTCTCTGCAAGTGCTGTAATTGAACATTATCAATAATTTTACTTAATTTACCATGGGAAGGTTGTCAAATGTTCCATTTTGATTTGTTTCTTCTTTTGAACAGCTGGAAAATTCACAACAATTCCCAGTGAAACACGGGGGAAATCTATTTCCGTGAGATAAACAAAGGGAAATAAATAATAAACATGTGAACAACATGAGTGAGAAGTCTGTACGTACAGTCGGTAGATTTGAATTTTGTGAATGAAAAAACTTACGGTACTCGTATAGCTGAAACATTCGAACACAAACGGTGGACTTCCTCTGAATATTAATGATTTTTTTAATTAGAGATGTAGCCTTTTTATAAAAAAAAACAAACAAAACTGGGCTATGGTATCCCACCATGTTAGAGGTATGGGCCTTTCAATTACATTTCCCAAAGGAATATTAAAAGCTATCAAAGGTGCGAATTTGAATAATAAAATACGGGATGTTTTTTTAGACGTGTGGTTCTCAAAAAGAAATAAAACGCATATAATATAATGTTATGGCCAATGATTAAGCATCATTATAAAGATAAAGATTGTTTTAAAAATAATTTCATGCACGTGACCGCGGCGGCTGGCTCGAATAAATTCCAGCCGAGAGGCCCATTTTTCGACCTCAGCATTCGGGCCGTATGTCAGCAATAACGCGCCGAATACTCGTATTCTCTTCCAAGGCATCAATCGCGTCGGTCTTATCTGCGTAGACAAGCGACTTCACACATAACCCTACAAAAAATAGTCCAGCGGTGTTAAATCGCACGATATTGGAGGCCACTCCACAGACCCACGACGCGAAATAATGCGCTCACCAAAAGTTTTCTTCAGTACATTGATTGTTTCGTTGGCTGTATGGCATGTATTGCCGTCTTGTTGGAACCAAATGTCTTCAAGATTCAGGCTTCAATTTCTGGTACCATAAAGTCATACATCATGGCGCGGTAGCGAGCACCATTTACCGGCTACCATCATTTTTAAAGCAATATGGACAGAGGATTCCACCAGCCCATAAATCTTACCAAACCGTGGTTTTCTCTGAGTATAATGACACCTCTTGAACCTCTTCTTGTTGCTCTTTACCCCAAATGCGCCAATTTTGTTTATTGACGTTGCGGTTGCGCCTGAAATGGGCCTTATCGCTGAAGAAAATTGTTGGTCAAAAACAGTGGATCTTCCCGTTTTCACCGAACGCCCATTTCCATAATACAGCAAACATTTTAAGGATATTATATTCAAAAAAATAAATATAAACTTACCTTTCGATTGAACAATGAAGATTGCACACTTGATTTGATTTTTTTTATTAAAAAAAAAAACTATATAATCGATACATATACCCGTTTTATTGAAAATTAACAATTCTGTATTTATTCTTTTCATAGGTTTATTAGAAAGAATATTTATGGTTCGTGGTTAAATTTATTTGACTGAGGCAATCGCCTGACTTCACAGTAGCGCCATTTGTGAACTCAATTTAAAGATGTCGTGCTGGCGTTGCTGGCTTCTTGTAAAAAAACTTCGTTTGATATTCTCCTTAAGTGTATGGATCATTATACTATAATCACCCTTGCATCATCGATCTTCACCGAAGACCTACACATTCGAATATCTCCTACGGAAAAGGCCTTAGATTCACTCTGCTGATCCGTGGTTGACACAGGCCAGAGTAGATTCTGTCAGTGTATTAGTTTTTGTTGCTCTAGCGCCAAATATGTGCCGGGGTGATAGACCTTGGCCGGAGAATTGCTCTTTGGGAGAAACCGGTCCTTGGGGTTGGTCAGTGAATTTGTAAACTCTTTCTCAGTTGCGACAATACCGACATAACTAAAAATGTGTCACCTCGACTTAAAAGCCTTACATTTTTATTTCGTTTGTCGTGCAATGCAAAACTCAAAATAACTTGTTTTTTTCCACCGAATTCGCCTTGCTTCAATTGTATCATTTGAAAGTTCTCGACCAGGAGAGTAGATTTTAGCACCTAGGTTAAAAAGTCAAGACAATGTTGGCAAATATGAGCGATATGTGCGATTTAAAAAGGGTTCCTCTGGACCATTTAGTATATTATATTACAGAGAATTCTTTAATAATCTGTGATAGATGACTTCTACGCCAATATCTTCTTTGGTTTAATCTTATATGCCTATTTCTAAACCATTCCGATCTATAACACAATTTCAAGAAATGCCATAAAAATCTCCCGAATTGAAAAAAATCTGCATACAATCCATTTAGTTGTTGTTGTTTTTGTTGTTGTAGCCGAAGAATTGCTGCTTCGGGTCAATCCGGTCCATAGAACAGGCTGTCGTGGGCTTGACGTCAAAATTTAACAATCCATTTAGTTAATGATTTCTGTGGCTGACGCAGGCCAGAGTAGATTCTGTCAGTGTATTAGTTCTTGTTGCTCTAGCGCCAAATATGGGCCGGGGTGATAGACCTTTTTCAGTTTCATTTTAATAATTTCCATTTGAAGTCTTTAGCAGTCCTAATAAAATTTGGAATAAAACCTAAATAGTTTACTTGATGAATTGTTAAGAAGATTTATATTTTTGTTAATATTGCTACAAGGCTTCTGTTCCTAAAAGGAGTATAATAGTTTGATATGTATAGTATTGAAAAAGAAGTTTCCAATATTAGATGTTTGAAATTCCATCAAAATCTTCTAAAAAAAAACAAAAAAAAAGTTGCAAATTCAGCTAGCAAAGCCTAAATTATTATTTAGAAACTTTGTTTTTGTGGCACTCTTCCTGTCACAAAACGTTTTTGTCCAAAGTGACTATACAAAAGTGACATCATGATGGTGTCCCCATGAATGGCTCAGAAGTTGGTGGATAATAGTTATACCAATTCAAAGATGGTTATCTTTGTCGACAACCCATCCAAGCCTATGTCAATAAAAAAATCTTTCAGTTTCGTTTTAGATCTTAAGCAAAGATATCCTGCTTTCTCTTCTCTTATATTTTTTTTATCATTTCATACAATGTGATTTTCCAAAGCATGGTCTGTCTCCTCCCCATATATTTTTGGCACTTGTATGGTAATCATATCAAATTTTTTTTATTTATAAAAATATTGTTTCTATGACGACAAAGTATTCACATACAAAGAAGAGAAATGCAAAAAATGACGTTATTTTTGCAGCACGCCTGAATTTAATTCTTATTGCCGTTCGGCGGCTATAATGTATGGATAATTAAATGCTAGTCTGTTGAGTAATGTATGTGTACAGTGGGGCATTCCCATGTCAAATACAACAATAGGCGTATTATTTCTAGCATACAATCAATTTGAATTTGTTAATGTTTTAAATTTCAATAACACACTAGCATGTACTCGTATTGTCTGACTGCTTTAAAGTCATCTCAACCGACTACACTGAAATATTTTTCCTTGTTGGGCGTTTAAAATATTGCTTTTTTTGTTTAATATAAACAATTATTCACACACACACACACACTGTTTTACTTAATAAATCAATAAAACCTGTGGTTGTTACTTTGTATTATTTTTCTAATAGGCAAAACTATTTTAATTTTTTTAAATTGATTTGTATCGTTTTACCTTTATATCGAGTGTATCTACTTCTTATCGATTTAGTAGAGTATGCGTGTGTTCAGTGAAAGCAAAATTCTCACTGAAGTGTGCCTTATGTTCAGTGTATTCACGGTATCATGCAGTAAACGTCATCCTAAGTGTTGAAAGTCATTTTTTTTTCGTTAATGTCTACAATTATTAATTACGACCTGTGGAGTAAATCTTCTTTTGATTGTCAAAATAAATGCATTAAAACTTTCCTTAGATTGAGGCTTTTCTAGTCGCATACTCTTTCTGTTTGTTAAACTGGATTGGGACCTTAGATCATGTAATTTTAATTACACTACTCAACAAAATGAAAAAAATTTCATGTACTCCGGATGCGATAATTTTTTCTGTGTAGATAACCTTGACATGAGCTCGAAAAACGCAATAAAAAATCATGAAAATCGATGCACGCGTTTCGCTTTTATTCGCAATTGAGTAAAGGTATGAATTTCAAAAATTAATTTAAAGTCATATATTTTTGTCACCCAACAAATTTTAATTTTTTTTGTAATAAAAAAGAAAAAACCTCACCATAGACAAAGTTGTGCATATATCGAGCAAATTTTTGAAATTCATACCTTTACTCAATTGCGAATAAAAGCGAAACGCGTGCATCGATTTTCATGATCTTTGTCTCATTTTGCTCATAGGTTATGTGACTTTACGTAAAAGTAATAAGATTTGACATTTTTTTATCATTTTTTTATGGATTTTTTAAAAAAAAAAAAATTAAATCTTTAGGCAAAAAATAAGTTTTTTCCTTTATATATTCATTTTTAACTTGGAAACTGTTGCTTGTATAGGAAAACAATATATGAACAGATTAAGGGAATTGTAATTTTAAATTTTTTAAAATTTAATTCAATTAAATCGGGCTAGAGGTTCCCGAGTTATGCCGGACGAAACAAATTAACCAAAAAAAAATTTTTAAAATTTAAAAAAAAAAAATAAAACAAAAACCAAACGAAAAAAATTTTTTTATTGCGTTCTTCGAGCTCATGTCAAGGTTATCTACACAGAAAAAATTATCGCATCCCGAGTACATTTTGACTGTTGACTAGTGTTATTTCTTTAGGATTGAAAGCAGGAGATTCAATGCTGCAATAAAAAAGTAGTGTATATATTTTGTTGTAGTACAGTGTGGTCCTAATACATTTTCTTTTTTTAATTTTTGAAAACCGATTAAAATCGTTTTGCTATCGATTTGAGATTTTACTGCATAAGAACTGAAATGAATCAATTTAAATGCAAATCACGATTTATTTAAAATTTAAGCAATAAGAATTAGATTTAATTCGATCATATGGGTTTTTCTGAAAGAACAAACATACACACTTTTTTTTGGAAAAAAAATTATTCATGTGGCTGCTTCGGCTAGCTTCACAGTAGTGCAAATTTTACAAGTCACTTTTGACGGTTTTAAGAAAGTCTCAAGGCGTCAAATCCAAGGTGATCATAAATTATGACATAAATTATCTATTGTGGCGTGTGCTGTGTAACTTGCCGCGCCGTCCTAATGAAAACAAAGATATTCCATCCATATCGTCCATGTCTTCGAATAATTTGGACTGAGTGTAGAATGCACCAAGCATACATTCCATGTCCCTAAAAAGGATACCTAGAAGCCCTTTTACCGGTAGAATTAATCTATCAATAGCAACTTCGCCTATAGAGCGTGGTCACGATGTTAATTGTAATAAAAGAAAAAAGTTTTCCGAGAATTATCTTAATAATTTTAATATGACAGTAGGATCTATGACAATTTTGTGTGAAACCAAATATCGACCAAATGCTCGCCAAGTCTAAGGTAGGTCCATATTTTACGATGGTCCATATTTTTGACGTTTATGTGAGACTCACAAGTAAAATCGTGCCTTATGTTTGGATCGCCCTTTACAAGAGCGTACTTTTTTAAATATGGATCTTTCGATAGTAAGGTGATTGCCATGAAAATTTGAACTTCTTCAACTTCTGTTAAGGAATTAATTATGAAAGTTTCAAAAATGTCAAATTTCAAAACGCAGCAAATATAGGGTGGGCCACTTAAAATTTTTAATTTGAATGGGCTGTAAAAATAAGAACTGATCATTTTTTCAAGTTTTTGCTATTATGGGAAAGGTTTAACATTTTCATGGAGCACCATCCAATGCGTTTTCGCTTTGCCCAATAGGCTGAATATTGTTTCGCAGGGGATGAAGAATTTTACCGAAACATCGTGCTTTCAGATGAAGCCCATATTTATTTCGGTGGCTATGTCAATAAGTAAAATTGCCTCATATGCGGTTCGGAGAACCCACACGTGACTATTGAGAAGTCAATGTATCCACAACGAGTCAATGAGTTTGCGCTGGCGGCGTCATTGTGTCATTTTTCTTCGAAAATGATCAAGAAGCCGCCGTAACCGTCTACGGCGACTATTACCGCGCCATGCTCAACGAATTTTTGTTTCCAAATATTCAAGAGAATGACATGGACGATATTCGATTTTAACAAGAACAGGGACCACATGTGACACAGCCAACGCAACCATCGATATTTTATGCACTGTCTTCGAAAATCGAATAATCAGCCAAAATTTAGATGTCAATTGGCCACCTCGGAGCTGTGATTTAAGCTCTTTGGATTATTTTTTGTGGGTAGCCATTAAGGATAAGTGTTGCGCAAAGCATCCAAAGACAATTGAAGCGTTGAAACATGAAATCAAAGTTGTCATCATCCGATTTTGGGTTGATCGGATGAGGTATTGCCGAGCCAGTTGTAATAATCATATGAATGACATTGGCCGTGTTCTATTGGCAACTCGCTTAGCTGGTCGGTCGCTAACGCGATAACTTCACACCGTTGAACAAGAATATAAAAAAGAAGAAAACTATAGATAATTTGCATTAAAACATTAAATAAAATGTTTGGGAAATATTTATTAAAAAATAAACTTCAAAAATAACCTTTAGCGTGTTTCAAAAACATCCTTTAGTTAAAGCGAGCACGGTTATTACTCGCATATAGTTTTTCCTGAATAACATTTCTTCTACAAATTTCAAATCAAACGGTTTATGATGCATAACGTCAATCAGTTTTCGTATACAAATAAATTTCAAACATTTCTCTTAATGTTTTGAAGTTATCGCCTTAGCGACTACTTACTCGACTACTAATAGAACACGCCTATTGTTTCCATTATTAAATGACAAAGTTTTTTTTTTTAGGATATGTTACAGTAGTTTGAGTTTTATTACAAGAATATTTCAGCAATTGGATACATGGTTGTTTTTTAAGAAATTTATTTCGTTATAATAGTTTAGAAGGTAAAAAGGATAAGAAAAACCTTATTCTATAAGAAAAACAAAGTTCAACATTTCAAATAAAACAAGAAATTTTAAAAAAATTTACAGTATTATCAGTTAAATTATCATCCTATACAATATTTTAGCCGGATTTGTCCTTTTTTTTTGGTATATGTGACAGCGCATAGAGAAAGGGACCTAAGGGTAAAAAAAAATCAATTTTCATTTGTTTTCTTTTTTTTTGATGTGTACAACATCTGAGCGTCGAATGAGACCGATCCCATGCCCCAAAAGTGTTCCCTCCCAGAGATATGCGCGTTTTATGAAAGTGAAGTCGACGATTCTAAGCACAAATAGAAAGGGACCTAATCTTTAAAATGGCTCTCCTGAACAAAACTGGGTTTTAACCTAAGGACCCTTTCTATTTTCCGCGTCACATATTTATTTCCTATACTCCCCGCCTAGTAGATGTTGTGTTAGCCACCATTGAATTGTTGCCCTTAACGCAACGCGAGTACACTTGTACTTGACACGGTGTACGATGTACCCACTGTGTCAAAGTTATTTTATTTTCTTTCAATAATTTCTGTGTTTTTTTTTCTACATAGAAAATAAAACATTTTAAATGTAGAATAACCGTGTCTTTTCTAAAGTCTACAGAATAATAAAACGAATACCCCCCTCACCGAATTCTTCTCCGTGGAAAAAATACACCTTTTGCAAGTTCAATAACCTTCCGCTTTTGAAATCACCACCATCATCAGCGCAGCACAGCGCCCCACTAGACAGACGTTTATATTTCATTTTAAATGCATACCAACAAACACAATAAAAACAATTCGTGATTTATAAAAAAAAACCGAAAAAAATGACACAACATTTGGTGGAACTAGCTAGACAAAATTTACATTTCGTGTGTGCTAGGCGCCGTATGTACATAAAACAAACTGATCACGTGACTTGAAGAAACGCCACCCAGCCAGCTTTTGTCGGCCGAAGCTATGAAAACTCATAATGCATGCAGTCTTTTTTAAAGAAGATCGATTTCAAATGCAATAAATGTGTTTATTCATTATTTGGTTATTTATTTAAGATTATAAGTCTTTCCTCCGCCCGTCCGTCTAGGTTTTCATTATTGTGGCCGCAAACTGTGTCATCATCATGCTTACAATTATACGAATGTGCATTATGTATTTATAAATTATCATTGAAAGCCAAACCTCCAAAAAAAAGCACACACAAACCGCCAGCCACATGACATGAAATCGAAAATGAATTTGGAATCTTCTCTGCACCGCGACAAAACCATCAGCTATACACGGAATACAACAACATAGGACAAGTGGCAATGTACTGCTTGTTCCTCGTCATACAATCGATTTCCGTAGTATTTCTTCTGCTGTATTGTTGTTGTTTCTGTTGTTACAAGGAATTACTGAGAAACAGCGTCAGTGGATTGAAGTGTCAAGAGGTTACTTGTGTGTAGGAACTGTTTTCTGCTTCTACAACGACTTACTATCTCTTAGTGGCATACTCGTCTAAAGTTGTATCATATATTTCAGCTGGAATATGAGAAAAATATTGCATGTTTATGTCGAATAAAAAGACAAAAGAAAGCAATATTTTTTTAACCAACTGCTCCACTGGAGATAGTCTTTTTCCTCAAAGTCTTTCAATAGGCCAAAGCGACCTGATGTGTTTTTATCAAAATTAACTTTTAACCAAAAAAACTTTATATTGATGAAAAGCACGACATGTTGCTAACTTAACAATGATACGAGTCAATTTTTGCCATTTCCATAAGGCGGCGGTTTCCCTAGGTTGCTATGCGAGTTTTAAAATAAAACTTCTGTTAATAAATATTTCAATGACCTTTTGGAATTTGATCGGAGTGGCTTCTCACCAAGAAGATGTTTAAGTTTCTAGGTTTTATATTCACAGAGAAAATGTCATTTGGAAATCAGTCCGAACTACAGAAATTCTGTTGAACGAACAGACTTTCAGTTCTAATCAACAAATGTTAATAATCATAATAAAAGTTCTGTTAAAAGTATCATAAGATGATTGTTATGACAAAGTTATGGTACAGACAACTTAATGTGTGGTCACATAAACCGAATAAAGTTCAAAATATTGGTTGCCCTTGTGTTGTTGCAACTAATAGATTAGTTTAAAACTGTTGAATGCAACAATCAATTGAAAATGACAACATATTATTACGCTCTTACGAGGGTTGCTATACATATTTCTGGCCTAGGCAACACTAATAGGCTGTTTCCACTACGGTCGCGTCCACGTCCGCGTCCACGATTTATCGAAAATTTTTAATGGTGTTTCCATTGTGTTTTGCGTCCAAGTTTGCGTCCCAACAGCTGTTTGTGTTTATTGGTTTTTTTTGCGGTGCGAAAATTTTAATATTTTTGTGTTGTGACATTATCATGGAGTTAAATGATATTATTTTGCTTAACGCAGTGGAAAACAGTATTGTGCAGTAGCAGCTGCGCTTTATGTTTATGCTGATAAACAGCTGTTTTAATAGGGATGTACAATTTGCGGTACGCCATTAATAGGTATGGGTGGGTTTCGATTGCAAAAATAATCGAATTTATAGTAAACGCGACTTATCGAAAAACGCTTCCAATATGAACGCGACTTTTTCCCATACCTAAACGCCTATGTTTTTTGTATAGACTTTAACGCGCGTTCATTGATTTTTGGACGCGGACGCGACCGTAGTGGAAACAGCTTATAAGTGTTGCCTGGCGCCATCTGACATTTCCATTGGGAAGTTTGACATTCTGTTTTTTGTTTAGCTCGTTTGTTTTATTTCGGTCTGTTGCTTTTACACATTGAACAGGGATTAACCGGCTCAAGACCTCTTGCTTCTATATTTAAATAGAAGACAAGTTTTTAACAAAATGACAAAGTGACATTGATTATCGTGGCTGCACACTACTTTTATCATGATTTCAGGTCCGTGACAACCCTCTTCAGAAAGCCTTGCTGCAATTATTGAAAGTAAAACCGAACTCTATAAGACCAGGCTCTCCCCAAACGAATGAGAACTACTGTTGTAAACCTTACTTTTCAAGTTTTCTTCACACAATTGCCCACGAAAATACAACTCACTTTTGCCACCTCTAAAGAGACTCCACGTCGAGAGCCATCAATAGATTTCTTTTACAACGTGTGTGTGTGTGTTGTAAAAACGTACTCGGAGCGTTTTGACGTGCAACCATCATTTGTGTTTACAGTGACTTGAAAAAATCAATTTGGCAAAAAATGGAATTAACTCGTGAATCATTTTTTACAACTTTCGACGTGGATTATCACGACAAGAGTGCATCGACGAACTTTAATATCTTTGTATGGCGATGAAGCACCATTCTATTGCACTGTGAAAAACTGGTTTAGTGAATTCAATCGTGGCCGACGCTCGCTTAAAGACGAAGGTCGTCCAAAAACGGCCGTTGTGCCAGAGAACGTTGATGCCGTGCGCGAACTGATAATGCAAGATCGTCATGTGACATACCGTGAGATAGAGGCATCCTTAGGCACTTCTTCCGCCAGCATACATTCGACATTGCATGAACACCTGGCCGTAAAAAAGTTTTGTTCTCGTTGGATCCCGACCAATTTGACAATCACTTTAAAAAAGGCTCGTGTCGATTGGTGCAAAGAAATTTTGAAAAAATACGTTCGAGGTGCTTCAGAAGACTTTTATAAGATCTTCACAGGTGACGAATCATTGATCTATGATCTCGTATGAGCCCGAAACAAAACAGCAATCGACCGTGTGGGTCTTCGAAGACGAAATCCAATGAAAGTTGTTGGTGGAAGAAGCACTTCGAAGCAAATGGTCGCCTGTTTCTTCGGCAAAACTGGTGATGTGGCGACTGTTCCGCTTGAGCAACGTAGGAGGTCAATTCTGAGTGGTACACCACAATTTGTTTGCCTACAGAGAAATTCGAGTCTATGGAGTGATTCGAAAAACAAACAAGAGAAGACGAATCATTGTGCACCATGACAATGCGAAATCTCACACATCAGCTCAAACCAGCGCCTTTTTGAATAGTCAAAACGTCGAATTGATGGGCCATCCGCCGTACAGCCCTGTCTTGGCACCCAATGACTCCTTTTTATTCCCGCACATCAAGAAAAAAATGCGTGGTCGACGATTTTTGTCGCCAGAAGATGCTTTCAAAAACCCTGTTTTGGAGGTTTCTCAATCGGATTGGAAAAAGTGCTTCGACATTTGGTTTCAGTGCATGCAAAAGTGTATAAATCATGCTGGAGAATACTTTAAAAAACAATAAAACCCTTTTTAATGATAAATATTCGCATTTTTATGATTAGGCTAGAATATATATAGCAGCCCTCGTATTGTTATACAACAAAACAAAATATGATTGCTGTGATTGCTTGGCGGATATGTCAAGTTGAAATTGGTAGCACTTCAATCTCCGCACCCTGTACAGAACTTTTGCTCGGCTCGTTCGATCCCCTCCATATCCCCTCACACCAGCGGCAATATTTGGTTGCTCCCGCCTGCCATTTTTTTATATAATTACAAGATCTCACCAGAACCCCCACGAGTATTTTAACCTCACTCTTGCTATTAAGCAGCAGGGCTTTGGTTCTGATTCTGACTAGTAAAGGCCGCTGGGCCCTAGCGATCTTATATGTATTTACCACTAACTAACTGGCCATGCTTGGTTTTTACAGCATTTTATTTAACAATTTCTTTTGTAATTCGCTGTAAAATCTTGCGAAATCATTTCAAAATTTAAACAAGCTGTCATTTGTAATTGCCAATGTAAACAGTTTTGTTAGTATCTGCTCAAAAACTTTCGAATATAATTTCCCATTTACACATTGACAAAACCCCAACGCATCACGGCAACGTCTTAATTTCTTTCTTTTTATTTTGGCAAATTGTTACGGAAGCCTTTTGTGTTGTGTCACTCGTCCAATCTCATCTTCATCATTCACTCCGCTTGCCTCCCGATTGTGATTTGACGAAACTGCAGCCCACCGTTATTGCATTGCTTCTATTTGGTATGTCTCATCGGCCAACGTCCGCCCGCCCTCCCTCCGTCCATCCGCTTTGTGTCTGTAAATTTGTTTTTTTCTTCTGTATTTGCTCAATTGCGTTTTTTCTATCCATCTCGGTATGGTGGCCAATACTACTACTTTTGCGAGATGGACGCCAACGACCGTGATGGTGTGTTTTCATCGGCCACCATAGTTTATCTAATTTGGATTTGTAGCTGCTCTGTCCTGCTGCGGTACGGGTTCGGTTCAGTTTGTATGCTCCTCTGCCAGCCGTGCTGGTTTCATTGAGCCGTTTGCCAATTGTCACTTGTCTTTTGGCTGCAAGAGAGATATTTTCCCTTATTTTCTTGTTTATGCGCCGAAGAAGGAAGAGAGATTGCGGGGAGTGCTGCTAATGGTTGACGCCAAAAAGAAGATTTATTTTTAATTGTAAATTGTTCTAAATATAATTAGATATATTTTTTCGCTTCTAATACATTTAAATACTCGTAAACGTTGCAAACATTGAAAGTGGCGGGCTACCGACCGACCGACCAGCAGCTATGATGCCATTATCTTGTCTGTGAGGAGCTTATGCCAAGTGGAAGGGAAAAGGGGTTAGGGTTTTCTAGTAGATTCACAGAAGTGCAGAGTGAAACTGGCATGGCCAAAAGGGGTGACAAAAGTACATTTATTTACATCTAAATGGTTTTAGGTCATTGAGTTAATTGGTTGTTGTGGCATTGATAAAAATAGAGGCGTTTGAATCTCTTCTGCCGCCAGTGCCGCCTAATGCTGCTGTTGCTCCGATAAAAGAAATCACTGCGGGCCATGAGGGCGAGCACCCAAGTATGTTAAGGGTGGTTACATTTTAAGGGCCTATGTTGAATGTGAACCACACCTAAATGTCAAGTTTTTATCTGCATTTCATTTGATATTTCTCAATTTCAGAGTAACTCAATTTAAACCATGGAAAGATGCACAAGCGAGCAACGCGTTAAAGTTATTCAGGCTTATGAAAATTTTCGAAGAAAATCATCTTCTGTGCTGAGGCACATTTTTACCTCAGTGGATTCGTCAATAAGTAGAATTGCCGCATTTGGGCGAATGATAATCCAAGAGTGATTGTCGAAAAAACAATGCACCCACAAAAGAGTGACTGTTTGGTGCGGTTTATAAGCTGGCGCCATCATCGGGCCGTATTTTTTTTTTTCAAAATGAGGCCGGTTAGGCAGTTACTGTGAATGGTGTTCGCTATCGTGAGATGATAAGAAGTTCGTTATGGCCCGAATAGGAAGATATGGTTGTGGACGATATATGGGTCAACAGAACAGTGCCACTTGCCACACAGCTAACGAAACAATGTTTTCTTTGCGCGACAAATTCAATGGCCGTGTTATCTTACTGCGTGGCGATGTTAATTTTCCCGCCAAAATCCTGTGATTTGACACCGTTGGACTTCTTTCTTTGGGGTTATTTGAAAAGAAAAGGTGTACGTCGGTAAGCCAGCAACAATTCAAGAGCTAAAGGATGAGATAAGTGGGCACATTAACGGCATAGAACCTCAATTATGCCTCAGCGACATTGAAAATTTGGACCATTGAATGGAGGTGTGCCGCCGAGGTCGCGGCGGCCATTTGGCCCATATTTTGGTCTATACATAATTGAATCATACCAATATTTTCACACGAGTAATAAAAAGAAATGACACTAATTGCCTAAATATAAGTAATTTGTGTTTAATTCAAAATTAATATCGGCCCTTAAAATTTAACCACCCTTTACGCTATTGCAATTGTTGCAATTTTATGTAGTAAGGCATGAGAAAATTGTATTGATTTGAAAATCACTGCATTTTTTTACGAATGAAAAAAGACATTTTGTATTCTTTCGAAATTTCAAGAATTGAAAATATTCCTTCCATTCGTCATCTATCTGTACTCGAATTAAAGTACATAGACATGTTAATATCTACTTAGCGAGTACACTCGTATCTGACTGAATGTGTTTACTTGCCAGTTCATTTATACTATAAGGCCCCACAGTAACAGTGATACAATTGAAGGCAATTTTGTATACCCACCCTTTATCTTCGCCACATTCACACATTAGCTGCGTTCCCGTACATATTACTTTATCCAAATACATATTGTCCTCAACTTTTCTTATCTTCAAGTCAATGAGCTTGTTGTGCGATTATAATTCTTGCATTAACTGAACGGGACCCTCTGTTTAGTGACGAACGGCTAATGGATGTTAATTAATTCTGCCACAATAAAGTTTAGATTTTCTTACGCGGTCTTGAACATGGATTTACTGATTACGAAAGGGCATTGCAGTTCGCTGGTTGCATTTCAAACCAAATATTTTAAAAATCGAAAACATTAACTTCATGATCTTGAAATTTTTTCAAAACTTTTATTCAAAAAATTAGCATAAATTTAACAAACAAAACTGCTAAGGTAACGTTAATTAGTAGAAGTCGTATCCAACAGATCGGCCTATCGCAACGTTCGCCTTAGTACGCCAAAAACATTTAGATCAGATGCTTTTTATTCTTGACAAAATTATAAAGTTGTCTCTAATCCTTTCTGCGGGTGTAGGGCATTAAGTAAGTCTCCACATCCCATTTAGGAAAAAGAAAAAACTTCCCGATAAAAACTGGTCGATAAAATTTTATACTTAGTAGGGACATAAATACTGTTACACACGTAAAATAAAAAAATACTCGAATGTTTTTGGACCAAATATTTTTTAATATATTTATTGATGTATATTGTATCCAAAAAGAATCTACTTATTCGAAATGTCTGCCTTTTGCCTTTACACACGCCTTAAGTCACACTGGCCAATCGTCAATAGCTGCACGAACCTCGTCCATTGGAAAATTGGCCACATCTCGAACCAAAGCGGTCTTAAGAGATCCAATGTTGGGGTATCTTTTGTGACAAATCTTGTCCTCTAAAACCGTCCACAAGTTGTAATCCAATGGGTTCAAATCTGGACCGCCTGGGGGCCATTCTTCAGAGGAAATGAGCGCTGGCAAATTGTTTCGAAGCCAGGCCTGGGACGTTTTAGTCTTATGGGCCGGCACAGGGAATTGTTAAGAGGCTTCACAACAGCTTCCAAAACGGTTTCTTGGTAAACTTTGGCCGATGTTTTGACTCCTTGTTCGCAGAAATGCAGGTCAGTGACCCCATCGCAAGAGACACCCCACTAAACCATGACTGAAGCTGGGTGATGACCCTTTTCCACCCTTGGGATCAGTTCAGATGCTTCCTTAGATGACCGCTCATACCGCATTCCTGAACGGTAAAATTTTTTCATCGGTGAACAAAATTTTTCTGTGAAAGTTATCAGCGTGCTTCACCAAAAGACGTTTGCATTTTTCGATCCTATTTTTTTTTTAAAGCTGCAGTCAATAAATGTCGAATAAATGTTGAAAGCCCCAAGTCCCAAGTCTTTTTTAATGACTCGACTCCTGTACTTTTGCGTGATATTCATCTCACGGGCCATGATTTTCTGATTTCGGAGCGGATTTCTGTGAATTCTTGATTTAACAGCTTTGATGACATGCGGTGTTCGAACAGAGCGTGGTGGGCATCTGTTCGAACACCGCAGTCTCCTCAAACAGTTTTATGCATCGGTAGACGAACATGCGGCTAATCCCTAGTGGCCGGAGCGTTTTGAAAATATCGCTTTTTTCATTTCACAATTGAAAAGCGCTATTTCAGCGATACGGTTCTCATTATCTGACCACTCCATGATGAAAGTTGAAACAATTTTAAAATCCCGTTACAGACTAACGCTATTGAGGTTAGCTTTCAAAAACCATATGACATAAATGGGGTAAGTCCAGTTCTATTGAAATGGGTGTGCATTGTTTTAACAGTGTTTATGACCCTACTAGGTATAAAGTTTTCTCTAATCCTTTTCCGCGGAGGTATTGCTTGCTCAATGCCCTCCACATCCCATTAACAAAAAATAAAAAACTTCCCGATAAAAACTGGTCAATAAAATGTTATACTTAGAGATCGGGGGCTATTGTTGAACGCCACCATCGAATGGCTAATGCATTTGATAGAGAAGATTTTACATGTGTTAGAGATTAATCTCTTACTCGTAAAGTCGCCAGCATTTGCAAGGTAAATTCTGCCGCTGAATTTTTTTTTTAGACATTCTGTCGCTCACAATAACCAAAATTATTATGGCTGGCAGCATTGGGTACCAACACCCAAGAATAATTCCACTACTTTTACTTCCACCGAAGCTGGACGGTCGAAGTAAAAGTATTCTATCGTTCTGATGTTCTCTTTTTAAACTTCGCTACCAATTTTCTTTAAATTAGCTACCACTTTGATTTTAGATAGCTAAGACTTGTTTAGTCCTATCAGGTGTTTGGTCATTGTTTTGATCTGTGCCCTCTATAGATTTTTAGTTGTGCCTTAGAGTGAACTGGCAGATTTGGCCTATTTGTAATAGATCTGTGTTATTCAGACCTATTGTCTGTGAGCTTGAGAACACCATTTGTCTAGTCTGTCCGTTGCATTTAATGTCGTTTTTATGCCCTGCACCACTCTGTAAAACCGTCTGTTAAAAATTAGTTTGTAACTACCAAAAATGTTTGTAACTACCAAAATTATTTGCCCTAGACCCACCCTAATGTAAACCGATTGACGTAATCACCTGCTGACTCCATTTGACGATGTCTGTTTGTCCATCTAAAGCTTGCATTCAAACTTCAGGTCCTAATTGTAGTCCGATTTGAAATGAAATTTGGCAGAAGCAAGTTTTTTAGACCAAGGACGGGCGCTGCTATTGAAAATAAAGCAAATCGGGATAGATACTATGGATATACCTCATACATATATGAATGTTCATGAGATTTTCTGTTTCAAGCTCTAGAAGCCTTATCTTCAATCCAATGATTGATGGAACTTAGCTCGAGTACGTTTTTTTTTTTTGAATTTGAAGAAAATCGGTTCAGATTTAGATATAGGTCCCATATATTCATACTTTCAACAGCAACATAAAGACGGAGAGGCAGACAGATTGTTCTAGAAAATAACAACGATCAAAATTGTTTATCACCCCTTTCATGATGAATAAATAAGGAATTAATTTCCCATATAATTTGTGTTAATACCCTTTTGTGGAAAAAGTGCTAAACCAAAGTGATGGTTGATTTATTTAGTCCACATACGTCACAATGCTATGGATCAGTATAACTTGTACGTCTCCCCGAAACTCGTCTGCCAAAAGCGCGTATGCGAGTCTATACCACGCTTGACCTAAGCCCTCCATTTAAACTTTGATCATTTGATGCATGAGTTTCATTGCATGACTTCAGTATTCTAGTTTTCATTCCTAACACAAAGTACGAGTACATTTGTTATTTATAATGGTGGCTCTTAAATTACTCTAATAACAATTAAGCATATAAACACTTTCAAGTACTTAAAATGCAACAGATAAACTGAATTAACTCTAAGATAATATAAAACAATTAGGCTATATTTTTGCATATGCCCAATTTTGAAAAAGACAGCTTTGATTTGTATGCAAACTGAAAAATATAATCAGGTTTTTTTAAAAGTGTTTTCTTTAAAAGTATACATTGAATGTCTGTCCATTAAAGCGACTATAAAAATGGTTGCTAAATTAATCAACAAGAATGTAAACATTTATTGCGGGATCCAAGAAATCTATTTCCACTTGATGGGCGGTTCTTGCGTGGGTACCAAATCACCTCTAAATCGTTATGTGTGGAATTGGGGATCCACACCAAAGCCGAAAATGCTGGAAAACTTATTCGTTTTTGATTTGTAAATGGTACCATGAATATGTTTTTATTACAAAAATAATAAATACAATTTTATTAAGACATAAACTAATGGATATATCGATAAAAAGGAAGTAATAATTCCTGTTCAATTTGTTAAATCAAAAGACCGAAATATGCAAACGAGCTGAATTTTTGCTTGACTACATGTACTAGAAAATAAAAAACTATTTGTATTTATTTATTTTATATTTTTATTTCATTGTATTATACAAAGCCTTTGAGGGCAATAAATCTATATTACGAGTATATAATTCATTATCAAACGCCAACCATCCGCCTGAAATGGTAAAGAGAGACGCCAACCTAAGGCTTTGGTTTGTCCCCTTAGCTAAATTGTATTTTTCCTTCGACTTTGTCCTTTGTATCTCAAAAACACAAATAATAACATTAATAAAGTATAGTCAGATCTTACGAGTAGTATAAATTTAAACAGATGCCAAGTATTTAATTTTGTAAATAGTTCAATCGAAGTTTTAAACTTCGAAAGTGAATAAAAAAATCCCAGTATGCACAATGACTCGAAGTTTGGTCAAAAATGAATCATTTCTTGTAAAATTTCATCGATATCGTATTCGATATAATATCGAGAATGTGACTGTATATATTGTTGATTTTCCGGCTAAACCCACAAAAAATAGGAAAAGTTCTGTATTTGTACAATCACTTTTTAAAAACATTTGTTTAAAAATATGTACACCAATAGACATATGCATTAAACCGCCTCACCTTTAAAAAAATATAAATAGCACTGCTAAATAATTAATTAATTGACAAAGACAATTTTAAAGTGAATACGAATTTGTTATGACTATTTTCCGAACGTCTTCTTAGTCTCTATTTTTACTGCATCTTACTTACACACAAAAAATAGATTTGTTGTTACAACAGATTTTTTGCCAACCGATTGTCGGTGGTTCCACTTACTATCCATGTATTTCATCGCTACAACCGAATGTTGATTGGGTACAGGGTAATTTTCATTGGTGGCAACTGACAGTATTGGTTGAAGAGACAAAGTATCGTAGGCCTAACTAATTAGAATGTTTATTGAAACAGAATTTGTACATGTAATGGTTGTTTGTATGTACATGTGGAAGGATTTTATGCATCAAATTGCTAAACAAAATTAATCTTCCTTTTAAAGTGTCAACAATTATTACGAAGAAACTGGTAAATTTTTTAAGTGGAGTAAAGTGGAATTTGAAACCTTAAAATTTCCAGCTACTCAAGGGTTAATGTGACACAAAATACCTTAAATCAGTGCTTAAAGTAAGATGTGATATAAAATATATACTTTCATATCAGTCATATATTGTAGGTTATTTAAAAAAATTCGGTGGAAAAATGTAATATTCAAATCGCCCCTCTGTGCCTTTAAATTTTATTGAATAAAATTATTTTTGCTTGAAAAAAGTCCAAAGGTTGACAGTTTATCATTAAGATATTCTGATTTTATTTAAATCAATCTTTACTAAAATGATAATAAAGGGTGGTCCAACCATAAAGCACGACGATAATTGTAATAATTATAATTGATGTTCTCGGTAGTGTGGCAGAAGACCTGCACCCTCGACTCGTTGTCGTTTCAACAACTAAACATCTCAATTTTGAATAAAGATTTGAATTTAAACTCTGACAAGTTTAAATAGAGGTATGCCACTGAAGTTGCTAGCATTTGGCCTATATTTTATTCCGCTCATTATTGTCATAAATCCTTCTATCATAATAAAAAAATATTAAGATAATTCCTTACCAACTTTTTATTTTAATTACAATTATCATCGTGCGCTTTCGTTGGACCACCCTATAGTAGTTATTTAGTATAACATTTTAACCCAAAAACGTCCATTTTTATTAACAAACAATTTCATTAAAAAATGACACGACCACCCAACCGAACGTTTGTAGTTCATTCCGATTTCCAAATGACTTTCTCTCTGTGTGTAGGATATTATTCTTGAGTTCTTAAAAAAGATTTAGAAGCTGACCTCTGTACAAATTAACATGCGACTTAGGGCTTCTGAGATCTTGCTATAATAATATACATAATATTTCTGGTCTATTGAAAAACTAAAAAAAACCGAAACAGTTTTTTGATTTGATTTACCTTTTTCTTTTCAAATTTCCATCAGGACCTTAGCGCAATAAAAAACTATTTAATTGAAGTAGTTACCTACAACATTTTTTTTATGTCCAAGGGACCCTTAACGCATTATTATTTATTCGTCAACACAGTTAGTAATGAAATGTTGTTTTGGGCAACAACTTAGGAACTAAATTTTATGTAGATCTAATCCGCGGTGAAGACCATATTAGATCTTTGCGTGCTCGCCAGCAATCTTTTTGATGTGCTTTCCAACAGGCTGGTTGTATTCAGCCGTTTGTTTAATATGTACATCTGCATTAACCTAGAGATCAGTTAATAGGATCTCAATCTAATAAGTGGTATAGAATCCATTACAGATACAACCACTCGAGCCAATTGTTTTGTTTGTCTTCTCAATACGCTCTAAACCCCATATACTTCGCAAAGTATCGAATTTTGGATTGGACAATCTAGAGTCAAAGTCTAAATACCCATATATCGCTCATTAAAGTGACGACCGCCATAACTTTCAAAATGTTGTTTAGCGAAAACTATTTAAATGAACTAACATTTTGTATGGCAGGCTATGCGAAAATAATGGGAATTACGTTACGTTCGGAATATTATCGTACATGTGCCCACTTACATATGAATATGGATTTATCGAGACTCGTAGAAAATTTAAAGTGTGAAAAGGCAGTTGTTCCGTTTATCACAAGTGCCATTCGTGGGAATAATATCTTTAAAAACAACTGCTGAGTAGAAATATTTAATTGTCTTTTTCCTTCTTAACAGTAGTTAATACTATAGTTTACGTATTCCAATAAATTGTTTGTTTTCTGACCAATCCGATAGGAAAAAGGGGGGGGGGGTATGGTGTGGTGATTCATGCATATCTAGTGTAAATATTTTGCATGTACTTGTACGAGGTGTGTTGAACAAATATTTAAAAATGTTAGTCGTTAAAGTTTATCTATTTATGAACGATAGATAAACTATACAGAGATTAAAATTGGATCTTACCAAAACGTGTGCGACTTTTAGCGGCCTCTACAAAGTTCCCCCTTTTAGAAATATACGAGGGTTGATATACATATTTCTGCCATCTGACATTTCCATTGGAAAGTTTGACATTTTTTAGCATAAACGTACTCAGAACGTTTTGATGTACGACCATCATTTGTGAGGTTTACAGTGACTTGAAAAAATCAATTTGACAAAAAAATGGAATTAACTCGTGAACATTTTCGTGCGATCATTTTTCACAACTTTCGACTTGGATTTTCACGACAAGAGTGCATCGATGAACTTAAATCTTTGTATGGCGATGAAGCACCATCCTATAGCACTGTGAAAAACTAGATTAATGACTTCAATCGTGGCCGACGCTCGCTCAAATACGAAGGTCGTCCAAAAACGGACGTTGTGCCAGTGAACATTGTTGTGCGTAAACTGATAATGCAAGATCGTAATGTGACATACCGTGAGATAGAGGCATTCTTGGCCACTTCTTCCACCAGCATACATTCGATATTGCATGAACACCCGGCCGTAAAAAGGTTTGTTCTCGTTGGATCCCGCACAATTTAACAATCGCTCAAAAAAAGGCTCGTGTCGATTGGTGCAAAGACATTTTGAAAAAATACGATCGCGGTGCTGCAAAAGACGTTTATAAGATCGTCACAGGTGACGAATCATAAATCTATGCGTATAAGCCTGAAACAAAACAGCAATCGAAAGTGTGGGTCTTCGAAGAAATGCCAAATCCAACGAAAGTTGTTCGTGGAAGAAGCACTTCGAAGCAAATGGTCGCCTGTTTCTTCGGCAAAACTGTTCATGTGGCGGCTGTTTCGCTTGAGCAACTTAGGAGGTCAATTCTGAGTGGTACACCATAATTTGTTTGTCTGAAGTCTTCGTAGAAATTCGAAAAATGAACAAGAGAAGACGAATCATTGTGCACCATGACAATGTGCGAGCTCTCATAAATCGGCTCAAATCAGCGCCTTTTTGACCGACCAAAACGTCGAATTGATGGGTCATCCTCCGCACAGCCCTGACTTGGCATCCAATGACTTCTTTTTATACCCGCACAAAAAGAAAAAAATGCGTGGTCAACGATTTTCGTCGCCAGAAGATGCTGTTGAAACGTTCAAAAACCATGTTTTGGAGGTGTCTCAATCGGAGTGGAAAAAGAGCTTCGACAATTGGTTTGAGCGCATGCAAAAGTGTATAAATCATGCTGGAGAATACTTTGAAACACAATAAAATCCTTTTGATGATAAATATTCACATTTTCATTATAAGGCCAGAAATATATATATAGCAGCCCTCGTATCATTCTCAAAAATCATTACAGGTTTATTTTGCTTATAATAAGGGTAAAAATAATAAACAATGATATAAAATCGAAAAACTGCTAAAAACACCTCCAAGGTTATTACTTATACCCTTATAAAGAACCCTAAAGGTTTTCTTTTAATGAGAAAAATGTTGGGTATTAGCAAAAAATGTTTCTGACATGCATAGAATATCTTCCCACAGGAAAAGAAAATTCTGGGTGAAATTGGTTCCCGTTTTATTTATACAAGTAATATTCTTGATTGTTTGCTTGTTTAATAAAACACGCCTATTGTTAAGCGTTGCATTTATATTAACTGTTTCCAATTAGAATTTAATTTTACAAACACTGTCAAATATTAACGAGATTGTCGGGTAGAATATTTTTGAAATAAAAGTAAATTTTAAAATTATGAAATAAACCATTTGATAATTTTAAAATCGCCTACGTTTCCTTTTGAGCAGCTTCGTAAGACATACCGGAATCATTCCAACTCTCCATCTCTTGTCACTCTGTCGATCATCAGGCATATTTTGGGTCATGATTGCAACCACTGTTTAGATTCTCTGCCCCCATTGATAAAATAAGACGCATTGGTTTGTGTTTGCGTAATGAAGTTACGTTCACGCAAGCAAAATTTTTCCATCCAGATTTCACCCAGTTTCCATTCATATTCATAATTCTATATACAGTCCGGAAATTGTTCATTTTCTTTGTATGGGTTTTTGAAAAAGTAGAGAAATATATGGCTGGCACTTTTCCAAATTTCACATTTTTTAAAATGGGAAAGAAAGGAACAATTTTATGCACGCTTTGGGGGTGAATAACTTTAGATTGTTTTACATTTTGACCTTTTTAATCTAAACCAGTTTTTTTTATTTGAACGAATATTAATATAATTATTCAGATTAATGCTATAAAAACTGACAAGGCTAAAATCATACAAACGAGTAGCGAGTATAAGAAAAGCAATAATATGAAACAACCCAAGTTAAAGACGATTTGGGAATTGCTTCAATGTGTTGAGGATTTTGGGGATTATTTTACTTTCTTCGTCGGCCGTGGTGTGATGAGCAGCGTGCCCCGCGACTAGCATACTTGTAGCCTAATTTTAAACTTAGGGCTTGTCAAGAAAGAACACATACTTTCGTTAACTGCAGGGGTCTACAAATAGAATTTAAAACTTTCACACTTGCCCTCGTATCTCAAGACGTTTGGTGCGCATTATCAAGTGAACTATGAGTTGATATATTATCTTATAGGGCCTTTATTGCAATCACTTAAAACAATTGACGGCAAAATCATTATACTATTCGTCTAATTGAGAAATTAAAATAATACATGTGCAGATAATTTTTTTTATTAACTTTAAAAAAATATTCTATCAGAGATCCAAGTATACTAATAAAGCTTATATTAGTATGCAAGGACTTGTTATCTAGTAGTCCTTTTTATTTCTAATTTTCTCCTTTATCACTTTTAAAATCTTGTTCTAATTTCTTGTTCTATTTTCATGTTGTGCTTTCTTTACAGGCCAAGGAAATTCTTTCCAAGGAATCAAATGTTCAAGAAGTTAAATGTCCTGTAACAGTATGCGGCGATGTCCATGGCCAATTTCACGATCTTATGGAATTATTCCGGATAGGCGGCAAATCGCCCGACACAAATTATCTGTTTATGGGCGATTATGTCGATCGTGGCTACTATTCGGTGGAGACTGTCACACTATTGGTGGCCCTCAAAGTGCGCTACCGCGAGAGAATCACCATATTGCGCGGCAATCACGAGTCGAGACAAATTACGCAGGTCTATGGCTTCTACGATGAGTGCCTGCGCAAATATGGCAATGCCAATGTCTGGAAGTATTTCACCGACTTGTTTGACTATTTGCCACTGACCGCCTTGGTTGACGGTCAAATATTCTGCTTACACGGTGGCCTCAGTCCATCGATCGATAGTTTGGATCACATCCGCGCGCTGGATCGCCTGCAAGAGGTGCCGCATGAGGGACCCATGTGCGATCTGCTCTGGTCCGATCCCGACGACAGAGGTGGCTGGGGCATTTCACCACGTGGTGCTGGTTACACCTTTGGTCAGGTAAGTGTTCTTGCCTGCCACTGCGGTCTTATCAACTTTGAACACAATCGTTTTAACGCACATTTCCCCGTTATGCTTATTTAGGACATTTCGGAAACATTTAACAGCACAAATGGTCTTACATTGGTATCACGCGCCCATCAATTGGTCATGGAGGGCTACAATTGGTGTCACGATCGCAATGTTGTCACAATTTTCTCAGCGCCAAATTATTGTTATCGTTGTGGCAATCAAGCGGCCCTTATGGAATTAGACGATTCACTCAAATTTTCATTGTAAGTATATGCCCGTCACTCAGCGAACGTGAAATCATCGATCACACGAGGCTTTAACGATTCACCACCAGCACCCTGTATCATTCATAACCCCTTCATACTACTCGATAGATGATATGTATACAGTTTTAATATTCTTTGGTGATTACCTATGGTTTTCGATGTAGTTCGTTTTCTATTCGTTAAATGCACTTGAGTTTTTGTTTTTTTTTCATTTTATTTGTCTTTCGTTTAACATTTGTTATTATTTTATCTAATCTTTGAGTATTTATTTAGAAGAAACCTAAACGTGTGTTTGTTAAGTATTTTCTATAATCGCTCACATAGTTTGCATGGAACCCTTCTCTTTGCCCACCCTATCCTACTTGCATATACTATACACTTGTTTTTAGGACAACTGAGATAAGACAATTTTTTGCAAATTTCTTTTTTGCTTTTTTGAAATATCAGTTTAAATTTGTACACGTTTATTTATTTGTGTCTGCCTGTTTAAATTTATGATTAGCACGGCAGGGAGTCTGGCGTTCGTTCGGAGAGAGATTATTATCCAATAGTAGTGATACATTGTGCAATTTTTTATACGTTCAAATGTTTATTTTTATATTTTGAAACGTTCGAGGTGCGTGGAATATACTGGGAGATAATTCTTGTGGTACATTCACTTCTATTGCTCGTTAATTCTGATGGGCAGTTTAAAAGTAATTTTTGGGCCAGAACGTACTCTGGTTGGTTTGTCCAATGAGATCCATTTTCATGAACTCGCTTTACAAATTGACGCACAAACTGAAGGCCGATCTCTTCTCGATTATTTTCCACCTACATTTCTAGCAATTTGCGTTAAAGACTCACTATTTTAAAAGGTGGTTTTTAATATTGCCTTTAGCGAGCGTATAGCGTTCCATTTTGCAAATGCAAACATAAACCTGAAAATAAAAATGACTGTTATTCAACCTGTCAAAGTAATCGGTAGTTCAAATTTAAAATTTAAAATGGCCCATATCAATTTATTATTTTGTATTTCAAGCCTACGGCAGATAAGTCCTTCTGAAGTTTATTAGACTATTTGGATCAAAGTAGCTTTGTTCAATGTGTCACTAGCAAATTAGTCAATATATTCTACCCTAGTACTTTAATAAAAGGGAGAACTTCCTTTACAATTAGTCAGGGGTGCAAGTCGCGCAAATTAAAATCAGCCTGGCGCTGCCGCCGACAAAAGCAGCGGCTGATCACGGCTCAAAATTTGTTAGCCGATTTACGGCATATAATATGCAGTCGATTTTATCCTGGCCCACAGGCCGTGGGGGGCCAAACATCCATTCTCTTCTACAGCACGTTCTCGGAAACAATGAAGTTTTCTCACTTATCGAAATACTTTTAAGATTTGCCTAAGTTTAGGTCTTGATCCACGTGCCATGGGGTCTTAGAACGTGACATCTGCAAACATGGCAATTATTGTTAAGATTTGTCTAAATTTTGGGTTTCTGCCCCATCGTGCCCCTTCAAAACATAAGAACTGAAAAATGACGTTTCGTTACGAATTACATAAAAAGCCTTGTGCCATAAAACCTAGAAACCGAATTGTTAAACAAGCGACGAATGTGAAAGTATTGACACATCGAAACTCAAATTAAACTAAATTTATTATTTTGAAAAAGTTAATTGTTTTTTTTTATAAATAAGCTAAGATGGGATTAATGAAGCCTTGGGACCCCAAAATAAAAAACGCTCGTAAAAGTTAAAACAATTGACAACAGGAAAAACGTGGGTAATTTCGCAAGTCCAAACCTAATATACCCTCACCTTTGGTCCATGCACCCTACTTCAATCATAGCTTAAAGTTCAAAATTACTCTATATTTTGTGCCCATTTGTTCATATTAATTGCTCGTTTTGGCCATGCGGGAAGTTTTTTGTATCACACAAGGCTGATGACAGAGAGCGCGCTCAAAGCGGAGCCAAGCCGAACTTATTTCATGCTTATGCTTATAAGAAATTTAGGGATGGCAGAGTGAATGCTGAAATCGGTGCTGAATCTGCACTGATTTTACTGTTTTTGCTGTGGTTGTGAATTTTTTTAAAAAAAAATTTAATTAATGAAGTTGATATTTGTTAGTCAAAATTTGGGATAATCATTATTGTGATTAATTAAATTACCTAATAATGGAAATTTCTGATTAAGCTTAACTATAAATAATACTCAGTTAATTATAAATATGATTGATCAAATTTAAATAATTTTGTTCAATATTCGAAAAAATTTTCAAACAAAACAGAGAGAATTATTTCACCAGTATCAAAACGTCAAGAACCGTTTTCAAATTACAAACAACTTAAATCTTTACACATACAATCAAATATCAGCACCAATACCAGCACGAAAAAACTCTTCAAAACAGTTTTGTTCCATTCAATCAGCTTTCTTTCCCGACGCCGATTTGTACTAATATGTATGGACACAGTTTTAAGAATTTCATCAGCTTTCAGCTCTGCTCGGCTTTGGGCGCGCACTCTGCTATCACCCTAAGCCAAAAACGTCCAGCAAATAGGACCTTTTTGAAGTATAAAGTGTGTTCCAACTAACAGATGCGAATTAACCATTGTTCTTTTACAAAAAAAAATGATGATTTCTTAAGCAAATCATACCTTAACTCTAATGCGTACCTTTTCCGAGGTACCTTTATTCCCTTGAAGGGAAAATTAAACAACGAATCCAATTACCAATCCAATGCCAGTCAACATGAACATATGTGTACAAATTTTCAAGATCTGGGACCTTCTTTACTTATGGCAACTTAAAAACAATAAAATGTTTCCTAAAAAGGAGAGTGATTTAATGACGACTTGGACATCTAACACGACTTCGAACGGCTAAAGTATTTTATTTTATAAACGCGTTTTGGGGGGTAGAAAAACCATACCTGAAAAATAATAGATGTCTCTTTGGCTTTAAAACAGAGTGTATACTAAATTTGTCATTCAGTTTTCGACACCTCAAAACATTTCTCAGAGACCCTATAAAGTATTTACATTAATTATTGGGCATCGTAAAATGCTTAGACGATCTAGACATGCCCAAGTGTCTGCGAGCCCGAAATTTTTCACGTGAATGGCTTACAGTCGTCATAAGCTGTTTGGAATTGCTAATGGCCAAAACCGGTCCAGGTTGGAAACAGTTTCCCCATGAAGGACTTATAAAGTACCTTTCAACTTTTTGAGGTTTGGCTCACGATTGGAGCATATATATTATTTGGTGAATGTTAGAACTGGTGAATTGTAATTCAGATAATATCAATAAAAATTCATAAATTTAATTTTAAAGGCATATATTCTATTTAAAGGCAGTGTGTGAATGGAAACTTTTTACTATCTGGAATAGAATTTTGAAGTTTTTTGAGAAGTTTGAAAACAAATGCTTTTATTGTTCTAAAGAGGGTACAATAAAGAAGGTAGTAGTCAGCAGATTTACAATTTTTTCTCGTAGATATTGAAACTTAAATTTGACAACGATAATTCTTGCATTTTGAAGAGATTTTTGGGTAGATTACTTCTTAAATAAAGTTAATTTATAATAAAAAAAAATCACAACCATTTACACAAAGATTTCATAATTTTGTATTTACCTACGTTTCCCATTGAGCAGTTTCGTAAGACATACCTGAATCATTCCAACTCACCCTATCTGTAACTTATCGATCTTCAGGCATATTCTGGGTCATGAATTTTTATTTTAAACATTCACAATAATCATCAATAATTTACAAAAAATATTTGTTGGTATTTCTTTTCAAGTTACTTTGACTGTACAGCGAACTGTTTATTTTTTTTGGGCTAGTGACTACATCGTTTATTGTACCATAGTTCTAAATCTAAATATAAGTAGAATTTCATCTGCCGGGGCTAGGAAAGATTATGACAAGAAACTCACCACGGCCAAAACTTTAATATTTTGAATGGTGTATACAAAGTTTTTATTTCACACACAGACTTAATTCAAAAATTTCATTTAAAATCCAGACATTTCTTAGTTCTAAGTATAAAAAACATCATTTATGGAAATAAAGTTAATCGGGCGATAAGGTCGAATACAGTAACTATATTTGCTAATTCATTAAAGTAATTTGTACCTAGTAACGTTTTTACCTTAAACTTATTATCCTACTAACAGTAACGCTTGTACCTTTTAAACTAATCTTAATACTAACAGCTTGATTAATATAGTTCCGCCGGACTAAAGTTATAGATTCATAGACATGGATTTATAGCATCATTGTTGTTACACCATATAAGTGCCTGTCAAAGAGGCATTAATATGCTAAAATGCCACACCCTTTTGTCTAACTTTCACCTTATGCAGACTATCATTATTTTCGGATTAAAAATTGTATACTCTTTAAATTTTATATCGATCCGTTGCAATATTTTTCCAAAATTAAATTTTTATTAAATGGGCGTGGCATCGACCCCTATATCATCCCAGTATGTCTATTCATTAGTTGACGTGGACGCCCTGGTAGCGCAGGGGCGTTAAGTAGTGTCTTGTGACACCGTTTTGAGAGAATATCCACACTAACATAATATATACTGGCTTGGTGTGAAGGAACATCGATCCAATACTGTTTTCAGTTTAGCCTTCGCTAGCATTGATGAAAATCATCTGCCGAGCAAAAGCGTTTATGTTGTGTTGCCGCAATATTTCGTGTAAAGATATCAGTTTTGTGCGGGAGATGAACATAAAAAAGGGAGAAGTACTTTCAATTCTGATAAATATTGCAGGAAATAGTAATAAAACGTTTCAGACTTTTTACAGCGACCTACGTGCGGGTGCATAAAGTGGCAAGACAAAAAAAAAAATACAAAATGGGGCAGTTACAAAAACCAATTCAAGTGTCTAGAATTCACAATTATAATATTTTGGTTTAATTCATGAAATTGAGGTGTTTATTTGCCAGATGCCTTTTAAATTCATGTTTGACATCAAAGATATCAGTTGTACTATATTAATAGCTTTTGAACTAAATACTGGGTGTTGCAAATCCGAGTTCCTTGGCGACGGTTTCTGGCTCTATTTCACGAATAGCTTGCCTGATATTCGTCTGGAGGGCCTTAGTTGCTAATGGATTGTACGCATTACTTTGGTGCTTCAAGATAATTCACATTGGTGCTTCATTTAAATTTACCAAAATTCTAACGCCATCGAATCGCAGCTCAGTGTTACTCAATTGATACCTCATTGACTCTTGATAGATAACAAAATTACAGAACTTGTCGCACATAAGATCGATTGTGGCATGGGCTGTGGGGCATGACGCGTTAATCTTGCTGAAACCAATGATCGTGCTAGTCCATGTCTTCAATCTCGGGATACTTAGGGGGAAAAGGTTGACCAAGCCTTTGCAGCACTCATCGTAAACCGACATGGAGATTTCATAAATAAATTGGGTAAATGCTAACAGTGTTTTGAAATCCGCGCTAAACTGTCAGTGTCTGAGAATGCATTGGGCTCTCGGCGTTAACCTGCGGGTTTCTTGGTAGCCAAATGTGACTGCTTTTAAGCGTTTCGTCGAAGAAGGTGATTTACCTGGCATAATCGTTGGTGTTTTGAGAAGCAAACTGAGAAGCAAACCAAACGATCGTGATGTTCCAGGACTGCCACATTCCTGTCAGTGGGCATCGTAAGACGAAGGGGAAACTGAATGTCTTCCACTATCCTTTCAATCTGGGAGTTTTTGGAAAAATTGGCGTTTATTAGGCGCAGAGGGTGATTCATTTCGACCAGAACTTTTCGCCATAGGCATTAAGTTTGGCAGATAAGTTTGTATTATCAAGCTGACTTCATGCTACGATTTCAAGCGAAAAGGAGCTTTCAGTGTCTAGAAAATCATATAATTCAAAAGAAAAACACTAGATGGAACATTCGTTACCTGCCTTTTTATATGGATTGCAAAAACTTTAAAATTTATTTTAAAATAATAATTTTTAAATAATTTCGGCTTAAAAAGGCATGCAGTTCTAAAGAATAATAAAGGCTTATGAACAGTTGTTACTTGAAATAGAAGCAGCGATCAATTTTTCGCAAACAGGACCTTTGAAGTTGCTGTTGCTATAATTGATTTCAAAATTGGCAGCGATGAATGCCGAAACTAGTGTTCAGTACCTACGAAACGCAATCTATGAAGATGTTAGCGTAAATGAACATAGTGACTAGTACCTTCGAAGCGCATACTAAAGAGAGCGTTTCATACAAACTATAAAGAAGGGGTTTAAAATTTGTATGCCTTAAAATTAAAGGACAAAAGGAGATATGTTCTTTTCATCGCCGTCGTCCATGTTAATCTAATTTTGGGACCTACCAAACGCTATCTCTAAAGAAGTTAGCGTAAATGAGTAAAGTGACTAGTGCATGCTAAGCGCATACTAAAGACTGCGTTTCGCTTAAACATATAAAACCATACCGAAAATAATGAAGAGGTTTAAAATTTGTATTCCTTAAACTGCAGGACAAAAAGGAGATGTGTACTTTTCACCACCGTCGTCCGCGTAAATAAAATTTTGGGAACTACCAAACGCTATCTATGAAGAAGTTAGCGTAAATGAATATAGTAACTAGTACCTACTAAACGCATTCTATAACGTACAAAACAATACAAATAATAAAGAAGCAGCTCCTGTATTGTTTAAATTAAGCGGGGTTGAAAATTTATATGCCTTAAACTCCAGGACAAACGCATATGGGCAAGAAGAAGATATGTACTTTTCGGCAACGTCGTCCGTGTAAATATAATTTTGGGAAAGCATAAAGCAGCATTCAAAAGCGGAGCACGTACTAAAGCTAATAAAGGCCGGCCATAAGTTTAATCTGTATTTTTACAACGCTAACAATAATTTTAAGTTCCAGTTCTAATCATTTCATTGCACGCTCACAAACTAACCCGCCACACCATCAGATATATTTAAGCGATTATGAAAAATATAATTTAAAAAAAATCATTCTATTGTTTATTTTTTAGCCTACAATTCGACCCAGCACCAAGACGTGGAGAGCCCCATGTTACACGAAGAACACCAGATTATTTCCTTTAAGAGAAATTACCTACAACAGAAATAATAATAATAAAAACAAAAACAAAAAACAACCAACCATTACAACAACAAGAAGAACATTTACATTTATTACTATATAAAATACTAATGATAATAAATAAAAAATAAAACACAACAAACAGATAAAGATGGAAAAACGAACTCTGCAATAACACACAAAAGAAATGCAAGTAAAGCAAACAAAAAAAGCAGAGAGAAGCCGCCGCAGCCTGCAAAAATCAAACGGCATGAAAGCTGGGAAAGTGAAAACTCCTTCACCACCACCACCAAGAAGAAAGTATAAAACGATAAAGAAGATAAGGCAAAATGGTAGATGAAAGAAAAGTTTGAAACCTAAACAACAACAAGAAAAAAAGCATGAGAAAACAGCAGCAAAAACAGCAACAACAACAACAACAACCAAGAAGAAGAAAGAAAAACAGAATTAATTTATATACAATTAGTTACAACACAGCTGTAATTTAGAATGAAAGAAAAACAAATAATTAAAGAGAAAAAAACTTAATAAAAATAGAGAAAAAAATTAAATTATACAAAAAACCAAGCGAGTAATTTTAAACTACAACAAATGGAAAACAAAAGAAAAAATGTTAAGATAAGGCGTAAAGTTTAATTTTTTTTAATTTAAACACACCAAGCAAGCTCCTTGAACACCAACTCCAAATCCATAAACAACAGCTACAAACGGAAACGAGAACCGGCCATGCATTGAAGGCGTAAACATGTACACACACTCTACGACGTCTTTAAGTGAAAACTTTTAGATGAAACGCTCCAGAGATCAGAGCTGAACTGTTCGTACTTGTAAAAGGAAAAGAAGCCTATTTTCAAACAGCAGTGGCTGCAAAACTATCACCTCCACAACAGCAACCACAAATCGTTAATTACAAAATAATAATAAAAAAATTTATTTAAATTTAAGAACATTAAATATTAAATAAAAAACAAAAACAAATTGAGAAAAAAATGCTAAATAGTTTGTAATTTTCACATTAATTCCACAAAAAAATAAAGAAAATAAGGCGAAAGCGAGGCAAACAACTACTCTACCATCTTATCTACAAATATTCTTCTCATTCATAAACCAAAACCACAAAAGTATGTGGCACTTGCAACCACCAACCTCACCATCATCAATCGTCCCTCCCCACAACACCAACATCATCCATTACACCAACATCATCAACGATCCATTAACAATAACACCCATAACTAAACATTTGAAAACTTTTTGTTTTAAAATGCCAGAAAAAAATCTACTTAAAATGTTAGAAAAAAATAATAAAAATACGAGTATAAAATGCAAGAAAAAAAAACCACAAATTGCAAATAAAATGTAAACACAATTACAATTTATTATTAAAAATAAAATTTAAAGAAAAAGAACATTATATATTATATTTTATTGCTAACAAAAGAAAATGCGATTAAAATAATGATAATAATAATAAAAAGTATAATACAATTTAAAGCATATTTAAAACTTTATTTAAAACAAATCATATGACCTTGAGTTTCCTCCTCCCTACTCCCAGCATCCTACACCTCCCCCTCTACTTTTCTCTCAAACCACACTTTGTATTATCACTAATTTTGTACACTCAACACTTCATATTTATATGAATGAATTTTTTTTTATATGTAAAGAGATCCTTGTTTTACAAAAAAAAAAGAAAATAAAATAAAACAAAAATTAATTTAATTATTTTGTGCCATTAAAGCTTTAGCAATGTGAACAAATGTTTGTTTCTCCTTTTTCTAATTTTACAATCGACTTATTTTATTTACCATTTTTTTCTCTTATATACAAACAATAAAAGTTTAAAATAAAATTATTGAAATTTGGAATTCGTAAAAATAAACCAGCAAGTTCTTTGTTCAAATTTTGTTTCGTCGCTAACATGGAACTAACAATCAATCAATCAATGTCCGGTGGACGACAGCCTGAAAACGCCGAAACGGAACGCGAATACAAACCCGCATTTCTCAATACTCCCCCGTCAACTTCTCTACAAGTACACAAGTACAGACAAACACTGCTGCGCTCTATAAGTGCTTTACATGGCACGACCTTTTCGTATTATTAGTCTTAAAACAAACTAAACAAATAAAAAATAAATACTACTTTTTTATGATAAGCACCTACAATCCAAGTCTCTTCACTTTATTTTTTTTACACGATTTTCCTTTCATTTCGCCCGTTCCTTCGCCAATTCATTCTTCTTTTTAGTCTTTTCATTCTCTTGACAAACAAGAATGAATCCTCGCTTTTGTATTCTTTGCGGTTTTTGTTACTACAACAAAATACGATGAAAAAAAGATTAATTAATTAAAATAAATTGAAATATATTTTGTATGCGTACTGTACTCAAAAAAAAAGAAATAAACGAAAACGAAAAAAATATATTAATTAACAATACCAACTGTGGTATTCTCAAAGTGATGCGTAATCGTTGTGGCATTTTTGCTAATATCATAAATGTATAACATTTCAAAACGAAATTGAACCAATTTTGTTTTTTTTTTACTCTTTTAAAATTTCACATTTACCTTATAAACTTTAATGCCACCGACCAGTTACCACACCTTGCATTGGGAATATCAAGAATTCTTTTTTTTTTAATAAACGAAAAATTAAGTATTGTTGACTTTTTGTTTTAATTTTTAAAAACCAAAACTCCAAGAACAAAAACAAAATGAACCTCCTTTCGTACATTGAGATGATGATAAAAATACAAACAATTGATTTATAAATGCAACAAAAACAAAACAAACAAATAATAAAAATACCGGAAAAATCTAAAATCCATCAAATAATGCCACAATCTCAACATTCTCTTTTCAGGGCCTATGGTTTACGCTTAAGTATAAGACCAATCAATTCCTGACCTCAATAATCAAAATTGCCACTATCGTCACTGCGCTTGCTCACTCGCTCCACGTCCACGCCCACATACACAAACTAACACTCATTCCATACTCAAGTCAAGTTTCAAGAATATTTACAAACAGGTATGTTCATATTTACTTGAATATTGTTTTGAATTGTTTTTCTAAATGTGAACCGCACAATTTTTTGAATCTGTAAACCTGGTTGGTGGGTACAACTAATTTTTATATTTTCTACTGTGCTCAGTGACATTTTGAAACGACTTGAAGTCGTGCATTTGCCATCAGGGCTCTCAAGTCGGAGTTTGCCGGAATTTTGGCCAACGCTGGAGTCAAAGAAAGCACAATCCGTCTAGAAATAAAAATTGTATGAAAGGAAAAAATATCGCAGAATATAAATTGTGGGTCAATTAAAATTTTAATTTCGAATCGGCTGTAAAAAAACTGATCATTTTTTCAAGTTTCTTATTTTATTCGAAAGTTTGAACTTTGTCATTTAATAAAGTAACACAATATCATTTATATGACAACCACACACAACTGGCTCATCCGATCAACACAATTTCTTAGTACATTATTGATTGTTTCGGGTCGAATCTCTTCAATGGCAACTAAATAGCCCACGCTTTAAATTTAAAATAAAAGAAGTAACTAATTGCCACAAAAAGGGTGTTTTTTAGACGTGTGGTTTCAATCTGGCCACACTTTTCAGGGTTGGTTGTTGTTTTACAACTGTATACCGTGGTGACGACCCTGGGCCGATGAATTGTTCTTCGGCAGAATCTGGTCTATAGAATCGGCTGTCGTGCTGGTCTTTTTGACAGCTGTCACTTGATGTATGCTCAGATTGGTTTGCCATTTCATGATGAATGGATTTACACCGGGACAACGTTTGCAAATCGTGGTGAATAGGAAGGCCACCGATCCTGTTTTTTACAAGAAAATTTGAATTTTGAAGAATGGATACGTGAATAACCAAAGTTGTCGCATCTGGAGTAATGAAAATCCACAAGCCATTGCTGAGACGACGTACATCCTTAACAAGTCATTGTTTGGTGTGCTTCATGGGCAGAGGGAATCGTTGGTCCATATATCTTCAAAAATGAAGCCGGTCATAATGTTACAGTCAGTGGGGAACGCTATAAAGCCATTATTAATGACTTTTTCGCTACAAGACGGCGCTACATGCCATACATATAAATACTGTTACCCACGTTTTATGCTGTAAAATAAAAAGTTCTGAATGTTTTTGGACCAAATATTTTTTAATTTATTTATTGATGTATATTGTATCCTAAAATAATCTAGTTATTCGAAATGTCCGCCTTTTGCCTTTACACACGCCATAAGTCGCACTGGCCAATCGTCTATAGCTGCACGAAGCTTTGGAAAATTGGCCACAGCTCGAACCAAAGCAGTCTTAAGAGATCCAATGTTGGGTTATCTTTTGTGACAAACCTTGTCCTCTAAAACCGTCCACAATTTGTAATCCAATGGGTTCAAATCTGGACTGCCTGAGGGCCATTCTTCAGAGGAAATGAACGCCGGCAAATTGTTTCGAAGCCAGGCCTGGGACGTTTTATCCTTATGGGCCGGCGCAGAATCCTGCTGGAAAGTATATGGCTGGTTTTGGAACAGGGAATTGTTAAGAGGCTTCAGAACAGCTTTCAAAACGGTTTCTTAGTAAATCTTGGCCGATGTTTTGACTCCTTGTTCGCAGAAATGCAGGTCAGTGACCCCATCGTAAGAGAGACCCCACAAAACCATGACTGAAGCTGGGTGATGACCCTTTTCCACCCTTGGGATTAGTTCAGATGCTTCCTTAAAAGACCGCGCATACACTCCATCATTTTGCTTGTTGAATTTTTCCTGAACGGTAAATTTTTTTTCATCGGCGAACACAATTTTTCTGTGCAAGTTATCAGCGTGCTTCACCAAAAGACGTTTGCATTTTTCAATCCTATTTTTTTTTAAAGCTGCAGTCAATAAACGTCCGGTGCGTCGTTTGAAAGCCCCAAGTCCCAAGTCTTTTTTTAATGATTCGACTCATGGACTTTTGTGTGATATTCATCTCACGTGAATTCTTGATTAAACGGCTTTGATTACATGCGGTGTTCGAACAGAGCGTGGGCGGCCCGACCGGTGGCGGTCTTTTACATCTCCAGTCTTCTCAAACTGTTTAATGCATCGGTAGACGAACATGCGGCTAATCCCTAGTGGCCGGAGCGTTTTGAATATATCGTTTTTTTCATTTAATACTTGATAAGCCCTATTACAGCGATACTGTTCTCATTACACTGTGGAACATTTTTGGGGTTATTGCCTGGGGGGTGAGAAATTCGAAGTCAGGGTGATGGAACTAGGTCAGTATATTAAAACCCTCAAAGGGTTTTGCGTTCGTATGTGTTTTGCGTTTTTATGACCTTTTACATTTTTTTCCTTATCTTGATGTTTTTTCGCTTAGTTGTAAAATGTTGGCAAAAACGTAGTTTGACATAACTCGAGAACGACTAGTTCGATTTTGCTGAAATAAATTGAGAAAAATTAATAATTACATTTTCTTTAATCCATTAATATACTGTTTCTCTACCAAATCAACATTTTTGCAATTAGAAATAAATTTATGAAGAAAATTTTGCCAAAAAAAAAAATTTTTTTTTTTAAAACATATAAATCCCAAACGGAAAAACGTGTAGAGTCTTATAACTTTCACGTAAAGTCACATAACCTATAAACAAAATGCGACATAGATCATAGAAATCGATTAACGCGTTCTGCTTTTATTTACAATTAAGTGAAAACTGGCACATACGAACGCAAAACCCTTTGAGGGTTTTAATATACTGACCTAGTACCATCACCCTGACTTGGAATTTCTCACCCCCCAGATTGGCTGTTGTACTGTGTTATCTGACCACTCCATGATGAAAGTTGAAACAATTTTAAAATCCCGTTACAGACTAACGCTATTGAGGTTAGCTTTCAAAACCCATATGACATTAACGGGGTATGTTCAGTTCTACTATTGAAATGGGTGTGCTCAAAGTTGTAACAGTATTTATGTCCCTACTAAGTAGTTGGCACTACATGCCATACAAGCGACGCAACTCTCAAAACTAAAGGAACAATCGGGAGACTCGGTCATCTAGCTGAGAGCCTTCATTATTCAACAGCATTTCATAATTGTTTGTAGCAGTTTATTGGATATCATAATTATTCTGATCCCGGTTGTCGTGGGCGAAATACGACTCAAGTTATTTTTGTCGTTTTTTTTATTTTGATAACTGTGATCAGGGACAATGACATCGATATAGACAAAATATTTGTTAAAAGAAAAAAACGTTCCATTTCAAACATTTTTTTTATTTATTATGGATTCAACAGTTTTTATTCTTGTTCGAGACCTTTGTTGTTTCTGTTTCAGAATCAGCGTAAAAACTGTTTAAATCAGTTGGCTAAGTTTTACTTCGGCTACAAATCAAATAACTTAAAGGGGTTTCTCACTTAAATGACTGGGCATTACCCTTTGTGTTGATTTTTCGAAATGTGCGTAGACCAATCTATCAAGCACAATATTATTTCCTCATTTCTTACGGACAAAACGTGTAACGCATCAAACAAACATTTTAGATCTGGGGGCTAATCACGGCATTCGACGACGAATGCAAATTCGAATAGAAAAATATTTCGATACGTTTAAATGTTTGGATCATGGCATTCGATCGTAATGTTTTATCGCATACTACTTTTTTTTTGCAATGCTGCAAAACAAAGACTTTCAACTCAAAAGATGTGTCGTTGGCTGATTCGAGCACGACGTGGGACTGTTAAAAATTAAATAGATAATAAGAAACATTTTACGCATTATTGCAATGCAAAAATGTAACGATTAATTATTTTATTGTAGTTAATTTATTATTTAATAACAATTTATGGTGTTTTTACGCAATTTTTGTCGAAACCGCTACTGTGATAACACAAATTGAGTTTCCTAAAAGGCCGATGAAACATCTTTCTTTGTTGATTCTCTTTGCGGCAAGCATACGAGTATGATGACAAGCAGAGAAAAGCAGAAAAACAAAACAACAAGCGTGAATATTTTAATAAATGCAAGTGAATATTTTAATAAATCTGATAAAAATATAGAAATTAGTTATAAATGGATCCAATGCTATTTTTTTACTCATCATCGTCCGATTCGGGGGAGGATTGCAATGTAAACGTAATTAGAAGAAATATTCGAGATAAAAGCAATCGTTTTTTCATTATCTTTGTCCCTAAAAATAATAAAAAAGACGAATATTTTTACGTTATTTCACAAAATATAGAAAAATACCTACATTTCTTTTGTTTTACTCTGTTGTTTTGTTTGGCGTCATTAAAAATGGTAGTGTTTGGTTTTTTTCGATGACGGTTGTGCTTTCGAATTCAACTTCGGGTAGTTTCAATTCGATAACGATTGCCGTGATCCAAATTAATTGCGTTTCGAAGTAAATTTGGTCGTTAACGAATGCGGTGATTAGCCCCCTGTTCATATGTCTTGAACAAATCTGTTTCACGACTATAATCATTTTAGTCATTGTCGATGTGCGGCTGGTTCGACGACAACTCTTGCAAGGATTTTTTAATTTTGCATGTCGTTATACATTTCCAAAACTGCTAGAGGTATTCAGCCTTATTACGGTTGTCGAAGACGTAGTCGAATGTCGATTTTTTTGGAAAACGGTACTACGGTTGTCGAAAATGCACAATCTGTTACAATTTTCGTAACACGGAAGACGAAAACGACTGTCAAAGTTGGCTAAAACAGTCGATCAATTTTTTCCATACGACTAGAGAAGTCGCCGCATTCAATTGACAACAATTGTTAGCCGTTGGTTTCATCCGCTAACACGCCGTTAACTAATTTGAAATTTAACACATTTTTTTGACATTTTATATTCGACAATAAATAAATATAACAAAATTGTATAAATTAAATTATTTATCTATTTTCAACATTGGGTAAATTTGCGGTATTTTACCAAAAAAACTTTTATCTGATGTCGACCGCTGATATAAAGTTTATGTCGCCGTCACTTGTTTTGTGTCAGTTGTCGCAGTAAAAATGAACAAGCAGGCGTCGTTTTCTGAATATATTCACATTTGTTTACAAAGATGAGCTGCAAAATGTAAGTATTTGTTTTTTGTGAGAAAATTCATTTAATTAATTATTTATTTATTCCAGGAATAAAATAACCACGCAACAACATTTTTTATAAATGGTGGAATTGTTGGAGGCAAATCCAAATCATGCGCGTGCGTACCACAGCGGCCTACATAAAGTAAATACCAAGGAGGAATGGGCGAAAATTGCCATTGAATTAAATTCCATTGGGCCTCCCATGCGCCAAGGTACGGAATGGATGAAGGTGTGGGCAGACTTCAAATGTAATTTGAAAAAGAAGCTGCTGCAGAATGCCGTGCAACGGGAGGAGGGCCACACAAACAGTTTGTACTGACGCCAGTGGAGGAAGCAGCCTCAAGTTTGCTGCAGCTAGACTCCATAGTAAATCCGGAGGGAGTCGAATTTGGAGTCTCAAATACTCCACTTAAGTCCAGCTATTGCCGTATGGACACCACAAATGAAAATACTTTTTTATTATATTTATTTTATCTTGAGAAAATTTCAATGTTGCCTTTGGCGGACAATTATGTAAAAAGTAAACATTGTTTTGACAGTATAGCACATCTTTTACTTTTCAATCTATTACAAAATCACAAGAGTCGAAAAAGTTACGTAATACCAAAAATAATCGAAATCGACAACGACTTCGACTGCTCTCGATTTTCGTCTTCGACAACCGTAATAAGGCTGATTAAGACAAACTTTTGCCGATTCAGACTAAGAGAACGATGCCCGTGTAATTGTCTGAATTGCTCCATTTTTTTTTTCTCTTCCTCCTTGGCCTCGGCCGCGACAGCAGCTTTACCACCGGCAGCATCTAGGATTGTAAATCGGCCATATTGCTACCCCTTCTTCTACCTTCCACACAAATGTACCATTTCGCCCATTTTTCTTACCTAAAATCATACTTAAGAACAGGGTAATAAGGTGACACAAAATTAGACTCCCCGCCCCTCCCTTCTGGTACCTCCTAAACAAACGTCCCAAATTCAGTGCAGAATAGAACCAACATTACTTGTCACCCAGTGCGTAAAATTTGATTTAATCGTGGACTCCCTAATATTTTAGTAACTGTTTTGTACCCGCATATGAAAAATGGGCTGACGCTCCCCATTCTGATACATTCCATGCAAATGCGCCATTCCTGCCACTTTTTGATTCTTCAATTATCCTCAATGCAACTTATATAGGGTGATTCATCTAGAGGTATTTTTTCAGAACAAAAAAAAATATAAAAATTCAAATCGAGTGTGGAATCTTTATTGGTAATTTGAAAGAACATTTTATGGCTATTATTTAAAATAATTGCCTTTATATTCGGTTCGGTGAGAAACGGGAAGATCTGCTGTTTTCGACCAAAATTTTGTTCAGTGATGAGGACCATTTCTGGCTCAACGGCAAAGTCAATAAACAACATTGCCGCATTTGTGCTGAAGAGCAACAAGAAGAGGTTCAAGAGGTGCCATCATACCCAGAGAAAACCTTGGTTTGGAGCGGTTTATAAGCTGGTGGAATCATCAATGCACATTTTTTCAAAAATGATGATGGCCGGAACGTAACCGTGAATGGTGCTCGCTATTGCGCCATGATATCGATCTTTATGCTACCAGTAATCTTGACGACACTTGGTTTCAACAGGAAGGTGCCACTTGCTGCTGCTCAAACAATGGATCTTTTGAGAGGTCATTTCGAAAAGCAGCTAATTTCATGTTTTGGACATGTGAATAGGCCACCTACATCGAGTGATTTCACACCTTTAGACATTTTTCTTTGGGGTTACGTAAAGTCCAAAGTCTATGCTGACAAACCAGCTACGATTTAGGTTTTGGAAGCCAACATTACGCGTGTCATTAAAGCCTTACCGGTCAAAATGCTCGAACAAGTCATCCAATATTGGACCATTAGAATGGAATCCCTGAGGCGTAGTTGCGGCCAACATTTGAAGGAAATTACATTCAAAAAATAAATGCCATAAAATGTTCATTCAAATTACCAATAAAGATTCCACACTTGATTTGAATTTTTATATTTTTTTCGTTCTGAAAAAATGCCTCTAGATGGAGCACCCTATACAATCTACCCCAAAATCAAAAGTTATAAACAGAGTAGTAAGGTTAACTTGGTGGCAAATAATTGAATTCCACCTACACAAATGACCCCTATTTCAGTGTAGAATAGAACCCACATAACTTGTCACCCAGGGCGTCAAACTTGCTTAATTACGAACTTCATTATATTTATGACGGCACCTATTCAAAAAGAGTGAATGACACGCCCCATTCTGGTACCTCCATAAGATTCGGCCGAAAATAAGTAATTAACAAATCGAATATAAATCGGACTAGCTGACGAAAATTTGGAGCTTGAGCCACGAAAACGATACTATTGAAACCCACATAACTTTTTTCCTAATGTATGATTTTCTCTTGAAATTCGTTACCTGGAATTGACTTGCGGGCTCATTGCGGGTCTTATCATTACCAAAAAAACGAGCATGACATGCGATTGTAAATCATACAATCAATATAGGCATGTGCCCAGTTTTTATTCAAAAATTTTAAACCTTTTTTGTCAAATACATCTAAAGGCAGAAAGAAGAAAATTGAGAACAAAATAACCAATCCTCATAACTTTAATGAGGAAAGTTGTTTATACAATTTTTAAGGGTAAAAAAATCAATTTTCACTTTTTTTTTGATGTTGACAACATCTGAGCATCGAATGAGACCGATCCCATGCCCAAAAGTGTTTTCTCCCAGAGATATGCACGTTTTATGAAAGTGATGGTACACCAAAGATACACGTATTTAAATCTTTTAAATGGCTCTCCTGAACAAAACTGGTTTTTACCCTTAGGTCCCTTTCTATTTTGCGCGTCACATATGTTGTATGATAATTGTTTGTTAACACTTTCCAAAAATTAGAATTAAAATATTAAATTTCATTGAGCATCGTTGTGATCCCTTTTTGACGTTTTGTATAAGAAAAATATACCAGAAGCCGCAATCGCAAATGTCATGCGAAATGCGATTGCCATTACGTGGGCGTTAGACCGAAAATTCATTCCCAACAAAAACAAATTCAGTTCCATTCGCATTTTATTAAAAATAAAATGTTTTTATATTTATTTATTAATACAACATTTCTTTATCAATTTTCGAACTTTCTCATTTGTTCCAAAACCTTATCGTAGACGTATTTCTTGGCCTCAGTGCCCCAGATAAAGTCCAAATGAGCCCATTTTGCAAAGGGTACCAAGTAGTCCAATTGTACGTTGGGCAATTCATCGCGTAATTGCCTCACATCCTGGACATCACACATCCAATCATTGGCGCCGTAATACAACATGACGGGGGCCTTGGCATTTTTCAATTTGTAGTTGGGAGGCGTAAGAGAGCCGAAATATTCCAAGGGATTGCGAATAACGCTGTAATCAAATTTACGGAATTTCTTGGAATTGTGTTCTTGGCAGAAATGGAGATTTTGATTGACCGAAGCTCCAGCGGGAGAAGTGGCCTTAATATGTTCGAGAAGTTCCTGTAGCAAAAAGATAACAACAAACATTACTCATTGCCTCGAATTTTGCGCTGCAAAAATAACTTACAAAGTCCAATTGCTCCGAGTCATAACCGCCAATAAGGAAGATTTCATTGGCACACATTTCAGCGTAAGGCGACGTAGCTTGACACATATCAATGCCCATATCTTGTTTGAACTTATTGCTCGGCATGAATTCCATTGAGCCACAGACTTCAACAATAGCATTGGGCTGGCCTAAGATGGGGGCAAAGGCCCTGGTCAAAGGACTCTTCATGTTACCCATGAAGGCGGCGGGACCCAAAAGATGGGCAGATTTGATTTTGTCGTTGTACGCAGGTTTCTCGGACATCATAACCAGATAGACGGTGGTGCCTTGCGAATGGCCAACATATTGCAATTGGCTTTGGCCGGTATTTTTCAAAATATAGTCAATCATGTTGGGCACATCATAGAGACCAATTTCATGCCAGCTGAAGTTCCAGAACAGTTGCCAGAACGTGGGCCAGTACACATGCTTCTTGGAATAAGTATTGCCACGGGCATTGCCCATCCAAACGTCATAGCCAGCATCGGAGAGGATGTAAGCCAAAGCTTTGCCTGGTCCCATAAGAACCCAATCGGAGGAGGAACTTAGCATGCCATGCATCAGGAAGACCACAGGTTTCTGTACGCCATTATTCGACAGTTTAGGCGAATAAGGGATACGGTGAACAGTCAATATGTAATTATCATCAGTGGTGACGGTGTGCTTTTCAACGGGATAACCATCATGTAGAATACGTTCAGCCTGTGAAGTGGAATGTTTAGGAGTGTTGAGAAATATACCAATTGTCAGTGAGGATCGAAGGTTTACTTACACAATCGGAAATGGGCCTGTCGCCTGCTCGGGCGGCTGGTAAACAACCTGCTACTATAAGGAGTACTGTTGTAGTGATTAAAAAACTTTTCATATCAAAACTTTCGCTTTCAGAATGATGTCTTTGGCAAAGAACGAGTGGCCTTTTATACTGTTCGGGTGAGGGTTTTCTGTGGACGTCACACTTTCATTATCGAATAGAAACGGTTGTTTTCTTGAAGAGGTACCAATTTTAGATTTACGATCTATTTGGCCTTATAATCTTTTGGTGGTTTTTATGTTTAAGTTTTTATTTTCAAATAATAGCGGGCGCACGCCACAGTGGGGATTTTTGTTATATTTTTAAACATTACAGTGTCTCGTCCCTACTAAAGCTCCAATTTAAAATTGCAAATCAGAAACATGTTATGTTGTTGATTGTCTTATGATTATGGTTTGCAGGTTACACAGCATTATAGTAAAGAAGACAAAAAATTAGCTGAATTGATTCGTAAGCCGTTTACTTCGATTAAGGCAGCTAACGTTTTTAAATTGTATTGACTTTTTTGGAACCTTTACAATATTGTGTGAAAATTTAAAATAAATCGGAAAACTAGAGAAAATACAACAACGACTCAGTGTTTTTGAAAATTAAAACGAATTTTCCTCAACTCACATTTTCTAAGTGAGAGGCACCGCATAAAAACTACTGCACCGATCCTTTTGAAATTTTGAATATTTCTTCTGTACATCATTTACGAGTATGAGGTAACGCTTGAGATTTGTTTAAACCTTCATTATGGTTAAATCTAGTGTTCCGAATGCGTTTATCTAAAAGTGCGATGGACCATATTGTTGATAATTAGTAATTTATTACATTGAAAATTTACATATTTCCTTAGCCACTTTTTTTGTCTTCGGTTAATTTTGAAATTTATTACATTTTAAGAATTACCCTCTACTGTGCGCCATATGGGGTAAACAATTTGCTTTCGATTGTTCCGGCACGATTTGAAGTATTTATGACAAAACGAAGAAGAGTACAATTGCGAACGTAGATTTCCGAAATTAATTTACAGTTTAAGTTGCAAAAGATAAGGAAGTAAACAAATGTTGTCTGATACGGAAAGTTATTTTAAAATTCAGGTGGATTAATTCTCACCAACACGGAAATAGATTAAACATGACAAAATGTTCCCATCCTTTATCTAATAGTTTGATATGTCAAAGATATTTTTTAAAACAACAGAGGCTCACTCACTTTCGTCTTCATAAAATTTCCGTAGTGCTTACTAATGCAGCGATTTTTTTTTTAAAGTTGTACCTTATTCTTGTAAGATTTATTTAATTTCTACTGTGTCCATGTTGTCTTTTTATTTGTATACCCTCGCCCTACTGGGTAAGATGATACGAGAGATGCTTTATATATTTATAGCATATTTATCATCAAAAATGGTTTTTTTTTATTGTTTTTCAAAGTTTCCCCCCACATGATTTGTACATTTTGCATGCGCTCAAACCAATTGTCGAAACACTTTATCAACTCCGATTGAGACACCCCGAAAAAATGGTTTTTGAACGCTTCAACTGCATCTTCTAGCGATGAAAAAAAAAGAAGTCATTCGGTGCCGAGTCAGGGTTGTACGGCGGATGACCCATCAGTTCGACGTTTTGGCCGGTCAAAAAGGCGCTGGTTTGAGCCGATGTGTGAGAGCTCGCATTGTCATGGTGCATAATGATTCGTCTTTTCTTGTTCGTTTTTTGAATTTCTCCGAAGACTTCAGGCAAACAAATTGTGTTGTACCAGTCAGAATTGACCGTCGTACGTTGCTCAAGCGGAACAGTCGCCACATGACCAGTTTTGCCGAAGCAACTGGCAACCATTTACTTCGAAGTGCCATTAAACCTCGTCTGTCTGAAAAAATAACTTTAGAGTGAATGTAAATCCGTACTTTGTCGGCATTAGTATACCCCCTGGGACCGCTGGTTAATATAAGCATTTATTGAAAAATTTAAGCAAATTGAGCATTTGATGCACAGTCGAAATGTAACAGTAATTAGTGGTCAACGTATAATTTTTCAAAATCGATACGGCCAGCGAAAACGATTCTTATGGAGTATCCTCAATCTGTCAAAAATTCTATACTTACAGGGAAATAGGCCCGGTGCCGGCTTGGGTGGCTGGCAAATAACCTGCCTGTTGTTTATGTTTACAAATTCAAATGCGGCATTGTAAATCACAAATTGTTGGTTAATGGTTTATGAGATACCCAGATAAACGACCTTATCGCACAATGTGTTTGCGCCTCGTTATCCTCACCCACTTAAATTGTAAACTGATTTCTTAAATCCATTTTCGCAATCTGTTTTTACACTTATAGCACAATCAAGAGTCATAAATCAGAACAGGGCTCAGTTCTAATAGCAGCTACAGGTGTTTAAGGCTCGATTTTGGTCACATATGGTGCACAGTGGGCAACTTGCACCAAATTTCTTTACGCACAAGCTGCTTTTAAAGCAAATTAATATGGGAAGAGCAAACGAGCAAGGTCCGTTATACCTTAACAATTTAAAAATTGCAAAAACAATTTAATAATTGTATGTTTGCCACAAACGAGCCAAGTCCCTTATACACAAAAAATTTAAGAATTGCAAAAACATTTTAAAAATTGAATTTGAGACAAAGCCGAACATCCACTTCAAAACATAATTTATGTTCTGATATTTATCCTGACTTCCATGGTATGTTTTCTCCCACGGTGTAGCGTCTGTAAGATGGAGACACAAATCAAAATATATACCGCAAAACACAAAAGAAATCAAGATAAGTATCGGGTTTTGAACAGTTCAACCTGATCAGACTGTCGCTTGGCTCCTAAGTTACCCTCGTAACATAATTGGGGTTTTTTGGCTGTCGCGGTGGCATGGTTTCACCATTTTTTTTTGGGTAAAATCGCCTTTTTTAATTCGAATGTCCGGATCCAAAGGCTAGTGCCAAATTTTAAATTATGAATAAATTGCCAAAAGACCCATGACAAATGTTATCGTAGGAAAATTCCACTCAATCGAGATACGATACTTTGAACCACAACAAATACGTTTTCCAAACAAATCATAAATTTGACAATTGATAACAATGAATGAAATTTAAGATATGAGAGTGTGCACAAATCAAGCCCTTTGCTACCGAGATAACCTTTGCCAAACAATGCCAAGTAATGGTTTCGCGGTTCCAACAAAAACGATAGTAATCAAACGATTGCCCCACTGTGTGGCGATGAGAACAAGGAGGTGCGTTCTCCATATCAGCGAATATTATCAAGGAAGCACCCATTGATCATAATTCAGACAATTGATATCTTAAAATAAAAAACCTATTGCCTACCGAAACGCTAAAGTGGGTGTGACGCAAATAGTCGCGCAAAAACTTGTATAAAAAATCTCCAGGGCTAATCGCAGGCAACTTTTCCAAAACCTAAGTAAAGATATAAAACCCATTTTAATTATCGCAACAGTATTTTTATTACCAGCAGCAGGTTGTCTACCAGCCGCCGAAGCCGGCAACCGGCCTATTCACGATAGTGTAAGTATATACATATAATTTTTCTAACAGATTGAATAATTTTGATTTCCCAAACCTTTCTTTTCACAGGCTGAGCGCATCGCCATTGATGGAAAAGCACACGTTGACCACTGATGATAATGACATTTAAACCATGCACCGTTTCTCTTATTCGCCGAAATTATCTAACAATGGCGTTCTAAAAACTTGTAGTCTTCCTGATGCACGGCATGTTTAGTTCCTCCTTCGATTGGGTTCTCATGGGTCCTGGCAAAGCTTTGGCTTACATCCTCTCCGATGCGGGCTACGACGTTTGGATGGGCAATTCCACGGGCAAACGAAGCACGTGTACTGGGCCACGTTGTGGCAACTGCTCTGGAACTTCAGCTGGCATGAAATTGGTCTCAAGGATGTACCCAACATGATTGACTACATTTTGAAAAGACCGGCCAAAGCCAATTGCAATATGTTGGCCATTCGGCGTTTATCTCGTTATGATGTAAGAGAAACCGTCTTACAGAGTCCGAGTGTTTTACATGATTCTCGCTGTGATAGCTTCAACCATGGTGCGCCATCGCAACTTGAGCCATTACCAAGCGACGACCAGCGCCCCTTAAGACAAAACCTTCTTACAGTAGTAAAATTTAATCAGCCTTCTTTTAGGTCTACATGTGTATTATGAAGAGTCCTTTGATCAGAGCCTTGGCCCTTTAAGGGCCAGTCCAATGCCGTTGTTGAAGTCTGTGGTTAAATGGAATTTATGCCCAGCAATAAATTCAAACGTCGCCTTACGCTGAAATGTGTGCCAATAAAATCATCCTTATTGGTGGCTATGCCTCGGAGCAGTTGGACTTTGTAAGTAATATTTGGCATCCTTTGATTGTCTGTAATAATTAATGCTTGTCTTTATCTTTCTGCCACAGGAACTTCTTAAACACATTAAGGCCACTTCACCTGCCGAAGCTTCGGTCAATCAGAATCTCCACTTCTGCCAACACTATTTCAAGAAATTCCGCAAGAATTTCTTGAAATAGTGCGATATTATATTCCCTTGGAAATAGTGCGCAATTATATTCCCTTGGAATATAATAGCGCCTTCCTTCCACCCAACTACAAATTGGAAAATGCTAAAGCTCCCTTCATGTTGTACTACGGCGCTAATGGTTGGATGTGCGATGTTCAGGATGTCAGAAAATTAGATTCTTTGGTTTCAGTTAAGAAATGTGCTCAGTTGGGCTTTATTTATAAGTAGAGCGCTGATGCCAAAAAATACGTTTACAATTAGGTCTTGGAACAAATAAATATGTATGAAAATTGATTTGGTTCGAAAGAAAAAAATCTCCGATATGGACTAGTTCTTTAGAGTTTATTTTATTTAGCGTATGGACTAGAGTTATACTTATTTATATCGAAATGCCAAAAATGTACGTAGAACAGGAGCTGGTTTATATATCAAGGATTTTTAGATCAGCCAGTCATATCGATTTGATATCTCTGTTGTAGTGTACATACTAGCCGAAGCTAAGATACTATGTAGATGTAGACAAAGCAGACTAACTAGTTTGTCCATGTAGACGTAGACAAACTAGTTAGCATGCCTAATAACCAAGATATTAACTTTCATATAGACTGTGAGACAGCTTTGTAGGAAGTTTAGTCACCGCTGGTGAATTCCAAAGACATAAGTTTCAAGAAGTATGAGTTACCAGAAGTCCCAAAGAAGCTTAAGAAACCGCACTAAAATAGGTTTCTAAGTTCGCGATAAAGTAACACTTAAGTGATTGAAGTTGAAGATGAACTGGCACTTCTAGCCTTGTCTACGGATGATGCAGATTTTTATCATTTAGCTTAAAACTCTATTAATGCCCTGAACGGGCTTTTTGGTAACATGGATATACATTTACACGAATTAACTATGCATGGTCAAGGGGTTACAAATATAAGGTAGTTTGGTATTAGGATGGGCAATGAAAGTAGGCAGTGACACGAACAAAGTCTTGTTAGATAACAATTAGGGTTCTGATAGGGAAATCATGGAAGTACTGACGGAACATTATTATGTTATGGCAACGCCTATATGTGACGTGCAAAATAGAAAGGGACCTAAGGGTAAAAACCAGTTTTGTTCAGGAGAGCCATTTTAAAGATTTAAATACGTGTATCTTTGGTGTACCACCACTTTCATAAAACGCGCATATCTCTGGGAGGGAACTCTTTTGGGGCATGGGATCGGTCTCATTCGATGCCCAGATGTTGTCCACATAAAAAAAAAGTGAAAATTGTTTTTTTTTACCCTTAGGTCCCTTTCTCTATGCGCTGTCACATATAATGACAAAAAACTGCCTCTACTGTGCGGTGTAGATCCGGACTGTTAGTCATTTGTTGTGATGATGACTCTCCCTACCGACAAACGGACTTGTCACCTGGGAAAGAATTTTCTGGAAGATCTTGTAGTTGATGCTCTTGCAAAATAATAGATATGCTAAGTCCTGTAAACGGTTTGGCGTGCAATATGTTATGGATTAATTCCAATCACTGCATAACTATTTCGAACTAATCTCGGACACAAGGCTTCAGGTTAGATTAAAAGTACTTGTACCAGATTCTTACCTTGAAAAGGTAAGACACTTGGTACATCTACTCGATGACCCATAGAGGGTCCATTATGTTTGTCAGTTTTCTATGATAAATCGATTTATAAGTTCAGTAGGAAGCTGGCTTCGATAAAAATCGATTTGTAAGTTCAGTAGGAAGCTGGCTTCGAGCCACAAAAGTTTATGAAAATCAGATATACCTTTTTGCATTAGGAAAACTCTTGCAACTAGTCACAGGCACAAGGCCTTCTAACCTTACCTAGAGTGACACGAAATAATCCCAGGTAGAGACCACCATAGGTTAAAAGATCTAGTGAAGTTGAAAAGTTGACGTGCGGTACATCCTTTCAGTGACTCATAGAGGCTCCATTATGCTTGTCTTTTTTCTATGATAATTAGATTTGTAAGTTTGGTAGGAAGCTGGCATCGAGCCACAAAAGTTTATGAAAATCAGATCAAAATAAAAACTTTTCCAACTAGTCGCGGGCATAAGGCCTTCTTACTTAACCTAGAGTAACACGAAATAATTTCAGATGGAGAGTTCCCTAGATTAGGAAAGGGCTTCTCTCGTGACTAACCTTGAAAAGTTGAAACGGTAAAAGGTGACCCATAGTAAGTACGTTAGGGTTGTCCTTTGTCTATGATAAATTAAACTGAGAGCTCTTCAGGAAGCTGTGCTCTTGGGCTATGACATACCGTTTATAAGCTCTGATAGCTACCACCTTGCAGGAAGATTATTATTTTAGATATCCAGGAAAGTGTATGATAAATTACACTATAAACTCTGTAGGAAGCTATGCTTTTGAGCTACAACAAACCGTTTATAAAACCTACTTACAGGAAGATAACTCTTCCAGATATCCATAAAAGAACTTCCCCAGGCAATTACGGCGTATTTTCTGTAGGGAAGTCATCCACACAAAAGTTGCTGCACTGTCTCAATCTCTATCTCTCATCGCCACACAAGCGACAGAGTAAGACTAATCCCACTTCCACCTACCATTTTATCTTTTTAACAATAGTCCTGAGGATCACCTACTAAGAGCACTCTGACTTAATTTTCTTATTTTCTAGCAAGGGTTTGGTTCCTTTCTTGTCTAATTAAGTTCACAGAGCCCGGTCACATTCCTTGATATAAACGCGTGTTTCTAACAGGCCCTTAAGGGCACATATATGCGAGTTGTTAGCACTTTCTTTGACGATTCAGGGTATGTTAGTTCATCTGCTAACTCGTTACCTTCAACATTACTCTGTCCGGCAACCCAACAGAGGCTAACAGTCCGATTTAAACAGGAGCTAAGCGACATTTTGTAACTTTTAACCAGTGTGGATTTTACCAGGGGTGACTGAACAGCCTTCAAAGTTGACTGACTAACCACATAGAATTTATGTTATTCGGGAGGTTAATCGGTCGAGGAAAATGTGCTGCTCTATAGCTAGTATATCGACCTAGAGCTATTATTTAGTTTATGACTCCCGTATTTGAAGAGAGTTCCATCCTTGTCATAAAACTATTCTTATATCTACTTTAAAGTTTATACTCAAAAGACACAACTTTTAATGCACAAACAGAGTTTCGTACTTTTAGGGACGAGAACTCGAGGGGATAGTTCTGGTTTAGTTGCTCTAGAAGTACCTTTTAATCTTTATTTCCTTTAAGGTTGGTTCAATAAATTACGATTGAGCAGTAACCAGTCGTAGGGTAGGTGGACCATATTGGCCTTAAATTTCAAGCAGTTCCCCATTAAAATGGTCTTTAAAAATTTAAGTCCGTGACACTAGAAGTCACATTTGAAATGACTTCTTAATGAAATTACCAACTAAGCGGTGTGTTTAGATGGTGATGTAGGGTATCATTCAGTCAGACCAGGTGAAGGCAAGGTTTACTTTTCCTCACATACAATAAAATTATTGTTGGGCTGCTATGTCAAAGTTCCCAGCTAGCTGGGAATGTCTAGCAGATGATATTAGATTGGTAGTCATTAGATTGCTTCTTATGATATCTGATTATTATGGAGTTTTTATTTATTTTAGATTTATCATCTGCTCTCAATACACATATAGATGTTTCATATTACACAACTTATTCCATATGCTAAACTAAATTCTCAGGATTACTTTTGATGCTTTCGTAATTATTAGGATTACTTTGATGCTTTCCACCTAGGTTGATTTCATTTAACTGAACTAGAACTTGTTTTTCGAATGCGAAATTCTTGAATCAATCGAATGAAGTTTAAATGATGCTACATTAAATCGAGAATATTGCAATTTAGTTTATTTTTATATTGTTAACTTAAAATTAGTCTTTCGATGGAATTTAATTCTATACAAAATAAAACTCTGAAGTACTTGTTCATATCAGTTGGCTGACATTCTGTATTGAAAATAAATTAATTTTCAAAAAGGTTCATTTAGTTCTAAAACCTTATCGTATACGTAATTTTTGTCCTCAGTGTCCCAGACAAAGATCAAATGAGCTCATTTCTAAAATGGTACTAAGTAATCTAATCCCACATTGGGCTATTTATCACGTGCCTGCCATTCTGAACATCAAACATCCAATCGTTGGCGCCGTACTACAACATGGCGGGAGCTTCGACATTTTGTAGTTTGAAGTTGGATGGAAGGATGTCGCTATAATATTTCAAGGAATTTCGAACAGGACTGTTATCAAATGTGTGGAATTTTTATCTTGGCAGAAATGAAGATTCTGAAGCTCCAGCGAGAGCAGTGGCCTTTTGTATGTTTGAGAAGTTCCAGTAGCACCAAGGTAAAGACAAACATTTATTATTACAGATAATCAAAGGCTTTAAATATTCATGTCGATTATGCACGCCGACGGATTTGCTTCGGATCGGATTGACTCGAACCGCACTCGACTCACTTTGTTAGGAAAATGGTATTAGGTAATCCGTCGGATGACTACATTACCAACATGAAGCCGATGTTACATTACAGCTGCGAAATTGACATTTATAAACAAATAAAAAACAAAAGTAATAAAGAAAGTGCGCTGAAATTGTCATAAATTTTAAAAGAAATAAAATATATACAATTACAAAAATTTGCAATGAATTCGTCAATTGGATTTTTTATAAATTGTGAAGAAAAAAGTGGCAATAGAAGACATGTACGGAACAGGGCCGTAAGTGTAAGGCCGTAAGTGCCTGTTCCACCTCAACATCAACATTCATTGATTCCACCGCCCTTGAGGTTGAAGGAATGTCATCGCGAGTTCTTACAGTAAAGGCGCCTTCATTTCTCTCACGCCCTGGCAATCCAAAACTCGCCACCTTTGGTATGCCATCGACAATGGTGTTCATGGATGTGATGGCAACCACTTCTTCCTCCAAACTGGAGAAAAACATCTGGGTGTTTTGACCACCTCCAGTGCTGTTCTGCTCTCTCTTGTTGTGGGTGAGCTTCTTCTTAATGCCGGACTTGTAGTCTGACCACACCTAAACATAAAGTAACTTTCATCGAATGTTGAACCAGAAGAAACTTTGATATACGTACCTTCTTCCACTCAGCGACGCTCTTACATGGCGGTCCTAAATTATTCAACTCTGCCGCCAAGGAGTCCCAAAATTGTAAAACAGCATCTGGAGGTTGTTTGGTCATGTTGGTGGCAATGTCAGGGTGCTTCTTCATATTCTCTACCATAGTAGTGAACTGAGAGCGTACGCTGTCTATAAAAAAACAAATAATTTAACCCGTTTACATACACATTTTATTTTTTCTCATCTTACCTCTTAGCTTTCATTAGAAAATAAATTAAATCAAATTAAATAAAGAAAAACACAACCAAAAACTAACATGTCCGCACCAAATCAGCGATGATTTTCTTTCGGATATTTTTGTGTGCGAAGTGAGTCGCATTCGGAATATATAATTGCCATTTTTCCGCAACTGCATTACCATCGGCTTATATAATACCAAAATACGCAACTGCGGAAAAAATCCGATCCGATGCCATCCGTCGGCGTGCATAATCGACATGATTAGCTACAAAGTCCAGTTGCTCCGAGTCATAGCCTCCAATGAGGAACATTTCATTGGGGCATATTTCAGCGTAAGGCGAAGTAGCTTGACAATCAATGCGCATATCTTGTTTGAATTTATAAACTTTAAACTTCAACAATGTTATTAGGCCGAAGATGGAGGCGAATGCCCTGGTCAAAAAACTATATATTACCCTTGTAGGCAGTGGGTCCCAAATGATGGACTGACTTATTTTAACTATTGTAAGAAGGATTCTCCGATATCATAACCAAATAAACAGTCGTGCCTGGAGAATGACCAAAACATTGCAGCAGACTTTGAACGGTCTGCTTCAAAATGTAATCAATCAAATTGGCCACATCATAAAGACCAATTTCATGCCAGTACACATGCTTCTTGGAATAAGTATTGCTGCGGACATTGCCCTTCCAAACGTCATAGCCAGCATCGTAAAGGATGTAAGCCTAAGCTCTGCCTAGACTCATAAGAACCCAATCGGAGGAGGAACTTAACATGCCATGCATCACGAAGACTACAGGTTTCTTAACCCAACTATTGGACAATTAAGACGAATAAGGGATAGGGTTAACAGTCAAAATGTAATTATCGTCACTGGTGACCGTGTGCTTTTAAACGGGATAACCTTCATATAAAATGCGCTCAGCCTGTGAAGTGGAATATTAAGGAGTGCTGGATAATTCACATGCTGTCGGCAAATAGATGTGTCAAACACAATCGGATATTAGTCTGTAGCCAGCCTGTGGTGATGGCATACAACCGGATACTAGGAGTATAAGGAGTACTGCTGCAGTAATTAAAACGGCTTTCGTAGCTTCACCTCGGTTTGGAGTATCGGCTTGCTGTAGCCCTGAAGGCTTTGTTTACATTTATTTTTTGGCGTTTATTGGCGGCACACCCACTTTATCGTTTCAGTAGCCAATAGTATTCTTTAGAGATAACAATTTTCTGATTTATGATCAATTTGATAAGCACGGGTGGTATTCTTATTATTGAAACGAGTATTGAAAGTGCACCGCCTTGTTGGTACCGCCACACTGTGGGGGGGGGGGGGGGGGGGGTCACGATTATAGTTTGTTTACCAGATTTTTTTTGTTGCAACCGCTACATAATTAAAAATTGTTTAGAAACCTGTAGTTATCTTGAGAGCAAAGTTTATCACTCATTTTCATTTCCCCTCTTCGTTTTTAATTTACTCGTAGATTTTAATTACCAGATTTATGACCTTTTCGATAAGCAAATTATTTTATTATTTATAGTTGTTTTTCTTGCTAAGTTTTTGAGAACTTGGCTTTGCGTCATTGCAAAAATCTTACAGTATCGATTAGATTTTTGACTATACTTATCTAGTAGCATCGTTGTAAAATTCTAATCAACCTTGTCCGCAAAGTCGGCTCATCTCTACACTAGCATAGGTCACACGACTGTACTAGAAGACATCAACAATTTGTTTTTTTTCGTCCCTTCTCTGTAATTTTAAATTTGACCATCAATTAGAAATCGGTCCGAACTACAAATATTCCGTTGGATTAACAAACTTTCTGTTGCAATCACCAACATACCATGGTTTTAATAGTTCGACTTTCCATAAGATGGTAGCTTCAGTAATATTACGACTATTACAGCCAATAAGTCAGTTGTACCAACCGAAGTCAGTTGTACCAACCGAAGTCAGTTAAACTATTTGTTACCACAACTTGTAGTTATGACAACCAACAAATTATGAAGTTTACGTTACTCTAGTACCAAGCTTTGGTGGTGACAACAAATAAATTCTGTGTTGTAACCAAACCTTGCTTAGTTTGTTGTTGTTACATATTACACTAGGCAACAAAAGTTCGGACTTTCTCGGGGGGTGAATGATTTCATCTAGAAATGAAAGATTTAGGGGATTATAGTTAATTCCCAAAAGGTCGACCCACGTAGGTTCGATTTATTTCTTATGGGCCAAGTACATTTTTATTTTGCAAAGCTGTACCGTATGAAATAAGTTAAAAAGTAGTAGTAATGAGAATGAGTAATGGAGGTTATTTTCGTAGTGCATTTTAACATTCTATCTCTAAGATTGGTGTGTCCTTTCTTTGAAAAAGGAAAGGAAAGTAAATAAATGTCCAATTAATTTTAGTTGGGTTGTGTCCTTTTCAATGAAATTGTATGTTATTAAAAATGGTCGATATTCGGTTATAATGTTCTACTAAATTACTACTATGTATTATCATTTTAACACAGATCGTATAAAAAAATATATTTCCAAGATAAATTTGTCCTTTTCGTCCTTTTTAAAAAAAAAACATTTTTAATAAAATTTAATAAACAAGTTATGTTGAGAATGGAAACCGAAATCGACATAGAGGGGCGATATGAATATTATCGCAATCCACGATGAATAGTGTTACAGCTACGGCGTAGCTTTATAAATTGTCCACTTTATATTATTTTTCTAACTATGAAATTTTAACTGCTGTGAAGGATTTTTGCTTTTCAAGGTATTGGAAAATCGTACAAATTTTGCTTTTCCTGCATTTTTTCGTAGTTCAAACTTAAGGTCTTCTTGTAACTCCACTTTCCACTAAAATCGGATTAGTCAATTAGAATTGGTTGAATTTTAATTATGCGAAAAAGAAACCAATTATTTGCACGCATTCAAGTTGTACCAAATATATTTAACCTGTTAACCTTAAAAAATTACGGTTTTTGTCGAAGCTGCGCAACTTTAAACTTTCCTGTGTACAGCTTTTACTCGAAAGCTTTATCGCAGGACCATAGCATTCCATAGCATGCGTTAGCTAAGTCCTCAACCGCATTGCTTTTTATTAAATATGTTTCAATGGCAACATTTAAACAAATTGATTTTTTCTACCAAGTACCAGACAGTAGGGGAATAGCGAGGAATAAATACTATTAGGCGTGTTCGTTTGGTACTCGCTAATTAAACAAGTAATTGGTCGCTTAGGCGATAGTTTCTAAACTTTAAGAAACATTTTTGAATTTTCCTTGTATACAAGAACGGATTGGCTTTATGCTTTATAGACCATTTGTCTTAAAAATTTGTAATTTGTAGAAAAATGTTTTTCAACATGAAGTATAAGCGAGTAATAACCGAACTCGCTTAAACTCTCTAAAGGTTATTCTTGAACAACTTTCTTCTGAAAACTTCTTATTATTTAAACAAATCGGATTTTAACGCAAATTATCTACGAGGGCGACCGCAAAACTAACTGGCCTGGCACATTTTCTGTTTTACCAGCAACTTTTTTTTTGTTTTTTTAAAAGCAATCTTTTATAAGTCATCTGTCAAAATTTCCGAAATATTTAATGATTATTTTCTTTGTTACAGGTGATTGAAGTAAACAAGTTTTATAATTTTTGAAAAATGGAAAATAAAGAGTTTCGTGCGGTAATTAAACACTTTTATATGAAAGGTTATACGCCACAATTAATCAAAGAAGAATTGGATTCTGCTCATGGTGATAATGCACCATCATACTCCACCCTGAAACCCTGGGTTCAACAATTTAAAATGGGTCGTTCAAGTACGGAAGATGAACAACGCTCTGGAAGACCGAAAACTGCTACTACTATTGAAAACATTAGAAAAATATTTAATGAACTGACTAAAGATAGACGAATGAAGCTCAGAGAACTTGCTGATATTGTTAAAAAACACGAAAAACAAGTTTGGAGTATTTTACATGCTAAACTCCACATGAAAAAGCTATCCGCAAGCCGCGTTCGTTTACTTTGCCCCAAAAATCGTCCGTTGGACCAATTCCGAGAAGCTTTTAGCGATTTATCAGCGTAATTCAAAAGAGTTCTTTCGCCGATTCATAACTGTTGATGAAACATGGATCCATCACTACATCCCAGAATGCAAAGAACAGCCAAAACAATGGATAGAAGCTGGTAAAAGTGGTCCCAAGAAGGCGAAAACTGTTAAGTCAGCAGGAAAAGTAATGGCCACAGTATTTTGGGATGCAAGGGTTATAATATTTATTGATTATCTTGAGAAAGTAAAAACTATAAATAGTGAATATTATTGTGCATTATTGGATCGGTTGAGTGAAGAAATCAAGATAAAACGACCGCATTTAGAAAAAAAGTTCTTTTTCATCAAGATAATGCTCCTTCACACACTGCATTTTTAACTCAACAAGAACTGGCCGAATTACGATTTGAAATTGCTCCGCATCCACCATATAGTTCAGATTTAGCTCCTTCTGATTATTTCTTGTTTCCAAATTTAAAAAAAATTCTCGGTGGCAAAAAATTTTCGACCAATAGCAGCGAGGTTATTGCTGAAACTGAGGCATATTTTGAAGGTCTTGAAAAATCTTATTTTTCGGATGGTATTAAAAAAACTTGAAAAACGTTTGATGAAGTGTATTGAGTTGGAAGGAGATTATGTTGAAAAATAAATAATAATAATTCCAAAAAAACGGTTCTTTTTATGTTAGGCCAGTTACTTTTGCTGTCGCCCTCGCTATAGTTTTCTGTAAAAAAAATCATTTTTATATTTTTGTACAAAAATATAAAAATTAGAGACCTCCTAAGCGAGTTGACAATAGAACAAGGACAATGTCTCCATATTATTATATCGCCTGATATACCAGCCGGTAGTATTGAAGGAAGTGATAAAAGACATCAATGAGATTGCAACAATCATATTAAACCGAATTGTATATGTGGTTTCTAGCTGAGCAGGTCCTTTAATCGGACTTGAGTTTTTATTTTAACTAACTAGAACTTAATATTGACCGATATCGATAGGGTTTGTCTTTGGCCAAATCGATATAATGTACATCGACATCGATTAATACTTGCAACTCAACATTGATTAAAATAACGTATGAGCAAGGGCTCAGGCTTCGGTAAATCGACTTAGATTATTCGATTATTCGTTAAGATTATACGTTGGCTTATGGAGAAAGCATGGATGAGAATGGAGTATTTTTTAACTAACTAGAGCTCGATTCAATTGAATATATGATAAAAAAACTATAAATTTGTGGTGCATTCAATTTACATACAATCTTCCATCATCCTAAATCATTAACTACTTTTAATAAAACAATTTTCTTTTTTCCCCTTTCAGGTACGTGCTAATCATTGAACCATTGCCTCAAGTTCTTTATATATTTGACGTAAGTACACATAAATACTCTATTTCGTCACAACGATTAAAATTGTGAAAACGTTGTTCCCACATTCATACGTCTATGATCTCTTGAAATTCATAATCATTCGATGGTAATAAATGTTCGGACAGACCTACAAACATTCTATTCTTTTCAAATTAATTGTTTTATAAAAGACGGCGACAAATACCCCATTAATGTCATATGGGTTTTGAAAGCTAACCTCAATAGCGTTAGTCTGTAACGGGATTTTAAAATTGTTTCAACTTTCATCATGGAGTGGACAGATAATGAGAACCGTATCGCTGTAATAGCGTTTTTCAAGTGTGAAATGAAAACAGCGATATTTTCAAAACGCTTCGGCCACTAGGGATTAGCCGCATGTTCGTCTACCGATTGCATAAAACAGTTTGAGGAGACTGGAGATGTTAAAGACCGCCACCGGTCGGGCCGCCCACGCTCTGATCGAACACCGCATGTCATCAAAGCCGTTAAATCAAGAATTCACAGAAATCGGCTCCGAAAACAGAAAATCATGGCCCATGAGATGAATATTACGCAAAAATCCATGAGTCGAATCATTAATACCACTGTGCGACAGCCACAATCGGTTTGGGATGAAACCACCGGGAAAATTATATCGGTCAAAAAAAGGTCATACGTGTCCCAGCGTTTCGTTGGGTCTCATCTAGGAATCGAGATATATCGATTTGAAGTTAGTAAGTATCGTATAGGGGAATTTGTCACGTTTTTGGCTCTTTTGTTTGACATAACTTGAGAACCACTCGTCCGATTTAGCTGAAATAAATTTTAAAAAACCAAGAATTACAATTCCCTTAATCTATTCATATATTATTTTCCTTTACAAGTAATAGTTTCCAAGTTAAAAATAAGCGCATGAAGAAAAATTTTAATTTTTAGGCAAAAATAATTTTTTTTTTCATACATTTATTTGTAATTGCGAAACTGTTGCTTAAGTAGGAAAACGGTTTAAGAACAGATTAGAGGAATTGTAATTCTTAATTTTTCTAACTTTGTTTCAGCTAAATCGGACGAGTGGTTCTCGAGTTATGTCAAACAAAAGAGCCTAAAACGTGACAAATTCCCCTATACGATACTTACTAACTTCAAATCGATATATCTCGATTCCTAGATGAGACCCAGCGAAACGCTGGAACACGTATGACTTTTTTTTTTACCAATATAACTTTCCCCGGTGGTTTCATTCCAAACCGATCACTGACCCTTACCATTTGTCGCAGAGTGTACTTGGACTTGGGGCTTTCAAACGACGTACCGGACATTTATTAACTGCAGCTTTAAAAAAATAGGATTGAAAAATGCAACTTCTTTTGGTGAAGCACGCTGAAAACTTGCACAGAAAAATTTTGTTCACAGATGAAAAAATGTTTACCGTTCAGGAAAAATTCATCTAAGGAAGCATCTGAACTGATCCCAAGGGTGAAAAGGGTCATCTTCCAGCTTCAGTCATGGTTTAATGGGGTGTCTTACGATGGTGTCACTGACCTGCATTTCTGCGAACAAGGAGTCAAAACATCGCCCAAACTTTACCAAGAAACCGTTTTGGAAGCTGTTGTGAACAATTCCCTGTTCACAAACCAGCCATGGACTTTGCTGCAGGATCTTGCGCCGGCCCATAAGCCTAAAACGTCCCAGGCCTGGCTTCGAAACAATTTGCCAGCGTTTATTTCCTCTGAAGAATGGATCTCAGACAGTCCAGATTTGAACCCATTGGATTACAAATCGTGGACGGTTTTAGAGGACAAGGTCTGTCACAAAAGATACCCCAACATTGGATCTCTTGAGACTGCTTTGGTTCGAGATGTGGCCAATTTTCCAATGGAAATGCGTGTGTAAATTCAAAAGGCGGACATTTGGAATAAGTAGATTCTTTTTGGATACAATATACATCAATAAATATATGAAATACCGTTATATATAATATAACAGTATTTATGTCCCTACACGCAGAGAAAAAACATGGTTACTATATGGTCACGGCAATAATAACACAGTACAACAGCCAATCTGGGGGGTAAGAAAGTGAAGTTACTTAATTGTAAATAAAAGCAGAACGCGTTAATCGATTTCTGTGATCTATGTCGCATTTTGTTTATAGGTTATGTGACTTTACGTGAAAGTTATAAGACTCTACACGTTTTTCCGTTTGGGATTTATATGTTTTAAAAAAAAAAAAATTTTTTTGGCAAAATGTTCTTCATAAATTTATTTCTAATTGCAAAAATGTTGATTTGGTAGAGAAACAGTATATTAATGGATTAAAGAAAATGTAATTATTAATTTTTCTCAATTTATTTCAGCAAAATCGAACTAGTCGTTCTCGAGTTATGTCAAACTACGTTTTTGCCAACATTTTACAACTAAGCGAAAAAACATCAAGATAAGGAAAAAATGTAAAAGGTCAATAAAAACTGGCACATACGAACGCAAAACCCTTTGAGGGTTTTAATATACTGACCTAGTACCATCACCCTGACTTGGAATTTCTCACCCCCCAGACAATAACCCCAATAATGTTCAACAGTGTAATATGTTCTCCACAATAAAAGCGTGTTTGTCGCAACCATAGTATTGTTTACTGAATTTATTTTTGACAATTGTACGATTGCCGCAATATTAATATTGTTGAAATGTAACAATAGTATTATTCTCAAATTAGAAAATGAAAATATGGTCGTAGCAACAATATAAATTAGTTTGGTGGGACAAAAGTTTTTTGGGTTTTATGTAAACAATAATATGATTACGGCAATCATACTGTATGATTGTAATTCTTCTTCATTTGAATATGCTTTTTAGAACAATGTTATTGTTACGGATCGAATGCAATAATAGTACTTTTTATAAGGAAATTAAATTTTTTTAAATAAACGGCTTTGGATTTGTTTAACTGAAAATTCTAAATTAAAACGCTTACGTTTTTTTTACTTTTAAATTGATTTTTCCTACTTTAAAATAAATCACTTCTATTATTTTGAATATAATGTATTTTTAAATAATTTTCATTATTCAAATCTATTGCTTACAACTTAACCCAATTCTAATAAATAATATTGGGGATCATAGTATATTTGTGTGTGATCATACTATGGTTCTAGAGATCATAACATGGTTACATGTGAATCATACTATGGTTGTGAGGATCATACTGTGGTTGTGAGGATCATACTGTGGTTGTGAGGATCATAATATGATTGTGGAGATCATAGTATGGTTGAGTGTGAATCATACTATGGTTGTGGCGATCATAGTATGGTTATGTTTGAATCATACTATTGTTGTGAGGATCAAAGTATGGCTGTGAGGATCATAGTATGGTGGTATTTGAATCATATTATTAATGCGAGGATCACACTATTGTTGTACCACAACCATACACCCAACAATTGTATTATCCTCTTCGAATATTGTCACCGCAACCATACTTTTTTTCTGCGTGTACTAAGTAATCATGCTCTCAATAGGAAAACTTGGCCTACAAATGTTGACGGGCATCGATATCCGCAATTTGGTGCAGTCTTGCCGTATAATTTAGCCTTGGAAGATTGTAAATTAACTTTAATATTTTGCTTTGAAGTATCTATAGCCTTTTCAAATGCAACTAATGCTTTAAGATCATAAGATCAAACGTTTCCCTTAAAGGAAAATGGTGTTCCCCCTGGACCGATAGCGCCCATTTACAATCCCAAACAGCTTATGACTTTTACCCATCATCATGCAAAATTTCAGGATCCTAGGTTGATTCGTTTGACCACTTTAGTTTCACATATTTATTTCACTTATAAATGCCTGGCTTCGTTCGGCGCGGGTGACAAATTGTGGTGTAGTTCAAATTCTAATCATATCCCTTCTCTCATACAAAAACTTTCTGAGTTCTTTCAGTAACCTGTATAAAGGCAACAAGCACTTTAGTCATTGTTCCAGAGAACTAAAATAGTTTCGTTGCACCACTAAATTTAATATTTTACGTGACTGTTTCGAAGTTTGTACGTAGATGTTCATACAGCAACTGCATAATACTAATTCAAATATCGCACCTATTCAACAAAAGGGTCTTAACTCAAAAAGTAAATGTTTCAATTTTAATAATTTAAACACTTGATATGCTCTAATAAACTTTGAGTGCCACGCAATTTTATTAATGAAAGAAGGAAATTATCGATGGACGGTGCATTGGGTTGGTTTTCTCAACCCTAAGAGTGGTTTTCTTACAACAAATTAAATTTTGAGGTGATACCCTTTTGTTGAACAGGTGCTATATGTACATATTATTGGTAAAGTTAACGAACGCTTGCCGTGAGATGCAACTACTTTTTTTATTTATTACTTTGAGCGTTGTATAGCGTGTATGACATGCAATAATATTACATATTCAGTTCCGTGTAGGGACCTTAGACCCATGGCCTTAAATATGCTATACTCGGATTCTTGTCGAAACATTTTGTTTTTTTTTAATTGGCTTATAAAGGGTGATTTTGTTAAGAGCTTGATAACTTTTTTTTTTAAAAAAACGCATAAAATTTGCAAAATCTCATCGGTTCTTTATTTGAAACGTTAGATTGGTCCATGACATTTACTTTTTGAAGATAATTTCATTTAAATGTTGACCGCGGCTGCGTCTTAGGTGGTCCACTCGGAAAGTCCAATTTTGGGCAACTTTTTCGAGCATTTCGGCCGGAATAGCCCGAATTTCTTCGGAAATGTTGTCTTCCAAAGCTGAAATAGTTGCTGGCTTATTTCTGTAGACTTTAGACTTGACGTAGCCCCACAAAAAATAGTCTAAAGGCGTCAAATCGCATGATCTTGGTGGCCAACTTACCGGTCCATTTCTTGAGATGAATTGTTCTCCGAAGTTTTCCCTCAAAATGGCCATAGAATCGCGAGCTGTGTGGCATGTAGCGCCATCTTGTTGAAACCACATGTCAACCAAGTTCAGTTCTTCCATTTTTGGCAACAAAAAGTTTGTTAGCATCGAACGATAGCGATCGCCATTCACCGTAACGTTGCGTCCAACAGCATCTTTGAAAAAATACGGTCCAATGATTCCACCAGCGTACAAACCACACCAAACAGTGCATTTTTCGGGATGCATGGGCAGTTCTTGAACGGCTTCTGGTTGCTCTTCACTCCAAATGCGGCAATTTTGTTTATTTACGTAGCCATTCAACCAGAAATGAGCCTCATCGCTGAACAAAATTTGTCGATAAACACATTTCGAACTGAACACTGATTTTGGTAATAAAATTCAATGATTTGCAAGCGTTGCTCGTTAGTAAGTCTATTCATGATGAAATGTCAAAGCATACTGAGCATCTTTCTCTTTGACACCATGTCTGAAATCCCACGTGATCTGTCAAATACTAATGCATGAAAATCCTAACCTCAAAAAAATCACTCGTTATATCCATAGTTCGACGTGGATTATCACGACAGCAGTGCATCGATGAACTTAAATCTTTGTATGGCGATGAAGCATCATCATATAGCACTGTGAAAAACTAATTTAATGAATTAAACCGTGGCCGACGCTCGCTCAATGACGAAGGTCGTCCAAAAACGGCCGTTGTGCCAGAGAACTTTGATGCCGTGCTTGAACTGATAATGCAAGATCGACATGTGACACTACGTGAGATAGAGGCATCCTTGGGCATTTCTTCCACCAGCATACATTCGATATTGCATGAACACCTGGCCGTAAAAAAGGGTTCTTCTCGTTGGTTCCCTTACAATTTGACAATCGCTCAAAAAAAGATTCGTGTCGATTGCTGCAAAGAAATTTTGAAAAAATACGATCGCGGTACGTTTATAAGAATGTTACAAGTGACGAATCACGGATATTTGCGCATAAGCCCGAAACAAAAAATCAATCGACCGTGTGGGCCTTCGAAGACGATCCAAATCCAACTAAAGTTTTTCGTCGAAGAAGCACTGCGAAGCAAACGGTCGCCTGTTGGTCATGTGGCGACTGTTCCGCTTGAGCAACGTAGGACGATCAATTCCGAGTGGTACACCACAATTTGTTTGCCTGAAATGTTCGGAGAAATTCGAAAAACGAACAAGAGAAGACGAATCATTGTGCACCATGACAATGCGAGCTCTCACACATCGGCTCAAACCAGCGCCTTTTTGACCTGCCAAAACGTCGAATTGATGGGTCACCCGCCGTACAGCCCAGACTTGGAACCCAAAGACTTCTTTTTATTCCCGCACATCATGAAAAAATGCGTGGTCAACGATTTTCATCGCCAGAAGATGCTGTTGAAGCGTTCAAAAACCATAGAGAAAGGGACCTAAGGGTAAAAAAACAATTTTCATTTTTTTTCTTTTTTGATGTGGACAACATCTGAGCATCGAATGAGACCGATCCCATGCCCCAAAAGTGTTTTATAAAAGTGAAGTCGACGATTCTAAGCGCAAATAGAAAAGGACCTAATCTTGAAAATGGCTCTCCTGAACAAAACTGGTTTTTAACCTTAGGTCCCTTTCTATTTTGCGCGTCACATATGGGTTCTTTAAAACAACATAAGTGTCTTCACGGATCTGAATAGGAAAATGGTTTTTTGGGCCTTTAAAGTGCACTCCTTTCAAACATGGACTAACGACCAAAAACCTAAGCCCTGTCAATGCTGAACTAAAATAAATCAATTTTTTCAAAAATAAAAAAATACAATAATTCAAATCAAGTGTGGAATCTTTATTGTTTATTCGAAAGGACATTTCATGCCATTTATTTTTTGAACATAATAGCCTTTAAATGTTGGCCGCAACTACGTCCCAGGGTGTCTATTCTGAGGGTCCAATTTTGAATGGCATTTCGACCGGTATGGCGTTAATGATACGGGTGATGTTGGCTTCCAAAACCGGAATCGTAGCTGGTTTTTCAGCAAAGACTAAACTTTACGTATCCCTAAAGAAAAAAGTCTAAAGGTGTGATTTCACACAACATAAGCGGCCAACTCGCCGGTTCAAAACGTGGAAGTTGCAGCTCTTCGAAATAACCTCTCAATAAATCTATTGTTTGAGCAGCTGTGTCGTTTTGATTGCCGGTTTCAGTTTTAGACAGCAAAAAGTCCGATATCTGAGCTCGATAGCGAGAACATTTTTGAAAATATGTAATATGGACCGCTAATTCCACCAGCCCATAAACCGCAAGTAACAATGGTTTTTTTCAGTGATGAAATGTCGAACAATACTGTGAGAAGAAAAAGGATAATGTTTTACACAACTCACGGAAATCTGTGAAAGGTCCTATTAAAAAAATACCTGTAGATTGATCACCTGTTAACAGTTTGAAAAAATATGGACCGATGATTCCTCCAGCCCATAAACCGCACCAAAACGTGGTTTTCGCGTCGTAAGTCTTTCCATGATGAAATGGCAAACCAAACTGAAAAGAAAAAAAAGTGTTAAACTCTCGCGTAATCTGTGAAAAAAACCCTACTGAAAACAAATCATCTAAATTGATCACCCGTTACAATGCAATTCATGGGAAAAAGTATAAAAGCTTCGGCTTGTACGAACTTAACGACGTTGTATTTTTTAAATATATGTGACAGCGCATAGAGAAAGGGACCTAAGGGTAAAAAAAAATCAATTTTCATTTTTTTCTTTTTTTGATGTGGACAACATCTGAGCATCGAATGAGACCGATCCCATGCCCCAAAAGTGTTCCCTCCCAGAGATATGCGCGTTTTATGAAAGTGAAGTCGACGATTCTTAGCGCAAATAGAAAGGGACCTAATCTTTAAAATGGCTCTTCCGAACAAAACTGTTTTTAACCTTAGGTCCCTTTCTATTTTGTGCGTCACATTTGGGCTGTGTTGGTCAAGTTATATGTTTTGATGTAAATAAAAATAAAACTAAATTATTTCATCTTTTTCTCAACGTTTCGTTGGTTTGTTTCCAACTTCATCAGGAGAATTTTTTTTATTAAATATGCTGTAGACAAAAATAAATTAAGTTACATTACATTATTTTTTTTCCTTTTGTTTTTTCTTCTTGTTTTTCGTTATTTATATTATCAATTTTTTATATTAATCGGCGATTGGTCCTCATTCTCGAAATGCAGTTGATCTATTAACACATTAAACCGACAATGTGTTTCCATTTCTTTTTTTTTACTCAGGTTTAACATGAATTTAAACAAAGTTCTCATCTCAATAATCCTGTAGGTCTCTAAATTATTTTGGGTCAATAGTATTTGATGGCTGTAAAGTCCTGCTTCATGTGAACAAAGACGCCCATACACAACCGTCTCCAACACGGCAATGTTAATTGAGTGTTAACCCAAAAATGATTTCTTCTTTAACAAAAGATTTCCTCCTAACTTTAGAGTCCAAAAAGAAACCACTTTTTGTCCCCTGTGTCGTTTATCACAAGGGAGTCTCGTCCGCTCGTTCCGCAATGGTGGTGGTGTACAAATCTTCCTTTTCTGCCACTTGAATATGTCAAAATTCCGCATAGCAATCATAACTTGCTCCGAACTTTGCATTTGGTGGGTAAATTCGTTACAGAGTGGGGGAGGGGTGTAAGTGGTAAATCTATGCATTGCTTGGGAATCCTTCCGAATGGAGAACAAAGCACAAGAAAAGATGAAAAATTGATTCACATTATACAGCGTTCGCCTTGTAAGAAATTTTCTAGATGTTTGCATAGGAGCAGTCACCCTTCACATCCTACCCACTCTCTACTCGGCGTACGTTTTGTTCCCCGCCAAGCAAATGCGTTTTTGCTCTCAGCCAGAGCTCTGAAGCTGCTTCTGTCATGTAAAAAATTTGAATTTTAATGTCGTAATAACTTTATTTGCTGTTGTTTTATTTTTCAATCGCTACTTTCGCCCGCCTTTGCTCGTTCATACGTCTTGTTCTGTGGGGGAAACTCTGAAGAAATAAAAAAATCGCATGATGATGATTTTCCTTGTAAAGGAATTGTTTGTTGTACACAGCGGCGGGAAAAAAATCTTTTATCATTTTATTTGTTTTTCCATTATCTTCGTGTTGTTGCTTCTCCTTTCGTTGTTTTTTTTAAGGAATTTCTTCTTTGCGGTGCACATGTAAGATTGTGTTATCGCAGATGTATTCATTATTTCTACTTGGCTTGTCATAAGTCGTATGAATATGAACTATGCACTTTTTTAATGCTTGTTACACTGTGAGAAATTATATGTGCAGAAGAGAGTTCAGAGGTGGCTGGAGTTATTAAAACTTTGCAGCAGACAGCCTGGACATTTTTATGAATTTCGAACGAATTGCGGATCTTGCAGAAGAGAACGCGGCAAGGAGGCATTGGGACTCAGAGCTGCAAGGTCGAATACGGATGTTGTCACTGGATCCGGCTTTTTTCATACGGTATCTAGATTTACTCCGGCGGTATGGCATCGTTTGAGATTTTTACGCTGCAATACCACTTATTAGGGTTACAAAGTCAAAGGATAAAGTTGAATTATTTTTATCACCTGAAATTGAAGGCCGTAATCTTGACGACACTTGGTTTCAACAGGATCACAGTTGGGTTTAGGATAGATGTCTCCAAGATGGCTGCCGCGTGTGCTCTCAATCGACCATAAACGTAATCGTGTGTCAACTTCAAAGGATTGTTTGGAGCTGTTTAAACTCAATTCGAATAAGTTTTTGTGGCGTTTTGTTATTGTGGATAAAACATGGATCCATTACAACACTCCGGAGAAGGCCAAGGTGACTTTGTAAGTTGATGGCAACATTTATTTGGGATGCACGCGGGATAATCCAACTTGGATTATCTCTAGAAGTCAAAAACAATAAACTGCGAATATTATGCCAACTTATTGGACCGATTTAAAGAGAATTTAAAAAAAAAACGACCTCATATGGTTCTTTTTGATAAAGATAATGCACGGGTGCACACCTGAGCAGTCTCACTGGCAAAATCGCATAAGTTGGGTTACGAATTGGTACCACATCCGCCATATTCTCCGGATTAAGCCCCCCCATTGGCTATCTCCAAACCAAAAAAAAAGGTAAAGAAATGGCTTGGTGGAAAGATTCAGCTCCAACGATGAAATTATTGATCAAACAAATGTCTTTTTTATAGACCTCGAAAAATCCTATTTTTTTTGAAAGAGGTACAAAAATTGGAGAAACGTTGGACTAAGTAAAGGGTGGTTAACGTGGCTCCGTCCTGTTGGAACCTCATATCGTCCACATCCATATCTTCCAATTCGAGCCATAAAAAGTTCGTTATCATCTCACGATAGCGAACACCATTCAAAGTAACTGCCTGACCGGCCTTATTTTGGAAAAAATACGGCCCAATGATGCCGCCAGCCCATACTGCACCAAACAGCCACTCTTTGTGGGTGCATCGTTTTTTCGACAATCGCTCTTGGATTATCATTTGCCCAAATGCGGCAATTCGGCTTTTTGACGAATCCACTGAGTTGAAAATGTGCCTCATCACTGGCGATGATTTTCTTCGAAAATTGATCATCCAAGACTGACTAACTTTAACGCGTTACTCGCTTGTGTATCTTTCCATGGATCAAATTGAGTTAGTCTGAAATTGAGAAATATCAAATAAAATGCAGAAAAAACTCGACGTTTAGGTGTGATTCACATTAAACATCGGCCCTTAAAATTTAACCACCCTTAATATTGAGCTAAAAGGAGATTATATTCAAAAATATTTTTTTTTGTAAAAAAAACATTGTTTTATTCGAAAAGTTGCGGAATTATTGATCTGCCCTCGTAATGGGGTAATTTAAATTTAAAATTTTTAATGGTACACCCTTTATTAGGCTTGGTCTGGCCCAACTTAAAGGACTTTTTTTATTAGTTTTTTCTGTTATTGCTGTGGTTAAATTAATAATTTTTTCCTTTCCTTCTTATCTGTTCACCATTATGCGTCCCATGGACTTTGCCATCAAATTTCACAATCATCACTGAACGATTTCGATATTTATTTGAGCAATTCTAAAGACGCCAATGCGCTTCCAACAAGAAGTGGATACCTGTTTAGCAATATTCGTATCTCGGCAAAAATGTCAACAATTTAAATAGCATTACAATTCCTTTTTATTTAAGTGAAGATTTATTTTATTTCTTCTGTTTTTAAAACGAAACTGTCCATCGGCATACATGCAGGGAGGGGGCCGCACAGAAAAATCTCCACAATCAATACCTCATTGTATTCGCTTCACTTCGCATATTATTGAATTGAAATAGTAAATTTTCCATTTGACATTTTCCTTTTAACAATCCTTATAGAATATTCCAGTTAATGTTGACTTTTTCCCTCGTAGCAGCGACAGCGTGGCTCATACCTCCAGTTGTCCTGCTGTCCTTGCCAGGACTCTGCTCCATCTCCCGCTCCGACGAATTGCGATACATACACTCGACATTCAAATCGTAAAACATTAAAAAGACAGCATGCAATATGCATATGTGCTCGTATGTGTGAGCGTGTACGTGGTAAAAGCGCGAAACACAGAAAGAGAGAGAGATGAAGAAAAGAGGCAACGAACAACAACTTTACATTGCATGCGAGTCGTTTGAGTATTTGTGGTGTTTCCTTCCAAACTCAACCATACGAAGTACAAAAAGCGATATTTTATGCCTGGTGACATGGAAAAGCCATTATGCGCTAGTAATGAAGAACCAAAAAAAAAAACAAAACAGAGAAGAAATGAATAAATGAATGAATGAACGAATGCATGAGCAGCCAAAAAAAAAGAAGAAGCAGATGCAAAAAAGACGACACGAACTGAACTGAAAAAGGCCTTAAATTAAAATAGAGAGAAATCCTGGAAAAACGCACGCGAAGAGCAGAGAAATAAAGTAAAGTGAAAAGTGGCACGGACTGCAATAAAAAAATAAATGCAAGAAATTATTGCCGTCGACGGGAAGTTAATGAATATGGACAGGAAATGAAGCCATAATTGTAACGGAAACATTTTCGTGTACCGGCCGGAAAGTTGACAAAATGTCGAGCAAAAAACGAAAATTTACAGAAATGTACCAGACGAGGAGAGCCGTAGCAGCAGCAGCAGTAATGAAAAAGTCATTAAAATTCAATTGAAATTGACAAAAGTAATTTAAAAAGTTAGTGCAGCTACAATTGGTTCAATTTAGAGGAACAAGTAGTACCAATTTCGGCTCTTTGTGGCGTATAAGTAATTTAAGTTCGGTAGACGGCGAAAATGTTTCGGTAGAAGTGGAAAACCGAAACAAACTTGATGGATCGGATGTAAGCCTATTTTAAGAAAATAATGAGCGGCGGGTATTGGTGTGGACACTTTGACCGGGGTGATGTGTTTAAACAATCGGAGCTCGTTGTTGAGATTCTACAGGCTGACTCATTCACGACTGGACAAATGTCACTAGCGTATTCCTTGACTCTTTTCATGATGCCATATGACCATGCCCGAAAATGCAAGAAGGTAAAATGGCAGCGGCTTAAAAATTTTCGGATTGTTGGTCGGAGGGTATTAGGGTAAAAATGCTAAGTTTTGAACAAGTGGTCTGATTTTTTTCCCCAAAGTTATGACTATTTGACTGATATACAATTTTTTTTGTAAGCAAAATAACAGCGCACATTTATTTGTTTTTGTAAATTAACACAACAATTTTTTTTTGCATTTTAATCAAATGGTTTGGAACAGTAGGACCTCTGCGCTTACGTAATTTTGGAATGGTAAGAGGTAGGGCTTTCTAAAAAAACGAAGAAATCCGACCACTGGTTCAGCAATTTTACTCTAGTGCCCTCAGACCATCAAACCGAAAATTTTTGGGCATAGTCGTAGATGGACATATTTTCATGAAATAAGCCAAGACATACGCTGGTGAAATTTGCCCAGCCGTGAATGAATCATCTTGTATTGATCATGTTTGGTTTGATGTTGTACGGGTTTGGTCGCAGGGTTCCATTTGTGGTCCCTTTATTTAAAATCTCATGATGGTCCCGTTGCTGCAGCAACTTATTACTGAGTGTAAATATGCCGACGACTTGCTCGTCCTCGTTGGAACACTGTCTATTTCTGCAATGCAACAGATGATTTCTGGGATAAGGTCACAATTAGATCATGGGGTTTACTCGTAAAAGTTGAGATCGTAAGCGACAAGTGCTGTTGAATTGTTGTCTCTTTCGACCCTCACGCAGAGAACACATATGTGACAGCGCATAGAGAAACGGACCTAAGGGTAAAAAAATCAATTTTAATTTTTGTTTTCTTTTTTTGATGTGGACAACATCTGAGCATCGACTGAGACCGATCCCATGCCCCAAAAGTGTTCCCTTCCAGAGATATGCGCGTTTTATAAAAGTGAAATCGACGATTCTAAGCGCAAATAGAAAGGGACCTAATCTTTAAAATGGCTCTCCTGAACAAAACTGGTTTTTAACCTTAGGTCCCTTTCTATTTTGCGCGTCACATATGGTTACTACGAGGGTTGCTATATATATTTCTGGCCTACTAATGGAAATGCGAATATTTATCATCAAAAATGGGTTTTGTTGTTTTTCAAAGTGAGCATGATTTTTACACTTTTACATGCGCTCAAACCAATTGTCGAAGCACTTTTTCCACTCTGATTGAGACACCTCCAAAACATGGTTCTTGAACGCTTTAACAGCTGCTTCGGGCGACGAAAATCGTTGACCACGCATTTTTATCTTGATGCTAGGGAATAAGAAGAAGTCATTGGGTGCCTAGTCAGGGCTGTACGGCGGATGACCCATCAGTTCGACGATTTGGCCGGTCAAAAGGCGCTGGTTTGAGCCGATGTGTGAGAGCTCGCATTGTCATGGTGCACAATGATTCGTCTTCTCTTGTTCGTTTTTCGAATATCTCCGAAGACTTTAGGCAAACAAATTGTGGTGTACCACTCAGAATTGACCGTCCTACGTTGATCAAGCGGAACATTCGCCACATGACCAGTTTTGCAGATGAAACAGACGGCCATTTGTTTCGAAGTGCTTCTTCCACGAACAACTTTCGTTGGATTTGGCTCGTCTTTGAAGACCCACGCGGTTGATTTCTGTTTTGTTTTGGGCTCATACGCATAGATCCATGATTCGTCACCTGTGACTAATCTTATAAACGTCTTTTGAAGCAGCGCAATCGTAGTTTTTCAAAATTTCTATGCACCAATCGGCACGAGCGTTTTTTTGAGCGATTGTCAAATTGTGCGGGATCCAAGGAGAACAAACCTTTTTTATGGCCAGGTGTTCATGCAATATCGAATGTATGCTGGTGGAAGAAATGTCCAAGGATGCCTCTATCTCACTGTATGTCACATGACGATCTTGCATTATCAGTTCACGCACGGCATCAATGTTCTCTGGCACAACGGCCGTTTTTAGACAACCGTCACGACCTTCGTCTTTGAGCGAGCGTCGGCCACGATTGAATTCATTAAACCAGTTTTTCACAGCGCTAAAGAATGGTGCTTCTTGCCATACAAAGACTTAAGTTCATCGATGCAATCTTGTCGTGATATTCTACGTCGAAAGTTGTGAAAAATGATCGCAGGAAAATGTTCACAAGTTAATTTCATTTTTTTTTGCCAACTTGATTTTTTCAAGCCACTGTAAACAACACAAATGATGGTCGTACGTCAAGACGTTCTGAGTACGTTTATGCTAAAAAAACGTCAAACTTTCCAATGGAAATGTCAGGTGGCGCCAGGCAACTCTGATATCGCTTATAAGAGAGATTCTTTGAACATTAGTTAAAGTTTGTCTTAGTGAAATATAAAATTTTTCGAACATTAAAAAGTTCAGTTTCCTCACAAGTCTTTATGTTATCGTAGATATAACACATTTTAATATTTTTGTGGCATTCTGTTTCTTTAAATTCTTCTAAGAAAATGTGTTGCATTTCTTCAAAAACACTCATCGCGTATGGAACAAAGCAAAAAGCATTAAAAAAATTCCTAACGCCACAATGTCTACATTTCCTTTGGGTGGCACGAGCAGGGTAGGTGGCGTGGTGTATTGCATCAAAAAGCTATAACTGTAAATCTATCAAGTAGACATCAATCAACGTGAAAAATATCTATAGCGACCGATCAAAAGCGAAAAGAAAAACATTTTGCAACGAAAATCTAAAATTTTCAAAACAAGCCAATGCCACGAATGCAGTTGTACAAGTTAAGCTCGTTGTAGCCGTTAAAAAAGTTTGCAAAAACAAAAGATTTATTGTTCGGTCGGGGTTAAATGTTGTTGGGACGGCAATGGAACCTCTGAGCGGAGCAGGGCTTTAAGCGAAAAGTTGAAGACAAGAATTGGGCTTCTTTTCAGAATATAAAACAATATTTATATTTTTAAAACAAATGGCTGAGGTTGCATCTAATGAGTACGAGGGTTGCTGTTTATATTTCGGGCCCGGCAATAAAAACACAATAATTTATCGTTGGAAATGGTTTTATTGTTTTTCAAAATATTCTCCTTTAAGATCAATAAACTTTTGCATGCGCACAAACTAATTTTCGAAGCAAGTTTTCCACTCCGAATGAGACACCTCCAACATGATTTTTGAACGCTTCAATAGCTGCTTCGGGCGATGAAAAACGTTGACCACGCATTTTCTTCTTGATGCTTGGGAATAAGAAGAAGTCATTGGGTGCCAAATCAGGGGTGTAGGGTGGATGGCCCATCAATTCGACATCTTGAGTGGTCAAATAGCTCATGTTTTCAGCTGATGTGTGAGAAATCGCATTGTCCTGATGCAAAATGATCCGTCTTCTCTTATTACCTTTCCTCATTTCTTGGAACACTGTTGGCAAACAGAAGGTTACAAGAAGGTACAACTCAGAATGGACCGTCCCACGTTCCACTAAAGGCACTGTGGGAATATGACCGGTTATACCGAAAAAAAAACGCAATCTTGAAAGACCCATACGGTAGATTGCTGTTTTGTTTCTGGTTCATATGCATGGATGCCCAAGGATGTCTCAATCTCAAGGTATGTCAAATGTCGGTCTTGCTTAATCAGTTCATCCTAGAGCGAACGGCGTCCGAGACTGAACTCTTGGTACCAGCGATTAACAGTGGTTTTTGATGTTGCTTCATCGCCGAAAGTCGAAACAAGTTGATTTGAACACTCTTGTCTCGATAACCCACGTCGAAAATCATAAAAAATCATCGCACAAAAATGTTCAAGCAATAATTCAATTTTTTGACTTATATGAATTTTTCAACACACTGTAAAGTAAACAAAAATGTCAAAGTTTCCAACGGAAGTTCCATTTTACACCTGTGAACACTAGTATTGTTAGAACCCGAAATATAAATTGCAACCCTCGTATGATTGCATATACTTTATGCATACCACATTGGCAGAAATGGGATGATAGTTTCTGCCCTGGAATTTTAAATACCAACAGACGTCTAGTTGGCCAATCTAGAGGTATATTTTTTTCAAAGTAAAAAAATACAAAAATTCAAATCAGGTGTGATTCTATATTGTTCATTTGAAAGGACATTTTATGTCATTTATTTTTTGAATAAAATTTCCTTCAGGGTGTCCACTCTGAGTGTCCAATTTTGGATGACTCGTTCGAGCATTCCCACCGGTAGTGTTAATGATAAACACCGTGGTTTTCGCGGTGTAATTCTTTTCGTGATAAAATAGCAAACAATACTTAAAAAAATAAAGTTTAACTGTAATCTGTGATAAACCCTTTTAAAGAAATGCCTCTAGTTGAAAAAATTAGGCAAGGCCAAATGGTTTTCACGACACCGCGTTTGATCCTAGTCATGCCACTTGTGATATATTCCTTGCAACTCTGGCCCACTATGGGATTTTCTCGAACAATACGAGTGCCCCGGGGCAGCGATGCCAACTTGGAGGTTTTTCCACTACTTGTGATTTTTCATCACCAAAAACCACAGTTTTGAAAAGTAGCGGTTTTTTTTAAATATTCCGATTTTAATTCCTTTCTCATAGCACCTGTATCGATTGTATTTGGCATCAACTTTCTTACGAATTTTTAAGGTAAAAGCTTTTCTTCCTAATAAAAAATAACTTCAAAAATTAATGATGCCCCAAAATATCATAATTTTTGAACACTCGCTTGGACACGTTCTGAAAATCTGAAAGATTATTTGAATTATTTTCTAATTTTCTATGGAAGAAAATCATTTTTACAACATTAACAAATTTTTATTTTTTGATTTGTTCCATAGCAACTTATTTGGTGTTTTTTCTTTTTGTAGCGATTTCATCCATACCGATTTTAGCTTCGAAACTGTTGGCAACACTGCCTAGGGGAAGCTCTTAAAAATTCCAACCAAGTTTGTGAATTTAAAGTGGAACCTTTTACTTTTTGAATAAAACTAAATAAAGATACAGGGTGGGCGATTTAACATTTCAATTTGAATCGGCCGTAAAAAAAGTACTGATAATTGTTTTAAATTTCTGGTTCTATTTGAAAGGTTGAACTTGGTCATTTAATGAAGGAACAAAATATCATTCATATGACTACCACAATTGGCTCGGTAGTGCCTCATCCGATCAACCCAATTTTTCAGTAAATTTTCCATTGTTTCGGGTCGAACCTCTTCAACGGCAACTTCGTTTTTATGTTTCAACGCTTCAATGGTCTCTGGATGCTCTGCGAAAAATTTATCCTTTATGGCGCTCCAAAATAATCCAAAGGGCTCAAATAACAGCTCCGAGGCATCCAATTCACATCACAATTTCGTCTGATTATTCGATTTTCAAAAACAGTGTAAATGTAGCCCGGAATTGTTGAACCCAAATGTCGTCCATGTCATTCTCTTGAATTTTTGTAGACAAAAATTCGTTGATTATGGCGCGGTAAAGCTCACCGTTGACGGTAACGGCTGCTCCTAGCTCATTTTCGAAGAAAAATGGCCCAATGATGCCGCCAGCTCAAAATCCACACAAAACAGTGACTCGTTGTGGATGCATTGACTTCTCAATAGTAACGTGTGGGTTCTCTAAGCCCCATATGCGGCAGTTTTGCTTATTGACATAGCCACCGCGTTGAAAATGAGCTTCATCTGAAAACACGATTTTTCGGTAAAATTCTTCATCCCCTGCCAAATAATTTTCAGCCCATTAAGCGAAGCGAAACCGCAACGGATGGTGGTCCATTATTAAATGACAAAGTTCAACCATTAATTTGAAAAAATTATCATTACTTTTTTTACAGCCGATTCAATTTTAAAATTTTAAATGGCCTATAAAAAAAAAGATTAGAACAAAAATGTAAAGGGTAGAATGTGCATTTTGATGGTAATCAGTTGCCAGTAAAAAACGATTTTGTTCTCATACAAAAAACACATTTATTTACACAAAATTGACTTCTTTTATACTCTAATTTTATCGAAATATGGTCTCATATCTTTAAATTTCTGCTTGATTGCCTCCAATTCATTTTTGTTGCAAGCACCCTCCCATTTGCTACGAAAGTTGCGGCCCAATTTTTTGTATTCACGCTGGGTGCACTCAAATTCGCAGCGGTTGACGTAGGTGATGTTATTCTCACCGCATATCGGTTTCTTTATGGTCAAATCACAAGGACAATAAATGGCCTGGGTTACACTGATCAGGGCACTCAGTGCTACGGTGACAAATGCCAGAATGCTGAAGTACTGCATGTTCGCGATATCGTCGCTTCGTGTATCTGCTGCGTAAGGTAAACTAAATTGGACTGAAGCTAAAATTTCATTTCAGCGCTTTTTTATATATTCTGGCCTTGTGTGGCAAACAATGGGCGCATTTCGTTTCATTGTCAATTAAATACTTTAATATTTAAAATATTAAATTGTGATCAACTTATATTTGCTGAGCTAATATTAAAATTGTGACAAAAGATCTCCTCGCTACCTCTTTGCGTTTTATATAAGTTTTGATCACGTACGCGTGGTTAGCTTAAGGCAAATTGTGTTTTGAACTAAGAGTTGCTCTTTCTATTGATAATAAGAGGCCCTAACCAATATAAATATTTATTATATTTAGAGAACAAGTGGACAAATTAAGGTTCTTTGAGCCGAATCTTGTGTATCCCTCTTCTCGGTCCTTGGTATCATGTACGGCACATTTTTTAATCGCTAGTTAAAGAAGCATGAAAATATCTGAATGACCCGCCCTATTGTCTAAAAAGACCTAATATCAAAATATATCACAATATTTGGATCAAAACTGACATTCTATTTTTTTTACGATATGTCCATTACTTTACCCAATGTTAAAAATTGTATTAGGGAGTGTGGCACCGGCCGTTTTTCAGCTGAGTATGCCTGTTTCCACACCGACATCCTATACGAGGTCTGTTCACTAGAAAAGGAGAATTTTGAAATTTCTCGGGCTACGTGCCCGATGTTTCCACACTTGTCTCGAACATATTTTCTTAGTTGAGTTTGTTTGTGAGAGGCATTGCAGTTAGACGTGTTTTACTTGTTTGTCGATTTTCTGCTGTAGAAAAAATGGATCAACGAAATTGCATCAAATTTTGTATAAGAAATAGAATTAAGTGCTCAAAAGTGGCATATGTGACGCGCAAAATAGAAAGGGACCTAAGGGTAAAACTCAGTTTTGTTCAGGAGAGCCATTTTAAAGATTTAAATACGTGTATCTTTGGTGTACCATCACTTTCATAAAACTCGCATATCTCTGGAAGGGAACACTTTTGGGGCATGGGATCGGTCTCATTCGATGCTCAGATGTTGTACACATTAGGACCTTAGGACCTTAGGACCCTTTCTCTATGCGCTGTCACATATGGTGATTGTAAACTGAATCAGAAAAATATTTACAAGCAATATAAGATTCTCAAAGAAGTTCGAGGAGATGGGAATGACGACGATGCTCGTCCTTGAAGATCCAACACATCTAAAACTGATGAAAATGTTAAGAGAGGAAAGAAAATTGTATGGAAGATCGTCGAACCACTTTAAGAGAAGTTGCGTAGAACGTCGGCACTTGGTTGGCAAATGTCATACAATTTTTCCAAAACTTAGGGCGTGTGGCAGCGAAGTTCGTTCCAAAATTGCTGCTGCTCACTCGACATTGCTTGTTCGCATTTTTTGGCCGCAAGGCATACCGAAATCACGCCTAAGCCCCCTCATTTATCAGATTTTGCCACTTTTTCCTGTTCCCAAAATTGAAGAGACCCATGAAAGGACACCGTTTTGCGATGATTGAGGAGATACAAACCGAATCGCTGCAAGCACTTAAGACCGTACTAAGAAGGACATATCAGGACTGTTTGGAGGATTTTAAAAAACTCTGGCTCAAGTGTATTATATCTGAGGGCGACTACTTTGAAGGGGACAAAATAAAATGTAATCGATCGAAAATTACTTTTTAAGAAAAATTAAATTTCACCTTTCTATTGAACACACAAGCAGAAAAAAAGTATAGTTGGGGTGACAATATTCGAAGGGGATCATACTATTGTTGGGAATATGGTTGTGGCACTACAATATTATGATCCTCACAACAATAGTATGATTCGCACATAACCATACTATAGTCCCCACAACCATAGTATGATTCACACTCAACCATACTATACTCCTCACAACAATAGTGTGATTAACACTCAACCATACTTTTATCTCCACAACCATATTATGATCCTCACAACAATAACATGTTTCCCATACAACCATAGTATGATCCTCACAACTATAGTATGATTCACACGCAACCATACTATGATCCCCACAACTATAGTATGATTCACACTCCACCATACTGTTATTCCTACAATTATAGTATAATTCACTGAACCATACTATGATCCCCAAAATTATTTATTAGGATTGGGTAATGTTGTTATTCAAAAACAGAGATTTTTATCAAGCATGATATTTTAAAACGCAATACACTTAGTTGATAGCTAGATTTGAGGCCATGTTTTTATTGAACATTTCATTCATGAAACAAAATTGTTTATTCCAAGGGCAGTTGAAAATACTGTTAGTTGCCAGCAGGGGTAAATGCTACTTCACCACCCCCAGACCCCAAAGTAACGAATGTAATCAAACCATGATCAATGGCTATACATATACTTAAGTGCAGGCAGATTTTAAATAAAAGTTAACCAGTCGGTATTGGGTTATTTCACCGAACAAAGTAAACGCAATAAAAATCCCTCGAACTACATTCCGATTGCTGTAGTTTTTTTTTTTTAATGGACAACATCCATTCACTGTATGGTGTTGTATGTGTTTTTTTTTGGTATATCAAAAAAACACATCCATGTATGCTCTATAAAACCTGTTTTGTTATGTTCATAGTCGCAACCATACTGCATGATTGATGTAATCATATTATTGTTAACGTAAATTTTAAACAACAATACTTTGGTTGCACCAACCATGTTTATATGGTTGCTACAGCCATATTTTCATTTCTAAATTTGTTACATTTCAATATTGTTACATTTCAACAATATTAATATTGCCGCAATCATACTGTAGTCAAAATTAAATTCAAAAAACAATACTATGGTTGCGAGGAACATGCTTTTATTGCTTTATACTATTGTTGCGGTGACCATATAGTCACCATATCTTTTCTCTGCGTGCACCTCGTATACCAACTACTTTTGTCATACCGATAAAAGTTCGCGAGGTATGACCATTTAATGTTCAGGTTTAAAAGGGCGATGCCACGCCTTTTTGCGCAAATTTTTAGATTTTTACGCAGACCTTTCCATCTTCAAAGAAGCACTTTTCCAATATGTTTTATAAGAATTAAGTACGTAGTTGTAAGAATTGATCTGTAAGGGCTAAGCCCATTAGATTGAAAGTAATCAATAAAAAAATTTTAACCTAGTATAATAATTATTTTCTGGTCATTAATTTCATTCTGTTAAAATTTGGTAAACATCAGTCCATTATTCTGGTCAATTAAACAAGGGGGCGTGGCACGGCCCATCTGTTCTCCAATGTGTCTTATTCTTTACACGAATACAATTCGATGGCGGAATGCTCGAAGCACACGCAATAATTAACATTCGGTGACAATAACAAATCGGTTGTCAAAACGAATCGGTTTTCTAAATGTGACGCGCAAAATAGAAAGGGACCTAAGCGTAAAAACCAGTTTTGTTCAGGAGAGCCATTTTAAAAACTTAAATACGCGTATCTTTGGTGTACCATCACTTTCATAAAACTCGCATATCTCTGGAAGGGAACACTTTTGGGGCATGGGATCGATCTCATTCGATGCTCAGATGTTGTCCACATCAAAAAAAAGTGAAAATTTATTTTTTTACCCTAAGGTCCCTTTCTCTATGCGCTGGCACATATGCGAGATGTTGCTTTCAAATTTATACAAAATTTTCTTCTTAAACGAAGCTAATAATTTCTTAAGTAGCAAGATAATAAAGAATCCAAAGCATATATATAATTCGAGTGCACCCTGTATATTTGTCATTTTCAAGACAATACAATTCTGAACTTTTTTCTTCGAAACTTTCATTATTTGCCACTCGTGATGTCTTCTATTCAAAATTTAAATCCATTCTTTAACCAAGCGACGTATTTAGGTAACACCTGAATAAATAAAAGACAGCAAATGTGTTTGTCGAAACAATTTTGTTTAGCTTTATTTTTATCTGATGATGTGAGTGATGATTAATGCCAATATAACTTTTAACATATTTAGCGATCTAATCCTAGTAACAAAAAAAATCTGATTCTTGATTTCTAAGACTCGCTGTGGAGTCATAGCTATTGGCCATTATGACCCATTGGATACTAGTATTTAAAGTTAATGCCTTCTTACGAGTACATTAAATATTCAATGGTTGCTCTCATTACAAATTAACAAGTTGGATAGATTTTAGGTTCCAGATAACAATGCCAGCTTCTTTAGTTACTTTATTTCAGAAACTGTCAAAGCTACCAATGCTAAAAATATTAAGCAACATACAGAGAGAAAAGTCAGTACGAAAATCAGAACGATAACAATAGTGATACAATCGACAAATATTTATAATTTTGAAATAAATTCGGTTCAGTGCTGGAACACCGACTTGCCATCTTGCCATCGTTCGACGCACCAACCAGTTGCGAATTTTTGAACAAAGACCTTACATTATTCGCTAACAAGGTCCAATAGACCTAGCAATTGTAGGCACTCAAAAATTCGCTTAGTTACCGCCTCGTAAGTTTTGTCTAGAGTGTCCGAAAAAAAACAAATATTTAAGAATGTCGGTTCCAAATAGACAAAAATGCGTACCTTTACTAAGGTTTTTTTAGTCCATTAAGGGAAACAATGAACAGTGAAAGAAAATCATGAACAATTTCCGCGTCCTAGCTCATTTCGTTTGACCGCTATCGTGCCTTCAACAGTCACGGCGGACGGATCGATATAGATAAATTGTCTTAGAATTTTCACCGATCAGTATAAAGGATGTTTTTTTATTATGAAAGAAGGATCTATGACAATTATATGCGAAACAAAATGTCGGCCAAATGCCCGCCACGACATCGGTGGCATTCCTCTATCCGATGGTCCATAATTTCAGTGACTGAGACATAATGGAGGTTCAGTGCCGTTTAAGTGCCGGTTAGCTCTTGAATTGTTCTTGGCATATTGACGTACACTTTATCTTTTAAATATCCCCAAAGAAAGAAGTTCAACGGTGTCAAATCACATGATCGTGGCGGCCAATTAACATCGACCATTGCATTTCTTGTGCAAACGAGCTATTGTTTCTTTGGCTGGACGATATGTGTTGGAACCACATATCGTCCAGGTCCATATTCGCAATTTCTGGCCACAAGTAGTCCGTCATCATCTCGCGATGGCGAACACCATTCATGGTAACTGCTTGGCCTACCTCATTTTCGAAGAAGTACGGCCCGATGACGCCTCCAGCCCATAAACCGCACCAAGAAGTCTCTTTTTAGATATGCATCGACATTTTAACAATCACTCGTGGATGCGCATTTGCCCAAATGCGCACGCAGAGAAAAAAACATGGTTACTACATGGACACGGCAATAATAAAATGTTCTCCGCAATAAAAGTATGTTCGTCGCAACCATAGCATTGTTAACTGAATTTAGTTTTGACAATAGCATAATTGCTGCAACATTAATATTGTAAAAAAGTAACAATATTATTATTGCCAAATTTAAAAATGAAAATATGGTTAAAGCAACATTATTAATATGGTTGGTGGACAAAAATACGCACCAACGTTTTATGTTAACAATAATATGATTACGACAATCATACTGTATGATTGTAATTTTTCTTCATTTAAATATGCTTTTAAGAACAAATGTTATTGGTACGGATCTAATGCAATAATAGTACTTTTTTATCGAAATCAAAATTTTTTAAACGAGCTGCTTTGGCTTTGTTTAACTGAAATATTTTTAATAAAAGCGCTGACGTTTATTTAAACTTATTTTTCTACTGTAAAAATAAATCACTCCTATTATTTTGAATTTAATGTATTTTTGAATAATTTTCGTAATTCAAATCTATTGTCGACAACTTAAACAAATTCTAATAAATTATATTGGGAATCATAGTATAATTGTGTGTGGCCATACTATGGTTGTAGGGTTCATAATATGGTTGCGTGAGAATCATAGTATGGTTGTAAGGATCATGCTATGGTTGTATATGAAACATACTATGGTTGTGAGGATGTGAGGTTGTGAGGTCAATTGAACATTGTAAATTCAAATCATTTATTAAAATTCGCCTTAGTGATGTTCGTGTGGAGGTTGATTGCTCTTCCGCCACACTATTGCGAACAACATCAATGTTTTCCGCAAAACGAACTGAGCGAGCGTGCGCAGTAGGGTAGGTCGTATTTCTACTCTAACGCGCTCATACGAGGGCACCTATATATATTTTTTGGCCTAATAATAAAAATGCGAATATTTATCATCAAACATCGTTTTATTGTTTTTCAACGTATTCTCCAGCATGATTTATACACTTTTGCATGCGCTCAAACCAATTGTGGATCACTTTTTCCACTCCGATTGAGACACCTCGAAAACATGGTTTTTAAACACTTCAACAGCATCTTCTGGCGACGAAAATCGTTGATCACGCATTTTTTTCTTGATGTGCGGGTATAAGAAGAAGTCATTGGGTGCCAAGCCAGGGCTGTACGGCGGATTACCCACACGCAGAGAAAAGATATGGTTACACCATGGTCACCGCAACAATAATATGTTCTCTCCAATAAAAGCATGTTCGTCGCAACCATAGTATTGTTTTTTGAATTTAATTTTGACAATAGTATGATTGCGACAATATTTCTATTGTTGAAATGTAACAATAGTATTATTGCCAAATTTAAAAATGAAAATATGGTTGTAGCAACCATATAAACATGGTTAGTGCAACAAAAGTATTGTTGTTTAAAATTTACGTTAACAAAAATATGATTACGGCAATCATGGTTGCGACTATGAACCTAACAAAACAGATTTTATCGAGCATACATATGTATGTGTGTGCGTATGTTTTTTTGATATACAAAAAAAAACATACACACGATACAGTGAATGGTTGCTGTCCATTAAAAAAAATAACAATCGGAAGGCAGTTCGAGGGATTTTTATTGTGTTTACTTTGTTCGGTGAAATACTCTAATACCGACTGGTTCTTGTTTATTTAAAATCTGCCTGCACTTAAGTATATTGCCATTGATCATGGTTTAATCACATTCGTTACTTGGTGTCTACGGATGGTGAAGTAGCATTCACCTCTGCTGGCAACTAAAAGTATTTTTGACCGTTGGAATATATATTTTGGTTTCTTGAATGAAATGTTCAATAAAAACGTGGCCTCAAAATTGGCTATGATCTAATAGTAATGCAATTTATAATAACTTGCTTGATAAAAATCTCTATTTTTGAATAACAACATTACCCAATCCTAATAAATAATTTTGGGGATCATAGTATGGTTGAGTGTGAATCATACTATGGTTGTGGGGATCATAGTATGGTTGCGTGCGAATCATACTATGGTTGTGAGGAACATACTATGGTTGTATGAGAAACATTCTATGGTTGTGAGGATCATAATATGGTTGTGAAGATAATAGTATGGTTGAGTGTGAATCATACTATTGCTGTGATGATCATAGTATGGTTGTGGAGATCATAGTATGGTTGAGTGTGAATCATACTATGGTTGTGGGGATCATAGTATGGTTATGTGTGAATAATACTATTGTTTTGAGGATCATTATATTGTTGTGGCACAACCATATAGCCAAAAATAGTATGATCCTCTTCGAATATTGTCACCACAACCATACTTTTTTTCTGCGTGCATCAATTCGTCGTTCTGGCCGGTCAAAAGGCGCTGGTTTAAGCCAATGTGTGAGAGCTCGCATTGTCATTGTGCACAATGATTCGTCTTCTCTTGTTCGTTTTTCGAATTTCTCCCAAGACTTCAGACAAACAAGTTGTGGTGTACCACTCAGAATTGGCCGTCCTACGTTGCTCAAGAGGAACAGTCGCCACGTCCAGCTTTGCCTAAGAAATAGGCGATCATTTGCTTCGAAGTGTTTCTTTCACAAACAACTTTCGTTGGATTTGGCTTGTCATGAAGACCCACACGGCCGATTGCTGTTTTGTTTCGGGCTCATACGCAAAGATCCATGATTCGTCACCTGTGACGATCTTATAAACGTCTTTTGAATCACCGCGATCGTACTTGTTTAAACTTTCTTTGCACCAATCGACACGAGCCTTTTCTGAGCGATTGTCAAATTGTGCGGGTTCCACCGAGAACAAACCTTTTTTGCGGCCAGGTGTTCATGCAATATCGAATGTTTGCTTGTGGAAAAAATGTCCATGGATGCCTCTATCTCACGGTATGACACATGACGATCTGGCATTATCAGTTCACGCACGGCATCAATGTTCTTTTTGGTCGACCTTCGCGTTTGAATGAGCGTCGGCCACGATTGAATTCATTAAACCAGTTTTTCACAGTGCTATAGGATGGTGCTTCATCGCCCTCTTGTCCTGATGATCCACGTCGAAAGTTGTGAAAAATAATTGCACGAAAATATTCACGAGTTAATTCCATTATTTTGCCAAATTAATATTTTAAATCACTGTAAAAAACACAAAAATGTCAAACTTTCCAATGGAAAGGTCAGATGGCTCCAGGCAACACTTAGTGTTGCCTAGGCCAGAAATATATATAGCAACCCTCGTATGGATAGTATTCTTTACTTTTTCTAATAAACATTGTTTCATCGTCAAGCAAATTTACATTTGCTATTTTTCTCGGCTGGGATCGCGGAATATTTGAACATTTTCCTGCTTTCTCGGGAAACGAAAACGTATGTATGTGGCAATATTAAAAAATATCTATTTTATTGCCTACAAAAAAACCATAAAAATAAAAGTTAAGAAAAAAAATTAAATTTGGGGGCCTTAAAAATGATTTTTTTTGATATCTCGTCGAGAAACTTTTTTTCTTTATGCCAAAAGTTATCGAAAAATCGATGGCGCAATATCGACAAATTTGTATCCTTTTTTATCCCACCCTAACAGGTATTTTCACATTTCCTACATACCCGGTTTGCTGAAATTTGCGCACAATTCTCCCGATTGTGGATACATTTGGTCGATTATGCACGAAATGCATTTTGATTTACACGCCTTTTTTCGCAAATGGCTTCAACAATTTAAACGCGCCGCTCAATTGTGTATATCTTAATGATTGAATTTGCCAAACACTGAAACTTGACGTTAAGGCGTTACTCACAATAAGCATCGTGCATTATGGTTGGACCATCCTATATATACACTCATATTGCCTTCGATCGATATTACGAGGTGATGCAATCTGAATGACGTCTTTAGTAAACACACCATCCTTTGGTAGAGGATATAAAATTTTCTCTTTTGTTTCTTTTGTTAAATTTTTAAAAAGAAACTTGGATTTGGACTTTAATAAACACCTTTTCACACATTCACTCCATTGTGAATATTTTTAACAAGGACAGTTTAGTGTAATTCCAAGCAGTGCATTCAATCCCAATTGTCCTTGATTTCTTTGTGGGGTTTGAATAAACTTTTTATTGCTTGCTCTCATACACACAAACTCAATCTTTATCCCCTCTTTTAGACTACATAAATTACAGTAATTTCCTGTTATAAATTTTAAAAATATTGATACTAAATACAGTTATTACCATATGATCCTTCAATTCAAAACCATCGCGAACTTTTTACAAAAAAACAGGACAAAGACTTTATCCTCAAAAAAAATGTCATACCTGCAGTGCCATGTATCCACAGTACGATGGAGTTCATGTAATGCGACAGGAATGAGGCATAAAATGTTAATCTGATTATACTCTCTCACCTCTCTCTCTCTCCCTTTTTAAATTATTCAACTATTTAACAGTCGGTTATCTGTGTGTATTTATCTTTAAAAAACACAACAAAAGGCATACGTACCACTCTCATCGCCTCAACAAATACCTAACGTAACGTTACATTACTTTTACTCCAAGTCACCACGTATACATTGGTGTGCGTGAGTGTGTGTGCCGTTGTGTATGAACGACAGAACATTCGTCTACTACATCGACTACATTCTCCTCTCTGTTGTACTGAGATGGCACCGGAGAGTAGCAATAGACAAAAAGGAAAGTGTGGTGCTCGCCGAGCTCTTTTGCATGATATCGATTGCCATGACGTCACATGCATACTAAACAGTATGAATTTACTATGAATACTCACACATACACGCACTTTTTATACGTACATACATGCATACATACACAACGGCAGTCACCAAAGTGAACAAACGTCGAACAACGTACAATTCACACTTTTTTTTTGAAAAAAAAAAGAGAAGAGATGTAGCGTTACGGCTCATCACTTGGTTATGGTGCGACAAAGCACAGTGTCGGGGAACGCCACAAATGACGTCAAAATCCATAATCGCTGATGAACACTTATTCTTACCAAATTGGTTAAAAATAATGTCCTAGCGGTAAAAAGAATGACACAGCAATGCCTCCTAGTAGGCCTTCTTAGGATGTTCGGAGGCATGATTGCTGCATTTTACTCTGATTTTAAATGAACACGGGGTTAGATTGCAGGCCAAGGCCTTTTCCGCTTCCATTTATTGGAAGTCCTTCGAGAAGGCCTCTAGAAAATAGTCTTTCTGAATGCATATACAAAATAATAAAACTTGTAAAAAAGCTAAAGTCGGGCGTGTCCGACTTTATTATACCTTGCACTGATAAAAATATGTTTTTGGCCCCCTCAGTGTTGCCACTGACAAAGTTATTTTCCTACCAAATATTTTCAAGAATCCTACCAAATTGAATCAAAGCCTACCAAAAATTGCGAAGCTATTTAACAAATTTAACTGGGTGTAATGGAAAATGATAAGCTAGCTTCATGGCGAGTGTTTGCAAACGCATGATCAGCTAATTTTATAAAACGTTGTTTATCAGGCCGCCCGTCTATGACCCTTTTAAAGATTCTAATCAAACTACAGGTCAAATTTGTCGTCCGACTTATATTAAAAAAAGGCAGAAGTAAGTTTTTTGGACAGCCGCTATTGAAATTCAACAAAATAAGTTGAAATTCCAAATTTGGTATAGTATTTTACGACGGACCAACAACCAGTCCTAGACTAAGTTGGTGCAAATAGGTCCAAATTCGAGTCCCTTCAAATATTGAAATATCGATAGCAAAACACATGCAACAGTTTTAAGAATAAAAATTTATTTATATTCATTTGGCTTAATTTGATGCTTAGCCTGGGGGCTAAACATCTAAAAAGTGGCATTAACAGTAGGAAGTCGGCCTTATAATCAGTTTCTGTTATGTTAGCCCTTATTATGCTTACATAAAGGTACCAATAACACATTTGGCATCCCAATAATTCTCGGCATACGTTCATTACATTACAAATTTAATTTATGTAAATGCATATTTGAGGAGGTACTTTTCAAAACATGATTATTCCACTTTTTGTGTTTTTGCACAAATTGAGAAAATATTTTCTTGGGTATGCCCCTATATATTTAACCCGAAATTTTGGTGCATTATCAAAGGCGTAAAGATTAGTCATTGTTTTGTGTAGGATTTAAAAAGTTGGCACTTCTATATTTGGAATAAATGCATGATTTAAAATGGAATAATCTTGTTTTGATGCGGCTGGTTGGAATAATCATGTTTTGATTCAAACCACTGTGGATTAATCTTGTTTTGCTGAAACTAATTAGGTATCAGATATATTAAGTTGAAATAAAACAACATTAGGTTCATTTTAATTTAAAGAAATAAAAATTTTTTTTTTATTTTTTCTTCTGGATTAATCATATTTTGTTCCAAAAATGTATATTTGAAATGGATAATGTCATTCTGAAGTGGAATAATCTACTTTTGATGAAATCATGCATTTTTCAATTATTTTCCTGGTGTAAACATTTTATTTTCGCAGAGTATTCAATTCAATGCTACCAAACAAAAAAAAATAATTTTTTTTTTTTTTTATCGCAAACCCACCAGATTTGGTAGGAAAACCCACCAAATTTGGTAGGAAAACCCACTAAATTTGGTAGGAAAAGTCCAAAACGGCAACACTGGGGCCCATTTACATAGATTTCAAAACTAGTGTCATATTTAAATTTGTAAGAAAATCTCATTGTTTTTAGTAAAATCATTTGAACATACATATATGTGAAGCTATATGGACCAATTTCCTCCAATTTCAACAGCGTAGTTTTTGACACGTGGAACTTGTGCCAAACTTCATCATGATTAGTTGAAATATGTGGCCTCTAGAGCTAAAAACATAAAATCGGATGAACATATGGGTGGGAGCTATATCCAAATCTCAATCGATTTTCTTCAATTTCAATGGCATTCACCTTGTTTTAAAAAACTTACTCATGCTAAACGTCATCAAGATTGGATGTAAGATGTGGCTTCTAAAGCTTAAAACAATAAATTGTATGAACATATACACACCTGCTCATAAAAGTAGATACCCCAAGGTCACTTATATTTAAAGAAGAGGAAATACTTTGTTTGCATGAAAAAAGAAAAAAGAAATACTTATATTTGCAGTCGCTTAACAAAAATTCATATTATTTTTTATATAAAGGCCTTTTTTTTGGACGTGTGGTTTTCAATCTGGCCACACTTTTTTCGGTGTCGGTCTTTTTGACAGCTGTCACTTGATTTATGCTCAGTTTGGTTTTCCATTTCATAATGAACAGACTTTCTCCGGAACAACGTTGGTAAATCGTGGTGAATGGACCCAAAATGAGATGGCCACCAATCCTGTTTTTACAAGAAAATTTGGTTCAGCCATGAAGCTCACTTTTTGTAGAATGGCTACGTTGATAACCAAAATTGTAGCATTTTGAGTACTGAAAATCCACAAGCCATTATTGAGACGCTGTTATATCCTCACATAGATACATGTACCCAACAAACCGCTTTTCCATATTATATAAGTAATGGGTGATCCAAGTACTGTTTTCAATAACATTTTTTTTGACAGATCACGTGTGAGTCGTGTCATGCTGTCATGTTATTTTTGTTTAGTATTGTTTGGCATTTCATCTTGGAAAGGCTTACGCCTAAACAACGTGTACAAATCGTTAATCTTTATTACGAAAATTCACGTTCTGTGAGGAATGAGTTTCGTGAACTTCGTTCAACCTATGGTCAACATAATCGGCCAATATGTCTGGCTCAATGGGTATGTAAACAAGCCAAACTGCCGCACTTGGGACGAAGAGCAACCAGAAGAGGTTCAAGAGGTGCCACTTCATCCAGAAAAAACAACGGTTTGGTGTGGCTTGTGGGTCGGTGGAATCATCGGTCCACATTTCTTCAAAAATGATGCCGTCGAGAACGTAACCGTCAATGGCGACCGTTATAGTGCCATGATAACCCACTAATTGAAGCTCGTGTTCTTGGCGACATTTGGTTTCAACAAGACAGCGCCGCTTCCCACACATCGCATCGATCAATGGATTTATTGAGAGAACACTTCGGTGAACAGATCATTTCACGTTTTGGACCGGCCAATTGGCCACCAAGATCGTGTAATATCACACCGTAAGACATTTTTCTTTAGGGCTACATAATGTCCAAAGTCTATGCTGACAAATGAGCTACGATTCAGGTTTTGGGAGCCAACGTTGCGCGTGTTATTAACGCCATACCTGTCGAAATGCTCGAATGAGCATCTCTTCAAAATATAAATGCCAAAGAATGTTCTTTCAAATGAAAATAAATATTCCTTATTCAATTTGAACTTTCTGTGTTTTTTTCTTTAAAAAAGTAGGGAACCTCGAAATGGATCACGCGTTATATAACCGTTATACATATCTGGAGCTGACACTAAGTGTTGCCTGGCGCCATCTGACATTTCCATTGGAAACTTTGACATTTTTTAGCAAAAGCGTACTCAGAACGTTTTGACGTACGACCATCATTTGTGTTGTTTACAGTTACTCGAAAAAATCAATTTGGCAAAAAAATGGAACTAACTCGTGAACATTTTCGTGCGATCATTTTTCACAACTTTCGACGTGAATTATCACGACAAGAGTGCATCGGTGAACCCAAATCTTTGTATGGCAATGAAGCACCATCCCATAGCTCTGTGAAAAATGGATTTAATGAATTCAATCATTGCCGACGCTTGCTCGAAGAATAAGGTTGTGAAGGTCGTCCAAAAACGGCCGTTGTGCCAGAGAACATTGATGTCGTGCGTGAACTGATAATGCAAGATCGTCATGTGACATACCGTGCGGTAGAGGCATCCGTGGGCATTTCTTCCATCAGCATACATTCGATATTGCATGAACACCTGGCCGTGAAAAAGGCTTGTTCTCGTTGGATCCCGCACAATTTGACAATCGCTCAAAAAAAGGTTCGTGTCGATTGGTGTAAAGAAATTTTGAAAAACCACGATCTCGGTGCTTCAAAAGACTTTTAAATGATAGGTGACGAATCATGGATCTATGAGTATGAGCCCGAAACAGAACAGCAATCGACCGTGTGGGTCTTCGAAGACGAGCCAAAACCAACGAAAATTGTTCCTGGAAGAAGCACTTCGAAGCAATTGGTCTCCTGTTTTTTCGGCAAAACTGGTCATGTGACGACTGTTCCGCTTAAGCAACGTAGGACGGTCAATTCTGAGTGGTACACCAGAATTTGTTTGCCTGATGTCTTCGGAGAAATTCAAAAAAACGAACAAGAGAAGACGAATCATTGTGCACCATGACAATGCGAGCTCTCACACATTAGCTCAAACCAGCGCCTTTTTAACCGGCCAAAACGTCGAATTTATGACTCATCCGCCGTAGAGTCCTGACTTGGCACCCAATGACTTCTTTTTATTCCCGCACATCAAGAAAGAAATGCGTGGTCAGCGATTTTCGTCGCCAGAAGATGCTGTTGAAGCGTTCAAAAACCATATTTTGGAGGTGTCTCAAGAGGAGTGAATTGGACAATTGGTTTGAGCGCAGGCAAAAGTATATAAATCATGCCGGAGAATACTTTGAAAAACAATATAATCATTTTTGATGATAAAGGCCAGAAATATTTATAGCAGCCCTCGTACTACGTTCTAAACACAGAACGTATCCAACCACTGTGCGACAGTGAATGAATCACTGTTACTCCTGCTCGCGCGTAAATGAAAGTACGGACTGCCAGCTCGGTCTGGTGACTGGTGTTTCATTGAGTTGTGAGCGATGCTGGATGGTGTTGCTGCCAATATTACTCCCAAGTCATGCCACCACTAGTATTCCAACGCACCCAGTACGAGACGACGTGCGGTACGCATGGTGTCAAAGGCAAAACAAGTCAAGTTGTAGTGAATTGTGTGAGAGTCCATGGAAAGCGTGGGGGAGGATGTCGGTGGCTGCTCTGATGTGGTTTACTACAACGTATTAGCATAATCTAAGCAACAGTGGCTGGTGCTGAAGCAGCAGCAGCAACACCATCAGCAGTGACAGCCTGTGTCTGTGACGACAAGGAAGACACACAAAATGGACGCAGCATCGCTGGCAACAGCAATAACAATAAGGCGAAAACAGCATCTGCTTTTGCTGCTTAATCGCACAGATAATGATGCTTTATCGTTTGTACTTATGCGGAGTTTTATTGTTCCAACTCCCTCCCGAGCTCGGTTCATCATGTACGAGTACATATATCGGGGGAAGCGTGTAGCCTGAATGCTGTCCTGTATTGGGATGCTGCTGTTGAAGTAGGAGTTGGAGAAAGGGTGTGATTTTCTTGGCTGTTGTGTAAATTTGTTTTTCTTGTTCTTAGCTTGTTTCAGATTCTGGTGTTATTTTGGTTGTTGTTTTTTGTTGTCTTCTGTTGGGGGGGGGGGGGGGTTTCTAAAAGGGGATTTGCGTTCATTTCGATATGGTTGGTGCTTGATAAGCTGCATAATAAAACATGTAATGATCGTTTGTAATTTTCCTTTTCGCGTCGACTTAGCGTGTACTTTGTGGTGGGGCGAAATCCTCGCAAATGCTTGTTGAAATGGGATGGGATTGGGGAGGACAAAAGATTCTTTTATCCACCGTGATTTTCATCATTTTTTCGGGAGCGTATGAGTAACATATTTTTTAAGAAATAATCATACGCTCGTAAAAGTATAGGGTGATCCATCTAAAGGATTTATTTCAAAACAAAAAAATTTAAAAATTCAAATCAAGTGTGTAGTCTTTATTGTTAATTTAAAAGGACATTTTATGACATTTATTTTTTGAATATAATTTCCTTCAAATGTTGGCCGCAACTACGCCTCAGGGTTTCCATTCTGAGGGTCAAATTTTGGATGACTCTTCCGAGCAATAATTTAAATTAGTAATGTTAATGTAGTGTTTTTTTTATAAAGTATGTTGTTTGGTAGGTACACGTGGTTATGGGCAGATTTCTGGCTGAACTTCTTTGAATTTTGCCGTTGTTTGTACCTAGTAGGGACATAAATACTGTTACACACGTTTTATGCTGTAAAATAAAAAGTACTGAATGTTTTTGGACCAAATATTTTTTAATATATTTATTGATGTATAATGTATCCAAAAAGAATCTACTTATTCGAATCTACTTTTGCCCTTACACACGCCTTAAGTCGCACTGGCCAATCGTCCATTGGAAAATTGGCCACAGCTCGAACCAAATCAGTCTTAAGAGATCCAATGTTGGGGTATCTTTTGTGATGAACCTTGTCCTCTAAAACCGTCCACAATTTGTAATCCAATGGGTTCAAACTGGACTGCCTGAGGGCCATTCTTCAGAGGAAATGAACGCTGCCAAATTGTTTCGAAGACAGGCCTGGGACGTTTTAGCCTTATGGGCCGGCGCAGAATCCTGCTGGAAAGTCCATGGCTGCTTTTGGAACAGGGAATTGTCAAAAGGCTTCACAACAGCTTCCAAACCGGTTTCTAGATAAACTTTGGCCGATGTTTTGATTCTTGTTCGCAGAAATGCAGGTCAGTGACCCAATCGTAGGAGACACCCCACCAAACCATGACTGAAGCTGGGTGATGACCCTTTTCCACCCTTGGGATCAGTTCAGATGCTTCCTTAGAAGACCGCGCATACACTCTATCATTTTGCTTGTTGAATTTTTCCTGAACGGTAAACATTTTTTCATCGCCAAAACACGTTTGCATTTTTCAAACCTATTTTATTCAAAGCTACAGTATGTCCGGTACGTCGTTTGAAAGTCCCAAGTCCCAAGTCTTTTTTAATGATTTGACTCATGGACTTTTGCGTGATATTCATCTCACGGGCCATGATTTTCTGTTTTCGGAGCGGATTTCTGTGAATTCTTGATTTAACGGCTTTGATGACATGCGGTGTTCGAACAGAGCATGGGCGGCCCGACCGGTGGCGGTCTTTTACATCTCCAGTCTCCTCAAACAGTTGTACGCATCGGTAGACGAACATGCGGCTAATCCCTAGTGGCCGGAGAGTTTTGAAAATATCGTTTTTTTTCTTTTCACACTTGGAATGCGCTATTACAGCGATACGGTTCTCATTATCTGACCACTCCATGATAGAAATTGAAACAATTTTAAAATCCCCTTACAGACTAACGCTTTTGAGGTTAGCTTCCAAAACCCATATGACAATAACGGGCTATGTTCAGTTCTACTATTGAAATGGGTGTGTTAAATGTTGTAACAGTATTTATGTCCCTACTAAGTTTAGACTGATCCATCTAGATGTATTTTTCAGAACAAATGATAAATATAAAAATTCAAATCAAGTGTGGAATCTTTATTGGTAATTTGAAAGGATATTTTATGGCATTTATTTTTTGAAAATAATTACCTTCAAATGTTGGCAACTGTATTATGGAAATGAGCGTTCGGTGAGAAACGGGAAGGTCCGCTGTTTTCGACCAACATTTTGTTCAGTGATGAGGCCCATTTCTAGCTCAAACGCAAAGTAAAAAAACAAAATTGCCGCATTTGGTCTGAAGAGCAACAAGAGGAAGTTAAAGAGGTGCCATTATACTCAGAGAAAACCACGGTTTGGCGCGGTTTATAAGCTGGTGGAATCATCAGTGCATATTTTTCAAAAATGTTGAAGGCCGGCACGTAACCGTGAATGGTGCTCGCTATCGCGCCATGATATCGATCTTTATGCAACCTGAAATTGAAGCCCGTAATCTTGACGACACTTGGCTTCAACAGGACGGTGCCACTTGCCATACAGCTACTCAAACAATGGATCTAGTCAGAGGTCATTTCGAAAATCAGCTAATTTCACGTTTTGGTCAGGTGAGTTGGCCGCCTAGATCGAGTGATATCACACCTTTAGACATTTTTCTTTGGGGTTACGTAAAGTCCAAAGTCTATGCCGACAAACCAGCTACGATTCAGGTTTTGGAAGCCAACATTACGCGTGTCATTAAAGTCATACCGGTCGAAATGCTTGAACGAGTCATCCACAATTGGACCCTCAGAATGGAAACCCTGAGGCGTAGTTGCGGCCTACATTTGAAGGGAATTATTTTCAAAAAATAAATGCTATAAAATATCCTTTCAAATTACTAATAAAGATTCCACACTTGATTTAAAATTTTTAATTTTTTTTGTTCTGAAAAAATACCTCTAGATGGATCACCCTATAAAAACTATTCCGCTGCGTAGCATCCCAACCAAAGCAAGTTGAAAAGAAATTTAATCGGTATCCACAATACTATAGAGCACCCAAAGGAAGTTTGCTTCTGACTTGATCTGAATCTTATTGGTAAATCATGAATCACAATGATATTATTATTATTTATTTTTCAACATAATCTCCTTCCAACTCAATACACTTCATCAAATGTTCTTCAAGTTTTTTAATTCCATCCGAAAAATAAGATTTTTCAAGACCTTCAAAATATGCCTCAGTTTCAGCAATAGCCTAATCTCCTTCCAACTCAATACACTTCATCAAACGTTTTTCAAGTTTTTTAATTCCATCCGAAAAATAAGATTTTTCAAGACCTTCAAAATATGCCTCAGTTTCAGCAAAAACCTCGCTATTGGACGAAAATTTTTTGCCACCGAGAATTTTTTTTAAATTTGGAAACAAGAAATAATCAGAAGGAGCTAAATCTGGACTATATGGTGGATGCGGAGCAATTTCAAATCGTAATTCGGCCAGTTTTTGTTGAGTTAAAAATGCAGTGTGTGAAGGAGCATTATCTTGATGAAAAAGAACTTTTTTTTTTCTAAATGCGGTCGTTTTATCTTGATTTCTTCACTCAACCGATCCAATAATGCACAATAATATTCACTATTTATAGTTTTTTCTTTCTCAAGCTAATCAATAAATATTATACCCCTTGCATCCCAAAATACTGTGTCCATTACTTTTCCTGCTGACTTAACAGTTTTCGCCTTCTTGGGACCACTTTACCAGCTTCTATCCATTGTTTTGACTGTTCTTTGCATTCTGGGATGTAGTGATGGATCCATGTTTCATCAACAGTTATGAATCGGTGCAAAAACTCCATTGGATTACGCTGATAAATCGCTAAAAGCTCCTCGGAATTGGTCCAACGGACGATTTTTTGGGGCAAAGTCAACAAACACGGCGGATAGTTTTCGGATAGCTTTTTCATGTGGAGTTCATCATGTAAAATACTCCAAACTTGTTTTTCGTGTATTTTAACAATATCAGCAAGTTCTCTGAGCTTCATTCGTCTATCTTTAGTCAGTTCATTAAATATTTTTCTAATGTTTTCAATAGTAGTAGCAGTTTTCGGTCTTCCAGAGCGTTGTTCATCTTCCGTACTTGAACGACCCATTTTAAATTGTTGAACCCAGGGTTTCAGGGTGGAGTATGATGGTGCATTATCACCATGAACAGAATCCAATTCATCTTTGATTAATTGTGGCGTATAACCTTTCATATAAAAGTGTTTAATTACCACACGAAACTTTTTATTTTCCATTTTTCAAAAATTATAAAACTTGTTTACTTCAATCACCTGTAACAAAGAAAATAATTATTAAATATTTCGGAAATTTTGACAGATGGCTTATAAAAGATTGCTTTTAAAAAACAAAAAAGTTGCTAGTAAAACAGAAAATGTGCCAGGCCCGTTAGTTTTGCGGTCGCCCTCGTATATCATGTAATTTTGTATGGAAACATGTTAAGGAAATGTTTTTATTGGTATCTTTAATTTCATATAGCCATAGGAAGTTTTCTTCCGATTTGATCAGGATCCAATTTGTAAATCATAAATCTCTTTGGTATACCATGTACTCGCAATTAAAGCCCTTCAAATAAGCACGCTAATGGTTTTATCGAAAAAAACGAGTAAGAGGTTGTTGTGGAGTATCGAAAGTTCATCTGCGCCGAATTTTTCAAATATTTGATTTTGACTTGAACTGTTTTTATTCTGGTTCGAGACCGTTTTGTTGTTTCTGTTTCAGAATCAACTAAATATTTGGTGGAATGTATTGGCTACGGTTACCAGACAGAGGTTTTTTCTACAGCAGTCTTTGGCAACGACTACTTCGGCTACAATTCAAATGGGAGTCTCACTATGATTAATGAGAATTACCCTTTGCGTATATATTTGAAATACTTGCAATTTTTTAATGATATTCTCATTTTATAGGTCTGGCTAATCATTTTTTAATTTAATTGTGTTAATGGTTTCTTTCTTTTTTGTTTTAGCAAATAACTATTTTTTCGGTGAGTACAAAATACTTCTTAATTATGTTTAAATTTTAAAATCGTATAAATCGTAATGCTGACCAATTGAACAGTAATTTAAACTTTCCCTTTCCCACGAAGCGTATAAGTAACGAGTAATTCTAAATGTTGACGTTAATCATACGCCCCATTAAAGTACTTTGTGAAGCAGTGAACGATGCATGTTTTTGTTCTTATTTATTTGTTATCTTTAAATAATTATTCCTTTTGTCATGTTGCTGCAATTGTTGTTGCTGCTGTTCTTGTCGCATGCTGCTCTGTTAAATTGTGTTGTAACATCCGGTTGTTGTGTCATGTTCAATCACATCAACTGTTCGTTGATGCATTAAATGTGTTGTGATCCCTGGATGCAGCAGAAGCAACCAACACGACTCATGTTGCAAAATGCAGGCGAGGGTGAACTTGCAACCGCCAGGCATCAGCGGCAGATAGCTTACGTTCTTTTCGAAACGAATATGAATACATCGACTATGCATGCATGCATATAGCAAAGTTACTTTGGTGGTGTAGTATGTACTCGTACTTGTAGCGTATGAACGTCATATGTAGTACATAGTAAAAGTGTTTGTATGTACCAGTGTATATACTATATACATATTTAAAAAATGTAATCGCTGTGCTTGATTGCATTCTGCTCAAATTGTTGCAACTACGAGTGGTTATAAAACAAAAAATTTAATTTATCGACTTATTTCAAAGTGAAAATCGTTGTATCGACATTGGACCGGCAGATAGACTGCACTTTATAGTCGTTTTTAGTCTATAGGTTCAGTGGGAAAGTGAAATTAAATTCTTTTTTTCTTACGAGTATTCTCAATTAAATTTAAGTTTTTTGTCTTGAGTATGAATGCAAGTGAAAACATCGCAAAAGTTAAGCTAGCGGGTAATGAAAGAAAAGCGTTGCTGTAAACCTACTACAGCATAACGCCTTGATTATATGCATTTCTATGAATTGGGTGTACTGTCATTCTTTATAGTCAGAAAAGATAAGATTTCTGGGAATGGTTTATGGTTATGCAACATATACAAATTTTTATATTTGTATATATCAACCGCACTTTTAGTAATAACCCATTTTCTCGGAAGTTCGGGTACTCAAGTAGAAGTTCCAGGTCATCATCAACGCAGCAGCCCCTCGCTATATTTCTGCTGGTCGAGATAGACCAAATTTCCCAGCTTAGGCAGCGGGACTCGCAGATGAACGTGATGACATTCGTCGTTCCAACCCCACTGACCCTAGAATTATCTCAACTCAGAGATCAGTTTGGTCAATCACTTTAAGCAGTGCAACTTAATTTTCGGAATTGGTTAGTTGTGGAAAATGGTCAAATCGCTCTCTTACCCCGAAAGAAAGGATGATCGGATAGACGTAACATTCGGTGTCAGAACAGTGACATATCCGAAGCGGTGTGCGAGTTATTTTAAACCGCCTTTTATTGAGCATCCAGAGAGCGATAAAGCGAAAAGGCGAGTATTGCTTCCTATCCCTGCTCCCCGAGTCGAAGAGGCACCAACACAATTTGCCGTTGGCGAAGTTGCCAATGTCATCCACAGCGCAAAGTCATCAAAGATGCTGGGTCCAGACGGAATCTAACTGCTGATGTTTAAGCACTTCAACAGCCGGTAGTAGAGTACATGACCAAAGTGCCAATACTGTCGTTGGCCATTCATTTAGTTCACGATGCTTGTATAATGGGAGAGTGTTACAGTTATTGAAGCCAGACAAAGACGCCTGTAAAGGAGATAAAGGATGTAAAGGAGAATCGTACAGGCCGATCTTCTTGCTATCGCCGGTAGCAAAGACGCTTGAGGCACCTCCCCAGCCTGAACGAACATCTTCCATGTGCTGATCATCGGCATGGGTTCCGCAAGCAGAAATATTCGTTCCGCCTAGTTTAAAACGTTAAGTCGTATATTATATAATTGTGGGCACCAGTCATGTGTAGAATTTAGACACAGGAAGTCGATTCGAAATCGTAGAGATAAACAAGGAGTTCCCTAATGGGGGGAAATATCTCCGGCACTGTTTAACCTTGACATTGTGTCGCACGTTGAAGATTGGACAATTCTGGCATCAGGACCTAAAGTGAATGACATATGCAAAAAAAAAAGCATTCACTAAGCACGCTTTTGCACTGCGAGAAGTATAAAAATATTCAAATCATCAGCCACACGGATCACTGCATGGTCCCCAAAGGTATGGTTGTTACCTAACGTGGAAGGCGATGATTTCAACATTCCGACTACCAACTACCCCAAAATCCTTGAGGTCACATTGGACAGCATTTTTCAATCCTCTGTACATGCTTCAACTATCTTCTGTCTATCTTTCTGTCACATTCAACAGCATTTTTCGATCCTCTGTACATGCTTCCGCTATCCTTTGTCTAGCTTCCTGTGAACGTGCTACAGCTAAATTCTGTCTGTTATCGCAGTAGTCAAATCAATCACCACATCATGGACAGGATGCCTCCGCCCAGGCAGATCAGGTACGATCTTCATGATTTAGAGAGAGTGGTCCAGCAGTCCAAGTAAGAGAGCCTTAAGCCTCATAGATGATGAGGTCGCAGCAGCAGTATCCTAGGAGAACTTCCCCAGAGATTTCACTAGAGGAGAAGAAGCAATCTTGGCAGGCGAACACGTCTCTGACTCAGCTGAGATCTAGATGTGCAACCAAATACAATAAAGATTTTAGGCACCGCTGCGATGTTCGTTTATCGATGACACACTGATACAGGGTTTTATATCTAACTGCTGATTTATATCTAACTTACTTAAGTCCCTCAACCTCCAGTTAAGGCGCAAAAAATGACTTCTTTCAAATTAGTGAGCTTCTTATACATGGCTCTTATTCTTAAAGTCGTCAGCATTTACGAGGTGAAAATACTGCGCTGAAATTTTTTTAGAAGTTCTTACCCGGAGTTGAACCTGACGTTTATTGTCCGATAGTTGTCCATGCCACCCATTATACCAAATACAGATCGATTCAAAATTAAGTTACTCTCCGATCTATTGGATGATGTCCAATCCTCTATCCACACACAGAGAAAAAAAAACAGTTGAAAATCGGTACGAACTACAAAAATGTGGATGGAAAGAAACACTTTCGGTAGCAATCACTAACATTCCATGATGTTAATAAATAAATGGTGTCAATTATCATAAGTTGGTAGCTACGCTAATAGTACACAAATCGCTACCAATTAATCGGAAGTCAGTAAAACAATAGATTGATTACTACAACTGGTGGTTATAGCTACCAACCAATAATGGAGTACAAGTTACTGTAGTACCAATAATTAGTGTTGACAAAATATACGTTTTTTGTATCAACCGAACGCCGTTTAGTTCACTGTTATAACATATTTTTAGTTATCTCAACATCAGAATATAGTCCCTATACTAATTAAACGGTTCTTGTCACAACAAATCATTTTTTTCAAATAAGGTTTTAGAGTTTCTAAAAAAAGTTTTTTTTTATTTTGGGCGGAAATCAACTTCATATTGTAATGAAACTTATATATTATCGAAAAAATACGATGTTACAGCTAGCTGAGGGCAAATTTACTAAAAATTACTTATATGTGACAGCGCATAGAGAAAGGGACCTGAGGGTAAAAAAAATCAACTTTCACTTTTTTTTTTGATGTGGACAACATCTGAGCATCGAATGAGACCGATCCCCCCATGCCCCAAAAGTGTTCCCTCCCAGAGATATGGGCGTTTTATGAAAGTGATGGTACACCAAAGATACACGCATTTAAATCTTTTAAATGGCTCTCCTGAACAAAATTGGTTTTTACCCTTAGGTCCCTTTCTATTTTGCGCATATATACTGTTCAATACTGTTACACACGTTTTATGCTGTAAAATAAAAAGTACTGAATATTTTTTAATATATTTATTGATGTACGAGGGCGACCGCAAAAGTAACTGGCCTAACATAAAAAGAACCGGTTTTTGGAATTATTATTATTTTTTTTTCAACATAATCTCCTTCCAACTCAATACACTTCATCAAACGTTTTTCAAGTTTTTTAATTCTATCCGAAAAATAAGATTTTTCAAGACCTTCAAAATATGCCTCAGTTTCAGTAATAACCTCGCTATTGGACGAAAATTTTTTGCCACCGAGAAATTTGTTTAAATTTGGAAACAAGAAATAGTCAGAAGGAGCTAAATCTGGACTATATGGTGGATGCGGAGCAATTTCAAATCGTAATTCGGCCAGTTTTTGTTGAGTTAAAAATGCAGTGTGTGAAGGAGCATTATCTTGATGAAAAATAACTTTTTTTTTCTAAATGCGGTCGCTTTATCTTGATTTCTTCACTCAACCGATCCAATAATGCACAATAATATTCACTATTTATAGTTTTTCCTTTCTCAAGATAATCAATAAATATTATACCCCTTGCATCCCAAAATACTGTGGCCATTACTTTTCCTGCTGACTTAACAGTTTTCGCCTTCTTGGGACCACTTTTACCAGCTTCTATCCATTGTTTTGACTGTTCTTTGCATTCTGGGATGTAGTGTTGGATCCATGTTTCATCAACAGTTATGAATCGGCGCAAGAACTCTATTGGATTACGCTGATAAATCGCTAAAAGCTCCTCGGAATTGGTCCAACGGACGATTTTTTGGGGCAAAGTCAACAAACGCGGCACCCATCTTGCGCATAGCTTTTTCATGTGGAGTTCATCATGTAAAATACTCTAAACTTGTTTTTCGTGTATTTCAACAATATCAGCAAGTTTTCAGAGCTTTATTCGTCTATCTTTAGTCACTTCATTAAATATTTTTCTAATGTTTTCAATAGTAGTAGCAGTTTTCGGTCTTCCAGAGCGTTGTTCATCTTCCGTACTTGAACGACCCATTTTAAATTGTTGAACCCAGGATTTCACGGTGGAGTATGATGTGCATTATCACCATGAACAGAATCCAATTCATCTTTGATTAATTGTGGCGTATAACCCTTAATATAAAAGAGTTTAATTACCGCACGAAACTCTTTATTTTCCATTTTTCAAAAATTATAAAACTTGTTTACTTCAATCACCTGTAACAAAGAAAATAATCATTAAATATTTCGGAAATTTTGACAGATGGCTTATAAAAGATTGCTTTTAAAAAACAAACAAAAAAAAAATGTTGCTAGTAAAACATAAAATGTGCCAGGCCAGTTAGTTTTGCGGTCGCCCTCGTATATAGTATCCAAAAAGAATATACTTATTCGAAATGTCCGCCTTTTGCCTTTACACACGCCTTAAGTCGCACTGGCCAATCGTCAATAGCTGCACGAACCTCGTCCATTGGAAAATTGGCCACATCTCGAACCAAAGCAGTCTTAAGAGATCCAATGTTGGGGTATCTTTTGTGACAAACCTTGTCCTCTAAAACCGTCCACAATTTTTTGTCCAATGGGTTCAAATTTGGACTGCCTGAGGGCCATTCTTCAGATATGAACGCTGGCAAATTGTTTCGAAGCCAGGCCTGGCACGTTTTAGCCTTATGGGCCGGCGCAGAATCCTGCTGGAAAGTCCATGGCTGGTTTTGGAACAGAGAATTGTTAAGAGGCTTCATAACAGCTACCAAAACGGTTTCTTGGCCGATGTTTTGACTCCTTGTTCGCAGAAATGCAGGTCAGTGAGCCCATCGTAAGAGACACCCCACCGAACCATGATTGAGGCTGGGTGATTTTCCAATCTTGGGATCAGTTCAGATGCTTCCTTTGACGACCGTGCATACACTTTACATTTTTCAGTCCTTTTTTTAAAGCTGCAGTCAATAAATGTCCGGTACGTAGTTTGAAAGCCCTAAGTATCGTCTTCTTTAATGATTCCACTTATGGACTTTTGCGTGATATTCATCTCACGGGCCATGATTTTCTGTTTTCGGTGCAGATTTCTGTGAACTCTTGATTTAACGGCTTTGATGACACAAGGTGTTCGAACAGAGCGTGGGCGGCCCTATCGGTGGCGGTCTTTTACATCTTCAGTCTCCTCAAACAGTTTTATGCATCGGTAGACGAACATGCGGCTAATCCCTAGTGGCCATAGCGTTTTAAAAATATCGCTTTTTTTCATTTCACATTTGAAAAGCGCTATTACAGCGATACGGTTCTCATTATCTGACCACTCCATGACGAAAGTTGAAACAAATTTAAAAACGCTTTTGAGGTTAGCTTTATAAACCCATATGACATTAATGAGGTATGTTCAGTTCTACTATTGAAATGGGTGTGTTCAGTGTTGAAACAGTATTTATGTCCCTACTAAGAATTATCGAAAGTTATAAATTTAATAAACCCAAAATAATCAAATCAAAAACTTGGAAAACATGTGATCAAACTACGCATCTTTATTAAATATTGGTATATGAATGCTTCAAATCAATTAAGATTGGAAAATAATTGCGAGCTGTTGCTTTCTTTAAAAAAATAGTTTTTCTGAGTCGATCGTTAGACTACGAGTAAATGGTTTATGTCTGTCTTAATCAAGACTCGGAAGCAAATTCAAAGAGTTCTTATAACCAACAATCAGTAAGAACAACTAGTGCATCTAAAATTTCTATTCAAATAAATATCCTAATTAGTTGGGCTTACCAATACTTTGTCTCTTCAACTTTTCTCTTCTTGTCCCTCTACTGAAAACTGCCGTTGTAATGATTAATTAATTCGGTTGTAATGATGTAATACATGGGAAGTACATGCGATTACCAACATTCGGTTGGCAAAAAACTATGTTGGCAAAAAATTCGGTTGTGGAAACAAATCTGTCCTCTGTGTCTATCGTTGTAGTCAAAACACGGGATGCTCATACAAACTGCTTTCGGCGAGACATCTAAAACTTCTGTTCAAATAAATATCCCAATTAGTTGGGCTTACCAATACTTTGTCTCTTCTACTGATAGCTTCTGTTCCCTCTACTGAAAACTGTCGTTGTAATGATTAATTAATTCGGTTGCAATGATGTAATGCATGGGATGTACATGCGATCACCAACATTCGGTTGGCAAAAAATTCGGTTGTGGAAACAAATGTGTCCTCTGTGTGCATTTATCGTTGTAGTCAAAACACGGGAAACTCATACAAACTGCTTTCGGCGAGACATTTAAAACTTCTGTTCAAATAAATATCCTAATTAGTTGGGCTTACCAATACTTTGTCTGTTCAACTGATAGCTTCTGTCCCCTCTACTGAAAACTGCCGTTGTAATTATTAATTAATTCGGTTGTAATGATGTAATGTATGGGAAGTACATGCGTTCACCAACATTCGGTTGGCAAAAAATTCGGTTGTGGAAACAAATCTGTCCTATGTGTGCATTTATCGTTGTAGTTAAAACACGGGAAACTCATACAAATTGCTTTCGGCGAGACATCTAAAACTTCTGTTCAAATAAATATCCCAATTAGTTGGGCTTACCAATACTTTGTCTGTTCAACTGATAGCTTCTATCCCCTCTACTGAAAACTGCCGTTGTAATGATTAATTAATTCGGTTGTAATAATGTAGTACATGCGATCACCAACATTCGGTTGGTAAAAAATTATGTTGGCAAAAAATTCGGTTGTGGAAACAAATCTGTCCTCTGCGTGCATCTATCGTTGTAGTCAAAACACGGAAAAGTCATACAAACTGCTCTCGGCGAGACTTTGTTAATTGTGCAGCAATTATGTCTATGTTTTTGTGTAGTACAAAGGTTCTTCGCTATTTTAGACCCTGCAGCCCATGTTACTAATTAACATCTCTGGTGAAATCTAACGTTATGTGTCCATGTTCCCAACAAATCTTGAGATTATAATCAGCGAATGTATTACAAGTTTGTTGGTCTTCCCACTTCAGCTCTGGATTTATTAAGTACCAAACCCTCTTGTACTCTTCTGGTTACGCTTAAATTTAAATTTGCCTACCTTGGTTTATTAGTGTTACTTTTGTTTAAACTCTCTGTACCGGTTGCGCTTAAAGCAAATTTGCCTACCTTGGTTTATTAGTGTTACTTTTGTTTGAACTCTCTTCTCTGTATGTCGTTCGAAGCCGAAATTTTATCAGGTCAGTTGGTTTAACTGAAGCTTCAGCTTTTCCCTTCATATCCGCTTGTTTTGAAAATTAACTTAATGGTAATTAATATGTATAGATTCCTCCCCCTCCCCCAAACGTTAATTGTTTGCTTTCTTAAATATTAAAATGTATTTCTCCACAAATTGCACGTAGCTCAAGTCAAAAATCCATATTAATTAATAAAACATAATCCTTTCAAATGCATATTCTCTTTGTGCCATACGGATATCCGTAAACTCATTAAAAACTAATTCAATTAAAATTGAGGCTTTAGGGGCCAAACTGGCAATTCGCAATGAAATCACTACGAATCGGCTCGCTTCACAGAAGAACTCAGCCCATTTTAGCACTCCCCACTCATGCTCAACACGGGCGCACTCATTAATTCCATTATAAAATGAAAAGAGAAAGAAACTACAAAAACAAATGAAACAAAGTGAAAGAGAAACTACAAAAGCAACAATGTAAAGAACAATAACAAAATGCCCAACAATGTAACAAAAATAAACGCTTCTAAACCGATCAGAAAATAAAAACCCATGCAACGAAAGCACCTTTGAATAAATCGCCAAAGCGTGGTGGAACTTCCTCTGCAGAGGAGTTGAAATTCAATGCGAATGGTCATCGAAGCGATGATACACCTCCTACTTCCCACACACTCTCTCTCTTCATTGCTCGATTCAAGTCGAACATTGGTTCACAGCAAATAAAAAGTGCTAAACGGTTTTTCAATTCAAAGCATTTCAAATAGTTTAAGTAAAACAAGTTACGAGTAGAAGGATATAAAAAAAAATATACGAGTGCCGCACTCGCTCACAACTGATAATAAATTTAATTGCCTAAACATTTCGAGTTGATTTTAAGGCATGGGTTTCTTAGATTGGAAAGCGTAGTGTAAAAATACATCTCCACTCGTAGACTAAGGATTCCTTGTAAAGGGTGATCCAGCTTAAACGTACTATGTTAATTGTAAATAAAACAAAAAGATTTTAGAGAGTTATCTCAATACTTTTTATTATGATAGAATGATCTATGAGTGGAAAAAAATATTGGCCAAATGCTCGCCATGGCTTTGGTGGTATGCCTCTTCCGATGGTCTACATTGTCTCAAAAACATAATGGAGGTTTATTGTCGTTCATCAGCCGACGTGAGATATCGCTGCCCTTGAATTTCTCGCGGAAATGAGCCATTGTTTCGTTGGCTGTGTTGCAAGTGGCATCATCCTGTTCGAATTCCATATCGTCCTGTTTGAACTACATGTCGTCCAGGTCCATATCCTCAATTTCTGGCAACAAGAAGTCCGTTATCATCTTGCGATAGCCAATACCACACGCAGAAAAAAGTATGGTTGGGGTAACAATATTCGAAGAGCATCATACTATTGTTGGTTATATGGTTGTGGCACAACAATATTATGATCATCACAACAATATTATGGTTCACACACAACCATACTATGATCCCCACAACCATATTATTATTCACACTCAACCATACTATGATCCCCACAACTATACTATAATCCTCACAACCAAAGAATGTTTCACATACAACCATGATGTGCATGATCATCACAACCATAGTATGACTTACACACAACCATCTACGATCCCCAATTTTTTTTGTAAAGATTGGGTTTAGTTGTTATTCAACAATAGAGATTTTTATTAAATAAGTTAGGTGAAAATACATAAAACTCTTTATAAAGGGAGTGGATTTATTTAACAGTAGAAACAATTCATTTATTAAAAATATTTCAGTTATACTAATCCGTAGTTTTGTTTAGAAAAAATTTTAATTTATATATAGAAACTACTATTATTGCGTAAGATTCGTAAAAATAACATTGTCAAATTAAAAATAAATTACGATTTTGCCTGTATGATTGCCGTAATCATGTTATTATTAACATAACACCCATGAAACAATGGTTTTGTCCCACCAACCATATTTATATTGTTGCTACAACCGCAATCATACTTAATTCAAAAAACAATACTAAGGTTGCGACAACCCTTATTTTATTGCAGAGAACATACTATTGTTGCCGTGACCATATAGTAACCATATTTTTTCTCTGCGTGCATTCACGATAACTGCTTGGCTGACCTCACGGTCCGGTAACGCCACCAGCCCATAAACCACACCAAACAGTCACTCTTTGTGGATGCATCGGCTTTTCGACAACCACTCGTGGATTCTAATTTGCCTAAATGCAGCAATTCTGATTGTAAACGAATCTCTTGTTGACACATTCGGTCGATTATGCTGACCAAAATGGCTCAAATGCATTTTGCTCTAAACGCCCATTTTCGTAAACGGCTTCAACAATCTTTTCGCGCTGCTCAATTGTGTACTTCTCCATGGTTGAGTTTGTCAAACACTAAAACAAAGTAATGTCAAACTAAACTTGGCAAAAAGCTTGAGGTTAAGATGTGACTTACAATTTTCGAAGTAAATTATGGTTGAACCAACCTTAACTTCCCCTCAACAAATAAAAGTTGAAACTGGCTGTGGTGAGCGCACCGACTTAAGGCGCCTTTACACACGTCTTAAGTCGCACTGGCCAATCGTCCATAGCTGCACGAACCTCGTCTATTGGAAAATTGGCCACAGCTCGAACCAAAGCAGTCTTAAGAGATCCAATGTTGGGGTATCTTTTGTGACAAACCTTGTCCTCTAAAACCGTCCACAATTTTTAATCTAATGGGTTCAAATCTGGACTGCCTGATTGCCATTCTTCAGAGAAAATAAACGCTGGCAAATTGTTTCGAAGCCAGTCCTGGGACGTTTTAGCCTTATGGGCCGGCGCAGAATCCTGCTGGAAAGTCCATGGCATGGTTTTGGAACAGGGGATTTTTAGGAGGCTTCACAACAGCTTCAAAAACGATTTCTTGGTAAACTTTGGCCGACGTTTTGACTCCTTGTTCGCAGAAATGCAGGTCAGTGACCCCATCGTAAGAGACACACCACCAAACCATGACTGAAGCTGGGTGATGACCCTTTTCCACCCTTGGGATAAGTTCAGATGCTTTCATAGATGATCTAGCATACCCTCTATAATTTCATATAATTCTCATTCATCGTTTTTGCGTACGTCTGCACCAAATGGGTTTGGTTTCATGAAGCTGGTATCCTCTTACCAGTGTACAAAACCGAAAAACCAACAAACGGTTTTTATGTCCAAACCCAACGGCCGGTTTCTCCGAAATAGCAAAAACCCAACATGTCGGTTTACCCTTATTTTTGCTTTAGGGCTTGTTCCTCAAAAAACCGCAAAATAACGTTTTTTTTAAAACCCCAGTTTTGAACACTTTAACCCTAAGCAAAGTTGAGAATGTCCATGTGTATACTTTATCCGTCAACACAGAAATTTTTTCAAACCCGCCGAAAATTTTAATTCCCTAATCAAATTCCTGTTACATATCATTATCCAATGGCTTTTAGGAAAATCAACGTTAAGCATTTCCAACCAAAAACCTTGAATTCTTCAGTAGAGTTAGAGGTACCCTGTGGTATTCCTGCAGTCACCGGTATCTCCCGATATAAAATCGTCGCTAAAGGTAGATGTACCCAGTGGTACACCTGCGGTCAGCGATTTCCCAGAAAGCTCGATATCAATCGAGCAAAGGTATTTTCGACACCAAAAGCGATCAGCTTTGATCGGAAGGCAGTGCGAGGGATTTTTATTGTGTTAACTTTGTTCGGTGGTATACTCTACTGCCGACTGGTTATCGTTTATTTAAAATCTGCCTGCACTTAAGTATATAGTCGTTCATCATGGTTTAATCACGTTCATCACTTGGGGTCTACGGATGGTAAAGAAGCATTTACCCGTGCAGTCACCACTGCTTGCAACTAAAAGTATTTTCGACTGCTTTTTGAATACATAGAATTTTGTTTCTTAAATAAAAATTTGTGGATCATAGTATGGTTGAGTGAAATCATATTATGATTGTAGGGAACATAATATGGTTGCGTGTCAATCATACATGTATGCGAAAGATAATATTGTTGTGAGGATCATAATGTGGTTTTGGGATAATAGTATGGTTGAGTGTGACTCATAATATGGTTGTGGGGATCAGAGTATGGTTGTGTGTGAATCATACTATTGTTGTGAGGATCATAATATTGTTGTGCAAAACCATATACCCAACAATAGTATGATCCTCTTCGAATATTGTCACCACAAGCATACTTTTTTTCTGTGTGCAGAGACTGCTATTTCCGACTTTGCCTGGGTGTTGACTGAAAAGTAAAGGGTGGCCCAACTAAAACGCACGATGTTAATTATAAATAAAACAAGAAGTTTTCATAGAATTATCTTGATATTTTTTTATTATTATAAAAGGATTTATAACAATTATGTGTAAAACAAAATGTCGGCCAAATGCTCGCCACGGCTTCTATCCGATGGCTCATATTTTCAATGACTCTGGGACATAATGGAGGTTAAATGTCATTAATGTGCTGAATTATCGTACTCTTTAGCTCTTTAATTGTTCTTGGCTTTTGGACGCCCACTTTTTACTTAAATATCCCCAAACAAAGAAGTACAACGGCGTCAAATTACACGATCGTGTTGGCCAATTAACACCGCCAAATGTGCGATAACATGGCCATTGCACTTCTGGCGCAAAATAGCCATTGTTTCGTTGGCTGTGTGGCAAGTGACACCATCCTGTTGGTAGCACATATCGTCCAGCCCAATATCTCTAATTTCTGGCGACAAGAAGTACGTTATTATCTCGCAATACCACTCTCGGTAACTTCTTGGCCGACCTTATTTTCGAAAAAGTACACATTTGGTCGAATATGCCTACCAAACAAATCAGGAAGTGCACGAAATGCATTTTGATTTAAGCGTCTTTTTTCGTAAAAAGCTTGAACAATCTTATCGCGCTGCTCAGTTGTGTACATTTCCATAGTTGAATTTGACAAACACTGCCACAAAGAAATGCCTAATTATTTTTTTGTTTTGCTTTTAATGTGCTGATGATTTTCAATATTTTTTTTCCCGACGTTTCATCGGCTTTTGTCCGACATTCTCAGGAGAACTTATTTTTGATTAATACGATTAGTTTACATTTCGTTTCAATTACTTGTGACCAATTAATTAAGTTGTCTTATTAAGTTGGGCAAAAAACCTTGACGTTAAAGTGTGAATCATAATAACCATCGTGCATTATGGTTGGACCACCTTTTGCAAAAAATAAAATTGAGTGAGACATTTTACAGATTTCGATAAAGTAAGCAGCAATTATTATTATTATTAAAAGTATCAATTTAAATACATTTTTAGTCTTTGCTTACAACACAGGCTAATGGTAATGGGCTATCATTACCTGGTAATGCAAACTGTAATAAGTTGTGTTTTCCAGTAATTATTTTTTGAGTAGACATTATTACTTTTTAAAGTTACTTGCAACTGACTGACAACTGGATGTCCTGTCGGACTTATTCAAGCCCTTTATACATTTTATGGCAATTACCAGTTTTTGTGTATTTCGAACCACTGTGCGAAAGAAGCATGTAATCGTACTTCATTAACATTTTTCAACGTTTGTTTGGATTTGTTCGCAAACCTGCTGTTGCTATAGCATGGAGTTCATAAAATTTAAACTGTACAGCAACCCGGCGATACGGCCAACTTAAAGCAGCCGCTTTCAGTTCTGTCTTCTTAACCGTTTGCTGTTGTTTTATTAAGATTTTACAAACTATAAAGTTTGTTCTTCTTCTTCTTCATTTTATTCAACAGCAAGTTACTGCTGTTACTGAAGAGCACTAAACGACGAGTGGCAAAGTTCGTCCAAGAAAAGTTATGTGGGCCACCAATATCAAATATTGACTTTTTGTCGTAACTAAATCATCTCTATCGCATTGTGTTCATCGTTTACCCGCAATGAATGAATGCCAATCGAGTTTCCCAGGAAGATTTTATAACGTTTGGTTTGCTTGCCTGGAAACTTGTTGTCCTTTTCGGACGGACGTTTAAGTTGCCGAAAACATTTCATTTAACTTAAGACGACTCATTAAATTTTCCGTTTGCCTTGCCAAAGTCATAAATTTTGCGTAGACAAGGAATGGCCAAGGACTCTGCCCAGTAGTCCCCGAAGTAGTGGGAGTGTTGGGGGGGGAGAGGCAAAGTTATATAAACTGCAAAATGCTGTTCTTCATTTGGCCATAATACTTATGACGTTCAGTGTTGCTTACGCTGCCACGCCAAGCAGAATAGGGCGTTGCTCACCATTCTGCCCAAACCAAAAACAATCGTTCATATATTCATGGTGTCCGTCCGTCTGTCTGCCAGCAAACTTCGCCCTGTTCTGGTATTCTATCTTTGCGAAGAAGCAACAGTTTATTTAAGAAATGAAAAGTCAATTTTCTATATTTTTTTAATATACGTTTTCCGTTCCTGCTTGTTTTCTCTTGTTCTTCTCCACATCTTTCCATTTTCTGCTTTGGTTTGGCCTCCTTTCATAGTTGGCGTCTGCTTATGACGAGGTACATTATCATCATCATTTAACACAGTTCAGCGAGCATGAAATTTAAAAGACAGGACGAGAAAACTCTCTGGCCGTAGGCGTCATTGCGAAAAGAAAAAATTTTCTCTGAAAAATATTGTGGTTTGAAAATTACCCATTCTCAATAGTGCCAGCTTGAATTTTTTTTATCAAATTTTTTCGTTGTCTGCCAATTTTCAAATTTGTTCAAGTATCATGCCAACGTTGCCAATTAAAATATGCACATTTTTCTTCAAGTGTACTTGTTATTGGTGTTTTTTTTTATTATTTGCATCTTTATTTTCCCTCTTGCAGTTCAAAAACCCCCAAAAAAGTTATTCTTTATTCAGGTACTGTGATTTATTTCATTTAACTCAAATTAATTTTTCTGACACTAGCACAAACATAAATTGGTCTATCTAGAATGAATTTTAAAATGCCCTACGTTGTATTCGGTAGAGTAAGACAACAGATGGGACTTTCTGTTTTCAATCTGATGCCTAAAGGTAAAGTATATCTAAATTGTAATTTTGTCTACTCAACAAATACTTGACAACTTATTACCGTTTGTATAACCAGGTAATGATAGCCCATTACCTTCAGCCTGTATTGTAAGCAAAGAGTAATGAATTATTAACAATGATAATAATAATAGTTAGTGTGGTTAACTTTTTCGAAATCAGTTGATTTTTCTCTGTAAATTTAATTTTTTGTATTTATATGCAGCTCCCCACACGCAGAGAAAAAACATGGTTACTATATGGTCACGGCAATAATAATATGTTCTCCGCAATAAAAATATGTTCGTCGTAACCATAGCATTGTTAACTGAATTTATTTTTGACAATAGTATAATTGCTGCAATATTAATATTGTTGAAATGTAACAATAGTATTATTGCCAAATTTAAAAATGAAATATGGTTATAGCAACAATATAAATATGGTAGATTCGACAAAAGTATTGTGTTAACCATAATATGCTTACGGCAATCATACTGTATGATTGTAATTTTTCTTTATTTAAATATGCTTTTAAGAACAATTGTTATTGGTACTGATCTAATGCAATAATAGTACTTTTTTATTGAAATTATAATTTTTTAAACAAGCTGCTTTGGCTTTGTTTAACTGAAATATTTTTAATAAAAACGCTTACGTATATTTAAACTTATTTTTTCTACTGTGAACTAAATCACTCCCTATTATTTGGAATTTAATGTATTTTTGAATAATTTTCATAATTCAAATCTAAATAGTGATTATACTATGGTTGTAGGGATCATAACATGGTTGCGTGTGAATCATACTATGGTTGTGAGGATCATACTTTGGTTGTTGGTGAAACATACTATGGCTGTGAGGATCATACTATGGTTGTGGAGATCATAGTATGGTTAAGTGTGAATCATACTATGGTTGCGGGGATCATAGTATGGTCATGTGTGAATCATACTATTGTTGTGAGGATCATAGTATGGTTGTATTTGAATCATACTATTGTTGTGAGGATCATAATATTGTTGTACCACAACCATATACCCAACAATAGTTTTATACTCTTCGAATATTGTCACCACAACTATACTTTTTTCCTGCGTGTAGGTCGATGTGTTTTCTTAATCCTTAATGGGAAGGTTTCTCCCAATTTGATGACCTAATGCTGCACAAGCTATGTTTTATTTTCCATCTTGCTCATATTTGGCACAGTGCGTTATGCAATCCTGCTTAAACTGGACCATATCGGCTACATATTGCACTTGACCTTGCTGAAATGTAGAAAGTAAGCTATGAAAGTACTATAGCCAATCGTTTTGAATATGGTCTACTGTCGAGAAATGTGTAGGAAATGACTTTTACAGGGTGGGTCAGATTATATAATATAAGCATACAAAATGGAAATTTTGTTTAGATCGTTTGTTTTATTTCGGTCTGTTGCTTTTACACATGAAACAGGGATTAACCGGTTCAAGACCTATATTTAAATAGAAGACAAGTTTTTTACAAAATGGCAAAGTGACATTGATTTTCATGGCTGCACACTACTTTTATCATGATTTTGGGTCCGTGACAACCCTTTTCAGAAAGCCTTGCTGCAATTGTTGAAAGTAAAACCGAACTTTATAAGGCCAGACTCTCCCCAAACGAACGAGAACTACTGTTGTAAAACTTACTTTTCAAGTTTTCTTCACACAATTGCCCACGAAAATTTGATTTTCGTGGCTGCACACTGCTTTTATCATGATTTTTTTCATGACTTGAACAGTTTTTATTCTGGTTCGAGACCTTTTTGTTGTTTCTTTTTCAGAATTAACTAAAAAATTGGTGAAATGTATTGGCTACGGTTGCCAGGCAGACTGTACAGCTGTTTCTAAACTCGCCAAGGGTTTTCTTCAGCAGTCTTTGTCAACGATTACTTCGGCTACAAATCAAATGGCTTATACGGGAGTCTCATTTGAATAACTGAGAATTACCCTTTCAAGTCATAATAATGATAAAAGACCGAATAAATGTCAACAAAACTAAAATATATTTTCCAGAATATATTTCCAGAGGTAGAGTTTCTGTTTGCTTTTGCATGCTTCCTCTCTAGATCTGGCAGCATGTTCACTTCATATTTTGGTTGGTTGCATATTTTGTTTAGGCATTACAAATTTTGTATATTATTTTGAATAAGGTTACCAAACATATCTGCCGCTGTCTCATACAATTTCAGGTCATCTAATAGCAAACTATCGCCCTGGAGTGCAAGTTAGATAACTTGCCAGATATTTTTTTCTGGTGGTAATTTGCTGCCAACGCTATATAAGTTTGTAAGTGGATGCAATTTGGTGTAGGACGAAAAATTTCCCTTTACTGCATCAAAACACCTTACTATACTACCGTAACCATCTGCGCATAACATATGTAGGGTACCACAACGACCTGTATATACTTCTTCAAAACTTTTTGTTTCGTTTATCAACATTATTATCATCTCCTCAACATACACACACACACACACACACACACTTAATGGGACGGGAAACTATATCAACCACTACCTCAGCCCCTCTAAGGTGTCTTTACAATATTTGCTTCATTTCAGCATCAAGAACTCAGTGTCACTAAGTCTGAAAGTGTGAGGGGGCGAACAAAAAATATGAACATGTTGAGTTATAAATGATTTGAGTTGTCTATTTGTGTTTTCGAACTAAATATGAGTACGGGGGCAAGATGAAAAAACTTTCGAAATGAGTTTTAAACAAAAATGGAAAATTCAGATGCACGCACCGCACTCTCTCTGTCCTGGGACTCTGTCTCTAGTCAGGGTTTCTTTCCCTTCTAGGTAAGAAAACAAAATGTATTTAAACATAAGCTAATGAAGAAACTTGAGAATAATGAGAGAAATAAATACAAATATGTAACAAAAACATAATTTAGTTAAAAAATAAACTAATTAGGGTTTGTGGTAAAATTGGCAAAAAGTTTTAGGTATCAGTGGAGCAAAATAATAAAATATAAGTATGACATTGGACACAAATTTGAATTCAAACCGAAAACAAATTATAAAATGTGTCGGGTATGTTTTTCAAAATAAAAAAAATACAAACAATTAAATCAAGTGTGGAATCTTTATTGTTCATTCGAAAGGACATTTTATGTCAAATGTTATCCGCAACTACGCCTCGGGGTATTCATTCTGAAGGTCCTATTTTGGATGACTCGTTCGAGCATTTCGACCTGTATAGCTTTAATGACACGCTAATGTTGGCTTTCAAAACCTGAATCGTAGCTGGTTTGTCAGCATAGACTTTAGATATTACGTAGCCCCAAAGAAAAAACTCTAAAGGTGTGATATCACACGATCCAGGCGGCCAAATCACGGCTCCAAAACGTAAAATTAGCTTCTCTTCAGAATGACCTCTTAAAATATCCATTGTTTGAGCAGCAACTAGCACTGTCCTGTTAAAACCAAATGTCGTCAAGATTATGGGCTTCAATTGCAGGTAGCAAAAAGTCCAATATTATGGCGCGATAGCGAGCACCATTCACGGTTACGTTCCGGCCATTATTATTTTTGAAATAATATGGGGCAACGATTCCACAAGCCTAAAAACCGTACCAAACCGTGGTCAAAAACGGATATCCTCTAGCTAAGTTATTGCCAGTTCTATATCAACATTCCACTTGTCAATTTCGTCCTTTTGCTAAAAATTAAGAAAATCTTTCCTTAACAATCCCCTGTAGAATCTTAAGGAATAACAAGCTTATTGTAACTCTAACTCTATTTGGTGTATCCTTGCCCTACATTGTACTGGGGTATGATGCTCCCAACAAATGGGCATATTTTAGACCTCATTATACTTTTTATATGGAAATTAAAATTTTTCAAACAAACTGCTTTGGCTTTGTTTAACTGAAATAATTTAAATAAAAACGCTTGCGTTTTTTAAAGTGATTTTTTGTACTGTTAAATTAATCACTCCTATTTTTTTGAATTTAATGTAAATTTAAATACATTAAATTCTATGGTTGTAGGGATCATAACACGGTTGCGTGCAAATCATACTATGGTTGTGAGGATCATACTATGGTTGTATGTGAAACATACTATGGTTGTGGGGATCATAATATGGCTGTTTTTATCATAGTTTAGTTGATTGTTAACCATACTATGGTTGTGGGGATCATAGTGTTATGTGTGAATCATACTATTGTAGCGAGAATCATAGTATGGTTGTGAGAATAATAGTATGATTGTATTTGAATCATACTATTGTTGTGAGGATTATCATATTGTTGTGTCACAACCATATACCCAACAATATTTTCATTCTCTTCGAGTATTGTCACCGCAACCATACTTTTTTTCTGCGTGTACTTGGTATATATGATGTTGAAATGGAAAGAAACACATCCTGACAAAAAAAGGCTAGTGCCACGCCCCCTTTACCAAGTTGGCTCTTTTGCGCTAGAAATTCAATGACCGTGTTACCTCACGCCGTGCCGATGTGAATTTACATTTTTTAAGTTATTTATAAATATCATTATGCGTTTGAGTTGGACCAGGCTTTAGCAAAAATTTTGGATATAATTTCCAGTCACCGTCCTCCTAGAAAACAATTAGCAGGTAGCATAACTCAACAACAACAAAAGAACGTCTTAATATAATTATTAGTAAGCCATTTATTTTTGCTTACTACTCATGCTGAAAGTAATGAGATATTATTCCCTGGTAATGAAAATAGTAATGGGTTGTACTTACCATGTTTTCGCTTGCCAGCATTTGCCAAAATAAGTAGTATTATTAAAAACTTAGAATATGTGATACGGATTGGAAGAACCAAACCTATTAGCATCAAATTTAATCTATGCCCTTTCTAGCAACTGGCGTAGTGAACGCCTAGGCTTACAAACACCACAATTTCCCTGTGCTTTTCATTCCAACGAAACATGCATGAATGTTGTGTAAAATCAAAAAATTAGAGCATATCCGTTGGGCGTCAAACTACTAAAAATCCAAAGCATACCTTAGGGCTTTAAATGTGAGTGTTTAGTAATGCGGTGGTCTACAGAAGAAGGGATAATCTCATTTTTTATTTAACATCTGCAAATTGTGACTATAAAAAAGATCAAATGTCATTACTGTGTGTGTGTGTTTAAGAGTCTGTCACTGTGTTGGGCGAGAAACAAAAAAAAAATAAAGAAAGAAAAGTTTTGAAAATAGTAATGGACTTTTAGCAAATATGCAAATAACAATAGGAAAACAAATAGAAAATCCTTTAGGCCTTTGAAAACACAAACATTCACTTATCCTCCCATCCAAACATTGAGGGCGGGTGGAAACGAGGATAAAAGAGAGAGGGAGTACATAGGATAAACTGGCATTACGATGGTGGGAATTGTAACAAATGTCAAATGGATGCAGCAGTCAGCGTCCGGAGGTGGAGGGAAACAAACAAAACAGAGGGGAAAAACATACAGGAATTGAAATCAAACATAAACTCGGATATGCAAATCTAAAGTAAATATGAACATAATAATTGCCATCATATTTTTGTTTTGGGTAATTCTGCATTTAGAATACAGTGGATGAATATGTAGTTGTACTTCTTACTTAGTTTGAATAACTCGTACAGTTTTCCATATGTACCCCGAATTTTTTTCAAACCTATTTACGAGGCTAGACATTTGATGGTGGTTTTTTCTTTAAGAGGACAACGGACTCGATAAAAAGTAATGCAATAGCATTTAAGGTTGTACAACTTGTCATCGGACCAGTGCTTCTTTAAATATTGTTCTCTGTTCGCCTTAAGAGACAGATGTGGAAAATATTATCTAAATAGAAATAATGGGTGATGCAAGTAGAGATACTCTTTTCAATTGCCATTTTTTGACAGATCACGTGTGAGTCGTTTCATGCTGTCATGTTATTTTTGTTTAGTATTGCTTGGCATTTCATCATGGAAAGACATGCGCCTGAACAACGTTTACAAATCGTTCAACTTTATTATGAAAATTCACGTTCTATGAGGAATGTGTTTCGTGCACTTCGTTCAACTTATGGTCACATAATCGGCCTACTGAGCATACTTTTCGCAACACCATCACCTATCTTGAGCATTCACCATTCATTATTGGATAATATTCGACCGAATAGACCACGTCCAGCACGCAGTAAAGAAAATGTAGCGGCCGTGGCTGAGAGTGTACACCAAGACCGTAGAGAGTCGATTCGGCGCCGTTCGCAGCAACGCGGACTGACGTATGGAACGACTCGGCGCATTTTACGTAGATATTTTAAATTGAAAGCGTACAAAATACAGCTTGTGCAAGAACTGAAGCCGCCCGACAATCCCAAGCGACATTGCTTTAGTCTATGGGCTCTTGAAAAGTTTCAAGAAGATCTGACAATTTCGAGCCAAATTTTGTTCAGCGATGAGGCCCATTTCTGGCTCAAGCAAAATTGCCGCATTTGGGACAAAGAGCAACCAGAAGAGGTTAAAGAGCTGTCACTTCATCCAGAAAAAACAACGGTTTGGTGTGGTTTGTGGGCCGGTGGAATCATCGGGTCCATATGTCTTCAAAAATGATGCCGGTGAGATAACTGATAACCGTGTTAACCGACTATTTGATGCCTGAAATTGAAGCTCGTGATCTCGGCGACATTTGGTTTCAACAAGACGGCGCCACTTCCCACACATCGCAGCAATCAATGGATTTATTGAGAGAACACCTCGGTGAGCAGATAATTTCACGTTTTGGGTCAGTCGACTGGCCACCCAGATCGTGTGATATCACACCGTTACACTTTTTGCTGTAGGGATATGTAATGTCTAAAGTTTATGCGGACAAACCCGCTTCGATTCAGGCCTCGAAACAAAACATCACGCGTGTCATTCGCCAGTAACCAGTCGATCCTGGCTAAATTGCACACCAGACTGTCACTTTTAATGGATGCAAAGGTAGCTGATGAATAATTTGAACGTTTTCCACTGCTTAGAGCCGACTATTCTGTTTATTTACATATCCATTCAAATGAAAATGTGCCTCGTCATGGGCGAGCTGTAACATCCTATTAGCGTATGTACGGCGGCGTTAATGGTCTTGTGGAAAAAGCTCAACTGAATCTTAATTGAAACAAATGCAAATCCTTGTGCAAAATTGTGACCAAAGTTGTTCTTTGAAGACCAAGCTCCTGAGTACGGCGTCGAACGGAGGTTGATGGATTGTTTTAAACACTTTCTTGAGCAGCAGTCATGTTTTCAGCTGATCTTGCAGTACGTTGTGGTTCATGCTTGGGCCTGTCAGCTACATACCCTCTTTCTTCGAATTCATTCACTACACGATAAATAGTGCGTTCTGTTGGCACGTTGTTTCTCCCAAAAATTTCACTAACTTTTTCATCGTCACAGTAATCGATGATTGATTTTGATAAAATGTTTAAACGATTAAAACACGTTGTTTTATCGAATATTTTTCTGTAATAAATTTGCCACGTCTCTACTTCACGACTGCCAAATATGAACTGTGAAGAGTAATGTTTACCAAAATGGCGGCAAAACAAAGTAGTATACCTTCCCGGCGGACACCCTGTATATATGATGTTGGTATAAAAACAAAGACATCCTAATGAAAATGGACCGGAATCCATAATGGATTCCGGTTCGGCCCGAACTTTATTTAAAGACTGATCTTTCTGAAAATAATATATATCGGGTGATCAATCTAGAGGTATTTGTTTCAAAATAAAAAAAAAATATACAAAAATTCAAATTAAGCATGGAATCCTCATTGTTCATTCAAAAGGACATTTTATGGCATTTACGAGAGCGACCGCAAAAGTAACTGGCCTAACATAAAAACAACCGTTTTTTTTTGGAATTTTTATTATTTATTTTTCAACATTATCTCCTTCCAACTCAATACACTTCATCAAACGTTTTTCAAGTTTTTTAATTCCATGCGAAAAATAAGATTTTTCAAGACCTTCAAAATATGCCTCAGTTTTAGCAATAACCTCGCTATTGGACGAACATTTTTTGCCACCGAGAAATTTGTTTAAATTTGGTAACAAGAAATGATCAGAAGGAGCTAAATCTGGACTATATGGTGGATGCGGAGCAATTTCAAATCGTAATTCGGCCAGTTTTTGTTGAGTTAAAAATGCGGTGTGTGAAGGAGCATTATCTTGATGAAAAAGAACTTTTTTTTCCTAAATGCGGTCGTTTTATCTGGATTTCTTCACTCAACCGATCCAATAATGCACAATAATATTCACTATTTATAGTTTTCCTTTCTCAAGATAATCAATAAATATTATACCCCTTGCATCCCAAAATACTGTGGCCATTACTTTTCCTGTTGACTTTACAGTTTTCGCCTTCTTGGGACCACTTTTACCAGCTTCTATCCATTCTGTTTTGACTGTTCTTTGCATTCTGGGATGTTGTGATGGATCCATGTTTCATCAACAGTTATGAATCGGCGCAAGAACTCTATTGGATTACGCTGATAAATCGCTAAAAGCTCCTCGGAATTGGTCCAACGGACGATTTTTTGGGGCAAAGTCTACGAACGCGGCACCCATCTTGCGGATAGCTTTTTCATGTGGAGTTCATCATGTAAAATACTCCAAACTTGTTTTTCGTGTATTTTAACAATATCAGCAAGTTCTCTGAGCTTTATTCGTCTATCTTTAGTCACTTCATTGAATATTTTTCTAATGTTTTCAATAGTAGTAGCAGTTTTCGGTCTTCCAGAGCGTTGTTCATCTTCCGTACTTGAACGACCCATTTTAAATTGTTGAACCCAGGATTTCACGGTGGAGTATGATGGTGCATTATCACCATGAACAGAATCCAATTCATCTTTGATTAATTGTGGCGTATAACCTCTCATATAAAAGTGTTTAATAACCGCACGAAACTCTTTATTTTCCATTTTTCAAAAATTATAAAATTTGTTTACTTCAATCACCTGTAACAAAGAAAATAATCATTAAATATTTCGGAAATTTTGACAGATGGCTTATAAAAGATTGCTTTTAAAAAACAAAACAAAAAAAGTTGCTAGTAAAACAGAAACTGTGCCAGGTCAGTTAGTTTTGCGGTCGCCCTCGTATTATTTGAATATAATTTTCTTCAAATGTTGGCCGCAACTACGCCTAAGGGTGTCCATTCTAGAGGTCCAATTTTGGATGACTTGTTCGAGCATATCGAATGGTATAGCGATAAAGACACACGTAATATTGGCTTCGAAAACCTGAATCGTAGTTTGTCAGCATAGACATTGGACTTTACTTAGCCTCGAAGAAAAAAGTCTAAAGGTGTGATAACACACAATCTAGACGGCCAACTAACCGGTCCAAAACCGCCCTGGTGCGATATGTTCGTGGTCATAGATTATATTTGCTGATGTCCTTGTTGCTGTTGCGTAAACCATAATTCCAAGTCAAGTCTCTAGCTGCAGAACGCTACCCAAAATGAAAGAGAAATATCACCTGTCCTGGCCAACTTTGACCGTTGGTAACCACTTCCAGTGCTTTCCTTTCAACTTCAATGGGGTTTAAGTACTTCTCCCACAAAAGTTGGTGATTTTTGAAGATATTTTCTAAATTTCTAAACAAAGTTTTCGAATAATGCCAAATTATAGCCGTGTATGGTGAACCCTAAAAGTATGCTATGATTTTTGAGTTCAAATTTCAATATGTATCAATTCGTTTAATTGCGGACAAATTGAGATGAAGAAACAGCAAAGTTCAAATCACTCTTAACTTCTGGAGGAAATTTACCCGTATCTCATTAACTTTGAGTCGAGTGAGGTAGGTGAGCTTTTATTTCCTTTTGTTGAAATGATGTGCTTAAATTTCCCATCGCACACAGGCAAACATTTACATATACAGACACAAGATATTTCACTTAATCGTGTGTAATTTATCAATAGCGTGAAAAGGCACCAAAAAAACAAACGAAGAAGAAAAAAAAGCAAGGGCGAAGCGGCTTGCAGTGGAGGTGATGATGATGGCGATGGTGTGGGCGGGTGCTGAATCCTGATGAGTCGCAGATCAAATTGTTTGAAAAGTTAACGTGAGACGTGTTAACGTTTGTTTTGTAGTTAATTTTCTATCAGATAGCATTACAGATGTTACCTCATTAGTGGAACTGAAGCTGATTAGTCAATTAGCTAAAAGTCAGTATTATCTTACTCAAACCCCGCCTCCTCCCCTCCACTCCTTGTACACAAGCACACATACTTGCACAACCGACCCCCACTCATCCACACACGGGGTCTTCAAGTATAGCACACACACGCTGACGGAATGTGAATGTAAATGTGGTATGCTAGGATATCATTAACATTTTATAGGTTGAAGAAGGTCATACCAGAGAGGAGTTGCTAGGCTCGCACGCCCGCACATGTACTCATGTGTGTGGTGGTGTTGGAGCTTGCAGGATGTGCCATAAATTGACTTAATTTAATATGCCTAAGTTTCTTGAGCAATAAAAGAATAAAACGCTGCATGCGGTACCAAAATTATATAGTCGCCAGACAGTAACTTATTATATGGTCCCAGGGAATACTAGGGATCCAGCTTCAAATCTTGGTGCTTTAAGACTGAATTTAACCTTGTTTTTTTTACTATTTTTAAGCGCTATGTTTCGAATGAACCATGGAAAACATCAGATTGATAAAGGTTCTAAAGAACTGGTATTTAAAATAAGCATTAGGGTGGGTTGATTTTGCAATCGATATTGTGCCATCGATTTTTTTGATAGCTTTTGGCATGAGAAAAAAAGAGTTGCACTATGACATATAGAAAAATTCATTTCACTCATTCGAGGCGCCTAACTTTTATTTTTATGTTTTTTTAGTAGGTAATAAAAAAATATTTTTTTTAAATATAACCTTTCCAAGGTGACATACAATACATACAAATATACATTGCCACATACAATACAACATAACATATGAGCAAGTGAGAAGAAAAATACGACACCGAAAATCCTTGAGAATCGAATCTGCTTGTAAAAGGGTTTTCCAATAGGGACATAACATTTTCGTGTCTTTATGTCAATGCACCCTTAAACATTTTTAATGATCTTTCAGTGTCAAAACGTTTGTCGAACTCATGTTCGAGTAACGTTTGGAAACCATTAAAAATTACTGCCCAAATTCTGAGCCTGTGGTCGCAACTTTAAGGGCGCTTACTCCAATTTTCATCATCTTCAGCGATGATGTTTTTTTCTGGCTGAGTGGTTTTGTCAATAAACAATATAAGCGTTATTGGGACAAACACACATGTTATTAAAATTGAAGCAAATCGTTCTTTTTTGTTTTTTAAATAACCAACACTCAGGGGATGTCCCCTATACATGCGGTGCATTGCGTTGGCGGTTGGAAAGTAATGGATCGGAGGGGGGAAAGAGGGAGTAATGATTATTGACGCTTGCCTTGAACTTCTGGATGTCGCAATTAGTGGGAAATACATTTGCCGGAAGTCGATTCCACATACGGACTGTACGAGTGAAAAATGATTTTGATCTGTAGTGTATAGTGCGGTCAACTGGCCAATCGATAACAAACGGGTGTGAATTCCTAGAAAGTCGCGTATCCCTGCCAAACATCCTCACGTCAGGAATAAGCCGACGGATATCAGATGAACACACACCATAAAAGTAACGATAGAACAGCGTCACGCAACCCACATTCCGACGATGCTCAAGGGAAACAATAGAGTTGGATACCCTACTGTCACCTATCAGCACCATCGCTCTCCTTTGAACACGGTCAAGTAGCTTCAAGGATGATTTTGGAGCACCTGCCCCTATATGGGAGTTGTATTCCATCTTTGGCCTGATGTAAGTTGTATAGATATTGAAAAGATCAGAAGGAGTGAAGATTTTCTTGCACCGCTTTAAGAAGCCTATGCACTTGAGTGCTTCTTTCGACACTTCGAATACATGTCTCGCCCAACGAGCGTCACATTGTATTTTCATGCCCAAAACATCGAGAGCTTCTGATTGTTCAATATCCGTACCATCGATAGAAACTGACGATATTGTTGGGTCAGCGAACCGCTTGTGAGACAACAAGCAGCACTGTGTCTTACGTGCATTAAAATCTACTCTATTCACTCGACCCCATTCGGAAATGGCCAGTAGATCCTGGCCAAGTGTCTCATCCATAATTTGCCTTTTGTCTTCAATATCTTGAAGACTCGGCCTACGGTCGAATGAATATGAATGACAGAGGTTACTATCATCTGCGAAAGAGTAGATTGGATTCACGGTCTGACCCAACAGATCGTCAATGAAAATAAGAAATAAAGAGGGAGAAAGGACAGAGCCCTGTGGTACCCCTGCGGTCAGCCTATGTGTGTTGGATGAGCACCCATCTACAACAACTCTAATAGTGCGATCTCTAAGAAAGCTCGATATAAAACGAGCAAACGTATTACCGACACCAAAATATTATATTATAAAAGAAGCATCTATGACAATTAAGTGTAAAACAAAATATCGGTCAAATAAAAGCAACGGCTGAGGTGTCAAACCTCCATGCAATGGTCCATGTTTTCAATGACTCTGTGACATAATAAAGTTTCAATATCGTGAATGTTCCGAATTATCTCATTCTTTAGCCCTAGACTATTTCTGGCCACAAAAAGTCCGTTTTCATCTTCTGCTTGGCCGATTTCATTTTCGAAGAAGTACGGCCCAATAACGCCGCTAGCCCATAAACCCCACCAACAATCAATCTGTGGATGTATCGGCTTTTCAAGAACCACTCGTGGATTCTCATTTGCCCAAAAGAGGCAATTCTGTTTTTTAACGAATCTACTGAGGTGAAAGTGTTTAATAGTGGGTCACGACAACGAGGCGAGACGGAGACAACGTTGACGGACCTTTGCCACACTATTGGGCAGGTGTTTTCAGATTACCTACAGACCTGTTTTGTTGAAATTAGCTTACAATTCTTCCGATTGTGGACACATTTGGTCGATTATGCTGACCAAAGAAATCACGAAGTGCACGAAATGCATTTTGATTTCAATGCCCATTTTCGCAAAAGGCGTCGACAATCTTAAGGCGCTGCTCAATTGTGTACCTCAACATGGTTAAATTTGTCAAACACTGGACCTGGTCGAACCACCCTTTACATCTGAGGCATGTAAGCAAACTACAGATTAGAAGTGCTAACCGATCTTCATAAAATTTGCCATAGACTGACGATTTTAAAATTTAAGGAAATCGTGTAGATTTAGATTTTTGAGGCGCCTAAAATAGAAGTGATCCAACCCCAAAATTGGCTTTTCGCGGTAATTGAGTTTGAAATTTAGGCCAACATTTGAAGCGAGGCAATGATCAACGTTTTTTAGATAGAGTGGTCACATTTTGAGAAGATATGCATAATGGGGCTCTTTTTTCAGTGATACTAAAAAGTTAGACCACTTCTTTTTTTTGGCGTTTTTGAAGTGTTTCCACATTAAAATGTGAAATAGACCAGGGACTAAATATTATAAATTTTATTTTTATCGTTAAAAAAAACACAATTCATTGAAAATTTGTACAAAAGAATACATAAATTAAAAAATGAACAAAAGTTCCAACAAAACGATCAATCTAAAAGGTATACGAGTAATAAACAAAATTGCTCCTGTTCACAACTAGTTGAAATTTGGTCGAATATGAACACAATTATGGTCAGTTGAGGCTTGGACCATTTTTAAATTTAAAATTTGTATTTTTTTAGAGCAAAAATATAACTTTACATAAAAACGTTGTCAATAGATTTTTATTTAAGTGGAGTGAAAAGGCCTCTTTTTCCAGGATGTATTTCGATCCATGCCAACAACATGTGTTTTAAATATGAAGGACGTCCAACTTCGGTCACTTTGCCAGAAACCATCGATGCTGTGCGTGAACTGATTAAGCAAGACCGACCTGTGACATACCGTAAGATTGAGGCATCCTTGGGCATTGGTATGACAAGCATCAATACGATATTGCATGTTCATTTGGCCGTGAAAAAAGTTTGTGCTCGTTGGATCCCACATAATTTGACGAATTCTCAAAAAAAGGCTCGTACGGATTTGTGCAAAGAGATGGTGAAAAAGTATAACTGCGGCAGCTCAAAGACAGTGTATAACATTGTCACTGGTGACGAATCATGGATCTAAGCATGTGTACCCGAAGCAAAACAGCAATCGACCGCATGGATCTTTCAAGACTAGCCAAATCAAACAAAAGTTGCCCGTGGAAGAAGTACATCAAAGCAAATGATCGCGTTTTTTCGGTCATGTTGCCTTAGTGCTCTTAGTGGAACGTAGGACGGTTACTTCTGAGTGGTATACAGCCATCTGTTTGTCAACAGTGTTCGAAGAAATGATAATAAGAGAAGACGGATCATTTTGCATCACGACAATGCGAGCTCTCACATATCAGCTGAAACGATGAGCTACGAGGGCGGCTCGGAAACTACTTAGCCTAGCACAAAAAGCGCGGTATAAACAGAAAAAAGTTAAGTGTTTTGGAAACTTCCATCTCTGCTATGAACACATGTTAAATTTCGATCTGGCAACTCCTTCATATAGAAACAGGTGTTCACAAAAGTCGCATCCGCGATTTTTATACAATGGAAAAATTAGAAATGCGTAGTGTCATTAAATATTTACATAAAAAAGGTTTATCGGGACAAGAAATTCATAATGATATGGTGAATGTGTTAGGTGAAAGTGCTCCTTCATATGCAACAGTAAAAAATTGGGTTGCTGAATTTAAACGAGGTCGTACAAGCATTGAAGATGAACCACGTCGTGGACGTCCAAAAACAGCAACAACAACAAAAATTGTAGCCAAAGTGCATGATATGGTATTAAATGATCGACGAATAAAAGTGCGTGAAATAGCTAATATCATGGGCATCTCAAATGATCGAGTCCATTTAATTTTGCATGAAGAACTACAGATGAAAAAGCTTTCTGCAAGATGGGTGCCGCACTTGTTAACAGTCGACCAAAAACGCATAAGAATGAACATTTCTCAAGCTTGTTTGGATCGTTTTCAGCGAAATAAAATGGATTTTTGTTGATGAGACATGGATCCACCACTATACTCCAGAGACAAAAGAAGAATCCAAACAATGGACTGAAGCTGGAGGAAGTGCCCCAAAGAAGACAAAAACAATTCAATCGTCTGGTAAGGTTATGGCAACGGTTTTTGGGACTTCAAAGGTATTTTATTGATTGACTATCTGCAAAAGGGTAAAACAATAAATTCAGAGTACTATTGCAACCTTTTAGATCAATTAAATGTAAAAATTCGAGAAAAACGTCCTGGCTTACAGCACAAAAAAATAGTTTTTCATCAAGACAACGCACCAGCGCACAAGAGTGTTTTAACAATGGCTAAAATCAACGAATTAAAGTATGAGTGGCTTGACCACCCACCTTATTCTCCTGATTTAGCTCCCAGTGACTTTTACCTGTTCCCAAATCTAAAAAAAATCCTTGCTGGCAAGCGTTTGACCTCAAATGAAGATGCAATTACAGTTGTAAACCACTATTTTGATGACCTTGAGGAAAACTATTTTAATCAAGGGATAGAATTGCTAGATAAGCGTTGGACTAAGTGTATTGAAGTTTCAGGAGATTATATTGAAAAATAAAAATATTTTTGAAAAACGAACTATTCTCTTTCATTGATAGGCTAAGAACTTTCCGAACCGCCCTCTACATCGAAGCAAATGATCGCGTTTTTTTCGGTCATGTTGCCTGAGTGCTCTTAGTGGAACGTAGGACGGTCAATTCTGAGTGGTATACAGCCATCTGTTTCTCAACAGTGTTCGAAGAAATGGTAATAAGAGAAGACGGATCATTTGGCATCACGACAATGCGAGCTCTCACATATCAGCTGAAACGATGAGCTACGTATTTGACCAATCAAGATGTCGAATTGATGGGCCATCCACCGTACAGCCCTGATTTGGCACCCAATGACTGCTTCTTATTCTCTAGCATCAAGAAAAAAACGTTTTTCATCGCCCTCAGCAGCTGTTGAAGCGTTCAAAAATCATGTTTTGGATGTGACTCAATCGGAAAAAGTGCTTCGAAAATTGGGTTGTGCGCATGCAAAAGTGTATTTGATCCTAAAGGAGAATATTTTAAAAAAAATATAAAACCATTTCTTATGCTAAATTATTGTGTTTTTATTGCCCGACCCGAAATATAAATAGCAACCCTCGCAGTATGAGATACTGCGTTTTAAGCTCAGGATTAATTATTTTTTCCAGAGGTTGACACAGTCGTTGTGAGGGGAAAGTTTATATCTTCTGACCGATTTAGCAAATTTCACTCCAGCAAAGCATGTTTCTGGAAAATTTCAGCCACCTAGCTTTAATAATACTTTAATCCTGTAGTTTGCTTTCCACAGCCGGTCATGGCTAGATCATCTTAGAATTTAGCGACGATTCAGAATATACCTTGAGGTGATGAAGGGTATACAAAATATATCATATACAAATGGAGTTGAGAAACCTTTCTTCGAACCCCAGCTGAACAGAAAAAGCACACAAATATGTGGTTAATTTTACTATATGTAAAGCGCAAAATAGAAAGGGACCTAAGGTTAAAAACCAGTTTTGGTTAGGAGAGCCATTTTAAAGATTAGGTCCCCTTCTATTTGAGCCTAGAATCATCGACTTCATTTTCATAAAACGCGCATATCTCTGGGAGGGAACACTTTTGGGACATGGGATCGGTCTCGTTCGATGCTTAGATCAAAAAAGAAAAAAAATGAAAATTGATTTGTTTACCCTTAGGTCCCTTGCTCTATGCACTGTCACATATGTATCTTTTTGCTTTTTGAAGCCTTAAGTCATGTACTGACAATTGCAGTACAATAAAAAAACATTCGTCTGTACTGATGGAATACTTAGAGTTCACGCAACCATAATCGTTTTAATGCTAACAAATTCGGTTGTGACAACGAATGTAATCTGCATGTATACCTACATGCACGCTTATGTTTATAAGTCCACATACGGACTATTTGCATAAAATCAATTGCTGCATAATAAATTACACACGCAAATACACTCTCTCAGCCACAAAAACAATTTTGGTAGCATCAATTTTTCACAAAGACATGATGGCAAAAAAAATATAAAAATTACAAAGATCAACAAAAAAAAATTGAATTCAATTGAATGCAGACAACGACATGTCAGTCAAGTCAGTTAGTCATGCTCCTCCTCAGGAGTCAGAGTCAGACTACCGGAACTTGTAGAACACAATCGTAGACACACTGGCAGACACTCACCCACCCGACCAGGGACAGCAGAGGGGATGCTGTAGGAGAGGTCTAGGCAAAGCAAATTAATTTAACATTTGTCTTGTTAAAAAGAACATCATCGTCAGTTAGTAGAGTAACATTGCTCACACACACATACGTACGAGGGCGGTTCGGAAACTTCTTAGCCTAGCACAAAAAGCGCGGTATAAACAGAAAAAAGTTAAGTGTTTTGGAAATTTCCATCTCTGCTATGAACACATGTTAAATTTTGTTTCGATCTGGCAACTCCTTCGTATAGAAACAGGTGTTCATAAAAGACGCATCCGCGATTTTTTTACACTGGAAAAATTAGAAATGCGTGGTGTCATTAAATATTTACATAAAAAAGGCTTATCGGGACAAGAAATTCATAATGATATGGTGAATGTGTTAGGTGAAAGTGCTCCTTCATATGCAACAGTAATAAATTGGGTTGCTGAATTTAAACGTGGTCGTACAAGCATTGAAGATGAACCACGTAGTGGACGTCCAAAAATACCAACAACAACAGAAATTGTAGCCAAAGTGCATGATGTGGTATTAAATGATCGACGAATAAAAGTGCATGAAATAGCTAATATCATGGGCATCTCAAATGATCGAGTCCATTTAATATTGCATGAAGAACTACAGATGAAAAAGCTTTCTGCAAGATGGGTGCCGCACTTGTTAACAGTCGACCAAAAACGCATAAGAATGAACATTTCTCAAGCTTGTTTGGATCGTTTTCAGCGAAATAAAATGGATTTTAAGCGTCGTTTCATAACTGATGATGAGACATGGATCCACCACTATACTCCAGAGACAAAGGAACAATCCAAACAATGGACTGAAGCTGGAGGAAGTGCCCCAAAGAAGGCAAAAACAATTCAATCGGCTGGTAAGGTTATGGCAACGGTTTTTTGGGACTTCAAAGGTATTTTATTGATTGACTATCTGCAAAAGGGTAAAACAATAAATTCAGAGTACTATTTATTGCAACCTTTTAGATCAATTAAATGTACAAATTCGAGAAAAACGTCCTGACTTACAACACAAAAATAAAAATTTTCATCAAGACAACGCACCAGCGCACAAGAGTGTTTTAACAATGGCTAAAATCAACGAATTAAAGTACGAGTTGCTTGACCACCCACCTTATTCTCCTGATTTAGCTCCCAGTGACTTTTACCTGTTCCCAAATCTAAAAAAATTCCTTGCTGGCAAGCGTTTTACCGCAAATGAAGATGCAATTACAGTTGTAAACCACTATTTTGAAGACCTTGAGGAAAACTATTTTAATCAAGGGATAGAATTGCTAGATAAGCGTTGGACTAAGTGTATTTAAGTTTCAGGAGATTATATTGAAAAATAAAAATATTTTTGAAAAACTAACTATTCTCTTACATTGATAGGCTAAGAACTTTCCGAACCGCCCCCGTACCCTGCACATTACGCCCATGTGCAACAAAAGGGTATTAAGTCGAAAATTGCAAATTTTTAGTTAAAGAAAAAATTGTTCTTAATAATGCTTGAAGTGTTCTAATACATTGAAAGGCCCATATTTATTTACGTTATATTGAAGAAGACGTTGTTATATTTTTACAGTGGGCAAATCGTTGGGGTCCGAAACACGCAATGTCCACGACATTCCCACTATTTAGTATAATAGCAGAGTATAAAAGGCAGACTTATACTTCGCACAATGGGTCAAACTAGGAAGTTTTTGAAGTTGAATACAAATTTAGTAATATTAAGGTTGGACAAAGGTGGAAAGTCAGTGTAAATAAATAAAAATGACTACAAACTTAAAATGGGATCAATTTTAATGGACATTTTTACATAAGGGCGGAAATGGGATCAATGTTTTATTACAATGAGATAAAAAATGATACATAAAAAACAATAGTGCAAAATTCATTAGTAATTTAATAAGAATTAAATTCATGAAAATACATAAATTCATGAAAATAAATACTGTTACACACGCTTTATGCTGTAAATAAACAATACTGAATGTTTTTGGACCAAATATTTATTGATGTATATTGTATCCAAAAAGAATCTACTTATTCGAAATGTCCGCCTTTTCCCTTTACACACCTCGTCCGTTGGAAAATTGGCCAAAACTCGAAGAAGGTTATTTAAAGATTTGACAAGACAATGTTGATCCTACACGCAGAGAAAAAACATGGTTACTACATGGTCACGGCAATAATAATATGTTATCCGCAATAAAAGTATGTTCGTCGCAACCATAGCATTGTTAACTGAATTTAGTTTTGACAATAGTATAATTGCTGCAATATTATATTGTTGAAATGTAACAATAGTATTATTGCCAAATTTAAAAATGAAAATATGGTTTTAGCAACAATATAAATACGGTTGGTGCGACAAAATACACTGTATGATTGTAATTTTTCTTCATTTAGATATGCTTTTAAGAACAAATATTATTGGTACAGATCTAATGCTATAATAGTGCTTTTTTATCGATATTAAAATTTTTTAAACGAGCTGTGTTGGTTTTGTTTAACTGAAATATTTTTAATAAAAACGCTTACGTTTATTTAAACTTATTTTTTCTACTGTGAAATAAATCACTCCTATTATTTTGAATTTAATTTTTATTTTTGAATAATTTTCATAATTCAAATCTATTGTCGACAACTTAAACAAATTCTAATAAATTATATTGGGGATCATAGTATAATTCTGTGTGACCATACTATGGTTGTAGGGATCATAACATGGTTGCGTGTGAATCATACTATGGTTGTGAGGGTCATACTATGGTTGTATGTGAAACATACTATGGTTGTTAGGATCATACTATGGTTGTGGAGATCATAGTATGGTTGAGTGTGAATCATACTATGGTTGTGGGGAGTATAGTATTATGAGTGAATAATACTATTGTTGTGAGGATCATAATATGGTTGCATTTGAATCATACTATTGTTGTGAGGATCATAATATTGTTGTACCACAACCATATACACAACAATAGTATTGTCCTCTTCGAATATTGTCACCACAACCATACTTTTTTTCTGCGTGTAGTGTCCACAAATTGGACTTATTGCAGGGATGGATATTCGTGTAAAATTGTTAAGGAGCGCTTGCTCAATCGGACTCTCAAAAGGCTCGACTATCCACCGCAGTCTCTAGACCTTAGACCTTAACCCCGTTGAGCATCTGTGGGAAAATTTAGACAAAAAATTAGCGAAAGACACATTTCTTAAAAAGATGACCTCAAAAAAGTATCACAGAACGAATGGAGTAAAATCTCATCTAATTCTACGAAAACACTTATCGATTCAATGCCTAGAAGACTTGCAGAAATTTAACAAGTCAAAAGGAAAGAAAACTAAGTATTAAATATAATAATTTATCTTATTTTTGTAAAAGCTGTTTACTTTATATTAACGCATAAAATTTGACGTTTTAAGTAAAACGTAAATTATTTTTTTTTTTAATATTTTTTATATTTTTTTTGCCACTACTTAGTAGGGACATAAATACTGTTACAACATTGAACACACTCATTTCAATAGTAGAACTGAACATTCCCCGCAAATGTCATATGGCGTTTGAAAGCTAACCTCAATAGCGTTAGTCTGTAACGGGATTTTAAAATTGTTTCAACTTTCTTCATGAAGTGGTCAGATAAGGCGAACCGTATCGCTGTAAAAGCGCTTTTCAAGTGTGAAATGAAAAAAGCGATATTTTCAAACCGCTCCGGCCAATAGGGATTAGCCGCACGTTCGTCTTAAACTGTTTGAGGAGACTGGAGATGTAAAAGGCCGCCACCGGTCGGGTCGCCCGCGCTCTGTTTGAAGACCGCATGTCATCAAAGCCGTTAAAACAAGAATTCACAGAAATGCGCTCCGAAAACAGGAAATCATGGCCCGTGAGATGAATATCACGCAAAAGTCCACGAGTCGAATCATTAAAAAAAAGACTTGGGACTTGGGGCTTTCAAACGACGTACCGGACATTTATGTACTGCAGCTTTAAAAAAAATAGGATTGAAAAATGCAAACGTCTTTTGGTGAAGCACGCTGGTGACTTGCACAGAAAAATTTTGTTCACCGATGAAAAAATGTTTACCGTTCAGGAAAAATTTAACAAGCAAAATGATAGAATGTATGCGCGGTCATCTAAGGAAGCATCTGAACAGATCCCAAGGGAGGAAAAGGGTCATCACCCAGCTTCAGTCATGGTTTGGTGGGGTGTCTCTTACGATGGGGTCACTGACCTGCATTTCTCCGAACAAGGAGTCAAAACATCGGCCAAAGTCTACCAAGAAACCGTTTTAAAAGCTGTTGTGAAGCCTCTTAACAATTCCCTGTTCCAAAACCAGCCATGGACTTTCCAGCAGGATTTAACCAGGCATGCAGGGATGCTGTCAGATCAAAGGAGGAAGCGTTCAGAAATTGCCGGAAAGCAATCAGCCACTCCCCGCGATCGAAAACGTATCAAGTTCCATGCCTCAGATATTTTTTCGAACGCGTGGAGTTAAAAGGGTTCTTGCGAACCTCGATGTAAATAAATCCCCGGGCCCGGATGGTATTTCGGCACTTGTCCTATGTAAGTGCTCGTCGACGCTAGCCCGTCCATTACGCAACCTTTTCAACCTTGCTTACCGTGCGGGAGTTTTCCCAGCGTGTTGGAAGGTTGCGAACGTCCAGCCGATCCCTAAAAAGGGTGAAGCCAATAATCCTGCGAATTATCGGCCAATTGCGATTTGCTCTGCGCTCTCCATGGTAATGGAGAGCATGGTTAACCACCATCTTGTGAGGTATCTAGAGTCCAACTGCCTGCTTAGTGATCGACAGTATGGCTTCCGTAGAAATCGCTCTACCGGAGACCTGTTGGCGTTCTTGTCGGAATGCTGGAGTCGGTCTATCCACCAGTTTGGTGAGAGTAAGGTCGTGGCTCTAGATATCTCCAAGGCCTTTGATAGAGTCTGGCACGGTGCACTCATATCAAAGTTGATCGCTTTTGGTGTCGGTAATACGTTTGCTCGATTTATATCGAGCTTTCTTAGAGATAGCACTATTAGAGTTGTTGTAGATGGGTTCTCATCCAGCACACATAGGCTGACCGCAGGTGTGCCACAAGGCTCTGTCCTTTCTCCCTCTTTATTTCTTATTTTCATTGACGATCTTTTGGGTCAGACCGTGAATCCAATCTACTCTTTCGCAGATGATAGTAACCTCTGTCATTCATATTCATTCGACCGTACGCCGAGTCTTCAAGATATTGAAGACAAAAGGCGAATTATGGATGAGACACTTGGCCGGGATTTACTGGCCATTTCCGAATGGGGTCGAGTGAATAGAGTAGATTTTAATGCACGTAAGGCACAGTGCTGCTTGTTGTCTCACAAGCGATTCGCTGATCCAACAATATCGTCAATTTCTATCAATGGTATGGATGGTTGAACAATCAGAAGCTCTCGATGTTCTGGGCATGAAAATACAATGTGACGCTCGTTGGGCGAGACATGTATTCGAAGTGTCGAAAGAAGCACTCAAGTGCATAGGCTTCTTAAAGCGGTGCAAGAAATACTTCACTCCTTCTGATCTTTTCAATATCTATACAACTTACATCAGGCCAAAGATGGAATACAACTCCCATATATGGGCAGGTGCTCCAAAATCATCCTTGGAGCTACTTGACCGTGTTCAAAGGAGAGCGATGGTGCTGATAGGTGACAGTAGGGTATCCAAATCTATTGTTTCCCTTGAGCATCGTCGGAATTTGGGTTGCGTGACGCTGTTCTATCGTTACTTTCATGGTGTGTGTTCATCAGACATCCGTCGTCTTATTCCTGACGTGCGGATGTTCGGCAGGGCTACGCGACTTTCTAGGGATTCACACCTGTTTGTTATCGATTGGCCAGTTGACCGCACTGTACACTTCGTACAAATTCGTTTTTCGCTCGTACCGTCCGTATGTGGAATCGACTTCCGGCAAATGTATTTACCACTGATTGCAACATCCAGAAGTTCAAGGCAAGCGTCAATAAGCATTACTCCCTCTTTCATCATGACTCCTTTTTCAATGCACCGCATGTATAGGGGGCATCCCCTGAGTGTTGGTTATTAAAAAAAAAAAATGCCAGCGTTAATTTCTTCTGAAGAAAGGCAGTCCAGATTTGAACCCATTGGATTACAAATTCGGTACGGTTTTAGAGGGCAAGGTTTGTCACAAAAGATACCCCAACATTGGAACTCTTAAGACTGCTTTGGTTCGAGCTGTGGCAAATTTTCCAATGGATGAGGTTCGTGCAGCTATTGCCGATTGGCCAGTGCGAATTAAGGCGCGTGTAAAGGCAAAAGGTGGACATTTCGAATAAGAAGATTCTTTTTGGATACAATATACATCAATAAATATATTAAATAATATTTGGTACAAAAACATTCAGTACTTTTTGTTTTACAGCATAAAACGTGTGTAACAGTATTTATGTCCCTACTAAGTACAATTGTTTACTAACAATTATACCATTTTCACCCAGATTTTGTGTAAATCTATAACGATTTTACAAGTCTCGACTGAAATTATGTTTCCCATCGTAACTCTTATGCTATTCTACCCAGGTTTTCTCAGAAAATTACTGTTCTATGCTGATGAGTCTACGTTTAAATACTAAATTTTTACTTCCTTAAAATGCGTACAAAGAAATCGTAAAACAGTTGCCACCACTTTTGCGTTAAAAAGAAGGCACAGTTTATTTTATTTTGAAGCATAAATTGGATGTATTTTCATAAAATGCGCCTTTTTCTAATGCGTTTTTAATTTTCTATAATTTTAATGGTGTCTGTTGTAGTCTAATAAGTAATCAGTTTTGAATGATAACTTTTTATATTATATTATCTATGTAATAATAATCAAACTACATTTATGAAAACAGTTGGTATTTACTTTTTTTCGACGCTCACAGTATAAGAGAATGAACTTAAAAACTAGATGCGCACTACATACTTATACATATTGCTTATAAGTACCGACGGAAAGACAATCATTGGTTAAATAATATAAGTTAAATATTGGTTGATCCATCTAGAGCTATTTTTTCAGAGGTGCCATTATACATGTGCTTCAAAAGACACAATTACTTCCGCAAAAAATTACTGTGTGGTGTGGTTTTCATGCCGGAGGTGTGATTGGGCCGTATTTTTGCGTCGATGAACTCGTCATGTTAACGTCAATGGAGAGCGCTATCATGCCATGTTACAAAATTATTTCCGCCCAGAATTAGATGAGCTTGACATCGCCGATGTGTGGTTTCAACAAGACGAAGCCACACAGCGCGCGGTACAATCGATTCACTGAAAGGCAAATTCGGTGATCGTGTTATCTCAAGAAATGGCCACCTCGTGCATGCGATTTAACGGCGTTGGATTTCTTTTTATGGGAACATATCAAATCAATGGCCTATGCCAACAAGCCAACAACTTTAGACGAGCTCAGAGACAACAACCAAAGTGAAATTGCCCACGTTCCGTCTAAATGTGTGCAAGAGTGGTTGAAAATTGGGTTCAAAGAATAGATCGCTGTACACGGGCTCATGGTGGTCATATGAAGGAAATCGAATTTCATTTTTAAAATGTAACATTTGCACTACACCTAAAATAAATTTGAACTCTATATCTTAAATATTCTGTGTTTAATTAATATAATCAATTTTCATTTTTTTTTCTTTTTTTGATGTGGACAACACATGAGCATCGAATGAGACCGATCCCATGCCCCAAAAGTGTTCCCTCCCAGAGATATGCGTGTTTAATGAAAGTGAAGTCGACGATTCTAAGCGCAAATAGAAAGGGACCTAATCTTTAAAATGGCTCTCCTGAACAAAACTGGTTTTTAACCTTAGGTCCCTTTCTATTTTGCGCGTCACATATATAAAATTGTTATGTCCTTAAAGGAAAACCCTGTATAACTAAATTTTAACTGATTTTCTTAAAAGTCAACATTTATTCCTTTTTTCAAAAACTGTACATCTGTCAAATATTATGACGATTTGATTTAACTACACCTTCTAAAGTCAGACACATAAAATGAGCATGTGTGTGGGAGCTATATCTAAAATAAATCAATTTTCTCCACTTTCAATAGCATCCGTCCTTGGCCCAGAACTTGTATCGAATTTCATAAAGATCGGGCAACAATAGCGACTTTTAGTTTGATAACAAGCTTTAAATAGACAGTAGACTGAGAAAGGGACGGAGAGGCAGATATTGGTTAGTAGCATCAACTGCTTATTCTGAGTCTATCGGTACCCTTAAAAGTGGATCTATAAGGTCTTCCATCTAAAGGTATGTTTGCAGAAAAAAATATAAAAATTCAAATCAAGTGTTGAATCTTTATTGGTAATTTGAAAGGACATTTTATGGCATTTATTTTTTGAAAATAAGTACCTTCAGCTGTTCGCAACTGTATTATGGAACTGAGCGTTCGGTCAGAAACGGGAAGATCCGCTGTTTTCGACCAACATTTTGTTCATTGATGGGGCCCATTTCTGGCTCAACGGCAAAGTCAATAAACAAAATTGCCGCATTTGGGCTGAAGAGCAACAAGAAGAGGTTCAAGAGGTGCATTTATACCCACGGTTTGGTGCGGTTTATAAGTTGGTTGAATCATCGGTGCATATTTTTTCAAAAATGATGATGGCCGGAACGTAACCGTGAATGGTGTTCGCTATCGCGCCATGCTTTCGATCTTTATGCTACCTGAAATTGAAGCCCGTAATCTTGATGGCACTTGGTTTCAACAGGACGTTTCCACTTGCCGTACAGCTGCTCAAACGAAGGATCTATTGAGAGGTCATTTCGAAAAGCATCTAATTTCACGTTTTGGACAGGTGAGTTGGCCGCCTAGATCGAGTGATATCACACCTTAAGACATTTTTCTTTGGGGTTACGTAAAGTCCAAAGTCTATGCTGACAAACCAGCTATGATTAAGGTTTTCGAAATCAACATTACGCGTGTCATTATAGCCATACCGGTCGAAAAGCTCGAACGATACATCCAAAATTGGACCCTCAGAATGGAAACCCTGAGGCGTAGTTGCGGACTACATTTGAAGGAAATTGTATTCAAAAAATGAATGCCATAAAATGTCCTTTCAAATTACCAATAAAGATTCCACACTTGATTTGAATTTTTATATATTATTTCTGTTCTGAAAAAATGCCTTTAGATGGATCACCCATAACAACAGAACAAAAGCAAACAATTATTTAAATGTATGTAGTTGTAACAAATTTTGTTTTTCGAGATAGTCAATTGTGTATTATTGTTTTGTTATAGGAATTACCCCTGATGATGAACGACAAAGTCAGTTCGAAATATTGGGAAAGTTAAATTTAATAAATCATAGAAACATCAACATTTTTTTTTAATTTGAAAAATTTTTCCTAGTAATTAAAATCTCGAAATTTTTGAGTTAGTCTCTATTTGGTTGAACAGATGCAGTTGTATGCTTTTATTGTTTCTACCACAAAATCGCACACTGCCAGACAGACTGGCACTTACACACACACACTGCCATGGCTTAAACTCTAAGGCCATGAAAGACATAAGAGCCTTTGCTTAACAACTTTTCAGTTTCTTACAGAGAGGAAAATAAAAAAACAAGAGAAATAACAGCAGCATAAGAAAAAAACCAAGCACCAGAGTTGGAACCCGGCACTCATGCACCGGCAGACATTCACAAAAATAGTTTGCTCTGTATGCATTTGAGATTTATTTATGCTGCATGGTTTGCTTTAAGAAAGAGACTCCAAAAAAGCTAACCGACACGCACACACTACAACACAATGAATGCATGGACATGCATATTTGGCTGTATGAGTATACACATACATGTGTGCATATGTTTGGTATGACATATGAAAAGTGGTTTTAGACCGAAAGACAACAGGTGGCTTAATGTGAGTACAGCATATCGACACGCACGCATACACTTGCATTCACATAGACTCATGTACAGTGTCGGACGAAAGTGTTGGTTTCTCTCTAGACATTTTCTTTAGTATTAAACGTTTTTTCCTGACGACCAACTCTAAGAAGCATGGTTGGGCAGTGAGTAGATTCTTTTTCAACTAGCTTGTAGTAATAGCAAGAGAGACTTCACTAAACTGTTTTTAAATCAAATCGTTCCTTCAGATTATATCAAGGCGACAATACGTTAGAGAAAATATTTTTAGAACGTAAGCGCTACAATGATGGGCGATTTTTGAAGAATATTTATGACTACCATTTCTCCTTTGTACCTCCAGTATATGTATAGTAAAATGGAGCATACGTAATGTTCCTTAAAAAAATGTTTCATAATATTTAAGCCTTCTCTGAACATCTCGAGACACCATTTCAATCATTTTCATTCAACTCTTCGGACGATCTAATCGATGTTGAATGATTTTTGGAGGTGCTAGATTTACCAGTAAAGCACAAATCTCTTAGTGATGTTCAACATGTAATTGACGTCTTAAATAAGAAAAAATCTTTGGATATGACATGATCATCTAAAGAAACATTTTTAATTCAGTTATAAAGTTACATCATACGAGGGTTGCTATATATATTTCTGACAATAAATGGAATTAACTCGTGAACAAATTCGGGTGATCGTTTTTCACAACTTTCGACGTGGATTATAACGACAGGAGTACGTCGATGAACTTAAATCTTTGTATGGCGATAAAGTACCATCCTCTAGCACTGTGAAAACTGGTTAAATGAACTCAATCGTGGCCGACGCTCGCTCAAAGACGAAGTTCGTGAAGGTTGTCCAAAAACGGCCCTTGTGCCAGAGAACATTGATGTCGTGCGTGAACTGATAATGCAAGATTTCATGTGACATACCGTGAGATAGAGGCATCCTTGGGCATTTCTTCCATTAGCATACATTCGATATTGCATGAACACCTGGCCGTGAAAAAGGTTTGTTCTCCGCACAATTTGACAATCGCTCAAAAAAAGGTTCGTGTCGATTGGTGCAAAGAAATTTTGAAAAAATACGATTGCGCTGCTTCAAAAGACGTTTATAAGACCGTCACAGGTGACGAATCATAAATCTATGCGTATGAGTCCGAAAAAACAGCAATCGACCTTGTAGGTATTCGAAGATGTGCCAAATCCAACGAAAGTTGTTTGTCGAAGAAGCACTTCGAAGCAAAAGGACGCCTGTTTCTTTGGTAAAACTGGTCATGTGGCGACTGTTCCGCTTGACCAACGTAGGGCGGTCAATTCTGAGTGGTACACCACAGTTAGTTTGCCTGAAGTCTTCGGAGAAATTCGAAAAACGAACAAGAGAAGACGAATCATTGTGCATCATGACAATGCGAGCTCTCACAAATCGGCTAAACCACCGTCCTTTTGACCGGCCAAAACGTCCAATTGATGGGTCATCCGCCGTACAGCCCTGACTTGGCACCCAATGACTTCTTTTTAATCCCGCACATCTGGAAAAAAATGCGTGGTCAACGATTTTCGTCGCCAGAAGATGCTGTTGAAGCGTTCAAAAACCCTGTTTTGGAGGTGTCTCAATCGGAGTGGAAAAAGTGCTTCAACAATTGGTTTGAGCGCATACAAAATCATGCTGAAAAATACATTGAAAAACAATAAAACCATTTTTGATGATAAATATTTGGATTTTCATTATTTGTCCAGAAATATATAAAGCAGCCCTCGTAATCATCAATAAACTAGAAGATCAAGTTTCCTCATATGTGATAGCGCATAGAGAAAGGGACCTAAGGGTAAAAAAAAATCAATTTTCATTTTTTTTCTTTTTTTGATGTGGACAACATCTGAGCATCGAATGAGACCGATCCCATGCCCCAAAAGTGTTCCCTCCCAGAGATATGCGCGTTTTATGAAAGTGAAGTCGACGACTCTAAGCGCAAATAGAAGGGACCTAATCTTTAAAATGGCTCTCCTGAAAAAACTTTTCATCAACTTTTCACTTTTTTTAATGTGGACAACATCTGAGCATCGAATGAGACCGATCCCATGCCCCAAAAGCTTTCCCTTCCAGAGATATGCGCGTTTTATGAAAGTGAAGTTGACGATTTTAAGCGCAAATGGAAAGGGACCTAATCTTTAAAATGGCTTACCTGAACAAAACTGTTTTTTAACCCTAGGTCCCTTTCTATTTTGCGCGTCACATATAGACCAAGACCGAAAGAATTATATTAAAGAGGCTGCTACCAATTATGGAATCAAAAAACATCATTCCTAATTACCAATTCGGGTTTTGTCACAAAACACGGTACGCCCGAACAGTGGCACCGCTTTATAACTGGCATTACAGCTGCTTTAGAAAAAAAGTGTTTTTCAAGTCCTATCTCAAAGATTGAAGTTTCTACGTCAGAGTTAATGATAATAGTTCAGCAATGTGCAGCATTTTCGCTGGGGCCCCTCTAGGTAGTGTCTTAGCACCAAAACCATTTACAATTTAAGCCTCCGATATGCCAGTTTACGATGATGTAACTGTAGCTACGAATGCCGATGACACTGCCTTAATAGCTTCAAATAAATGTCCTGATTTAGCATATAATTTACTGGAAAGATCTATTACCGAGGTTGACAGCTGGCTAAGAAAATGGAGCACTAAAGTTATTACAGCTAAATCGGTCCACATAGCTTTTACTATAGAGGAAGGGGGGACTGTCCAGTAGTTAATATGAATGGTGATATCATCTTAAAGAATGATAGTGTAAAGTACTTGGGCATTCTACTTGAAATGGAAGGCTCACATTAAAGCTAATACACGGCAACTAAACATTGAAACTAAGAAGATGTATTGGCTGCTGGGGCTCAGATCAGAGCTAAGCCTTGAAAAAAAATTCTGCTGCACAATATGATCCTAAAACCAGTCTGGACATACGAAATTCAGCTCTGGGGAGCTGATTTATTTTGATAACATGTTTTAACGATTAAAACCACGTCTCTACTTCACGACTGCCAAATATGAACTGTCAAGACTAATGTTTACAAATGGCGGCAACACAAAGTAGTATACCTTCCCGGCGGACACCCTGTATTATTTAGTGCATAAATGTCTATAGACTAAAAATATTCATAAGGTAGTTTGACTTATAAAATCCAAAATAGGTTAGGTCGCATTTAATTGTATCTTTTTTACTTATTGTTAAAAAAACAGATTGTAAATAAAAAGAATGAAAAAAATAATGTATTAGCCTGAGACTGTGCGTATTTTTGGCGGTATGGAAAACCCAGAACCACTCTGCGTGCCTCGTATGTACATCAATTGTAGCCATGTTTTCACTTGTATTTGTTGGTGCTGCTGCTGTAGCTAAAGCTATTGTTGAGAATTTCTGCATATTTGAGGTTTTCAAATTGTCTGCTGCTTCTACGTACCCAGTACCGCTAAAGAAGAGTTATACAAGGCCTCATCATGGAACGGCTGAAGGCCCTTGAAGAAAACGTTCCAGCAGATGAAAGGCATAATCCATACCACGGTCGGCGAAGTCGTTCGTTATCATGGCGCCTTGAAGCAGCACAGGTAAAAAATGCGCAAAATAGCGATAAATGCTTAAGAGCGTTGCTTTATATATTTCTGGCCTAAGCAACGCTAAGTGTTGCCTGGCGCCATCTGACATTTCCATTGAAAAGTTTGACATTTTTTAGCATAAACGTACTCAGAACGTTTTGACGTACGACCATCATTTGTGTTCTTTACAGTTACTCGAAAAAATCAATTTGGAAAAAAAATGGAACTAACTCGTGAACATTTTCGTGCGATCCTTTTTCACAACTTTCGACGTGGATTATCACGCCAAGGGTGCATCGATGAACTTAAATCTTTGTATGGCGATGAAGCACCATCCTATAGCACTGTGAAAAACTGGTTTACTCGTAATGAATGCAATCGTGGCCAACACTCGCTCAAAGACAAAGGTCGTGAAGGTCGACCAAAAACGGCCGTTGTGCCAGAGAACATTGATGCCGTGCGTGAACTGATAATGCAAGATCGTCATGAGACATACCGTGAGATAGAGGCGACTGGGAATTTCTTCTTCCAGCATACATTCTATATTGCATGAACACCTGGCCATTAAAAAAGGTTTGTTCTCATTGGATCACGCACAATTTGACAATCGCTCAAAAAAAAAGCCTTGTGTCATTTGGTGCAAAGAAATTTTAAAAAAAATACGATCATGGTGCTTCAAGAGACGTTTTTAAGATCGTCACAGGTGACGAATCATGGATCTATGCGTATGAGCCCAAAACAAAACAGCAATCGACCGCGTGGATCTTCGAAGATGAGCCAAATCCAAAGAAAGTTGTTCGTGCAAGAAGCACTTCGAAGCAAATGTTCGCCTATTTCTTCAGCAAGACTGGTCATGTGGCGACTGATCCGCTTGAGCAACGTAGGACGGTCAATTCTGAGTGGTACACCACAATTTGTTTGCCTGAAGTCTTCGGAGAAATTAAAAAAACGAACAAGAGAAGACGAATCATTCTGCACCATGACAATGCGTGCTCTCATACATCGGCTCAATCCAGCGCCTTTTTGACCCGCCAAAACGTCGAATTGATGGGTCATCCGCCGTAAAGCCCTGACTTGACACCCGATGACTTCCTTTTATTCCTGCACATCAAGAAAAAAATGTCGCGCGAAGATGCTGTTGAAGCGTTCAAAAACCATGTTTTGGAGGTGTCTCAATCGGATGGAAAAAGGGCTTCGACCATTGGTTTGAACGCATGCAAAGGTGTATAAATCATACTTTGAAAAACCAAACTATTTTGATGATAAATATTAGCATTTTCATTATTAGGCCAGAAATATATATAGAGCAGCCCTCGTAGCGAACACCATTCACAGTAACTGCCTGACCGGCCTCGCTTTGAAAAAAACAGGTTTTGAAAGCTAACCTCAATAGCGTTAGTCTGTATCGGGATTTTAAAATTGTTTCAACTTTCATCATGGAGTGGCCAGATAATGAGAACCGTATCGCTGTGATAGCGCTTTTCAAGTGTGAAAAAAACGATATTTTCAAAACGCTCCGGCCAGTAGGGATTAGCCGCATGTTCGTCTACCGATGCATAAAGCTGTTTGAGGAGACTGGAGATGTTAAAGGCCGCCCACGCTCTGTTCGAACACCGCATGTCATCAAAGCCGCTCCGAAAACAGAAAATCAATACGATGAATTTCACGCAAAAGTTCATGTGTTGAATCATTACAAAAGACTTGGGACTTAGGGATTTCAAACGACGTACCGGACATTTATTGACTGCAGCTTTAAAAAAAAAATAGGATTGAAAAATGCAAACGTCTTTTGGTGAAGGACGCTGATAACTTGCACAGAAAAAATTGTTCACCGATGAAAAAATTTTTACCGTTCAGGAAAAATTTGACAAGCAAAATGATAGAGTGTCTTCGAGGTCATCTAAGAAAGCATCTGAACTCGTCAATAGCTGCACGAACCTCGTCCATTGGAAAATTGGCCACAGCTCGAACCGAAGCAGTCTTAAGAGATCCAATGTTGGGGTATCTTTTGTGACAAACCTTGTCCTCTAAAACCCTCCACAATTTGTAGTCCAATGGGTTCAAATCTGGACTGCCTAAGGGCCATTCTTCAGAGGAAATGAACGCTGGCAAATTGTTTAGAAGCCAGGCCTGGGACGTTTTAGCCTTATGGGCCGGCGCAGAATCCTGCTGGAAAGTCAATGGCTGGTTTTGGAACAGGGAATTGTTAAGAGTCTTCACAACAGCTTCCAAGACGGTTTATTGGTAAACTTTGGCCGATGTCTTGACTTCTTGTTCGCAGGTCAGTTACCCCATCGTAAGAGACACCCCACCAAACCATGACTGAAGCTGGGTGATGACCCTTTTCCACCCTTGGGATCAGTTCAGATGTTTTCTTAGATGACCGCGCATACACTATAATTTTGCTTGTTAAATTTTTCCTGAACGGTAACAATTTTTTCATCGGTGAACAAAATTTTTCTTTGCAAGTTATCAGCGTGCTTCACCAAAAGACGTTTGCATTTTTCAATCCTATTTTTTTTTAAAGCTGCAGTACATAAATGTCCGGTACGTCGTTTGAAAGCCCCAAGTCCCAAGTCTTTTTTTTAATGATTCGACTCGTGGACTTTTGCGTGATATTCATCTCACGGGCCATGATTTCCTGTTTTCGGAGCGGATTTCTTTGAATTCTTGATTTAACGGCTTTGATGACATGCCGTGTTCGAACAGAGCGTGGGCGGCCCGACCAGTGGCGGTCTTTTACATCTCCAGTCTCCTCAAACAGTTTTAGACGAACATGCGGCTAGTCCCTAGTTTCCGGAGCGTTTTGAAAATATCGCTTTTTTTCATTTTACACTTGAAAAGCGCTATTACAGCGATACGGTTCTCATTATCTGACCACGCCACGATGAAAGTTGAAACAATTTTAAAATCCCGTTACAGACTAACGCTATTGAGGCCAGCTTTCAAACCTCATATGACATTAGCGGGGTATGTTCAGTTTTACCCTATGTCCCTACTAAGTACATTAACATCGGCCCTTAAAATCTAACGACCCTTTATAAAAGAAGTAACAAGTATAATGTTCGCTGGATCTTTTAAAACCAATTGGCGATACTGAATAGTCATTTTAGCTAAAAGCCAATTAGTTCAAGTATGTGTAGAATCTAGATCATGACGTACTAGTTGATGAGTTCCTAGAACCTTGTCTCGCATTGGCCTGGATTTGACCGCTGAACTATCGCACACAGCACACATACATTGACTAGAGTATGAACATTCTATGTAAATATGTGGTTGTATCTACCCAGCAAACCAAACCTTCAGAATTCGGTCAGAACTCTGAACGAAAATCGGCAAAATGTTCCGATTTCTTACCGAGTTCGTAACGAAAAACAGATGAGAGGGTTGACAAAAATTCTGAACTACTTCTCTGAAAAAAAAAATCCTCAGACAAATCGAACAGAGTTCGTAACGATTTCGGTAAGAATTCTCGATAGAGTTCAGATATTGTTCATACTTGTCTGATATCAGACATTGTCGGCAAATTTGGTTTACTGGGTAGGCACTGTCCTTGGTATGTGTGTTTGTTGTTGTAGGAAAATGTGAAATACTAAACGAGTCGAGCGACGAGGAAAATGAAATTCCTGTGTGTATGTTAGAAAAATATTATTGCCTTTTGTCCATTCGTACGTATGTATGAGTATTCGAACTCGTTTGTAGTTAAGCTACAAAAAGATTTCTTCTTTTCTCCATTTTTTTTTTATTTTATCCTGTTTGTCGTTTTTTTGTTTTCTTTTTTTTTTTGCAAACATCCTTTTGAAATATTTAATTTTTTTGCTGTTGCATAGAAGGGAACAACTTTGAATGCCAAAACGAAGGCTTGAAATGAAAAATTGAATACAGCACAACATTTTATTGCTTTAAAAGTGCATACGATTTGTTGTGTTAAATCTAGAAAGGATACTCGTTTAGTTTTTACCAAGTTATTCAATGCATTTTCTAGTCTCTCTCTCTCCCTGGCTTTCTTCTTCGTTGCTTAGGCTGTGCCTTCTTTGGTCATGAATGAAGTTTTCTTTTTTGCTTTTTGTAGGCAAAGAGGCCTTGTCGATTGTGATGTGTATCGAGTTTTACATGAGGTTATTTTCAATACGATTGTAGCCATTTAAATTTCAGTTATAGACACCATAATGCTCCTGTCGGAGGTCAATGTTAATAATGAGGTCGGCGAACATGATTACGACGCAGTGGAAGAAAATTCGGTCTTGCCAGAATGCCGCCCTCAAACATTAACAGGGTGTCTTCTGAGGACAATCCATACGAGGGGACGAAAGTCCTTTCCGTGCACAGACACAATTTCCTATTGTCTAAGCAATACCTGCCAGGATGTTTTTTCAGCAGTCATCCTAACCACCATCTCTTGATCGCCTCAGGCAGATTAGCGATCGCCCAGGCAGATCAGTTACGATCTTTATGATCTAGAGAGAGAGAGAGGTCAAGCGGTACAAAGAGAGTCTATTGATTACCGAAACCATCAAGCAGGTCTGAACAACATTTACGCTTATGAAGTCGCAGCAGCAGTTTCCAGCTACAGTGTGAATGTAGTGCTAGGGGAATATCTCCCGGAGATTTCACCTGAGAAAAATGTACTCGCTCGACAGACGCGCGTTGTTTTGGCTCAGCTACAATCTGGATAGAGCAGCCGCCTCAATTCTTATTGGGCGCGAATTAATGTTAACGTTCCGGACATCAGTCCCGCCTGCCACCAGGGACCCCATAACGTGCTGCACCTCTTTAATTTTCCGGTCAAGCCCAATCAGCTGAGACCAGGTCTCTGCGGACGCATCTAGTTCAAATGGCGCGTTTCCTTCACCTGAATATCGAACCAGATTCCCCATAGACGAACAAGACTTCAAAAAATATATATATATATTTGACGCGCAAAATAAACAGGGACCTAAGGTTAAAAACCAGTTTTGTTCAGGCCATTTTAAAGATTAGGTCCCTTTCTATTTGTCGACTCATTTCATAAAACGCGCATATCTCTGGGAGGGAACACTTTTGGGGCATGGGATCGGTCTCATTCGATGCTCAGATGTTGTCCACATCAAAAAAAGGGAAAAGTTGATGAAAAGGTTGTTCAGGAGAGCTGTTTTAAAGATTAGGTCCCTTTCTATTTGCGCTTAGAATCGTCGACTTCACTTTCATAAAACGCGCAAATCTCTGGGAGGGAACACTTTTGAGGCATGGGATCGGTCTCATTCGATGCTCAGATGTTGTGCACATCAAAAAAAGAAAAAAACATGAAAATTGATTTTTTTTTACCCTTAGGTCCCTTTCTCTATGCGCTGTCACATCTTGTTGTTACAACAACAACAACAACTGCAAATTGTTACCAAATTTCGTAAAAAAAAATCAGGATAGACTGAAAACCAATTCTAGTCAAATTTGACCTATTTGGTAAATGTTTTTAAATAGTCCCTACACAAAGGGGCCTTTGAGGACCTGCCTATGGGTGATCAATCTAGAGCTATTTTTTCAATAGGGGGTCTTCACAGATTACGCGTGAGTTGTGTTAAAATTTATTTTTTTCTTTGTTTGGAAAGACTTACACCGCAGCAACGTCTCCAAATTTTCCACCTATATTATGTTTTTCGACCAAAATGTGATTCAGTGATGAGGCTCATTTCTGGCTCAACGGCCGCATTTGTGCTGAAGAGCAACCAGAAGAGGTTCAAAACAGGTGCTATTTTACCCAGAGAAAACCACGGTTTGGTGCGATTAATGGGCTGGTAGAATCATTGGTCGATATTTTTTCAAAAATGATGATAACCGAAACGTAACCGTGCATTGTGGTCGCTATCGCGCCATGATATCGGACTTGGTGCTACCTACCTAAAATTGAAGCCGGTAATCTTGACAACATTTGGTTTCAACAGGACGGTTTCACTTGCGATACAGCAGATCAAATAATGAACCCATTGAGAGGTCATTTCGAAGAATAGCTAAATTCAAGTTTTGCACCGCTGAGTTGGCCGCCTAGATCGTGTGATATCACACCTTTAGTCTTATTTCTTTAGGGCTACGTAAAGTCCAAAGTCTATGCTGACAAACCAGCTACGATTCAGGTTGTGGAAGCTAACATTTAGCGTGTGATTACCGCCATACCGGTCGAAATGCAAGAACGAGTCATCCAAAATTGGACCCTCAGAGTGGACACCCTGAGGCGCATTTGCGGCCAACATTTGAAGGTAATTATTTTCAAAAAAATAAATACCATAAAATGTCCTTTCAACTTACCAATAATGATTCCACACTTGATTTGAGTTTTTTATATTTTTTTTTGTTCTGAAAAAATACCTCTAGATGGATCACCCCATATAGAAGTACACTCCCGCTCATCTGAATAGGTTCAGTAATCGTTTTGTGTTCAAATGATATTATTTCAAGAAGTAGTGAAATGAATTTTTTTTTAAAATTATGTCGTTTATAGATTAGCCTATTGGGAATCATTTTATAAAGAAAAAAAATTTATATTCAATTTTACGATTACTCGAAAAAAACACAGACTTGGTAACTCGCTGAAAAATTATGTATTTTTTGGGGTCATCAGAATAGGTTCAGGAGCAAAAAATTAATAAAAACATAAAAATAAAATGTTTATTCATATTTTCACTTACAAACATAATAATTAGGAATATTTTGAACTTAATTAATAATGGGTACTCCCACCCTAGTTTGAAATTAATTCATAAATTCGATTTGAAATTGAATCATATAATTTTTGGATATATTGAAGAGAAATTTCAGCCCAAGCTGTTTTTATACCACCTATAAAGCACTCCTTATTCTCAAATTGTCTACCGGACTCGTATACTTTTCGTGACAGCATTCCCCACATGTATTTAATATCATTCAGGTCAGGAGAATATGGCGGCCACTCCAATAATGGCACATTTTGGCTCCTAGTCCACTGTTTTACGACCCGCGCAGTGCGAATGGGAGCATTAGCATGCTGATAAGTCCACGTTATGTGTCCAAAAATGTTAGAGAAGTACGGAAAAGTCTTCTCAATTACGGCTTTGTAGATATTCGCATTCATTCTAGATGTCAGAAACTGCAGCTCACAAGTTCCAAAATAGGAAATGGCTCCCCACACCATCACATCACCTTCACAACTATGATGACGAGCCAAATAATGTTCTTCCTTTCGCAAATCATGGAAGTAGTAGTTATATCCATCCGAACCATCTTAATAAAATTTTTTTTCATCAGAAGAGACTACACGTTGCCATTCTTTATTCCAGGTCATATGCTGACGACAAATGTAAAGACGTGCTTCCTTGCGAGTGCTGTTAAGCGTTGGCTTTTTCATTAGTTTTAGTCGTTTTAGGTGACTGCCACTGCGAATAACACGTTTTACTGTAGCCAGACTAGCACACCACTTTTTTCCTTTATTTCTGAAGCAGAATCATGCGAGTTAGAAGCAGATCCGATGATGGCTCTCCTATTAGCACTTGTAGTGGCTGTGTATGTACATCCTTTTATATTTTTTTCCATATTCTGATTCATTCCGTAAATAATTGCTGACAACATTTTGGCTTCGTCCAATTTTTGTTGCGATATACCGATGATTTAGGCCACATTCACTAAAGGTTTAATTTTGCCCTTTTCTTCGTCCTTCAATGATTTACCTCGAGCCATTTTTAAATTAAATTATGCCAAATACTTCAAAAAATAACAATTCAACAAATTATTATGCTTTGACTACCGCTCACTAAGAAAAAATAAAGGTTTTGATTTCGAACCTATTGTGATGAGCCAAAAAATGTCTATGATTCTACCGAAGAATAAGCTACAAATAATACAAGATAATAACGGTTGATTTTTACCGTTATCTCGCAATGGACAGAAAAAAATTTGGTGTGCATATAACACAAACCTATTCAAACGAGCGGCAGTGTATATATAAAAATGAAATGTGGGTTGTTACACCGCTTAACACTTGAAAACGACTGGGAAAAACTCGATACTTGCTTCTGCGGGTTTGTTTATAATTGCAACGAGAAGGTTTGTAAAAATTTCGAAATTTTGCACTGTGGGCGGAGGAGGCGTGGCTAAACTGTTTTTTGAGCTAGAACGCTGACAATTGGTACAACATTTTAGGGTACGCTGAAGGTAGTCTGTAGATGGTTTATGTGTAATTAGCATGAAATCGGCCCAGAGGGCGTGCTACCCCCTATACAAATCACAAATTAAAAATCCATTATTTCTGCTTCTGTTACGGGTACTTGAACAAAATTTGGTATGAAGGTTTGGTGTACCAATTCTAGGCTCCGCTGGAAATGTGGGCGGGATAAGGCAAAACAACGTCTGCCGGGTCAGCTAGTAGTTTCTAGCAACCAGCAGTACGTGTACAAATTAAGTTCCAACAATCATCTTAATTAGGCAGGGTTACCGATACTTGCCACTACTGAAAACTGCCGTCTATTCAATCAACATTCAGTTGTTGTGATAGAATACATGGGTAGTACGTGCAACCACTAACATTCGCTTGGCAAAAAATTCGGTTGTGGCAAAAAATCTGTTCTCTGTGTGTGATTTTTTTTTTGTTACGAACCGGAGGTGTGGAATCTTCATCGATACAAGTAGCCCGCACTACAAGCATGCACGATTCGCCATCTCTGACGCCTACGTACTAAACCACACACCCCACACTTCAACCACTCTCCCCCGCGGGACTGCCGTAAGGTATTACGCGGGGGCTGGTTAGCATTTAAGCTATCGTCGTTTCATCGTTGGATCTTGATTCCGCGTTTCGAATACGTTCCGTCCTTCGTAATTCCTTAAGCACTATTGCTGTGTGCATTTCTACTTCCACCCAATTGTCAACACTCTGGAGCATAAATTCCACAACGTGTTGAGGGCCCGGGATGTCCATAAGTATTCTGGGACAGTTAAATACAGCGTGTTCTGCGGTTTCTTCTTCCTCCACACAGTTCGGGCATGCAAACGAGCTGTCATGTCCAAACCTGTGAAGATATTTCCTAAATCAACCGTGCCCTGTAAGAAATTGCGTTAGGTGTGTGAGTGATTAAGTATTTGCTGCCTCCACAGGATGTTTTAACAACTTCTAATTAAGTCATCATTCTGTTCGTATAACCGACTAGTCAGTTTCCGGTTTCATACTCAGTATTGTCATAGATTGCATATTATGGTTTTTCGAGCCTAATGTCTCACTCTTTGACATTTGGTTATTGCAACTGAATGTCTTCTCGTCCAAATGACTATTTTTCTGTGTGTTCAAGTAAATCCCTCAGTCACGAAGTACCCTGCGGGAAATGCCGAGCCATTTACTCTGAATGTACCCAATCGTGGAGGGGTGAAAACAGAACCTGTCACAGAACTGGTTCGGTTATATCCATTCCGAACCAGTTCTGGCGTCAATTACATGAAATTACAAAGTATTCAAATTCGCGGTATAACTTCGCACATATAACCGCACTCAAAATATTTAACATATCCGCGGATTTTGTTTAGAAAGAAATCTATTCAAATTTGTATTACAATCTACATTTAGATCAAATTTTGTATACAATCAGACTAATCGTTAAATTCAACTGATGTAATGGGATTGGTAGGATGGATTCTGTGATGAGTTTTCTGTGATGGATACAATGACACGTTCGGTAGTTGTCCTTTTTAATCAGTCCCGAGATATATCACTTGGTATCTGAGTACGAGGGTGGTTCGGAAAGTTCATTCTTATGCGTTTTTGGTCGACTGTTAACAAGTCCGGCACCCATCTTGCAGAAAGCTTTTTCATCTGTAGTTCTTCATGCAAAATTAAATGGACTCGATCATTTGAGATGCCCATGATATTAGCTATTTCACGCACTTTTATTCGTCGATCATTAAATACCATATCATGCACTTTGGCTACAATTTCTGTTGTTGTTGCTGTTTTTGGACGTCCACTACGTGGTTCATCTTCAATGCTTGTACGACCACGTTTAAGTTCAGCAACCCATTTTTTTACTGTTGCATATGAAGGAGCACTTTCACCTAACACATTCACCATATCATTATGAATTTCCTGTCCCGATAAACCTTTTTTATGTAAATATTTAATGACACCACGCATTTCTAATTTTTCCATTGTAAAAAAATCGCGGATGCGTCTTTTGTGAACACCTGTTTCTATATGAAGGAGTTGCCAGATCGAAACAACATTTAACATGTGTTCATAGCATAGATGGAAGTTTCCAAAACACTTAACTTTTTTCTGTTTATACCGCGCTTTTTGTGCTAGGCTAAGAAGTTTCCGAACCGCCCTCGTAGTGTCAGTTGACTCCCTCCAATGACAAAGCCGGTTCTTTTCATATAGTTGGGTCGTTACTGGGATCATTAGGGACTTGTCACGTAACTGCTTCTTTACCGGTCCAATTTTCCGTACCGGTCCAAAAACCTGTTGTCATTTGATAAGCGTTTACATTCATTGACGTCTGCTTGACGTCTAATTTAATTCGAATATTAAACGAAGCCTACTTTAGGGCATACGTTTTCAAAACCAACATAATTATGCAAATGCATACTTTGCGTCGTTTTTAATTCCAGAAAATCACAGCATATCTGTGGGCGCAAATATTGATTAGTTTTTAAAGCATACGCACCATACATTAGAACTTTCAGCGGGCGAAAAAAAACATTTAAAATGATTATCATTATTATCATATTTGAGGTTTTACTCTGTCAACGATCTGATCTGCTGATATGTTGGTTGGTATTGTTGGCGGGTTAATCGCATATTTATTCTCGCTTTTGCCATCTTCACCTACAGATTCATTCGCTTATATGCACCCTGTCATAAGTTATCAGCCGTGAAAACCGCATTTTAATTTAAAACATAATTAAATATTTACCCGGAAAAATTATGAAAATATGTTTCTGCCGATTGTTCGCCCCCGTCATTTGGCCAGTGGTGTGGCTCTGTTGCTATTTGCATGCAATTATAAACCACAAACAGTGATACTGTTGACAAGCCACCAGCGGCTGAGAGGAGGGGCCACTGGCTTAAGGGTGAGAATGAAAAATATTTGGTTTTTACATATCGACCGACCGACAGACCAACATATTTATGAAATTGTCAACGGGCCATAATTGATGGCCCATTCGCCATGATACATGGGCCAAGTTCAATTTGTGCAATTATTATCATTGCCAGTTAATTTCAGTTTTATTAACCGATAATGATGATGGAATATTTTCGTTTTTTTGAACCAACAACGGGTGATGACAAGCTTTGTTAACTGCCTACACGAAATACATTAACTAATTGATTTCCAAGGGAATTTAAGAGGTTGTTTTTAAATGGCATTTGCTATTTTTTTTTTTAATTTGAAAGAATTTAAATTCAAAATTTTAAACGGTTAAAGACAATGCTTTTTATTTTTGTATGATTCAGAGCGTCGATATGGGAAAAAACATTTAATATTTTACTTTTTAGGCTTATGATATTTTGTTTATTTGAAGCAAATGGGTCACTTCGATAAAAGGTATACCAAAGAAAGATTTTAAAATGATCAAAATCAGTTTGTAGAAAGGCTTTGCTAATGTAAAAATACAATGAAAAGTAAAAAGTCAATATACGAGTATATTTACGAGGGCGACCGCAAAACTAACTGGCCTGGCACATTTTCTGTTTTACTAGCAACTTTTTTGTTTTTGTTTTTTAAAAGCAATCTTTTATAAGCCATCTGTCAAAATTTCTGAAATATTTAATGATTATTTTCTTTGTTACAGGTGATTGAAGTAAACAAGTTTTATAATTTTTGAAAAATGGAAAATATAGTTTCGTGCGGTAATTAAACACTTTTATATGAAAGGTTATACGCCACAATTAATCAAAGATGAATTGGATTCTGTTCATGGTGATAATGCACCATCATACTCCACCGTTAAATCCTGGGTTCAACAATTTAAAATGGGACGATCAAGTACGGAAGATGAACAACGCTCTGGAAGACCGAAAACTGCTACTACGATTGAAAACATTAGAAAAATATTTAATGAAGTGACTAAAGATAGACGAATAAAGCTCAGAGAACTTGCTAATATTGTTAAAATACACGAAAAACAAGTTTGGAGTATTTTACATGATGAACTCCAAATGAAAAAGCTTTCCGCGAAAAAGGTGCCGCGTTTGTTGACTTTGCCCCAAAAAATCTTCCGTTGGACCAATTCCAAGGAGCTTTTAGCGATTTATCAGCGTAATCCAATAGAGTTAATGCGCCGATTCATAACTGTTGATGAAACATGGAACCATCACTACATCCCAGACCAGTCCAAAGATCACTACATCACTACATCCAAAGAACAGTCAAAACAATGGATAGAAGATGGTAAAAGTGGTCCCAAGAAGGCGAAAACTGTTAAGTCAGCAGGAAAAGTAATGGCCACAGTATTTTGGGACGCAAGGGGTATAATATTTATTGATTATCTTGAGAAAGGAAAAACTATAAATAGTGAATATTATTGTGCATTATTGGATCGGTTGGGTGAAGAAATCAAGACCGCATTTAGAAAAAAAAGTTCTTTTTCATCAAGATAATGCTCCTTCACACACTGCATTTTTAACTCAACAAAAACTGGACAAATTACGATTTGAAATTGCTCCTCATCCACCATAAAGTCCAGATTAAGCTCCTTCTGATTATTTCTTGTTTCCAAATTTAAAAAAAATTCTCGGTGGCAAAAAATTTTCGTCCAATAGCGAGGTTATTGCTGAAACTGAGGCATATTTTGAAGGTCTTGAAAAATCTTATTTTTCGGATGGATTTAAAAAACTTGAAAAACGTTTGATGAAGTGTTTTAAGTTGGAAGGAGATTATGTTGAAAAATAAATAAAAATAATACCAAAAAAAAGGTTCTTTTTATGTTAGGCCAGTTACTTTTGCGGTCGCCCTCGTATTATATACTTTTTTTTGTTATGTTTATATTTATTCGCCCTTTTATTTTTATTATGATTTTTTCCAATAGCGAGGTTATTTCGTCCAATAGCGAGGTTATTGCTGAAACTGAGGCATATTTTGAAGGTCTTGAAAAATCTTATTTTTCGGATGGATTTAAAAAACTTGAAAAACGTTTGATGAAGTGTTTTAAGTTGGAAGGAGATTATGTTGAAAAATAAATAAAAATAATACCAAAAAAAAGGTTCTTTTTATGTTAGGCCAGTTACTTTTGCGGTCGCCCTCGTATTATATACTTTTTTTTGTTATGTTTATATTTATTCGCCCTTTTATTTTTATTATGAAGACTTTTTTTATACGAGACCTTTGTTGCTTATTTTTCATAATCAACTAAAAAATTGGTGAAATGTATTGGCTACAGTTGCCAGGCAGACTGTACAGCTGTTTCCTAACCCGCCAAGGGTTTTCTTCAGCAGTCTTTGGCAACGATTACTTCGGCTACAAACCAAATGACTTATTCGATCAAAGTTATATTGTGCTGTGTAGATTGCTCCAAGCACTCTTCGAAGTCTATAAGCAAAGGATAATTCTCAGTAACGTAAATAAGACTACCGTATAAGTCATTTGATGGGTAGCCGAAGTAGTCGTTACCAAAGACTGCTTAGAAGCGTTGTACAGTCTGCAGAATCTGCGTTGATCCTGAAAAAGGAACAACAAACAATAGTATGTTCTCTGCAATTAAAGTATGCTCGTCGCAACCATAGTATTGTTTTTTAAATTTCATTTTGACAATATTATGATTGCGGCAATATTAAAATTGTTGAAATGTAACAATAGTATTGTTGTCAAATTTAAAAATGAAAATATTGTTGTTGTAGCTGCAATATAAATATGGTTGATGCGACAAAAGTATTATTTTTTTGGGGTTTTATGTTAATAATAATATGATAGCGGCAATCATACCGGCAAAATAGTACTTTTTTCAATTTGACAATGTTATTGTTACGAATCTTACGCTATAATAGTTCTTTTTATACGTAAATAATTTTTTTTCAAAACTAACTGCTCTGGATTAGTACTAGTATAAGTGAACTATTTTTAGTAAATGATTTTTTTCTTTTGTTAAACAAATCACTCCAATTATTAAAGAGTTTTAAAAAGTATGTTTACAGAATTTACTTAAAAGTTTCTATTGTTGAATTACAATATAACCCAATCCTTAAAAAAATTTTTAGGGATCATAGTATGGTTGTGTGTGAGTCATACTATGGTTGTGAAAATCATACTATGGTTGTATGTTTAACATACTATAGTTATGATGATCATAATGTGGTTGTCGGGATCATATCATGGTTCGTGTGACTCATACTATTGTTGTGAGGACCATACTAGGTTGTATTTGAAACATACTATCGTCGATCATAATATGGTTGTGTGTACTATTATTGTTCTAAGGATCGTAATATAGTTGTAGGAATCATAATATGGCTGTATTTGAATCATACTTTTGTTGTGAGTATCATAATATTGTTGTAATATAACCAACAATAGTATGATACTCTTCGAATATTGTTAGCCCAACCATACTTTTTTTCTTCGTGTATTCATAGTATATAGGTTGGACCATTTAAAGTTTTAAAAATTTAAATCAGTAGTGTAAAAACAGTACTGATAATTTTTTTAAATTTCTGGTTTTATTTTCAAAAATTATTAATATTTTTTTTTACATCAGATTGAAATTTAAAAAGTTAAATGGCCCACCCTGTTTTTTATTATATAAAAATTTGAAGCCTGAGATCTATACTATAACTTTTAATGAAAACTATTGTCATATTCTTGATATTCTATGGAAAATATAAGAAAAATAAAAACAGTGAATTTACAAAACAAAAAAAAATTGTACACTTTGGAAACCTTTAAGTTTTTTAAGTAAATCCGAAGTTTTTTTTTTGACTTTTTAGTATCTTTGATTTTGGCATTTCTAAGTGTTTTACATCTATTTGGGGGTGGATGGGATACACTTTATCGTATCGTTGGTTCCTTTTGTTAGTTCTTTTGGTCACCAATTTCTTCTTCGACGGCTTTTTTATTTGGAGTCTAGTATGTGTTGCAACTGAGCACTGATGTCATCGAGGAGAGGGGTTTTTTCAAGAAGCAGTTGAGATAGCTTCGTGGGCTAGGCTCCGCTGTCTGTTGTAAGTGCAACTTTTCTACGTCTAGCTTACCCTTGTTGTTGGTGCTTACAACCTTTGCAGCACAATCAAGTGCGTAGAGGTTACCTTTGCTCCTACAAGTGCACTATGGTTTCAAATCCGAATTCTGTGGCCAAAAGTCATTTTTTTCATGTTCTTGAATTTTGATTTTGTTATGCAAATCTAAAAACACTCCAAAACAATAGAAAACAAGTTTTGTTGTTGTAATATATAATTACCGTTAGGCAGTAAGTCGTCAAAGTTGCATTTTTTTCAGTCAGTTGCAAACCGAAGTGCGTGTAGTGTTTATTGCGCTTATTTCAAGTTCCGAATTCGTTACAAGAAAACAAAATTATAAAAAAGTGTTAAATGGAAAAGATAGATGATGGTAAGTAAGTACTTTTAACTTAAAAAACAAAAAAAAAACTTCGTTTGCTAAAATCGAAAAAACGACGCTTTTCTAAAAGCCCTATTTTTTATTTTATTTTTATTTTTCGATTTGCCTTAAGCTTTACAAATTTTGTCTAAGAGTGTCCAGTCTAACGTTAAAAATTATAATTACTTTGAAGTGTGTAGTTTTAGAAAATATGTGTGCCAAGTTGCGATTTTTTGCGATTTTTGAGATAATTTCCCTTTTTTAGGCAACATTTGGTTACAAAATTCGCAACTGTTTGATATTTGGCTCGAGGATCAGAAGAGAGTGGAAAACAATCACTCCCTTTTGGAATATTTTCTTAAAAAAAGTGGTTCCGACACAATTTCAGATAATTACCTAAAATATTTATCCGAAAAAGCTCGCATAATTAGCATTAAATTGTCTGGAAAATGGGGAAAATGTCACAGAAGGTTGGATATTTTTCGAATGAAACTTTCTGACTGGCTCAGCTCAGCAACGAACATAAAAAGGCAAGTACATTTTGAAACCCCTAATTCAGAAACCCAATCCCCTAAAATGGTAGAGACATTGGAAAAAAATACAAAACCATTGGGACGACCACCAATTCCATATTCCGAAAAATCTGAGCGTAGTAAGAGGAGACAAGCAGCAAATATCTCGGTTTCTGAACAAACAAATTTGCTAGTTCAAGCATCATCAATATCGGCTCGAAAAGAAGGTCATATTGACTTGTCAGCCGTTCTAAAGGAAACCATTGAAAGTCCAACGAGACCATCTAAGATTAGAAAGCTATGCACCAAAGATCTAAACCAACCTGTTGCTATGTCAGAGGAAGAGGCGTTAGCATTTTTACTGGAAAATAATTTTTCAAAGAAGCAATACTGTAGCATCCGGAGTGAAAGCTTGCAACGTAACTCAAATATTTTTCCACCGTATCAAAATATATTGGAAATCAAAAGTAAGTGCAGACCCGATGGTGTATTTGTGAACGACAAATGTGCAATTGTTCCTTTGCAAATGCTTGTAAACCATACGGCTATGAGAATTATAGAGTTGCAGAAAGAAGTATTTGCAACGATTGAGGGCAACCACATACCAACAGATATGCTATTTAGCTACGGATTCGACAGCAGTTCTGGACAACACTTCCTCGATCCAAGTACATCACGAAATACGGATTCATGTCTTTTGGCCACAACGGTGATTCCCTTAAGGCTTTTGACCAGAAATGGAAACGTGATTTGGAATAACCGTTGCCGCAGTCGACAAGATTTTGTCGGCCTTTAAAATTAGAATTTGCCAGTGAAACGAAAGAAGTTATTGAAAAGGAAGCTGCTGAATTGCATAGACAAATTCAAGATTTAAAAAACTTTACTGTTGACATAGAACCTGGTAAAATTATCGAGATAAACTTCAAAATGTTTTTAACGGTTATAGACGGAAAAGTTTTGAATGTTTTAACCGATACCAACTCAAATCAAAAATGCCCAATATGCCATGCAACTCAAACGGACTTTCTTAAGATAGCAGATTATAATGACGTAAAATTTCAAGCTATTGAAGATAATTTAAAGTATGGAATAAGTCCACTACACTGCTGGATAAGATTTTTTGAATTTGTTCTACAGTTGGGATATAAAGTAGAGATAAAAAATGGCAAATAAGATCCGATAAAGACAAAATAGCAATGAAAAAAAGAAAACAGGACATTCAGAATGCATTTTGGAAGGAACTTAGCTTTCGTGTGAATATTCCAAAAGCAGGAGGCTATGGTACCACCAATGACGGCAACACAGTCCGTAGAGCATTTACGGAGTATGAAAAGTTTTCGGAAATCGTTGGAGTGGACACTGAACTGATTTTTCGCCTTAGAATAATATTAATTTGCTTGTCATGCCAATTTCCTCTAAACTTAGAGAAATTTGAGGAGTATTGTTTTCAAACGGGTCATTACTACCAAAACAAGTATCCTTGGTTGCCTCTAACTCCAACACTACATAAAGTATTAGTGCATTCAAAACAAATAATGCAGAATACCGCACTTCCAGTTGGATACTTCGGAGAGGACGCAGATGAGTCCAGGAATAAAATTTATAAAAACGACCGATTGCACCATGCTCGGAAAACATGTCGCATTGACAACCTTTCCGATGTATTTAATAGATCCCTGGATACATCGGATCTACTTATTTCTTCAATGCGCTTAGATACGCGTGTACACCAACGAAAACGTTTGATATTGCCCCTTGAAGTTAAAGAATTGCTGTGCTGTGAACATTTTTTGCTGTGAACAAGTTGGAGAATTCAGAAAATACGGATGAGGACGTGGAAAATTATTTGGAAGAACTTGATCCTGAAAACTTTCTTTTGGATAACGAAATGTGTTTAAACTGAAGTTAACTTATATAAATGGAGTAATACTTGTATATATTACATTGACCATAGCCAATAATAACATTTAAATAACATTATTGGATTTCAAATCAACAACATTGTATTTTTAATGAATTTCGTACAATTTTTGGATATTTTTTAATTTTACATGAAAATTAAAGCGCCATCTAGCGGAAAAAATGTTGTTTTTAATAAAAGCAAATCCAAATTTAATTCCCTTTTCAAAACTGGCTCAAGCACTTAAATCGGTTCACCCATTCTATTTTTATAGAACATTTTATAATAGTACTACGTTACAAGTGAACCTCCACGGTCCTTCGAATCTTTAAAATCGATTTTCTCAAAATTCTGACGTGCTACAGCAAAACGCCGAGACACGTATTTCTTTATTTTAAGCCTTTTTTCATATTCTGTTAACATTTCTCATGTGTACTCAAAAAAAATTGATTTTGTCGTACTGTGTTATAAGTTTATTTAGCCTCGCATATTCAACTATTAATGCAGCATCTCTTTTAACGAATGTCTTCAAAACAATATTGTGTTTATAGGGATAAAGTATGCACAAATCATCCGCATACATAAAAAGCTTCCCAGTTAGTTGAAGGTTATTAATGTCGTTTAAATATATTTTAAAAAGCAATGGTCCCAAGACGCTTCCTTGCGGCACACCACATTGAACACTTAAAACTGAACTTTTGTTTTTATTTATATGGACATATTGGGTGCGGTTATCCAAATAGCTTCTGAATAGTTCAAGCTCATTATTCCGTATATCATAAAACGATAATTTTTGGCTCAATATTGAATGATCAACCAAATCAAATGCCTTGGAAAAGTCGTAAAAAATACCACATACACCAGAGAACCCTCTATCGAGCCCCTCGCATATATTGTTTACGACATTAACGACCGCTTCTTTTGTCCCGCAACCCTTACGAAAACCATATTGATTTTCGAAAAGCAAATGTTCATCTTCTAAATATTTTGACAGTTGGGATGTTAATAACCTCTCGAAAATTTTATAAATAATTGGCAGTAGTGAAATTGGCCTAAACTTATCCAGTGAGACAGCATTTTTTTAGGAACTGGTGTAATTTTATGCATTTTTAATATACTTGGGTACTCAGAGGTTGTAATAGCACAGTTAAATATATTAACCAAATATGGAGTTACTACTTCTGCACATTGAATAATAGCTGCCGTTGATATTCCATCACTTCCAGGACTCTTAGCTTCATCCATATTTGTAATAATTCCAAAAACTTCACTATTATTCAATATTTTATATGAAAAGTCATTGCTTGGTAATGACAGGTCATTACACTTTACATTATTTTGTACTAGAATATAATGAAACTCTGATATACGTATATTACTTTTAAAGTAATATACGTACTTTAATGAAAATAACTAAACACTTAAATGCGTATGTTGCTAAACGCAGATTCTAACCCTTCAAAATAATTATCGATAAACCCACTTCAGCATTTTATATTTTCGACTTATTATCCTAAAGCCTTGAAGTTCCTTTCATCCATTGCTTAAACAACAGTGTCCAGCCATAAGCTCTTTAAAGACCAGCCCAACTAAGTATTGATGTGAAAATTATTTTTGCTAGCCATAAAGTCATTATCCTTAGCATTAATATCCAATAAGCGAAAAGGAAAGGAAACCAGCCCGGCCAATACTTCTTAATAAATAAGTCACGTTTTCAATTGTAACAAGTAGGGACGATTGGAGGATGGGCCATGGATGGCCTATCCACACACAGCAGATTGAAAAGAAACAGCCAAAGAAAGGCCTCCCTCGTTCGTGGCGGACACAGATGTAGAAGCTAAAGTGAAAAATTATAGAATCGCCAGGAAGATGATAGAGATGAGCTGGCAAAACTACAACAGTTCGGTATGTAAGGGCGTGTAAGCAAAGTAAGGGAAGTCTTTTGTCTATCTGTCTGTCCGCCTGGTCGGGAGTTTACACGTTTTTACGCCATAATGATTTAGCCATCAAAGGCAATGTGTCTAGCGTGTACAATAAAAACAGACGGACGGAAAGACGACCAACACACAATGTTTTCAATAAAACACAAGAAATGCGAATAAGGAGGAGAAAAATGGGAAAATGGTAAAGGGTTTTTCGTGGTCACCAGTGTTTTGTTGCTTACAACACGATGAAAATCTTTATATTAACGCCAAAATGAGTTTTTCAATTGTTGTTTTCTATTTTATTTACGTCTCTCTTCTGCTTCCAGTTTGTTATGATGTGTCGGGTTTCTGTGGTTGCGGCTTCTTTTGCGTTCCATTAGTAAACCAGGAGCCGTGATCTGTCTGTTGGATGTCATATTTTGGTTGGTGTTTACTTATATGCCAGAAATTTCAGTGTCAGGATGGCGGAATCTTCTTTAATGCTCGCCATATTTGCCTGTGAAGAAAACTAGCAAAGAAATTCTTGTTATTTTTGTTTAAACTTGCAGGCCGACGGGAAAGGTTTGGTTTTTATGCTAGGAAACATTAAGTTGTCCGAATACCAGGATTTTCAGCCAACAAATATCACCTTCTCAAAAGGGGTCCAACTTTCGAATCAGCGTGTATGTCATTCGTCCAGATTGATTTAATGCCTAATACGGTCAACAACGTGTACGTAAAACAATCATCGTCACATCACAAAAATAATATGGTTAAGGTGACAATATTCAAAGAACATTATATTGCTGTTGTGGCAACCATATAAAACCTATTATCCATATAAAACTATAACTTATAACCCAAATATTTTCGTTCTATGTTCTCGCACAACCATATTGTTATACCCACAGCCACAGTATGATCTAAAACAAAATATTGTGATTCCCGCAGCAATGTATTTTGACTCTCTTAACTATAGTATAATTCACGCAACCATATTATGACGCTCGCAACCATAGTTTGATTCTTACAAACATAGTATGTTTCTTACAACCGCAGTATGATTCCTAAAAGCAAATAATGATTTCCACAACCATAGTATGATTCAGATAACCATATAATGATACCGCCAACTATACTAGTAGGTCCGCAACGGATGGACCCATGGACCGCCGAATCCTCCCTTCCAACTTGGACTGGTGTGTAGCAAAAAACAAAACAAAGTCTTCAGGAATTAAAATATATGTGACGCGCAAAATAGAAAGGGACCTAAGGTTAAAAACCAGTTTTGTTCAAGAGAGCCATTTTAAAGATTAGGTCCCTTTCTATTTGCGCTTAGAATCGTCGACTTCACTTTCATAAAACGCGCATATCTCTGGAGGGAACACTTTTGGGGCATGGGCTCGGCTTCATTCGATTCCCAGATGTTGTCCACATCACAAAAAAAATGAAAAGATGAAAAGTTTTGTCCAGGAGTTTCATTATACGAGTAAAGATTATGTACCTTTCTATTTGCGCTTAGAATAGTCGACTTCACTTTCATAAAACGCGCATATCTTTGGGAGGGAACACTTTTGGGGCATGGGATCGGTCTCATTCGATGCTCAGATGTTGTCCACATCAAAAAAAGAAAAAAAATTAAAATTGATTTTTTTACCCTTAGGTCCCTTTCTCTATGCGCTGTCACATATACTGATTCTTAGAATTTGATTTAATTGAATGCTTCGAAAAAAGGACTTAGGGGCGAACTTTTCGAGCACCTACAATATGGGCATGGCAATCCCGCTGGTACCAATTCGAAGCGTGCTGTATGGGCACAGCTTCCCTCTTAGTCAGGAGCTGAGGTTGATCTACCTCTACTTCTCTATGGATAATAGCACCCGGTTGCAATGCAACTGCAGAGTGAGCCGAAACTCTCCCCACGATTTGGGTTTAAACCAGAGGCACCACGATACTTCCCGAGGGGCCACACCTTCTTGTCAGGACAAAACAATAGTTCTAGTTCCAGGGGCTCCTGGCTACATGTGGTACCAGACTTTAGTCTACGGTCAGACCTCGCAGCCGAGCTTTTACCAGTTAGCGATCCATACAATCAAATTAAGGCATCGGTTGTGAGAGGTTGTGAGGTTTTAGGTTCTGAAACCATACTGTACGAGGGCGGTTCGGAAAGTTCTTAGCCTATCAATGAAAGAGAATAGTTAGTTTTTCAAAAATATTTTTATTTTTCAATATAATCTCCTGAAACTTACACTTAGGTCAACGCTTATCTAGCAATTCTATCCCTTGATTAAAATAGTTTTCCTCAAGGTCTTCAAAATAATGGTTTACAACTGTAATTGCATCTTCATTTGAGGTAGAACGCTTGCCAGCAAGGATTTTTTTTAGATTTGGAAACAGGTAAAAGTCACTGGGAGCTAAATCAGGAGAATAAGGTGGGTGGTCAGGTAACTCGTACTTTAATTCGTTGATTTTAGCCATTGTTAGAAAACTCTTGTGCGCTGGTGCGTTGTCTTGATGAAAAATTATTTTTTTGTGTTGTAAGCCAGGACGTTTTTCTCGAATTTGTACATTTCATTGATCTAAAAGATTGCAATAGTACTCTGAATTTATTGGTTTACCCTTTTGCAGATAGTCAATCAATAAAATACCTTTGAAGTCCCAAAAAACCGTTGCCATAACCTTACCAGTCGATTGAATTGTTTTTGCCTTCTTTGGGGCACTTCCTCCAGCTTCAGTCCATTGTTTGGATTGTTCTTTTGTCTCTGGAGTATAGTGGTGGATCCATGTCTCATCAACAGTTATGAAACGACGCTTAAAATCCATTTTATTTCGCTGAAAACGATCCAAACAAGCTTGAGACATGTTCATTCTTATGCATTTTTGGTCGACTGTTAACAAGTGCGGCACCCATCTTGCAGAAAGCTTTTTCATCTGTGTTCTTCATGCAAAATTAAATGGACTCGATCATTTGAGATGCCCATGATATTAGCTATTTCAAGCACTTTTATTCGTCGATCATTTAATACCATATCATGCACTTTGGCTACAATTTCTGTTGTGGTTCATCTTCAATGCTTGTACGACCACGTTTAAATTCAGCAACCCAATTTTTTACTGTTGCATATGAAGGAGCACTTTCACCTATCATTATGAATTTCTTCTCCCGATAAACCTTTTTTATGTAAATATTTAATGACACCACGCATTTCTAATTTTTCCATTGTAAAAAAATCGCGGATGCGTCTTTTGTGAACACCTCTTTCTATATGAAGGAGTTGCCAGATCGAAATTTAACATGTGTTCATAACAGAGATGGAAGTTTCCAAAACACTTAACTTTTTTCTGTTTATACCGTGCTTTTTGTGCTAGGCTAGGAAGTTTCCGAACTGCCCTCGTACATAAACACGGCTTCCTCACCCCTCAGAGCGAGGTCTGTCTTTACCTCTTCTGTTCGACGATGGTAAACGGCAACCATGTATTAAGGTTAGGCCCGACCGACCCCCCAACAAGACCTGAGGGTCTATAATGACTGGGTTAAGTCTTGAGAAGACCCCATTTTACCCAGTCAACCGCGGTACCAGATTACCTACGGTAAGGTTTCGTAACCAAAGTTAAATCCAGTCTCAGTCCCAAGTAACCTGGGCACTGGTGACCCTCTGGAGCAACAGATGTCGAAAGTCAAAAAGGGAACTCTCCGCCGGTTACAGAGGAACGCATTCAGCCAACGAAAATACAGCGCCTAGATAAGGCCTGACAGGCGAACAGACTAATGCTTGACCTGCGCGATTAGAAACCACGTCTCACTGACGCTGCCCTTACCATTATAAGAAACAACGTCCATGGCGTCCAGGTCCATTCCCTCTCATAGAGAGGATATTTACACAAGACATGCAACTATTCCTCGACAGACGCCCCATAACTGCATTCCTGACTACCGCTTAAAGGCCTCTTATCCCAGTACGAATTAAGTCGACTACATCAGCCAGATCTCAATTGAGTTAAATCTCTCCTCTTCTCCTCTTGTAATACCTCTGGAGGATGGTGTCAGGCACGGTTTTTACTCCAAAGGTGTTGCTAGTTTCTGCGATTGCGACAGAATAAATACCAGCCGGACCAGCCTGACAGGCCCTTCGATCTAGAGGCTCGCGCTTGTCTTGTAAGACCTTCCTTTCTAGATTATGAAGATCACTCTAGACATCCGATGGTGGGTAGGATGATCCCTTCGGTAGTTCCCCAGCAGGTATGTACTTGTGCCAACGTACAAGTAATATCTTAGTCTCCTCATGTAGACGGTCCATCGGGAAATAAGTGAGACACCCTGTCGTAGTTCTTAGAGCAGCGGTCTGGCAGGTGGGGAAGTTCCACCAATGCGTATGTACTTGTGCCAACGTACAAGTAATATCTTAGTCTCCTCATGTGGATCAGCGGTCTGGCAGGTGGGGAAGTTCCACCAATGCGTTTTGGTCAAAGACAGACCTCGCTCTGAATGGTGAGGAAGCCATGTTCATGTACAGTATGGTTTCAGAACCTAAAACCTATACGTTTGGTGTCTACAGACCTACCATTCGATTTTCTAGCATTGATGCCTTTAAAGTCATCAATGACACCAAGAATTTTGGGATAACTAGTGGTCGGGATTGGCGTGCCATTGAAGCTCACGTTTAAGGTCAGCCCTAACTGAGCAGTCCATGTAGTGCACAAAGCAGCAGATGATTTCGTCAGGGTTCCTAACATTAAAGATACTGGCAAGTTAGTGCCCGACGTCGGACTCGTGCAGTCGGCAGCACGACTTCAACGAAGTAAGAGGCAGGATGTCGAAGCCCTGTTGAGTTAAGCAAGGAGTCAACATCCCGACTACCCCAAAATCCTTGGGGTTCATTGGACAGTCTATTTTGATCCTCTACACATGATACAGCTATCTGCAATAGGATCAAAAGTACGAACAAGGTCCTTAAGTCACTTGCCGGCAGTACTTGGGGAGCCGACAAGGAAACCTTGTTGACCTCTTTCAAAGCGAAAGTTAGGTCTGTAGCGCCGTTGTGGTAGGACATCGAACCCGAGCATGACGCAGTCGAAGAAAATTCAGATCTGCAAGAATGCCGCCCTGAGAACATCAACATTGTGACTCCTTATGTCTTCAGAAGACCATCTACAAAAGGAGGCAAAGGTCCTTAACGAGCGCAGATACAATTTTAGCTTGGGTGTCTTCATCCCAGTAGCTATTCCAACCACCAGCTAGTCGATAGGATGCCTCCGCTCAGGCGGATCAGGTATGACCTTCACGATCTAGAAAGTGTGGTCCAGTGATACTAGAGAAGCTTTAGATCATTCGAAATATCAATCAGCTCTAAACGACACTCACACCGATGAAGTCGCATTGACAGTATCCAGCTGTGTCGTTAATGTATATCTATGGGGTTTACATCGCCTTGAAAAAGGGGGCGTGTCACCGCCCAGCGTATATATACAATACTCTTATAGTATATATTTTAAGTCTGATGTTCCAATATTTTCTACATTAGGATTTCTTGTCGTTTCTCAATTTCAAATTTAGGGGCGATGCCACACCCCTTTTTAAAATCATATCTATATACTACAGTAATGTTGTGACAAACAGTGATATAGAGTGTACACTTCAACACCATCTGCCTATAAATATGGTCTCTGCACTGATTTTAAAAAAGAAGGTGTGGCACCGCCCACTTTAGCTCTGAACCAATTCCTCCTCACCACTTTAATAGAGTACGAAGTTTCTTACTGAAGTACATAATTATGAGTTCTGGCCGTTAAAAATATTGGGATGTGGGCGGTGCCACACCTTTTTTTAAAAAGCATCCATGTATACTCTATGGCAATTTATTCGCCTGCAATAGCATACATTTTAAGACAATCTACCTCTAAATATCGATATTAAAAAAAAGGGGCGTGGCACCACCCACGTTTCCGCCGAACGTATTTTATATACTCATTTAGCTTATCTGTTCCTAGTTCTTACAGTTTTATGCTCTGTATAAGTTAAGTGTTTTGACACGCGGGCGGTGCCAGGCCTCTTAAAATCGTATCCGAGCGTAGCACCGCCCACTTTTTCTTATCGAATTTTTTCGTTCCTTTCCAATAAATTATGCACTAATTTTCTTGTTCGTTGATCTGAATGTTTTTGAGTTATGATAAATGCACATTTTTACAGGTGTGGTCTTGTATTATGTGAAAATTTCAAGAAGATTAGTTTAGTAGTTAAGGTTTCTATAAACTGCAAACATACATAAATACTATATTTTATTTTGTACTGGCTTACCCAGAAGTTCTTAATGAGCTTTAAATTTGTTCATTAGAATTGTTTTCCGACCTACAGTGAAAACCAAATTTGATTCGATGGCATTAAAGAATAAAAGATACTTAGAAGGGACATAAATACTGTTACAACTTTGAATACACCCATTTCAATAGTAGAACTGAATATACCCCGTTAATGTCATATGGGTTTTGAAAGCTAACTTCAATAGCGTTAGTCTGTAACGGGATTTTAAAATTGTTTCAACTTTCATCATGGAGTGGTCAGATAATGAGAACCGTATCGCTGTAATAGCGCTTTTCAAGTGTGAAATGAAAAAAGCGATACTTTCAAAACGCTCCGACCACTAGGGATTAGCCGCATGTTCGCCTACCGATGCATAAACTGTTTGAGGAGACTGGAGATGTAAAAGACTGCCATCGGTAGGGCCGCCCACGCTCTGTTCGAACACCGCATGTCATCAAAGCCGTTAAATCAAGAATTCACAGAAATCCGCTCTGAAAACAGAAATTCAGGGCCCGTGAGATGAATATCACGCAAAAGTCCATGAGTCGAATCATTAAAAAAGACTTGGGACTTATGGCATTCAAACGACGTACCGGACATTTATGGACTGCAGCTTTTAAAAAAATAGGATTGAAAAATGCAAACGTCTTTTGGTGAAGCACGCTGATAACTTGCACAGAAAAATTTGGTTCAACGATGAAAAAATTTTTACCGTTCAGGAAAAATTTAACAAGCAAAATGATACGAGTGTATGCGCGGTCACTTAAGGAAGCAAATGAACTGATCCCAAGGGTGAAAAAGGGTCATCACCCAGCTTCAGTCATGGTTTGGTGGGGTGTCTCTTACGATGGGGTCACTGACCTGTATTTCTGCGAACAAGGAGTCAAAACATCGGCCAAAGTTTACCAAGAACCCGCTTTGGAAGCTGTTGTGAAGCCTCTTAACAATTCTCAGTTCCAAAACCAGCCATGGACTTTCCAGCAGGATTCTGCGACGGCCCTTAAGGCTAAAACGTTCCAGGCCTGGCTGCGAAACAATTTACCAGCGATCATTTCCTCTGAAGAATGGCCCTCAGGCTGTCCAGATTTGAACCCATTGGATTACAAATTGTAGACGGTTTTAGAGGACAAGGTTTGTCACAAAAGATACTCCAACATTGGATCTCTTAAGACTGCTTTGATTCGAGCTGTGGCCAATTTTCCAATGGACGAGGTTCGTGCAGCTATTGACGATTGGCCAGTGCGACTCAAGGCGTTTGTAAAGGCAAAAGGCGGACATTTCGAATAAGTAGATTCTTTTTGGATACAATATACATCAATAAATATACGAGGGCGACCGCAAAAGTAACTGGCCTTACATAAAAAGAACCGTTTTTTTTTTGGAATTATTATTATTTATTTTTCAACATAATTTCCTTCCAACTCAATACCCTTCATCAAACGTTTTTCAAGTTTTTTAATTCCATCCGAAAAATAAGATTTTTCAAGACCTTCAAAATATGCCTCAGTTTCAGCACTAACCTCGCTATTGGACGAAAATTTTTTGCCACCGAAAATTTTTTTTATATTTGAAAACAAGAAATAATCAGAAGGAGCTAAATCTGGACTATATGGTGGATGCGGAGCAATTTCAAATCGTAATTCGGCCGGTTTTTGTTGATTTAAAAATGCAGTGTGTGAAGGAGCATTATCTTGATAAAAAAGAACTTTTTTTTTCTAAATGGGGTCGTTTTATCTTGATTTCTTCATTCAACCGATCCAATAATGCACAATAATATTCACTATTTATAGTTTTTCCTTTCTCAAGATAATCAATAAATATTATACCCCTTGCATCCCATTACTTTTCCTGCTGACTTAACAGTTTTAGCCTTCTTGGGACCACTTTTACCAGCTTCTATCCATTGTTTTGACTGTTCTTTGCATTCTGGGATGTAGTGATGGATCCATGTTTCATCAACAGTTATGAATCGGCGCAAGAACTCTATTGGATTACGCTGATAAATCGCTAAAAGCTCCTCGGAATTGGTCCAACGGACGATTTTTTGGGGCAAAGTCAACAAACGCGGCACCTTTTTCGCAGATAGCTTTTTCATGTGGAGTTCATCATGTAAAAATACTCCCAACATGTTTTTCGTGTATTTTAACAATATCAGCAAGTTCTCCGAGCTTTATTCGTCTATCTTTAGTCACTTCATTAAATATTTTTCTAATGTTTTCAATAGTAGTAGCAGTTTTCGGTCTTCCAGAGCGTTGTTCATCTTTCGTACTTGAACGACCCATTTCAAATTGTTGAAACCAGGATTTCACGGTGGAGTATAATGGTGCATTATCACCATGAACAGAATCCAATTCATCTTTGATTAATTGTGGCGTATAACCTTTTATATAAAAGTGTTTAATTACCACACGAAATACATTATTTTTCATTTTTCAAAAATTATAAAACTTGTTAAAATTTTGACAGATGGCTTATAAAAGATTGCTTTTAAAAAACAAAAACAAAAAAGTTGCTAGTAAAACAGAAAATGTGGCAGGCCAGTTAGTTTTGCCCTCGTATTAAAAAATATTTGGTCCAAAAACATTCAGTAGTTTTTATTTGACAGCATAAAACGTGTGTAACAGTATTTATGTCCCTACTAAGTACAACTATTGCTAATCTCATGATTCGGCTGCCATTATAAACTTAAATTTTATCCTTTAACGCTTTAAAATATGATGCATCCTCCTTTAGAATACTTCAACCCTAACCTGATCTTTTTAAAAGATGAGAAATGAAAGGTGACTACGAATATTAGAAATCATTTCTAATCAGCTTAAGTACTCAGATGATGTTTTACACCTTAAGTAAATAAAAAAATTAAAAGTAAAAACGGCAGAAAAGAAGCCAACAACACAACCACAAACATATCTACACAGACAAAACACACACATACATTTGCAGCGGTTAGAGCCATAAATATTTTCCTATACAATCTCAGCAAACATTTACTTGAGCAAATACTCGCATAAAAATACATAAATACGGAGACGTTGGCTACAAATGAAAGCCAGAGAACAAACGCAACTTGCTTTTTCTGCTTTATTATTTCAATGTATTTACTCTAAAAAAGACCTACACACATAAAGGAAAACATACATTTTCATCAGTGCGGGATAACAGCATCTTTAAATTGTACCAGAATGTCCTTGGGGCCAAAAAGGAACAGAATGAATTGGTTTGATGCAATTTTCTTCCCTTTAAACAACAGTTCACCAATTACTTCTGATATATACAAGATCGATTTTGAACTAAATGGCCAAACGTAAAAAATAGTTTTTGTTTTCAAAGAGCAACTAAAATGTCTCATGCACGTACCATCTAATATTTGAGCAGGGGTTAACGTCAGGAATGGCTTAACTATATGAGGTTATTGCCTTCTAAGACACTTTTTCTTAGCTGAATTTTTTTTACTGAACTTTGAATTTGTTAACGAAAATGCAGTTTCCTAATTGAATTCTTGGCAATTCCAATTTTCCTTTAAATGAACAGAAGGACCCAAAAACCAACTTCATGTCATCATAATCCGAGTATCTAATAGCCCACTCTAAAATTACTACTTACATAATTTCACAACATCTTATTAAAGATCAAGGGGAATGGAGTGTCGAAAACGAAACCCGGCCTTCCAGGTTTTATGTCCAAACCTAACAGTCGGTCACTCAAAAATAGCAAAACCCGACATAAAAGGTTAACCTGGTTTTGTTTTGCTGTCGGGTTTTTCGGTATTTTTGCTGTTGAATGTAAAATCAAATTAAAATCATAATTTCACGTACGGAATACGTTGCTAGTTTTTGAGGTATAGGGTGATCCATCTAGAGGTATTTTTCGGAACAAAAAAATATAAAAATTCAAATCAAGTGTGGAATTTTTGCTGCTAATTTGAAAGGACATTTTATGGCATTTATTTTTTGAATATAATTTCCTTCAAGTGTTGGCCGGAACTAGTCCTCAGGGTTTCCATTCTGAGGTCCAATTTCGGATGACTCGTTTGAGCATTTCGATCTGTATTGCTGAAACCACATATCGGTGATGTCACCACATATCGGTGATCATGCAATTCTGGACACAAATAATTTTCAAACATGGCACGATAGTGCTTTCTATTGACGGTAACACGACAATTGTGTTCATCAACGTAAAAATATGGCCCAATCACACCAACCCAATCACAAAACGACACCACACAGTAATTTTTGCAGATGCAATTATGTCTCTGATGCAATTATTGCTGTCCAATAACGCATATTTTGTTTATTGACGTAACCACACAGCCCGAAATGAGCTTCTTCGCTGAAGATGATTTTTTGATAAAATACAGAATTTTCGTGAAACTTTGCCAAGTGGCTTTAGATTTTGAGTCAGTTTGATCTTATAAGGATAAAGGCCAAGATCTTTTTGCAGGCCAATTCCTGAGAAAGGCGTGGAATCGACTGATTTGGCTCATTTTGAACGAATACACTTAGGGCTGCGATATTTTTGTCGCTTCGAGCGATACGGCGTCTCTTTAGGGCTGGAATATCTTAAAGTGCTAGTTTGGAACCAACTGTATCCACTATAGCACGTACAGCCTGTCGGCTGGGACGATTATAACGGCCGAAAATTGGAGCAAGCGCTCTTAAAGTGGCGACCACCAACTCAAAATTTTGGTAGTGATGATTTGATGATTTCCAAACGTTGCTCGTAAGTGAACTTTACCATGATAAAAATGTTAAATTCGACTGTCGTTTTGATACTAAATGAAATTTGGCCCAGTTCTTTACGATCGATCAGTAGTTAGATCAGATATACTAGTTTTAATTTTAAACATACTTATTTAATTGTAAAGGGTTGTCCAACTAAAACGCACGATGTTAGTTGTAAATAAAACAAATATTTTTTGGAGAATTTTCTCAATCTTTTTTATTATAATAGCGGGGTATACTTAGTAGGGACATAAATACTGTTACACACGTATTATGCTGTAAAATAAAAAGTACTGAATGTTTTTGGACCAAATATTTTTTAAATATATTTATTGAGGTAAATTGTATCCAAAAAGAATCTACTTATCGAAATGTCCGCCTTTTGTCTTTACACCCGCCTTAAGTCGCACTGGTCAATCGTCATTAGCTGCACGATCCTCGTCCATTGGAAAATTGGCCACTGCTCGAACCAAAGCAGTCTTAAGAGATCCATTGTTGGTGTATCTTTTGTGACAAACCTTGTCCTCTAAAACCGTCCACAATTTGTTATCCAATGGGTTCAAATCTGGACTGTCTGAGGGTCATTCTTCGAAGGAAATGAACGCTGGCAAATTGTTTCGAAGCCAGGACTGGGACGTTTTAGCCTTATGGGCCGGCGCAGAATCCTGCTGGAAAGTCCATGACTGGTTTTGGAACAAGGAATTGTTAAGAGGCTTCACAACAGCTTCCAAAACGGTTTCTTGGTAAACTTTGGCCGATGTTTTGACTCTTTGTTCGCATAAATGCAGGTCAGTGACCCCATCGTAAGAGACACCCCACCAAACCATGACAGAAGCTGGGTGATGACCTTTTTCCACCCTTGAGATCAATTCAGATGCTTTCTTAGATGACGGCGCATACACTCTATCATTTTGCGCATACACTCTATCATCTTGTTAAATTTTTCCTGAACGGTAAACATTTTTTCATCGGTAAACTAAATTTTTCTGTGCAAGTTATCAGCGTGCTTCACCAAAAGACGTTTGCATTTTTCAATACTATTTTTTTTTAAAAGCTGCAGTCCATAAATGTCCGGTACCTCGTTTGAAAGCCATAAGTCCCAAGTCTTTTAATGATTCGACTCATGGACTTTTGCGTGATATTCATCTCACGGGCCTTGATTTTGTGTTTTCGGAGCGGATTTCTGTGAATTCTTGATTTAATGGCTTTGATGACCTGCGGTGTTCGAACAGAGCGTAGGCGGCCCGAACGGTGGCGGTCTTTTACACCTCCAGCCTCCTCAAACAGTTTTATGCATCGGTAGACGAACAAGCGGTGGCCTAGTGGTCGGAGCGTTTTGAAAATATCACTTTTTTCATTTCACACATGAAAAGCGCTATTACAGCGATACGGTTCTCATTATCTGACCACTCCATGATAAAAGTTGAAACAATTTTAAAATCCCGTTACAGACTAACGCTATTGAGGTTAGCTTTCAAAACCCATATGACATTAACGGGGTAGGTTCAGTTCTACTATTGAAATGGGTGTGTTTAATGTTGTAACAGTATTTATGTCCCTACTAAGTATAACAATTGTGTATGATCGGCTAAATGATTGCAACGGCTTCGGTGGCATACCTCTATCCGATGGTCCATATTTTCAATGTCATTAATGTGCCGAATTATCTCATTTTTTAGCTCTGAAATTGTTCTTGGCTTAATGACATACACTTTTTCTTTTAAATGTCTTCAAAGAAAAAAGTCCAACGGTGTCAAATCACATGATCGTGGAGGCCAATCAACGTCGATAGGACGTGAGACCACACAGACCTTGAATTTCTCGGCCCATTCTGTTGAAACCTTATATCGTTTTTATATCCTTAATTTCTGGCCACAAAAAGTCCCTTATCATCTTGCGATAACCGAACATACTCATCAACTGCTTGGCCTCATTTTCGATGAAGTAAGGCCCAACGACGCCGCTAGCCCATAAAACGTACCAAACATTCACTTTTTGTGGATGCATCGTCTTTTTAACGCTCACTCGTGGATTCTCATTTGCCAAAATGCGGCAATTTTGGTTGTTAACAAAACATGTGGGCCACATTTGGTCGTTTATGCTGACTAAAAAATCACGAAGTGCACAAAATTCATTTTGATTTGAACGCCCATTTTCGTAAAAGGCTTCAACAACCTTAACGCGCTGCTCTGTTTTGTACCTCTCCATGGTTTAATTTGTCAAACCCTGAAACAAAATATGTCAAATTGAGCTAGGCAAAAAACTCACATATGTGACAGCGCATAAAGAAAGGACCTAAGGGTAAAAAAAAAATCAATTTTAACTTTTTTTGATGTGGACAACATCTGAGCATTGAATGAGACCGATCCCATGCCCCAAAAGTGTTCCCTCCCAGAGATATGCGCGTTTTATGAAAGTGATGGTACACCAAAGATACACGTATTTAAATCTTTAAAATGGCTCTCCTGAACAAAACTGGATTTTACCCTTAGGTCCCTTTCTATTTTGCGAGTCACATAGGCAAAATCAAGCTATGTTTCGTGTATATAGATCGAGACACGAGCAGAGGTCTTGTCGGCAGCACACATAATGGTATTGATAAGCTGCCCACACCAACGGCGAAACGTGCGTCTACCAGATGGTGATGCGTTTGCTTTAACTTCGCTGACTGACTTTTCCTTCCCTTCTATGACAAACAAAAACAAAGCTGATCTTATTAGCTTGTGGAGTAATTCACACCTTAAAAAATAAAAAAAAACTTGTTCAGATGAGACTTACAACAATAAACATCGTACATTATAGATAAACCACCCTTTATGTTGTAGATTATACAGGGTGGCCCAAATGAGACCTAGTGATGTTAAACACGTATAACTCTTGTAATAACGGTTTTTTTAAATGATTTTTTTTATATGTTAAATACATTTTATGGAAATTTAACGCGACTATGTGTGAAATATGACATCAGACAAATGACCACCATTTTGCTCGATACAGGCATTGGCTCTTTTTAGCGCCAAGCTGCTGCACAGCTTCCACGTTCTCTTCAGTACGAATATTTCGATGAGCACCTTTTCCTGTACGGTCGGCAACTGAACCCAGTTCCTCAAATGGCGAACTAAATTGTAATCATGGAAGATGTGGGCGCTGATCTTACCTTAAAATAACGGCGATAATTTCACTTGAGAAGCATAATAAAAATCGTTAATTTTAATGCGTTGTTGTGGACTGTACGTATTTATTTTAAATTTCCAAGAGTTCAGTTATGATCTGCAAAAAGAAAAAATAAATTATGTTAAAAAATAAAAAAGTTATTTGTGTTTCACATCAGCTGGTCTTATTTGGGCCACCCGTTATAAGTAGGTTAATTTATTTGGCCCCCATCGTGTTGGCTATCGCAGAATAATTACACTATTTAGGGTGTCTTCGAATAATATTTCGAAACCTCCACCGTCTATTTAATTCTGCTCTAATTTTAAAGTGTACCAAAAAAATCGTCATTAGCACAACAGAAAGTACAATTGTACCATGTTCACCATCACTGTCCTACACTCACAGTCCTTGCTGGGCACAAAGATATAATTTCCAACGTGTTTGTCTTTTGATTTAAGTTAAAGCTGTGGAAAAAAAAATTAAATTTTCTTCACAAACATATGTATTTTCCAGGACGATTTTACCTGTGATTCAAAAGAGGGAGAGCGAGATCAAGATGTGTGCGTGTACATAGTTACTCAAGTGGGTGTATGTGTGGGTGAGTGAGTGTTATGTCTTTGTTTATTTGTATGCGAAACATAAAACAAACAAATGTTTTTTTATTGGATTAAGATTTTCCGCTTTCCTTTCTTTAGTTTCGCTGTAGTCAAAGCTTCATCCTTATCTCTCGATGTTTGTATTGTGTTGTTGTATTATACATGTATACATGTTATATGTATGTATACGCTCACACACACACACTCTTGTAAGCCTAAACATATATACATTATAATGTGTTAACATAAATATTGTGCATGTGTGCGTTTCCTATTTGTACTTGTGTGCACATAAATGTATATGTGACGCGCAAAATAGAAAGGGACCTAGGGTTAAAAATCCAGTTTTGTTTAGGAGAGTCATTTTAAAGATAAGGTCCCCTTCTATTTGCGCTTAGAATCGTCGAATTCACTTTCATAAAACGCGCATATCTTTGGGAGGGAACACTTTTGGGGCATGGAATCGGTCTCATTCGATGCTCAGATGTTGTCCACATCAAAAAAAAGTGAAAAGTTGATGAAAAGTTTTTTTCAGGAGAGCCATTTTAAAGATTAGGTCCCTTTCTATTTGCGCTTAGAATCGTCGACTTTACTTTCATAAAACGCGCATATCTCTGGGAGGGAACACTTTTGTGGCATGGGATCGGTCTCATTCGATGCTTAGATGTTATCCACATCAAAAAAATTAAAATTGATTTTTTTACCCTTAGGTCCCTTTCTATATGCGCTGTCACATATCTCTTTTATCTACCTTCATGCCTAACATTAGAGTGTAACGATTCGTTTTTTGGTTTAATTAAGGCGTAAATTCGTCAGAGAAAAACGTCGCCTGGGTTTCCTTAAGCCTATTTTTCCCAGCTGTTTCGTGTGATAAGGCATGTCTGGAACATCATTCGCTATTGGGTCCTTTATCAATTCGTAGTGTATTATGTAATATCGTCCTGTTCAAAAAACATATTGTCCAAGTCCATGTCAAGTCCAAACAATTAAGGTTTGTTTGGAAGACGAGAGGGTGTTTCATCGAATTTCTGCAACAAATAGCTGATCAATGACTTAGGTGACCGGAAATGGGCGAAATAGCACCGACCACCAATCCAAAATGTTTGGATTGTTAGTCGGAGTGTGGTACTAGGGTAAAAAAAAAAGTTCTGAATCAGTGGTCGGATTCGTTTAGGTCATTTTGCAAAGGTGAGCAGTAGGGCTATATTTTATAAGAAAAAAAAAACATAAGTTATCTGCCATCTGGATGAGAAAATTGAGCTCCGTATCTCGGCGATTTCACTTTTTTGCCGACCGCTGGTTCGGATCTTATCAATTTTACCCTAGTACCCTTCGACCACCAATACGAAAACTTTTCAACCGCTGCCATTTCGGCCCCCTTAAATTTTTGTGCATGGTCGTAGATGGACACATTTTCATGAAATGCGCCATGGAATACGCTAGTTAAATTTGTCCAGTCGTGAATGAATCACCCTATATAAATGTTGCAATCCGAAAAATTTGTAACCAATCCGAAAATTTTCTAACCAATCCGAAAATTTTCTAACCGCTGCCAATCTCGGCAGCGTCGGTCGTAGATGGACATATTTTCATGGAATACGCTAGTTAAATTTGTCCAGTCGTGAATGAATCACTTTATATAATTGTTGCATTTTATTCGCGTTGAACAACTGAGTTTTTTTATGACTAAGTTTGCCTGTAGCACCAATTGTCGGAAACTATAAAACAAACATCATAACATATTATACATAGTTTCAGTTCGAAGATCAGCATTAGACTTGAATCACCCTGTACATACACGATAGGTGTACGATTTATATTTCTTGCTATTATAAATAAATTGACATTATTTCTATCCAAACTGGAGAAGTTGTTGACATGTCACTTTTGTTGCTATGTTTTACGCCAGAGTGCTCGGCTCTGAATGTAAGAGGGCTGTTCGGAAAGTTCTTAGCCTATCAATGAAAGAGAATAGTTAGTTTTTCAAAAATATTTTTATTTTTCAATATAATCTCCTGAAACTTCAATACACTTAGTCCAACGCTTATCTAGCAATTCTATCCCTTGATTAAAATAGTTTTCCTCAAGTGGTTTACAGTTGAAATGTGGTTTACAACTGAAAATTGCATCTTCATTTGAGGTAAAACGGAATATTTTTAGATTTGGGAACAGGTAAAAGTCATTGGGAGCTGAATCAGGAGAATAGGGTGGGTAGTCAAGCAACTCGTACTTTAATTCGTTGATTTTAGCCATTGTTAAAACACTCTTGTGCGCTGGTGCGTTGTCTTGGTGAAAAATTATTTTTTTGTGTTGTAAGCCAGGACGTTTTTCTCGAATTTGTACATTTAATTGATCTAAAAGGTAGCAATAGTACTCTGAATTTATTGTTTTTTCCCTTTTGCAGATAGTCAAACAATAAAATACCTTTTAAGTCCCAAAAAACCGTAGCCATAACCTTACCAGCCGATTGGATTGTTTTGGCCTTCTTTGGGGCACTTCCTCCAGCTTCAGTCCATTGTTTGGATTGTTCTTTTGTCTCTGGAGTATAGTGGTGGATCCATGTCTCATCAACAGCTATGAAACGACGCTTACAATCCATTTTATTTCGCTGAAAACGATCCAAACAAGCTTGAGAAATGTTCATTCTTATGCGTTTTTGGTGGACTGTTAACAAGTCCGGCACCCATCTTGCAGAAAGCTTTTTCATCTGTAGTTCTTCATGCAAAATTAAATGGACTCGATCATTTGAGATGCCCATGATATTAGCTATTTCACGCACTTTTATTCGTCGATCATTTAATACCATATCATGCACTTTGGCTACAATTTCTGTTGTTGTTGCTGTTTTTGGACGTCCACTACGTGGTTCATCTTCAATGCTTGTACGACCATGTTTAAATTCAGCAACCCAATTTTTTACTGCTGCATATGAAGGAACACTTTCACCTAACACATTCACCATATCATTATGAATTTCTTGTCCCGATAAACCTTTTTTATGTAAATATTTAATGACACCACGCATTTCTAATTTTTCCATTGTAAAAAAATCGCGGATGCGTCTTTTGTGAACACCTGTTTCTATATGAAGGAGTTGCCAGATCGAAACAAAATTTAACATGTGTTCATAGCAGAGATGGAAGTTTCCAAAACACTTAGCTTTTTTCTGTTTATACCGCGTTTTTTGTGCTAGGCTAAGAAGTTTCCGAACCGCCCTCGTAAAAACCCACAAGCCACTGATCAGACGCCGTTACATCCTCAAAAAGTCACTGTTTGGTGTGCTTGAGAGGGAATTATTGGTCCATATTTCTGCAAAAATGAAGCAGGCCATAATGTTACAGTCAATGGGGAACTCGATAGAGCCTTTATCAATGACTTATTCGTGCCTGAATTGGAGGATGTTGGTGTGGACGACCTTTGGTTTCAAAAAGACGACGCTACATGTCATACAGCCAACGTAACAATCAACTTATTGAAGGAAACTTTTGGTGAGCGCATAATCTCGCATTGTGGGCTTATGGCGTTTCCTCCAAGATCGTGGACAGGACTATTTTTTTTGTGGGGTTATGTGAAGTCGCTTGTCTACTCAAAAAATCCTGACACGCATGACGCCTCGGAAGAGAATATTCCGTTCGCTAATTGCTTTCATACGGCACTTAATGCTGCAAAAAGTGGTCGGAAATTGGGCTTGTCGGCTGGAATATACTCGCGGCAGCCGCGGCCACTTTTAAAACTTAATGGCAAATTCTTATATTTATAGCAAAGCTAAATTTTTGGCCATAACATTACTTTGTAGGGACATAAATACTGTTACAACATTGAACACACCCATTTCAATTGTAGAACTGAACATACCCCATTAATGTCATATGGGTTTTGAAAGCTAACCTCATTAGCGTTGGTCTGCAACGAGATTTTAAAATTGTTTCAACTTTCAGCATGGAGTGGTCAGATAATGAGAACCGTATTGCTGTAATAGCGCTTTTCAAGTGTGAAATGAAAAAAGCGATATTTTCAAAACGCTCCGGCCACTAGGGATTAGCCGCATGTTCGTCTACCGATGCATAAAACTGTTTGAGGAGACTGGAGATGTAAAAGACCGCCACCGGTCGGGCCGCCCACGCTCTGTTCGAACACCGCATGTCATCAAAGCCGTTAAATCAAGAATTCACAGAAATTCGCTCCGAAATCAGAAAATCAAGGCCCGTGAGATGAATATCACGCAAAAGTCCATGAGTCGAATCATTAAAAACGACTTGGGACTTGGAGCTTTCAAACGACGTACCGGACATTTATTGACTGCAGCTTTAAAAGAAATATAATTGAAAAATGCAAACGTCTTTTGGTGAAGCTCGCTGATAACTTGCACAGATAAAATTTGTTTACCGATGAACAAAATTTTTACCGTTCAGGAAAAAATTAACAAGCAAAATGATAGAGTGTATGCGCGGTCATCTAAGGAAGCATCTGAACTGATCCCAAGGGTGGAAAAGAGTCATCACCCAGCTTCAGTCATGGTTTGGTGGGGCGTCTCTTACGATTGTTTCGCATTTCTGCGAACAAGGAGTCAAAACATCGGCCAAAGTTTACCAAGAAACCGTTTTGGAAGCTGTTGTGAAGCCTCTTAACAATTCCCGGTTCAAAACCAGCCATGGACTTTCCAGCAGGACTCTGCGCCGGCCCATAATGCTAAAACGTCCCAGGCCTGGCTTCGAAAGAATTTGCCAGCGTTCATTTACTCCGAAGAATGGCCCTTAGGCAGTCCAGATTTGAACCCATTGGATAACAAATTGTGTTTTAGAGGACAAGGTTTGTCACAAAAGATACCCCAACAATGGATCTTTTAAGACTGCATTGGTTCGAGCTGTGGCCAATTTTCCAATGAACGAGGTTCGTGCAGCTATTGACGATTGGCCAGTGCGACCTAAGGCGTGTGTAAAGGCAAAAGGTGGACATTTCGAATAAGTAGATTCTTTTTGGATACAATATGCGTACATCAATAAATATATTAAAAAATATTTGGTCCAAAAACATTCAGTACTTTTTATTTTAACAGTACTTTTTTTATTGTAACAGTATTTATGGGCCTACTAAGTAAATTATATGCGTTTTAGTTCTTCTTGAAAACCACACGTCTTAAAAAAAACGCCATTTTGTTTAAGTGCCCCTTTTTTCAATTAAACAAAATTAGAGTTGCCAACCAGTTGTCGGATTTGTATGGAAAGAGGACTTGGAAAACTGGTAGTTTTCTTCAGTATGCAAAGGCCATCAGTCTATCATAACTAACCTGATGACAGCTTAGCGTGAGCTGACTCAGTCTCCAATTTTTTACTCTACTACTTCGAGGTTTGGATAGCACCAAAACTCGGTTAGGTGGATGTGATTTAGAAAGCCTGTTAACATCGCTTTATACCGAAGACCGATGTAATTTCAAAATAATTGAGGTTCGATGATGTTGCCTTGCCCTAAATTGCAGCAAGCAATTATTATATGTGAATGCAGTGACGTTTGATGGAACCCTTGCGGATTGTGTTCGCTTCTAAAATTAGTTATTGGTCCAAAACCCATTTCTTCAGCCAATATCCGCAGCGCACAATAAGCGACCTCTCGAAATTGTTTACGAACTTTAAATCTGACAGTGGCACAATCTTCCAACGGCAAAAGAAGCCGTATTTTCTGGCGTTGCCCAATAAAGCTAATCGTCTCCGGGATGACATTTTGGGTCTTCTTCTTCAGCCTGCAAAGGCCATCAGTCTATCACAACTAACCTGAATACAGCTTAGCGTGAGCTGACCCAGTCTCCAAATTTTTACTCTACAACTTCGAGGTTTAGTTGATGTTATTTAGCTCGGTAAGGTGAATGTTATTTAGAAAGAGATTTTAACGCTTTATACCGAAGACCGATGTAATTTCAAATGAATTGAGGTTCGATGATGTTGACTTGCCAATAATTGCATAAACTTTTTCAGTTTGCGACTCAATGGTGAATTCAACGATCGACTTCACAACATAACCTGAGGTTAAATTTCGTTCATATTTTTTAATCCAAAACATGACATACATAGATAACTGAATATTTTGACATTATGGATTTGGGGTCTTTGACAGCTAGAACTAGGATTCCTCATATAGAAAAATCTCTTCCTTTTGATAACACTTTCAAGCGTTGTCACTGTTCTCCCACGAATATCACGAGTAAAGTCGGTATTTTAGTCTTAAATCGTACAAAGGTTTTATATAAAGGGTGGTCCAACCCTAATGCACATGCTGATCGCGATAGTGTGGCAGAAGAGCCCTCAACCTCCACTAGTGAATGGTGTTTCCCATCAAGAGATGATAACGGACTTCTTGTGGCCAAAAATTAAAGATGGCCATCTGGTGGATATGTGTTTCCAACAGGATGGTCCACTTGCCACTGTTGCGCGAGAAATTTAGCCTTCACGATCATGTTATTTGACACAGTTGGACTTCAGTCTTTGGGGATACTTAAAATAAAAAGTTGACTTCAAAAAGCCGAGAATAATTCAAGAGCCAAAGGATAAGCAAATTCGGAACATTAACGACGTTCAACCTCCATTATGTCTCAAAGTCATTTAAAATATTGACCAGCGGATAGAAGTGTGCCACCGCAGCCGTAGAAAGGTTTCGAGGTTCCCTAAGAAAAAAAACACAGAAAATTCGAATTGAATGGGGAATGTTTATTATCATTTGAAAGAACATTCTTTGGCATTTATTTTTTTAAAGATTATGTCTATCAAATATTGGCCGCGGCTACGTCACAGATGGTCCATCCGTTGAGTCCAATTTTCGAATGCTCGTTCGAGCATTTCGACTGGTAACTGGCGAATGACACGCGTGATGCTTTGCTCCAAGGCCTGAAAGTCTGAATAAACTTTAGACTTTACATATCCCCGCAGGAAAAAGTCTAACGGTGTGATATCACACGATCTTGGTGGCCAATCGACCGGCCCAAAACGTGAAATTATCTGCTCACCGAAGTGTTCTCTCAATAAATCCATTGATTGATGCGATGTGTGGAAAGTGGCGCCGTCTGGTTGAAACCAAATGTCGCCGAGATCACGAGCTTCAATTTCAAATAGTCGGTTATCATGGCACGATAAAGGTCGCCATTGACGGTTACATTCTCACCGGCATCATTTTTGACCCACAAACCACGCCAAATCGTTGTTTTTTCTTGATGAACTGACAGCTCTTGAACCTCTTCTGGTTGCTCTTTGTCCCAAATGCGGCAACTTTGCTTGGTAACATACCCATTGAGCCAGAAATGGGCCTCATCGCTGAACAAAATTTGGCTTGAAAACGTCGGATCTTCTTGGAACTGTTCAAGAGCCCATAGACTAAAGCGATGTCGCTTGGAATCGTCGGGCGGCTTCAGTTCTTGCACAAGCTATATTTTGTACGCTTTCAATTTAAGATATCGACGTAAAATGCGCCAAGTCGTTCCATACGTCAGTCCGAGTTACTGCGAACGGCGCCGAATCGACTCTCCACGGTCTTGGTGTACACTCTCAGCTACGGCCGCTACATTTTCTTTACGGCGTGCTGGACGTGGTCTATTCGGTCGAATATTATCCAATAATGAATGATGGGTCTCAAGATGGGTGATGGGTACGCTCAGTAGGCCGATTATGTTGACCATCAGTTGAACGAAGTGCATGAAACACATTCCTCACAGAACGTGAATTTTCGTAATAAAGTTGAACGATTTTTAAACGTTGTTCAGCCGTTAGTCTTTCTATGATGAAATGCCAAACAATACTAAACAAAAATAACATGTCAGCTTGACACGACTCACACGTGATCTGTCAAAAAAAGGCTATTGAAAAAAGTATCTCTACTTGGATCGTCCATTACGATATTAGCGGCACATAGTGCCGGGGTGACAGCCATTGGCCGAAGATTTCCTCCTTTGAGTCGAGCGTAGAGCCGGCTGTCGTGGTATCGAGGGATCTATGACACATTATAAGTGCCATAGATCCCTCTGTCATAATAAAAATTGTTATGATAATTCTCCAAAAACGTTTTTGGTTTTATTTACAACTAACATTGCGCGTTTTAGTTGGAACACCCTTTATGTATGTAATCTCCTTATATTACGTGTTGGCTACTTTTTGTAGTACGAGCCTAAACCACTATTAATTCGTACAGCAAGCACTTTTATGCCAATGGAACATGTAAGGGTACATATTTTATTAAATAATATTGACAACACCATTAAATTTATACTTTTCTGAAAGTTTGTTTTATTATCTTTAATTTCATAAACAAATATGTGCACATATCATGATGAAAAGTTTTGAAAACAGAAACTAACGGAAAGTCCATATATTTTGATAAAAAAATTTGACCACTATTAATTCGTACAGGGGAACATTTTCTAATTTAAAACTGTGTAACGCCCCCTTTGCTTTTTAAAACAGCTTCTACTCGCTTTGGCATTGTATCTATTAATTTTTTACACTCTTCAGGGGTTATAGAGTCCCAAATTTCCTGAATTTTAGTTTTTAATCCGCTAAGAGTGCGTTGTGGGTCATTTCGTAACTTCCTTTTCATGAGTGCCCACACGTTTTCGATTGGGTTAAAGTCCGGGCTAGATGATGGCCAGAACATTGTCCAGAACACTAATACCATTATCTTGTAGCCATTTTTTTGTTGTTTTGGCTGTATGGGATGATGCACCGTCTTGTTGAAATACATATTCGCCACAGTCAGCTAGCTTTGGTACGGACGGAATGAGATGTTGTTGCAATATATTAATATATTTTTCTGCATTTACTGTTCCATTAATAAAGTGAAGCTGACCGACACCCTTTGAGGACATACATCCCCACACCATAATGCTAGCTGGAAACTTTACAGTACGCTTTAAGCAGTCTTTATGATATGCCTCTGTGCTTTTACGTATCACCCTTTTTCTGGCATCACCGACGCATACGTCAAACTTCGATTCGTCGATAAATATAATGGTGTCCCATTGCCTTTGTACCCAAGAACGTCTTTCTTTTGCCCATAATAAACGTTTTTTCATTTGAAGTACAGTAAGTAAGGGCTTTTCTTTGGCCTAAAAAATTGAAGTTTCAATAAATGTTTTTTGTATCACCAGTAGTAGAATGTTAAACTTACTTTATAAACACCATAACCTATATCTTTCATTTGCCGACGCGTCCATTCACGTTTAATGGTTTTTCCAATTCTTTCTGACCCCTCTGAGGCTATGTCTCTAATAGTGCCTCGACGATTTTTTTTAAGTATAACTTCTAAAGCTCTTTTGTCGCGAATCGTTATTTTGGAGACCCGGCCTCTGTTTGCAACGTTATTGCTACAATTCTCATTTTTTTTGTATTTTGAACAATACTTGATACTGTTGATCTGGGAAGCTTTAATTCAACCGATATTTCGCTATAGCTTTTTCCCGATTTGACTTTGTCAATAATTAATAAACGAATTTCTTCACAAACTGGCTTACCACGTGCCATCGTTGAACAATTAATCACAAATGGAAAAAAACATGAAAAGATCAATTGCATTTCTTTACTCTAATAAAACGGTAAATTTTCATTATTTGTTTACATTTTAATTTTCAGAGTTGTTTTTAGCTGAATTTATACACTGTACGAAATAATAGTGGTCAAATTTTTTTTATCAAAATATATGGACTTTCCGTTAATTTCTGTTTTCAAAACTTTTTATCATGATATGTGCACATATTTGTTTATGAAATTAAAGATAATAAAACAAACTTTCAGAAAAGTATAAATTTAATGGTGTTGTCAATATTATTTAATAAAAATGTACCCTTACATGTTCCATTGGCATAAAAGTGCTTGCTGTACGAATTAATAGTGGTTTGGGCTCGTAATAGTTTTTTTACTCAGTGACTGCTTTTACCGTTTTTCCTAGAAATATGCCCCATATTAAGTCATTTTAATTTCCTAAAACTATGCTTCAAATACTTTACAGCTCTTTTTAAAGTACTGCCTAAAAATATGCTTTACTCTTAAAAACTTGTTAAATGTTGATGTTTTTTAAAACTTTAGTGCTTGCTTCAAATAAGAGACATTCTTCCGGCTGCAAACCAAATATTGTATTAATCTTCTAATACTGAAACATCTTGGCAAACATGAGACGGGAGTACCTAGAACAATCAACACAATGACAGTGGAGGAAATCGAAGAACCCACCGTCGTCTGTACGCCCTCAATTGCCGTAATATGTCAATTTTATCTGATTGAACTTAAACCGAAAGAGAGCAAGAAAAAAAGAAGAACCCCTCATTTTTGCGGTCCTTTATTAGGACGACAATGCAAAAGGTCTTTGTTTGCCAAACTCAAACCAACATACAATCACACATACACGCACACATATAGAAAGCCATAAAGGTGGAGGGGAGATACCATCGATGTGCACGCGTGTTAGTGTGTGTGCGTTGGAAATATAGTAAATTATTTGTCTCGGCAAGTTAAAGATCAACAAAATAGAACATAACATCAAGCAGGACAACTACAACAACAAAATACAAGACAAACTACACACATACATAGAAAAGAACTTACACACATGCGTTTAGACAAAGGCCAACATAATTTGCTGTCATCATTATCGGACTTAACAAAGGAGAAAAACAAACGTTTTGTAGGGTCATAACATCCTCAACGCAATGATGATGAGGCAACATTTGGCCCACCATCCAATTGCTTTTGGAGGGGGTTCGATGAAGAAGCTGGACATGCTGTCCATGTCCACAGTTCTACGTGCGCAATATTAGTGAAGATGATACGGGGATTGAAATAATGATTGTAAAGTCTCGATTTCACAAAAATTGAACTGAAGAAAACTTTAACTGTTGAGGCCTAAAAGTATACTACGATTTTCAAGGACTTTTAATAAAGCCTAAAAGTATACTGCGATATTTGTTGGCTTTTAACAAAGCCACAAAGTATGCTGAGAATTGTCGCCCACTACGTTTTGTATTTTCAAGAAAGTTCCTTATTTAACACGAGTTAAGCAAGTTTCTGCCATTTATGCCTGCCTTCTCGTTAGGAGCCTCATACCCACCAAGTTTTTTTTCCTCACTTACCCGGTCTCTAAGTTTAGTTCTTCTTCTTTTTCTTCAGCTTCCTGTGTCATTCATTAGCCAATTATTGTATGTGTTTGGCCATATCTAGGCATGATTCGTTCATTAATGAGTTACATGTTGTGTTAGTCATGTTGGCTTAATTGGCCAAAAACAAAGACTAGCAAAAAAGTGCGGACTTTACGCCCGTTGACCACTAACGAATGAATAAACAGAAATTAACAAATGCTGAAACATGCATAGTTTTCGAAAAAGTTTTTTCTTTCGTTCTTGATTAGCGCAAAAGCATGTTATATTTTAGGATTTGTGCTCTTTTGTGAATGCAGAATTAACTTGAAGAAAATTTCCTTTAAAGAGTATTAAAAGTTTGAATATAGCTGGTTTTGAGAACCTACCGAAAATGGAATTGAATGACACCGAGGCGATTTTAAAACTATTCGATTTAAGCAAAGAAAATTCAAGCAATTGTGATAGAAAGAATGCCAATATAAAAACCGGGCTAGATTGGAGTTCGCAGTAATACAAATATTTTTTTGAATATAAAATAACTTGCCGAAATTTAGTGAGCTAAGCCGACTTTTATGTACCCTCGCCTCAGGAAGGGAATACTTAAAGGCTTTCCCGCCATATTGATTGAGCAATTTGCTTAGAAGCAAAGGAGAACATTTTAATGGGAGTTACTACAAGAGACATGTCTAGGCTTCCAATTTTATGTCTCAGATTTGATCTACCATTATTTTGTTCATATATTAATAAGGGAGTCTATATTAAAGTAAAATTGTCATTTTGATTTATCGGAAACTATAACGCTTCATTGCTGGTCGTAAAATTTAGAGCTCGTCGTAAAATTTAGAGACTTCAACATGTCCGCCCTCCGTAAAAATGCCTGCTAATAGCGGTCACACGAATAAAGTAAGTTAGGGCCCCTACATTTTGCAGGATGATAGATTATCGGCAGCTTGGGATTGTTAACTGGCGATGCCGGCCCTGAAGGAAACCCCTTGCTCTTTAAGGGACTTAAAGTAACTCTGAAATAGAATTTGTTTCAGTATTTATTACATATTTTTAAACTTTTTATGGACGAATATTTGTACATTAAGCAATCTCTAGTGGAGGTGCACTGAACTTATCAAAAGTGGTGATGGTGTTGGACATAGCTAGAGACAGAGCTACACCCAAGAGATACCATTCTAATTACACATGTCGGTAGTATTTGGGCGAAAGGAATAAATACAGGCGAAAACAACAACGTGCATTTGACGATCGCACTGCATTATTCTACGAACAATGCACAAAATTTTTGAATACATTTATTGATAAAAGAATAAATGCAGAAAGAAATCGTAAATGGTCAAATCTGTTAGAGAAAATGAAGCCAGGAGACAAACGATTCTGGAAACTAAGCAGCAGCTTAAGAGGAAAGAGTAAAAAACAAATTCCGCATTTTGAAATTGGTAGCAGCAAACTAATTTCCGATGCAGAAAAGGCCGAAAGCTTAGCCAACACATTTTCACAATCTCATTATCCTACGATCCTACCCGTCTGAATCCAGAATTAATAGTCATGTTGACAAATTTAAACTTGAACCACCTAATACCGACAACGCCGCATATATAACCTTAAGTGAGCTGAAAAATGTTCTGTTACATCTTAAATCCTCCAAATCTCCAGGTTTTGACAATGTGCCAAATATATTGCTCAAAAATCTTCCAGATGTAGCTATAAAAGTACTAGTTTCTATATTCAACAGCTCCATATGGTTGAATTATTTTCCATCTTGTTTGAAAAAAAGCCAAAGTTGTGGCAGTTCACAAACCCAAAAAACCTAAAAATGTCGCTGGCAGTTGAGCAATAAGTCGTTTGAGAAATTTAAGAAAGATTTTCGAGAAATGCATCCACTTCAGATTAAATGAGCATAATCTACCAGCAAAAGAGCAATTCGGTTTCAAAAAAGAACACAGCACAGTACATCAAATTAAAAGAATACAAAACAAAATCACCCAAAACAAACGCAACAGGAAATCTACGGGCGTTATATTATTGGATATCGAAAAGGCATTCGATACAGTATGACATAATGGGCTACTTTTTAAGTTGCTTTCCCTGAATTTGCCAAAATATCTATGCAAAATTGTAGCGGATTTTCTACTCAACAGAAGTTTCTCTGTGTCTGTGAAGGTATAATACGAGTAATAAAACTAAACTCTTGGCCATAACATTAAATTATATGCGTGTTATTTCTTCTTGAAAACCACACGTCTGAAAAAACCCTTTATATATTGAATAACCTTTTTTTTTAGCTATAAGTTGAAAAATTTCTAATCAAACGGTTTATGATGCAAATCGGTTCTACGAATTTTTAAAAGTGTCTCTTGACCACTTGCTCGTTTAATAAGCGAGTACCAACAGAATATGCCTAATGATGTGGTGTGATCATAAAATGGTCGTGAGGGCACATGTTTTGATAATATAAGGGTTACTAAAAACACCTTATGATAATAGGAACAATTTTTTATTGGGTTGCCTCAACAAATACTAAGTAAGGACATAAATACTGTTACAACATTGAACACACCCATTGAATTTTCACTTTTTTTGATGTGGACAGCAGCTGAGCATCGAATGAGACCGATCCCATGCCCCAAAAGTGTTCCCTCCCAGAGATATGCGTGTTTTATGAAAGTGAAGTACACCAAAGATACACGTATTTAAATCTTTAAAAATGCTCTCCTGAACAAAACTGGGTTTTACCCTTAGGTCCCTTGCTATTTAGCGCGTCACATATGGGTTTTAAAAGCTAACCTCCATAGCGTTAGTCTGTGACGGGGTTTTAAAATTGCTTCAACTTTCGTCATGGAGTGGGATTAGCCGCATGATCGTCTACCGATGCATAAAACTGTTTGCGGAGACTTGAGATGTAAAAGACCGCCACCCCCGCTCTGTTCGAACACCGCATGTCATCAAAGCCGTTAAATCAAGAATTCACAGAAATCCGCTCCGAAAACAGAAAATCATTGCCCGTGAGATGAATATCACGCAAAAGTCCTTAAGTCGAATCAATAAAAAAAGACTTGGGACTTGGGGCTTTCAAACGACGTACCGGGCATTCATTGGCCGCAGCTTTAAAAAAATAGGATTCAAAAATGCAAACGTCTTTTGGTGAAGCACGGTGATAACTTGTACAGAAAAATTTTGTTCACCGATGAAAAAATTGTTACCGTTCAAGAAGAATTTAACAAGCAAAATGATAAGAGTGTATGCGCGGTCATCTAAGGAAGCAAATGAACTGATCCCAAGGGTGGAAAAGGGTCATCACCCAGCTTCAGTCATGGTTTGGTGGGGTGTCTCTTACGATGGGTTCACTGACCTGCACTTCTGCGAACAAGGAGTCAAAACATCGGCCAAAGTTTACCAAGAAACCGTGTTGGAAGCTGTTGTGAAGGCTCTTAACAATTCCCTGTTCCAAAACCAGCCATGGACTTGCCAGTAGGATTCTGCGCCGGTCCATAACGTCCCAGGCCTGGCTTCGAAACAATTTGCCAGCGTTCATTTCCTCTGAAGAATGGCCCTCAGGCAGTCCAGACTTGAACCCATTGGATTAAAAATTGTGGACGGTTTTAGAGGACAAGGTTTGTCACTAAAGATACCCCAACATTGGATCTCTTAAGACTGCTTTGGTTCGAGCTGTGTCCAATTTTCCAATGGACGAGGTTCGTGCAGCTATTGACGATTGTCCAGTGTGACTTAAGGCGTGTGTAAAGGGAAAAGGCGGACATTTCGAATAAGTAGATTCTTTTTGGATACAATGTACATCAATAAATATACTAAAAAATATTTGGTCCAAAAACATTCAGAACTTTTAATTTTACAGCATAAAACGTGTGTAACAATATTTATGACCCTACTAAGTAGTATTGTCATCCGAAATGTATTGTTTTCATGGTGTTGTTTTACTTTGTAATGGCCTCAAAATGACATTTTAGATTCGATATTATGAAAGACAAATGTTAATGCTAAGATAAAACTAAATTAATCGTGATTATTGTCCTCTCCCTCTAGAGTATGGCTCAACCCTGAACAACCTTAAAGAAAAATTTGTATCAATATTAAATACACGTTATCGAATTTTTCTCTGTAAATCCACTGATACGACGACCATCTACGTCTAAACTCAATTTATTTAATCCGTTTCTGTTATCGCCGCCGTCTGACATCTGCAAGTTCACTGCCAAAAACTTTTGTTTGAAATGTTCATTCATTGTCCGTAGTGTGTGTGAGGTGGCCATTAAAAATGTATTCGCTTTGCTGCAGTAGATTATATACAATGTAAGTACATACTTTGATATATATACAACTATACATACATATATGTATAATGTATATACGTATGTTTGTATAGCTCAACTCTTGGAGTATCGCTACAATTTTTACTTTCGCCCAAAACTTTGAGTCTTAACGATGTTTTGCGTTTTTTTTTCTTCTACGCCTTTTCAAACAAATGGAATTTTATTTAATGCACTTTAAACCATAAATCAAACACAAGTTTTTCGACACTTTTCATCACTTCACTCTGGAAAGAGGCACGACGACAGTGGTCGCATTTACTTCTCGGTTCTCGGAGGCGGGGCAAAACAAAGTTACGGCTTTGAAAAACATCACATTTAAGTAACATTAAATAGCAGCAAACATCAACACGTTACCAATGAGAGACGTTTCAGTCTGGACTAACAAAAGTAAAAACAATCGAGAAAATCATTTGTCATTTACAAGAACTTCAGCCAATGGCCAATGGTCTGGGGGCAAACCGGGGGGATTTTAAAATGTTTTCAACATTTCTGTTTCTGTTTCTCTTTCCATTTCGATTTCTGTTTTCCATTAGCATTGAACTTTGGCCAGTATGAGGGTATGTAACGATTGTTTTGCTCTAAATTTCTATCGACAATTGCATGATTTGTTGTTATTTTGGAACTCATGCCAACGACATCATCGACCCGTCCCACCATCATTCATCCTCAGATGCCCGAGCACACTGGCCGTCCATTTGTAATGGAGCCAATGAATGTCTCGACCGCAATGTCCCTGTCGATTGTTAAAAGCCATAACAAAGGACACTGCAAAAAAACCAAAAACAAAACAATTTTTAAAAATCATTCCAAACTCAGTGCCATTTATAGCCGGCCAGTGGTTATGACCGAAGAACATTTATAAATCAATTAATTTTCAATTTGTCTCGTTCAAATTTATGACTTGGCAAATGCAGTTGTTGTTACCGTCGCCATGAATAAGTAATAATGCCAATGAGATATTGAACGTACTTTGTTTCTATTAGCGACTGGCGGAAGGAATTGTCTAAGAAAGTTCAGGCATTACCAGTATATTCGAATAGCAACAGTGCTTATTGAAAAGCACTAAGTGATAGGTTATGTTATGTTAGGTTAGGTTAGGTTAGGTTAGGTTAGGTTAGGTTAGGTTAGGTTAGGTTAGGTTAGGTTAGGTTAGGTTAGGTTAGGTTAGGTTAGGTTATGTTAGGTTAGGTTAGGTTAGGTTAGGTTAGGTTAGGTTAGATGAGGTAAGGTAAGGTTAGGTTAGGTTAGGTGAGGTGAGGTGAGGTGAGGTGAGGTGAGGTAAGGTTAGGTTAGGTTAGGTTAGGTTAGGTTAGGTTAGGTTAGGTTAGGTTAGGTTAGGTTAGGTTAGGTTAGGTTAGGTTAGGTTAGGTTAGGTTAGGTTAGGTTAGGTTAGGTTAGGTTAGGTTAGGTTAGGTTAGGTTAGGTTAGGTTAGGTTAGGTTAGGTTAGGTTAGGTTAGGTTAGGTTAGGTTAGGTTAGGTTAGGTTAGGTTAGGTTAGGTTAGGTTAGGTTAGGTTAGGTTAGGTTAGGTTAGGTTAGGTTAGGTTAGGTTAGGTTAGGTTAGGTTAGGTTAGGTTAGGTTAGGTTAGGCTAGGCTAGGCTATGCTAGGCTAGGCTAGGCTTGGCTAGGTTAGGCTAGGTTAGGCTAGGCTAGGTTAGGCTAGTTAGGTTAGTTAGGTTAGTTAGGTTAGTTAGGTTAGTTAGGTTAGTTAGGTTAGTTAGGTTAGTTAGGTTAGTTAGGTTAGTTTGGTTAGTTAGGTTAGTTAGGTTAGTTAGGATAGTTATGTTAGTTAGGTTAGCTAGGTTAGTTAGGTTAGTTAGGTTAGTTAGGTTAGTTAGGTTAGTTAGGTTAGTTAGGTTAGTTAGGTTAGTTAGGTTAGTTAGGTTAGTTAGGTTAGTTAGGTTAGTTAGGTTAGTTAGGTTAGTTAGGTTAGTTAGGTTAGTTAGGTTAGTTAGGTTAGTTAGTTAGGTAAGGTTAGGTTAGGTTAGGTTAGGTTAGGTTAGGTTAGGTTAGGTTAGGTTAGGTTAGGTTAGGTTAGGTTAGGTTAGGTTAGGTTAGGTTAGGTTAGGTTAGGTTAGGTTAGGTTAGGTTAGGTTAGGTTAGGTTAGGTTAGGTTAGGTTAGGTTAGGTTAGGTTAGGTTAGGTTAGGTTAGGTTAGGTTAGGTTAGGTTAGGTTAGGTTAGGTTAGGTTAGGTTAGGTTAGGTTAGGTTAGGTTAGGTTAGGTTAGGTTAGGTTAGGTTAGGTTAGGTTAGGTTAGGTTAGGTTAGGTTAGGTTAGGTTAGGTTAGGTTACGTTAGGTTACGTTAGGTTAGGTTACGTTAGGTTAGGTTATGTAAGGTTATGTAAGGTTAGGTTATGCTAAGGGACGTTGAAGGCTATACAAGCTGACATACACTATTAGACGGTTTTATTACTAGAGAGACTAGCAGGAAAACCTCTAGTCCGTATCCGTTGAACGATTGCGATCTTCTTAAAGTCGTTTTTTGAGTTGGCCAATGCTGATATTAGACAGTTCAGCGAGGTCCTTATAGATGTATGAACGTTATGTACACATAACGCCTGATCGCCAGATCAGAACACGTACAGAGAAATGCTGTATTGCCCTCCCCACAGCTTCTGAAGAAGGTCTTTTTGCTTCCAATCAGACAGCGTCCCGTGACGGCATATACGATGAGTCAGACGAGGAAGAGGAGGGCAACTGCTTTACACCCCATCACCACACGAATAAGTCGCGGCCTGAAGCAGAAAAGGCCTAACGACAACTGTTACGTACCGCACTGAGTTAGCACGCTTCTTGACTGCGTGGGATATGAATATATCCGCCTACAAATCTTGAGCTACATTGTTTACTGCATGGACCTTAGAGTTGCAGTGTAAAAGTCGATGACGTCTGCATCTATCTGCGATAAGCTTAAAATAAGGAAAATGATCCTCGAGTCACTAGCCGTCAGTACTTGGGGAGCCGACAAAGAGGCCTTGTTGACCTTGCTAAGCGAAAGGTCGGTCTGAAGCGAACGCAGCGCCGGCGTGATCAGCGAACGTGAGTTTAGACCAGCCAGAATACCGCCCTGAGAACATCAACAAGATGTCTTCTAAAGTCTTCTGAGAAGACAAAGGTCCTTAGCCTGCACAGACACAATTTCTTGATGTCTTAAGCGGTATCTGCTTGGGTGTCTTCGAAGTAGTCATCCTAACGACCATCTTATGGACATGATGCCTCCGGCCAGGGAGATCAGGTATGACCTTCATGATCTAGAAGGAGTGGCTAGTGGTGCAAGAGAGAGCCTAAGGATTGTCGAAACTATCAGGCAGGTCGAAATGACATTCACGCTGCACAGTGGTCGATTTGAAATATTTAGGCGGCCAAAAATATTTTTGGACGTTAATGGCTTCGAAAGACTGTATTTTAAATAACTATCTATTTATTTTAAAAAATAAATAAGAAAAACATATATTTTATAATAAAAACACATTTTATTCTCATAAATCATAAATAAATAAAAATGCATTAAATTGTCTTATTAAAAGATGTTTTTATCTCGACTTCTTCGTGCTCAATACTTGATTGTGTGTGAGGCTCGGCAGGTTCTAATAGTTCTATAACTTCACTGGAAAAAATCTTGTGTGAAGTTTTCTTTAACGATCTTTCACTACTTACGAGTGGGTCTGAAGTAAGAAGCAATCTTTGATAAGTATTTTTCTTGAAAAATTCTGTCTGTATGACCGAAAATGTTTATTTCGTGCTTCTGCAGCCTCCTCCGACAATTGGCCGATTGGCAACAGTGCATTATCTATGATGGTCGCCCCATGTAATAGTAATTTATGCATTGTTGGAGTCATGGGATGCCAGTCGTATAATTCCACATACATTTGCGCGGTGTTGAAGGCATATTCTTTGAATTTTGTTGTATTTATTTTGTGTCCACTTGAAATCGCCTCTAATAAGATTTTAAATCTATGTATTAATTCGTGGTTAATGCTTGTTATGTCCGCCGCTAATTCTGTGTTTTCAAAAAATCTCCTACTCGTATTGCCATCATTGGTATTACCAAAACTGGCTTTAGGCAGCCCAGTTTCTAAGCGGAATCTTTCTTGGATTTCTTTTTTCCTTTCTTCTTCTAATGCTTTCTCTTCCTGGGTCCTTTTCTTTCCATATTTCTTCACGGGCAATTTATATGCCAAATGCAGAATGCTTTCAAAAATACGTATTTTTGCGTGCAATACCGAAATTCCAAACTCAAGAGCATCGGGACTCATCTCGTTCTTTTTGCTTAAATTATTGAAATCTTTGGAAGTGGCGCCACATATATAGCATCGGCTAGTTGAGGTCGTGTTGGTTACAGCATTGCAAACTTTGCCATCAACCATGGTCATTTTTAAAATGTGATTATAAGCAAATTCTTTTCCATCAATATTTACTTTTGTAGGAGTGAGGTTCTTAATTTCATTTTGCACATAACTTATTTCCTCTTTTGTTACATCTGTAGTTTCTTTCACATACCGAAATCTGATGGGGCGGCAAAATCGTGGCGTTGATGGTGTTGGGTTTTGCCACAACACTTCATTGTTTTCTTTACCACAAATAATTTGAAGTGGGACAAAAGAACTCAAAAATATACTAGCATCGGATTCGGCGTCTTCCGAGAATTTTTGTTTGTACCGTGCTTGTTGTGACCCGTCACACCCCCATTTATAAATGATCGTTAATGACTTTCTTTCAATTTCGTTAAGGGTTGATAACACTTCTTCCAGGTAGATTGATAACCGTTGAATAGTATGATCCATTAGGCATTGTAAATTAATTTCTGCGCAGGTAGCCGTTACTCGCAATGCCGTCTTTGGTGGGTAGCATTCTTGTTTTGCTTTCAACAAAAGGTCGTAACAAGGGTAATGCTTTGGGTTAGTTGCCCTTATTATTTCATATTGTCGTCTTGTTAGATCAGATTCAACATTTTGAGTGCTTGGAACGGGGTCAAAGGAGCAATTGTTTCATTGGTCTTGGAATAGGCTTTTCTATATTTACTAGCCTTTGTTGGTGAATTTCCTATTTCTTTGAGCACTTTTGATGCATTTCTTTTTCCCTTCGTTTGCAATATGACTTGTGCGGCATGTATAATCATTTCATCATCAACATTTGATCGAATTTCCTCAGTTTTTCTTCTCTTGTTCGTTCACTCGAATCCGAAAATGATTTGCTCGGACGACTTGGTTGATTAAGCGAATGCACTGGTATTTCAAAAGTGCCTTCCAGCCACTTCTGGTTGTTTTTCATAAAAACTTCTTCAACTCTATGAGCTTTTAGCCATCTCTGTTTAAATTCGTGTTTGATGTAGGAAAATGTATGCTTAAGGCTCTTTTTTCTTTCCACAGTGTCTCCGCAAGACAATAGCAAGTGGTTTTCTAAAAACTCCAATTTCTCATCCATACTTGGTAAATTTTGTAGTTGCATTTGCTCAAACAGACATTTACGGGTCACTATTTTCACCCCCGACGAACTAGGTATCTCCATAGCTAAAAAAAAAAAAACATAAAATACAAAAATGGTTTTTTAATTTTTTTTAACAAAATACTTTGAACTGCTGTCTTTAAGGAATAAGCGAGATTCTGCGGCTCTTGTTTTTTTTATATAAAAGCTGAATGTGTAACGTATTCAATAAACAAAAAAATATGATCCGGACGAATCCTGATCCATAACAAAATTGCTTTTGAAATTAAAAAAATTAAATTTTTTATGTGAAAAAGAGGGTATTTTCAACTACCGAAAAATATAACGAAAGTTAAAAATAAAAGTTAAAACTATCATTTATTTAATAGAAGCTTACTTGAGCTATGAGAATCACTTTTACTTTCACTTCACTACACAACTTAAAATAAACATACATGCGTATTGCGAAATTTGATATAATTTGGGCACCCAAATAGAAATACGTATCAAGTCAACGATCAAATTGCGTCTAACTGCACGGAAGCGGTGACGTATGGTTGTTGAAAAAAGGGTGGGGGGTAATTCGCGGAAGTGTTTACTATACGTAGACGTCAATATTTTGTGCCTACTACGTATTTATGATTTTGACTTTTGGCCGCCTAATTACTCAATATCTACCTATGTGCGCTGATGAGGTCGAAGCATCAGTATTCAGCTATAGCGTGAATGTAGTGCTAGGTGAACATATCCCGTAGATTTTACCAGAGGAGAGGACACTGCCTCGGCACTAGAGTGTGGTTCTAGCTCAGCTGAGATCTGGATGGTATAGCCGCCTCAATTCGTTTTAGGCGCAAATTGAAGCTAACGTTCTGGACGAGTGTCCCGTCTGCCTTAAGAATATATATATACCCACTATGAGAACTTATTTTTCTAAACCGTTCGACTACCTTTTAAATAGCTAAAATCTACGCTTGGTAGACACTGCAGTGATCTGGTAGTCTTTGGATGATTTCTGGAACTAGCTCCTTAAAAAATTGTTGAAATTGAAAAATTCGAATCAAATTCCAGCGAAGTTATATTGAATAAAAGTACGAAAACACAGATGGGTTAACCGATTTTTGCATTAAGCCCTTAAGTGTCGAGTGGAAATTCGAACCATGTTGAGTTTAGGGACGTCACAGGAGCTCCGTTAAAAATGCTTAATGTTTGACTAAAATATCATTAGACTTTATATTCTCTCTCCCGTTTTGACCAGCACGAATCAAATGCAAACACAACGCGATGATCTTTAATTAAAAATTAAAAACCTCTCAGAGTTTCCTCTCTGTTTAGATATATTTTTGTCTTTATAGGCTATCGCCACTCATCACTATTTTTTTCTTTGATTTATTTTCAGTTTGTAACCAACATCGTATTCAGCACGTTCTGTGATATTTTTTAAAAAAAACTGTTGTACAACTCGGAGCTACAAACCATTAAATTGAACAAAGTAAGTAATTTATTAAAGATATCATACATTGTATTTTTATTGTACTACTATTGTATACGCATAATACGAGGGCTGCTATATATATTTCTGGCAAAAACATGGAATTATATGGTGGACATTTTCGTGCGATAATTTTTCACAACTTTAGAAGTGGCTTATCACGACAAGAGTGCATCGATGAACTTCAATCTTTGTATGGCGATGAAGCACCATCCTATGGCACTGTGAAAAACTTGTTTAATGAATTTAATCGTGGCCGATGCTCGCTCATAGGCGAAGGTCGTCCAAAAACGGCCCTTGTACCAGAGAACATTGATGCTGTGCGTGAACTGATAATGCAAGATCGTCATGTGACATACCGTGAGATAGAGGCATCTTTGGCCATTTTTTCCACCAGCATACATTCGATATTGCATGAACACCTGGCCGCAAAAACGGTTTGTTTTCGTTGGATCTTGCACAATTTGACAATCGCTCAAAAAAAAGCTCTAGTCGATTGGTGCAAAAAAATACGATAACGGTGCTTCAAAAGACGTTTATAAGATCTTCACAGGTGACTTATAATGGATCTATGCGTATGAGCCCGAAACAAAACAGCAATCGATAGTGTGGGTCTTCGAAGGCGGGCCAAATCCAACTAAATTTCTCGGTGGAAAAAGCACTTCGAAGCAAATGGTCGCCTGTTTCTTTGACAAAACTGGTCATGTGGCTACTGTTCCGCTTGAGCAACGTAGGAGGTCAATTCTGAGTGGTACACCACAATTTTTGCCTGAAGTCTTCGGAGAAATTCGCAAAATGAACCAGAGAAGACGAATCATTGTGCACCATGACAATGCGAGCACTCACACATCGGCTCAAACCAGCGCCTTTTTGAACGGCCAAAACATCGAACTGATGGGTCTTCCGCCGTATAGCCCTGACTTGACACCCAATGACATCTTTTTATTTCCGCGCATCAAGAAAAAAATGTGTGGTCAACGATTTTCCATATTTTCATTTCTAAAACTGGCGATAATACTTTTGTTACAGTCCAAGACTTTTAATGTTGCCGTAATCATGAAACTATTAATGTTGCCGTAATCATGTTGTTGCCGTCAAAATGTAATTCAAGATTCGTTTCGAATTTCGATTCGAACATTGTTCAAAAAGTCCTACTCACATGATAAGGTATGATTTCCAATAATTGTGTTGCAGCAACCATATTCCTATTTTTGCTATAACCATTTTTAATTTTGGCAACAATACTATTGTAACATTTCAACAATATCTACTTACACTATTGCCAAAATATAATTCGGAAACCGATATTATGGCTGTAACTAACTTACTTTTTTTGAAGAGACCATATTATTGGTGCCGTGACCATATCTTTTCTCTTATGGCAGATGTGATCGCGCGCATTGACATCTCTGCCCACAATCGGGTTCCTTTTTTCACCCTTTGTTGCCTTTACCAATGTCCTCACTGCGCAAGAAGGTACGTCGTTGTCCGTTCAGGGCACGCCACTACCAAAGTATATTCAGTGCTAAAGGAACAAAATATTAAGGTCGAAAGAATCTGTGTCTACCTTTTCCTAAACTCAAAAGCAGCTTAAGCCCAAGAGTCCTCATTCCGCAAATTACACTACCTTTCATCCATGCTGTTTAGATTTAGGCTAAGGTGGCTTCTCCTAGCGCATGGAGGTGCTGTAGAGCTGCAGCTTTAAAGTGATGGAGATTTATTTCAAGAAACCAATGGTTTATGTTCATCAGTAAATGTTTCTTCATTTGAGGGTCTCGAAAGTTTGGACCAAATTGAATCAAAATCTTTAAAACGAGTTCGAGGATTTCTAAAGACATTTACTTTTATTTGCTCATCCATATCCGTACTTAAAGAGTTGTATTACGTAAAAGGAAGAGTACGACAGGTTTTACGAAACACGTATAACATGTTGAGGTTCTAGTAATTAGGCAAGTTTTCGTTTTTCCTAAATCATTCTAATGATAACGCGTGTGCTTAAACCGTTTGCCTTAGAAGCCAACACCAAAATCTCTAAAGTCCTCAAAGACTATGGACGCTCTCATCAGAAAGAATCTCAACATTGCCTTTGCAATATTTCCATCTCCAACAAAACTTGGTACCCCTTGGTAAATCTACAAATTACGATGTCGCCACTGATGCTAAACCCACTCCTTGTTTCCTTAAAAATTCTAATAAAGTTGTCAAACTTTTCTGTCTATTCTCCCCCTGTGCTCCAGCTCGTAACAGCTCAATACGGCTGGAGCCTGAATACTAATTACAAACATTTTATCACATACCGTATTTTGTCGTATTTTACCGTATTCGTTGCCCATTGTCGTCGGCTGCCATCTAAACATAAATATGCCATGGTCACCGGCGAAACCAGAGGAAATTCTTTGTCAGCCAGTTTGTCACTGGAGTCCGTCATCCCAGCGTTCGTGTCATCGTGCACCGAGTCGGAATAAAATGTTCAAAGATGTTACCCAGGAGTATCATAAATACAATGGGGCAGACGGACTGACAGGCAGGACAATGCGTAATTTGTTTTGTCCTCGTTGTTGTTGGTTTTCGGTGCGGAAAACGTGGTGAATTTATAATCATATGCTAAATACCGGGAAAACAGTGGCAACACTCCACTAAACATTGACGCCCGAAACGGATGTTGGACAGCCCAAGTCGACGTAGACAGACAGACGTTGGAGCCGCCGAGGAAACAGATGGCTGGCTGTTTGGTTGGAAATTCGTTTAGGATGAATAGGCCTCATTATGGCGAGTACATATTTTTGATGTACTCCAATGGTGGCTTTATTAAATGCCAGATAATTATGAGTAAATTTAGGGTTAAATGTTTTTGTTGGAGCAGAATGATGGGTACAATGGATAAGATATCTTTGGCGTATCTGTTGTTTTTGGTCAGTGTAAGCCTTCTGCTTGATGAAGATGGGAGATAGATTAGGAAAACCAAAAGATTCTTTCTTAGGTTAAGTGACACGCAGACGATTTTCATGGAATTCTTTTAGTTAACGTTGTTGCTGCCACAAAACACATAAATTTATCCAAACGAATTAATTAATAATTTGGACAATTTCCCAGTCTACCATGCCATGGGATAAGCATGTTTCTATCAAACTGTCCAGTCCCTAACAAACGGTGTACATGCGATTCTTTAGACAGTTTCTGCAAAAGACGTTATGGTCTAGAACTACGTACGATCTCAATTTGGGATCTTTCAGGCGTATTCTTGGGACGTTTCGTCCCTCGAAAAGTATCCTTCTCGGACCGTTGCCGTTTAGGCACTGCATTGGATAACAAACGTCTAGGCTTGCCATCCTCTCCAAAGGAAGATAGTCGATTTTAAGCCTCTATGTATGTTTTGCCCCTTTGATTCTCCTGCTCTGTGAGCTGTTTGGCAGGTCTTGCATCAACCCGATTTATTGGTTTATAGGCGGAACGCCAAGTTATGAAGGCCTTTTGGAATTATTTTTGTGCCTTTTGGGTTCTAAAGTGTTGGCCGAGGGAGATGCTTTGAAGAGCGCCGAATCATTCTTTGTGTGTTATTCTTGCACGATATTCGACACAGTGAAAGTTGATTCAAGGGTATTGGCAGGATAAGATACTTTCTGTACTTTAAGAGCTCGCGAGAGCTTAAGAGCGCGGGAGAGCTAAAGAGCTCGGGAGAGCTTAAGAGCTCGGGAGAGCTTAAGAGCTCGGAAGAGCTTAAGAGCTCGGGGGAGCTTAAGAGCTCTGGAGAGCTTAAGAGCTCGGGAAAGCTTAAGATCTCGGGAGAGCTTAAGAGCTCGTGAGAGCTTAAGAGCTCGGGATAGCTTAAGAGCTCGGGAGAGCTTAAGAGCTCGGGAGAGCTTAAGAGCTCGGGAGAGCTTAAGAGCTCGGGAGAGCTTAAGAGCTCGGAAGAGCTTAAGAGCTCGGGGGAGCTTAAGAGTTCGGGGGAGCTTAAGAGCTCTGGAGAGCTCTGGAGAGCTTAAGAGCTCGGGAGAGCTTAAGGGCTCGGGAGAGCTTAAGAGCTCGGGAGAGCTTAAGAGCTCGGGAGAGCTTAAGAGCTCGGGAGAGCTTAAGGGCTCGGAAGAGCTTAGGAACTCGGGAGAGCTCGGTATAGCTTTTGAGCTCGGTATAGCTTATGAGCTCTAGATAGCTTAAGAGCTCGGGAGAGCTTAAGAGCTCGGGAGAGCTAAAGAGCTCGGAAGAGCTTAGGAGCTCGGGAGAGCTTAGTACCTCGGGAGAGCATAAGGGCTTGAGAGAGCTTAAGAGCTCGAGAGAGCTTAAGAGTTCGTAAGAGCTTAAGAGCTCGGGAAAGCTTAAGAGCTCGGGAGAGCTTAAGAGCTCGGCAGAGATTAAAGGCTCGGGTTTTGACCGCCTACCGGCTTGGTTAATTTGTAAGTGCACCTGTGGAGCCATCCGCTTCCGCTTTCACTTGACTAGACGGGACATCAGTAGCAAATGACTTACTGCAGCCTGAGGCCAGTGCTACTGCAGTGGTTGGGTCTCCGGAGATTGTGAATATGCAGTGAGTGATTTTTTCCACACATTCCGAACGAATTTTTAGTTTCAGTTTGTGCCAGCTGCCAGGCTAAGTGGCTTAGGCTTAGTAAAACTGCTGTTTCTCAGAACAGACCAACAGCTACTCACTATGAGGACGGACGCTGCAGGTCTTGTGGCGGACCGACGGCCTCCAATGACGGACAAGGGCCCCAAGGAGACAGTGGACCTTTTCTCTGCCTTCTTTGTGAAGAGGATGCAAAGAATAATTTGGTGTCAAGTAGCAGCGTTATCTCAAAGAAACAGAAGTTAATTGACGTGGGTTAGGCAGTTCTTGGTTTGTGAGAAGTGAGAAGTTTCTATCGCCAGCATCGCCTTAGTTGTACTTAAGCCCCCGCATCGTGTCAAAATGATTACCAGGTGGCGAGGGTACAAGCATTCAATGACTTTTTAAAATGACAGCTACTACATCTTCCTCTGAGAAGATGGAAATTTATCTTGTGGTTAATTTATCGTTTTTCAGGGGAAAAAATTGCAAAAATTTAAAAGAACACACAATGGTTTATAAGAACTTATACTCCTTGGGTGTTTGAGCGGTTTGTGTAAACTGCACAATTTTCAAGAATCGGGAAGAATTACACGTATATAAACACATAACAAAGACTGCTTAATGTCGTGCTGAAAAAGACTTCAGACATTTCATCTCTTAATCCCACTAAAGCGGATGGATTATGCCTTATATTTATTTTTCGTGATAGGTCATCGTCCCATAAACGCTGACACAGTCCTGTCTTAGAGGCCTTCTTGGGGATTCTTGCCAAGCGAGTTTCTATGCGATTACTTAAGTACCTTGTGATGATATCAGATGATAAGTTGAACTTTAGGGCTAATAGAAGCTACATGGTTGGACAGTTGGCCTAGAGGTGCAACCTATAAGGAAGAAGATATCTTTGGTATAAGTACATATTGATAAAGAAAACTGTAAACAAGAAGTAAGTTTGAAACTTAATTAATCCTCTTAAAAGAGGAGGAGCGCCTACGAAGCATTAAAGCTGACAGGACTTTTGAGACCGTGTATCTCCGAGCCTAGGATACCAAGAATGGTAGACATGCAGGGAGTTATGATTTTGAACGGGGTGTTTCTTTGTCAGTAAAAATCTGCTGTATTATCCAATAAAATATTTTCCTCTAGTGATGGTCACACTAGGCAATTACTGGTATTTGATATAATTTCATTGGTTGAATGCTGCTAATTCCTGCATACAGGTGGTGAAAGACACAGCTATACTTGTGGATTTGTCTTCTGATAAAACACTTGATTTCGGGATACATTTGCTATTACACTATGAAAAACTTACGCAGTTTTTTGTTTGTGCTCATACTTAAAATTGGTCCTCCAGCTTAGCTGCTATTCTGGTATATTAATACCTTTAGAACTTATTTTGTCCATATAAACCGTTCATGATCTCTGTTGTACCCCTTGAATCCCCTTTTATGTACCTACCGAGTTTCCCGAATTTCCAAACAATGTAACTCATCTTTGAAAATCTCAGCATTGTTCGTATTTAGTCCTACTTTGTTGTCACGTAATGCATTCTTCTAATGCCAGCTTCATATCTTTCCTTTTGCTGTTCTGTTTTTAAGGATAACAAAATACTAACAACAGCCAAGGAATCGTCGAAGCAAAAAAATGAAAAAAAGACAGCAACATAATATTGTTACATTATTTCTATTCATTTTAATTAAAGGAGATTAAGTGTGCAATAAAAAAGAAGAAAGTAACAAAGCGAGCGAGAAAATAAGGCAAAAGCATATGGAATTAAACAAACTGAACGTATGAACGTACCTACCAGGGAGTAGTATGTAGAAACGTAGACTTAGCGAGCTTTGGAAAGTAAACAAAATGCGAAAATGTTGCAGAATATCTGATGGAGGAAAATTGAGGCTCCCCAGCAGTGTTGCACAGGGGCTCAAAAACGAATGGTAACCAAAATTTCGCCAGGTAAGGTAGCTAGAAGTGTTGAAGAGAAGACTCCACAATTTTGATTTTTAATACGTTCTAGATAAAAGGGATATATAGTTTGATTTGATAGTAGTCATTTAGGGACAGGTGTAGGAATTATAATTTTACTAGCGGCTGTGCTGATTTTATAGATCCCAAAAAAAGGGCTGCGGTAGATAGAATTTATGTGTACTCTGGTATATAAAAAAATTAATGGAAATATCACTTCGAATATGAAATTATTGTCAGTTTGAAATTGGGTCTGGGTTCATCACCCGAACCACTAAATAAGGCAATGACATATGGCGACCATGGGTTGTTCCCTCACACGTACACAAGCTCCCACCTTAACCACAAACAAACGAATGTATTCAGTCTCGCTAGAGCATTCGTTAAATAAGGCTTGATATATGGCGTTACACTGAACGAAATGTTTGAGTAACACCCTAGAAATTAGATATCTGGTGTGTTTTCTTGATGATACGAGTAAATTTCAGACATTTCTTCCAGAAATACAAGACTAATAAAGGTAAACAACAGGACGGCCCTCGAAGGTCCGACTTATTCTTTATGGGCCAAGGAAATCTTTATTTTGCAACTCTACAGGTTGATTACTTACCGAAGCCCAGAGATCCTAAATTTTGCTTTTTAACTTTGGAACGGTAGGACCTCTGGACTATGTTTTTGGAAAGGTAAGAGCAAGAGATAGAAAGAAAGATAGATACAGAGAGAGAGAGATAGAGAGAGAAAGATAGATACAGAGAGAGAGAGAGAAAGATAGATAAAGAGAGAGAGAGAGAGAGAGAGAGAAACAAAAAAAATCCTACCAATGGTTCAGAACTTAACAATTATTCTTTATGGGCCAAGGAAATCTCTATTTTGCAACTCTACAGGTTGATTACTTACCGAAGCCCAGAGATCCTAAATCTTGCTTTTTAACTTTGGAACGGTAGGACTTCTAGACTATGTTTTGAACATTTTGGAAAGGTAAGAGCAAGAGATAGAAAGAAAGATATATAGAGAGAGAGATAGAGAGAGAAAGATAGATTAAGAGAGAGAGAGAAAGATAGATAAAGAGAAAGAGAGAGAGAGAGAGAGAGAGAGACAAAAAAATCCTACCAATGGTTCAGAACTTAACAATTATTCTTTATGGGCCAAGGAAATCTCTATTTTGCAACTCTACAGGTTGATTACTTACCGAAGCCCAGAGATCCTAAATCTTGCTTTTTAACTTTGGAACTGTAGGACCTCTAGACTATGTTTTGAAAATTTTGGAAAGGTAAGAGCAAGAGAGAGAGAGAGAGAAAGATAGATAGAGAGAGAGGGAGAAAGATATATAGAGAAAGAGAGAGAGAGAGAGAAAGATATATAGAGAAAGAGAGAGAGAGAGAGAAAGATAGATAAAGAGAGAGAGATAGAGAGAGAGAGAAAGATAGAGAGAGAGCGAGAGAGAGAGAGAAACAAAAAAATCCTACCAATGGTTCAGAACTTAACAATTTTACCCTAGTATCCTCCGACTACCAATCCAAAAATTTTCGAATCGCCGTCATTTTGCCCCTTGCATTTTCGGGCATAGTCTTAAATGGATATATTTTCATGAAATGAGCCAAGTAATTAATACGCTGGTGAAATTTGTCCAGTCTTGAATGAATCACCATGTATACGATTTCAAATAAGTTAAAAAGTAGTTAATATTCCTTCGTTTTACCGATATTTCGTGAGTTTAGAGATAGAATATTATTTTCTTAACATCCTATCTCTAAAATTGGAGTGTCCTTTTCGTCGTTTTTTCGATAAAGTGAAACATTTTGTTCAATGTCAGTTGGAGCGTGGCCTTATTTTCAACGAAATTGTATAAATGAAATTGTATAAATGGCCGTTATTGACTTTTTTTGGGTTAAGATGTTCTAATTTAGTATTAACATTTTAGTATAAATGGTGTAAAATATAATCAGAATATCTATCCTTTTCGTTCTTTTTTCAAAAAAACTATTTTTTTTAATAAAATTGAATAAGAAGGGAAACCAAACTCTACACAGAGCAGTGATTTAAATAACAAATATATTTTCACCCATTTTGTTAATAAACCTACAAAATATGACCGTTGTGAAAGTGTATATCTTCTTTATCACATGTAGCCAGGAATTCATTTGGATTATTTGGTGTGGCAATACCCTAAAGTAGCTGAAAATATTAAGGTTTAATATTCTACTTTACTTCACTTAAATAATTTATCAAATTCTGCTAAAAAATTAATGGCACTTTAAAGCCAAAATTAAATTTTTGTGACCTATTTTTGCATACAAATTTTATAAGATTACTTCTTAGCCTAGCACAAAAAGTGCGGTATAAACAGAAAAAAGTTAAGTGTTTTGCAAACTTCCATCTCTGCTATAAACACATGTTAAATTGTTTCGATCTGGCAACTCCTTCATATAGAAAGAGGTGTTCACAAAAGACGCATCCGCGATTTTTTTACAATGAAAAAATTAGAAATGCGTGGTGTCATTAAATATTTACATAAAAAAGGTTTATCGGGACAAGAAATTCATAATGATATGGTGAATGTGTTAGGTGAAAGTGCTCCTTCATATGCAACAGTAGAAAATTTGGTTGCTGAATTTAAACGTGGTCGTACAAGCACTGAAGATAAACCACGTAGTGGACGTCCAAAAACAGCAACAACAACAGAAATTGTAGCCAAAGTGCATGATATGGTATTAAATGATCGACGAATAAAAGTGCGTGAAATAGCTAATATCATGGGAATCTCAAATGATCGAGTCCATTTGATTTTGCATGAAGAACTACAGATGAAAAAGCTTTCTGCAAGATGGGTGCCGGACTTCGACCAAAAACGCATAAGAATGAACATTTCTCAAGCTTGTTTGGATCGTTTTCTGCGAAATAAAATGGATTTAAAGCGTCGTTTCATAACTGTTGATGAAACATGGATCCATTACTATACTCCAGAGACAAAAGAACAATCCAAACAATGGAAGTGCCCCAAAGAAGGCAAAAACAATTCAATCGGCTGGTAAGGTTATGGCAACGGTTTTTTGGGACTTCAAAGGTATTTTATTGATTGACTATCTGCAAGAGGATAAAATAATAAATTCAGAGTACTATTGCAACCTTTTAGATCAATTAAATGTACAAATTCGAGAAAAACGTCCTGGCTTACAACACAAAAAAATAATTTTTCATCAAGACAACGCACCAGCGCACAAGAGTGTTTCAACAATGGCTAAAATCAACGAATTAAAGTACGAGTTGCTTGACCACCCACCTTCTTCTCCTGATTTAGCTCCCAGTGACTTTTACCTGTTCCCAAATCTAAAAAAAATCCTTGCTGGCAAGCGTTTTACCTTGAGGAAAACTATTTTAATCAACGGATAGAATTGCTAGATAAGCGTTGGACTAAGTGTATTGAAGTTTCAGGAGATTATATTGAAAAATAAAAATATTTTTGAAAAACTAACTATTCTCTTTCATTGATAGGCTAAGAACTTTCCGAACCGCCCTCGTAGCTAAAAATCTAAAACAACTACCAATACATGTACATATTCTGTTTCAACCCAGTAAACCAAATTTGCCGACATTGTCTGATATCAGACAATTCTGAACAATATCTGAACTCTATCGAGAATTCTTACCGAAATCGTTACGAATTCTGCTCGATTTGTCTGGGGATTTTTTATTTATTATGTTCCGAAATATCTGAACGAATTTGGCCTAAATTCTGTTAGACTTGTCTGTGGGCTTTTTATTCATTTTTTGATGAGACTTCTCTTAATGAACTCGCAACGATCTATCTAAGGTAGTCTGTTCTTTAAAAATTTTGGTTCTTTGCTTCATATTTTACAGTTATTGGTATTATGTTCGGACAAGTCTGAACTTATTTTTAACAAATTCTTAACTGTTTGCCTGAGGTATTTTTATATTCCAAATTATTGTTTTTTGTTTGTTTACATTCATAATTTACCAAGACAGCCGTTTCGAAATGTCGGAAAAAACATTAGAGTTCCCTCAGAGAAGTAGTTCAGAATTCATGTTAACCCTCCAATATGTTTGTCGTAACGAACGGTAAGAATTCTAATCCGAAGTCGGAAAATTTTTCCGATTGTCGTACAGAATTTTGACCGAATTCTGAACGTTTGCTTAGCTGGGCTGTGCGAGCGATTTTTATTGTGTTCGGAGGAAAACTCTACTGCCGGCAGTTCTCATTAAATGCAAAACCGGTTGCCCTTAAGTGTATAGCCATTAAACATAGTTACAGCACAATTATTGCTTGCAGTATTATTATAGTAAAGTGGCGCTCTCCGAAACTGCAGACACCCCTGCTTGTAACTAAAAGTCTTTGGGAACGCTTTTTGTTTTACAACTTTTTTTTTGTAGAACATAAATATTTTCTCTTTTTGATTGCTACTTCATAATTTATTACATTCAGAATTTACCGTGACTTAAGCTTAAAATTTGTTCAGAATTCGGTTCGAAATGTCGGTAAAACATCAGAATTTAATAAGACTTAATGCCAGAATTCCGACCGAAGTCGTTCAGAATTAGTTCAGTATTCGATACGACAAATCGAAATTTCCTTTCGAATTTCCCAAGACTACAGTTCAGAATTCGGTCAGAAATCATTTCGAAATGTCGGCAAACACCTCACAATTCCCCCAGAGAGGTAGTTCTGAATTCGTGTCAAACCTCTCATATGTTTTTCGTTACGAACTCGCTAAGAATTCTGATCCGAAATCGGAACATTTGGCCGATTGTCGTACAGAACTCGGACCGAATTCTGAAGGTTTGGTTTGTTGGGAATAATCATCGTAATTAGTTAGGGTTACTAATTCTTTCTATCTTCAACCGATACTGTCTGTTCCCACTGCTGAAAAGTTCTGTGTACCCGATTAACATTCGGTTTTAGCGATAAACTACATGTGTATCACGTTCGACCACCAATATTTGATTTGCAAACATTTCGGTTGTGGCAACAAATCTTCACTAATTCTCTGTGTGAAAAAATGTGAAGTGTTCAATTATTTTTGATACTTAAAATAGTGTAAAATTTGGCTTATTCCAAAATGGGCACAGATTAAAAGTGTAGTATCGTAGTTACCTGTAATCTCTTCGTGTTTCAACCAACACACAGAATAAGTAGTCAGTTTGAACTACAATGATTCGGTGGCAAAAGAGGAATTTCGGTTGCAATCACCAAATGTTTATAATCGTAATGGATATTTGGTTCGGAAAACCACATGATGTTAAATATCATCATCGTACTGTACGAGGGCTGCAATATATCTGACCAAATAATGAAAATGCGAATATCTATCATCAAAAATGGTTTTATTGCTTTCCAAAGTACTCCAGCTTGATTTATACACCTGCGCTCAAACCAATTTTCGAAGCACTTTTCCACTCCGATTAATACACCTCCAAAACATGGTTTTTGAACGCTTAAACAGCATCTTCTGGCGACGAAAATCTTTGACAATGCATTTTTTCTGAAGTGCGGGAATAAAAAGAAGTCATTGGGTGCCAAGGGCTATTCGACGTTTTGGCCGGTCAAAAAGGCACTGGTTTGAGCCGATGTGTGAAAGCTCGCATTGTCATGATGCACAATAATTCGTCTTCTCTTGTTCGTTTTTCGAATTTCTCCGAAGACTTCAGGCAAACAAATTGTGGTGTACCACTCAGAAGTGATCGTCCTACATTGCTCAAGCGGAACAGGTGCCACATGACCAGTTTTGCCGATGAAACAGGCGACCATTTGCTTCGAAGTGCTTCTTCCACGAACAACTTTCGTTGGATTTGGCTTGTCTTCGAAGACCCACATGGTCGATTACTGTTTTGTTTCGGGCTCATACTCATAGATCCATGATTCGTCACCTGTGACGATCTCATAAACGTCTTTTGAAGCACCGCGATCGTATTTTTTCAAACTTTCTTTGCACCAATCTACATGAGCCTTTTTTGTCACATTGTGCGGGAACCAACGAGAACAAACCTTTTTTACGGCCAGGTGTTCATGCAATATCGAATGTATGCTGGTGGAAGAAATGCCCAAGGATGCCTCTATCCCACGGTATGTCACATGACGATTTGGCATTATCAGTTCACGCACGGCATCAATGTTCTCTGGTACAACGACCGTTTTTGGACGACCATCACGACCTTCAACACCCATAACAAAAAACGGAGTGTTTAATGGAATTTTTTAAACTATTTCGATTAGGATGGACTCTAAGCCAATCGATTAATAAAATTTTTTTTCCAGAAAAAATCATCCATCATCTTTCCAGTTTTTTCTCGTCATGATCCTTCCTATGAGTTCTTCAAGTGCTGCAATTGTGTAAGCAAATAGCTTTTTTTGGCTCTGCCAAAATTTTATTTTCTTTCGTTGAACAAGTGTGTGATGTGGATTTTTAGATCCAAAAATTTTATATTGAAAGTTCGGAGACTTGGTATGTTGCACCGGTACTACGGGTCCAATAATTAAAAATAATAATAGCACCAACAAACAGTCGGCTGTACCGATGGGATTCTAGAGGTGCATGCATTAAGGTTAAATCATTCGGTTGGCATAAAATCGGTTGTGACAACAAATATGTTCTCTGGGTCTATGTCTGTGACGTCTCGCTTTTTAATAAAGCCGCACTGTGTGTCTCCTAGTATAGAACTAGTATCCTTAAGTGGTATTCTGGTCTTTCTGAATATTTTAAATTTTTGTATGCTGAATTGATTTTTCCTTCTCGTCAGGGACCACTGTGCATTGCCATCAACAATTTCATACCTTCACACATTCGCTGAATTTACACGTTGAACAAACAAAAGAATAAACAGAGACTTTGCGTTAAAACTCCACTTGTTCTCTAACACAAACACACTTAGCAACACATACAGACTTACATTGTAACGCACACACAAACACACATATAAGTACACATACAGCCATCCAAAGCGAATGCATTGTTCCATGGTGACACATATACAAACGCACACATACATCTTAGCAAAAAGCTTTTAAGGATTCGCTTGAGTACAAAGTGTAAGAGAAACAAACATTAAATACACACACAAACTCACAGGACAACAAAAGCAGCAGCAGCAGCATGTCCCAGTACCAGCTGAACAAGTGTGCTTAGCACCGTCTGTCTGCCGCTGAGGCTGCCTTCGAGTGTGTTTGTGTGCGTTCCTTCTTTTTTTTTTGCCAAAATACATAAACACGTAACATATTTAATCCTTGTTAATAATTAGCTCCTGTAATCCTTGCAACGTGTTGGCAAAATTTGAAACGCACACTGCCACATTCGCAGCCCAGCAACGCTTCCAAATAAAGTTACGGGAAATATCGTACTTCCGTACTTCCTTAGTTGCTTAAGTTCTTTAATTATTAACAGATACTTTGGCCAACGACAAACGAACGATGAAGAACGATACGAAGCGAAATAAATAAGCACAGCGAGCGGAGAGCAACACTTTTGAAATATTAAAAGGGATTTTGTGAAAACTTGCGAATGATATTTTTCGACAACAGCAGCAGCAAAATATAATCAACTGCCAACCCCTCGAACTCCCTTCACACGCACCACCCCCTCAACAAATCATTAAACAAAATAATCATACGCCCCATTGCACGACTGCAGCTCCCATTTGCGAGGCATTGCAATGCAACTTTGTGGATTTCCTGGAAGCTGCCGACAATCGTCCTCTGCTGGCCTTCCTTTAGCGCCACCGAATCACTGAATGTCCCTTTGCCCTCCTCGCCCACCTTAACCACCGCCAGCTTTTGGCCTTAAGAAAGGATAACACCAGTAATCAACTTTAATTTAAAGAAGAAAATTGTATTAAGAAGTTCATAAATTACAAATGAGCAAACGGAAAAGGAAGAGGAAAAGCCAAAGAAAACCTGAACAAACCATCCAAAGAAAAAGGATGGCCACAAATTGTTTTACAAACGCTAGAGCCGGTCGAGAAGGCACACAGGCACAAAGAAACAAAAGAAAAACGAATTTGTGTAAAAGGAAACGTAATAAATTCCAGAGAAACGAAGAGAACAGGACATTTTAATTGCTATCAATTCATCGCAGGGTCTGCATGGCAAGGCTGCATTATTAAGTGTGGGGGGGGGGGGGGGGGAGAAAATTAAAATATTCCAAAGAAAAGACAAATGAGGCAAATAATAATTGCAGAGAATACTCGTTTGGGGGCATAGCAGGGATTCTCTGAAAATCAGTTGGAAAAATTGTGTGATTTGGAACGATTTGTTCTAGGACATGTGGGGACCCTGAGCATTAAATTTGCGACAAATAGGGCGGAAATTTTGAGAAAAGTCCACACTTTTCAAATTCCATAGATTCCCACGGAGTAAGGATATTTTGAGGTGCACAAATGCTTAAAAAGTTACTTCCTTAAAGATCTTTAAAATAGTTTTGCTTTCATTTCTGAACTTTTAAATTTACATTGAAAATTTCTCCGTGGCCCAAAAGCCGTTTTTCAGGCTTGGCTACATTTGATGCAGGGAAACCGACTTTTGTTAAACATGGGCATATGGGTACTTGAAAGCTGAGCATTGGAGTCAAAGCTACAAGAAATGTGCTCGACTCCGGATAAATGCGAAAATTTCAAAATGTTTAATGGGTTCATTTTGCCTACACACAGAGAACAGATTGGTTTGCCACAACCGAAATAGTTTGCCAACAGAAAGGTTGAGGTTGTATAAACTATTCAATATTTAATGATCGAGGTTGCATTTGTGACGCGCAAAATAGAAAGGGACCTAAGGTTAAAAACCAGTTTTGTTCAGGAGAGCCAATTTAAAGATTAGGTCCCTTTCTATTTGCGATTAGAATCGTCGACTTTACTTTCATAAAGCGCGCCTATCTCTGGGAGGGAACACTTTTGGGGCATGGGATCGGTCTCATTCGATGCTCAGAATGCAAAAAAAGAAAAAAATAAAATTGATTTTTTACCCTTAGGTCTCTTTCTCTATGCGCTGTCACATATACTACAGGGTTTTCCATTAAGGACATTACAATTTTTATATTAATAAAGTTAATGTTTATTCCAGGTGTAGTGCAAATATTACATTTTAAGAATGAAATTCGATTTCGGTCATCTGGCCACCACAAGCCCGTGTACAGAGATCTATTTATTGGACCCAATTTTCCACCACTCGTACACACTTTTCGACCGGAACGTTGGAAATTACGAGGTGGGTGTTGTCTCTGAGCTCGTCTAAAGTTGGCTGCTTGTTGGCATAAACCAATGACTTGATGTGCTCCCATAAAAAGAAATCCAATGGCGTTAAATCGCATGAATGAGGTGGCCATTCAACCAGACCATTTCTCAAGATAACGCGTTCACCGAAATTGCCTTTCAGTAAATCAATTGTAACGCGTGCTGTGTGGCTAGTGGCGCCGTCTTGCTGAAACCACATATCGGCGATGTCAAGCTCATCCAGTTCTGGCCAAAAATAATTTAATCTTACATGGCATGATAGCGCTCTTCATTGACGGCAACATGAAGATTGTTTTCATCGAGGCATGAAAACCACACGACACAGTAATTTTTGGCGGATGCAATTGTGTCTTTTGAAGTACATGTGGGTTTGTTGCTGTCCAATAATGCATATTTTGTTTATTGACAAAACCACTCACCCAGAAATGAGCTGCTGATGATTTTTCGATGAAATTCTGGATTTTCATGAAACTTTGCCAGAGCCCAATCGGAGAAGTTTCGGAGTTTTAAATAATCAAATGGTTTTAGTTCTTGAGTCAGTTTGATCTCTTAGGATAAAGGCCAAAATCTTTTTGCAAAAAACGCCACTGTGTGGTTTAAGAGACGTCCAAATCCTGAGAACGATGTGGAATCTACTGATTTGGTTTATTTTGAACGAATACACTTACGGCTGCGATGTTTTTGTCGCTTCGAGCGGTACGGCGTCTCTGTGGCGCCGGAATATTCAAAAGTAGAAATTTGGTTCCATATTTAAAAACTATATAACGCGCAGCCTGTCGGGGGGGGGGGGGGGGGGACGAATATTATGGCAGAAAATTAGAGTCAGAGCTCTTAATGTTGCGACCACCGACTCAGAATTTTGGTAGTAATTTTTAATGATTTCCAAACGTTGATCGTAGGTGAACTTTACAATGATAAAAATGTTGAATTCGTCTATCGTTTTGACACATGCCTTAACGATCGATCAGTAGTTAGATCAGATTTACTAGCTTTAATTGTACACATATTTATTTAATTATAAGGGGTGGTCCAACTAAAACGCACGATGTTTATTTTAAATAAAACAAAAAGTTTTCGGAGAATTATCTCAATATTTTTTATTATAATTGAAGGATATACTTAGTAGGGACATAAATACTGTTACACACGTATTATGCTGTAAAATAAAAAGTACTGAATGTTTTTGGACCAAATATTTTTTAATATATTTATTGATGTACAAGGGTGACCGCAAAAGTAACTGGCCTAACATAAAAAGAACCGTTTTTTTTGGAATTATTATTATTTATTTTTCAACATAATCTCCTTCCAACTCAATACAATTCATCAAACGTTTTTCAAGTTTTTTAATTCCATCCGAAAAATAAGATTTTTCAAGACCTTCAAAATATGCCTCAGTTTCAGCAATAACCTCGCTATTGGACGAACATTTTGTGCCACCGGGAAGTTTTTTTTAAATTTGGAAACACGAAATATTCAGAAGGAGCTAAATATGGACTATATGGTGGATGCGGAGCAATTTCAAATCGTAATTTGGCCAGTTTTTGTTGAGTTAAAGATGCAGTGTGTGAAGGAGCATTATCTTGATGAAAAAGAACTTTTTTTTCTAAATGCGGTCGTTTTATCTTGATTTCTTCACTCAAACGATCCAATAAAGCACAAAAATATTCACTATTAATAGTTTTTCCTTTTGCAAGATAATCAATAAATATTATACCCCTTGCATCCCAAAATACTGTGGCCATTACTTTTCCTGCTGACTTAACAGTTTTCGCCTTCTTGGGACCACTTTTAGCAGCTTCTATCCATTGTTTTGACTGTCCATGTTTCATCAACAGTTATGAATCGGCGCAAGAACTCTATTGGATTACGCTGATAAATCGCTAAAAGCTCCTCGGAATTGGTCCAACGGACGATTTTTTGGGGCAAAGTCAACAAACGCGGCACATATCTTGCGGATAGCTTTTTCATGTGGAGTTCATCATTTAAAATACTCCAAACTTGTTTTTCGTGTATTTTTACAATATCAGCAAGTTCTCTGAGCTTTATTCGTCTATCTTTAGTCACTTCATTAAATATTTTATTATATTTTATCGACTTATTTGGCTCATTTTGAACATGGATACACTAACAGCTGCGATATTTACGTCGCTTCAAGCGGTACTGCGTCTCTGTGGCGCCGGAACGTCCAAAAGTAAAAATTTGGATCCAAATTTATCCACTATAGCAAGCACAACCTGTCGGGTGGGACGATTATTAGTGCCGAAAATTTGAGCAAGCGCTCTTAAAGTTGCGACCACCGACTCACAATTTCGGTAGTAAATTTTAATAATTTCCAAACGTTGTGAACTTTACCATAAAAGAAAATTTTGACTTCGTCTAACGTTTTGACAGTGAAAGATCATTAACAATGTTTGAGGGTCCCTATTGGAAAACCCTTTACTATCAAGTTTCTTTTACAGCGACTGGAACTAAATCGCGAGGGCTATCTGTGAGCCCTTTTTTCATATACGTACTTCCAGTATTTTTCTTCCAGTTTTTTCTCATAGTTTTTTAATGCTCACTCATAACGCACCATGCTAAATTTGAGCTCGATCGGACTTCTTAAATTCGAGAGAGACGTTTGTGAGAGGGCTACTCGAAACATGGATCTATATAAGCCAGTTGCACAAGATATGCATTAGGGTGGAGTGAAAACATGCTTTTTTTTAATTTGAAAAAGTTAACCTCGGAAAGAGATGTAGTCTGGGGTCCTAAAGAGGGGAAAAATAAAGAAAAAATTTAAAAAAAATTTTAGGGGTCGCGCCAAAATAAACAAATACACATGTTTGAAGGCGTGAATTTTCCTAACCCCTGAACCGATTTTAAAGTTTTATGTCAATAAATGTTTGCAATAGCGTAAACAATGAAATAAGGGCATGAAAAAATTTAAAAAAATTTTTCTCATTGTTCAAAAATTTCATAAAGTAAAATAAGTCAAATCGTCCCTTCTTCAGAAAATTGACTGAACAATGAAATCGCCACCAAAGCTACAAATATTAGTCGATTATCCTCATATTTGCCTCAAATACTTTTGTTTGGGCACTGAACAAGCTCAAACTTTTAAATTTCGAATAAGTTAAGTCGTTAATTTTTAGGATTTTTCTAAAATCAACGCCAAAATAGCGATAATTTCCAAATTTCTAGGGAGTGGCGCGACCCCTAAAAATTTTTTTAAATTTTTTTTCTTTATTTTTCCCCTCTTTAGGACCCCAGACTACATCTCTTTCCGAGGTTAACTTTTTTTTTTTTTGAATTTCACTCCACCCTAATATGCATATTGACTGCTCGTAACGGACAGTATCAGATCTAGCATATGTGACAGCGCATAGAGAAACGGACCTAGGGGTAAAAAAAATCAACTTTCACTTTTGTTTTGATGTGGGCAATATCTGAGCATCGAATGAGACCGATCCCATGCCCCAAAAGTGTTCCCCCCAGAGATATGCGCGTTGTATGAAAGTGAAATCTACGATTCTAAGCGCAAATATAAAGGGACCTAATCTTTAAAATGGATCTCCTGAACAAAACTTTTCATCAACTTTTCATTTTTTTTTTTTGATGTGGACAACATCTGAGCATCGAATGAGACTGATCCCATGTCCCAAAAGTGTTCCCTCCCAGAGATATGCGCGTTTTATGAAAGTGCAGTACAGCAAAGATACACGTATTTAAATCTTTAAAATGGCTCTCCTGAACAAAACAGGTTTTTACCCTTAGGTCCCTTTCTATTTTGCGCGTCACATATGGCTTCTACAGATGCATGATTAAAAACGGAAAAGAACTTTGTATTGTATCAAAACATGGACCGATATGGACTCAGCTTAACAAGATTCTTTATTCGGCCAAACTTTAACAAAATGCCAAGTTATACATAAGTTAAGAGTCTACGTCATAATTACCTGTTCTACTGTCTGATGTAGAGTATAATGAGTGTATCCAGCAGCGAGATTGCCTTAATGTCCCTAAGAACGTGTCCTAGAGACCATGCTGAGGCGTTCTTTTTACCTTTAGCCATTTTTTACTTCCCTTGACGTTGCATTGAATTTGACCTTTTGTTTTCATAAGGTAGCTACCATTTATTATTTAAATACGACATCATTTTTAAATGCTATTTTATATTTAAATAAAAGTTTAAATACCTCAATATTGTCAATGAATCCCACACTTTTGCCCTGGGATTACTTTACTCGAAACATTTGCTTGGCAACTAAAATAAGCATCTGTTTTCTTCATTATTATCTTACGCTCGTTCTTCCTGCAATAAAATAATAAGTTTCGCATTAAATTTTAATTTCGAAATCTCTTGACGCGTAAAAAAAAGAATTCAAATCGCACTGCTTAAAATGAAATAATATTGTTAAAATACAATTAAGTTTATGGCCGAACTCCTCAGCTGTGTGTTTGTTTTCGGCGCAATCTAACGAAAAATTCAAAATATTCCGTCTTTTCTCGGCTTTTATTTGACCCTTAGGAGCGGCGACATAAAAAACAAGTCCTAAGACATTTTATAAGCGACAATAAAATTTAAATTTTATTAAATATTTTTTTTATTTGTTTGTTCATTTCGGTGTGTGTGCGAGTGTTTTTGGAGAATTATTTCGGAGAAAATTTTCACCAACTGCAATGAATTATAACCGGCCACCGCGCAACACCCCAAAAACAAGAATAGCGAAATAAAAGAATTCCATAAATTTTGGAGCGTAACTTTGGCCATAAAATATAAAAACCATAAAGACAATTTCCTGCGATGCACTTGGTCGGTAGATGGCTGGTGGAAAGTGCAAGGATGCCCTACGTGAGGCTGTTAAGGACTTAAGAAGTGAAGTGCGTTTGGAAATATATGTTATAGAATGGCGTTGACGGTATTGGGGTTATGGTTGGTGGTGGTGGGAACATATTTGCCCTTTGAACCATTGTTTTTGGATTTATGAAAAATGTTCACAAAATCTGAATACTCATATCTCCCTAAACATTATAAGATATTTTTTGCGCTCCAGTTCCCATAGACCGCGACCGAAGGTCAAAAGTTTCGCTTTAAGGGATTAAAGGTATATAGGTAGAATGTACACTTGTTTTGAGTTTTTCCTTAGATACATATTCAATTCAATTTAATTTATTTCATGGTATTACAAAAATTTTACAATTTCAGTAGATATAACAGAGTTCAAGGATATTTCCTTCTTCTGCTTAAATATAATATAAAGTTGTTATTTAATGATTATAATATATGAACATTATAATGTTTCTAACATAACTTTGGAGGGAAAAATTTGCAAAAACCTTTACGAATATTTCTATTTTTAGATAAAACTTACAGCTACTAAACCTATTTAAATGGACATTAGCTCCATAATATGAGATTAATCTGAATATAAGCATCTAGAGTTAAATTTGGACGTAAGCTTGCTTATTCTATCTGCAACTAAATCTACTTCAGCTCATTGGTGTAGCCTTGATGTTGAATATAATCTGGGAAGATTATATATTAATTTTAGCAGCTTATTTTGAACAACCTGTAATTTTCCCACGTGGCATTTGGCACTAGTTGCCCAAACTGGAGCGGCATAGTAAATAACGGCGTGAAATATAGATTTAAGAATTAATTTTTTGTTGCTGATGTTAAGATAGGAGTTTCTATTTATAAATGCGTATAAGGATCTAATTAAGATGTTGCATTTATTTACAATATATGGTATATGATCTTTGAATTTCATTTTTGGATCTAGAATTACGCCTAAATACTTAACATTATCATGCCATTGTATTGTTACTCGTACACTGTGGTATGAAACATGGTTTTCGTTTTTGTGTAAAGTAAATAGCTTGGCTTTTATCACTGTTAATCATTATTTTCCATTTCATAAAATAACAGACTAACTTATTTATACCTATCTGCAGGTTAGTAGTTATTTTTTTTTTTTTTTTTTTTTTTTTTTATTTATTTTCAATTCATATTTTTTTTCTATACTACAATAAACAATAGTTAACAAATATTTACATATTTACAACGACCCAACCGGGTACTCTAGTAAAGCCTTATATTATATTACAAGATTATCGTTACTAACTTAGCTTATTTTTACTTTTTCTGGGAATTCATGAATTATTTTTTGTAATGAAAATTGTTTTAAGAAAAACATTACATGGATTATTGTTTAGGGTAAAACTATGTCAGTATAAGTAAAAGAAAAAAGGTTAATTATGGCTAAGCCACCAAAATTTATTATTATTATTATGAAGACTAGAATGTCTGTCTTTTTGGGGGATTGATGTGTCAAATCTATAATTATCAATATCCGCCCTATTGCAGTCAATAGCTTTAATGTTGGCCCGTCTATACAAATGATAGAAAATTGGGACGCCTGATTCATTCTGCATAGCGCGTTTCATATCTAGATATAAAAAGGACTCTGGTGGAACAAAGCCTGACAACATGGTATTTTTAATGTACTCTATGTCTGTATAGTACGGCGCCATTATTAAATTGTAGTCTGTGCATTGTGTACATCGTAATATGTGCTTTCTTATTAAGTGTATTATAAAATTGTCTATCCTACTAATATTAGCGGTATTATATAGTTCTAGATTTGATACATATTTTTGGAAGTTACTCTCCTGGGATCTGTTCAATGACGTGCATATTCTTAGACATTTTCTCTCGAATATCCGAATTTTTTCCATATATGATGGTGATATATTGAACCAAATAGAACCAAATTTGAATATTAATCCATCATGCCATACCGAATCAAAAGCGGCTTTTGCGTCTAGTAAGACCATATCAGTTGATTTTTGAACATTAAAGTTAGTTTGGACTAAATTTCTGATCCTTATTAATGGGTGGACGGTGTTATGCTCCTTTCGGAATCCAAATTGTTGCGGTGGTAAAATATTATTCACACAAATAAAATCCGTTATTCTGTCTTTAATTACTTTCTCTAGTACTTTGCTAATGGAAGATAACAAACTTATGGGGCGATAAGAACATGGATTGTTTGCCGCTTTATTTGGTTTTTTTATAGGAACGGTTTTGGATTCCTTGAAGTTATTTGGAAAGTATCCTAGTTTAAGACAGGAATTTACCAACATCGTTAGAAATTAATGCCTTTCTTTGGTAAAGCTTTTAGACAGCTATTGTTAATCCCATCAACTCCAGGGGATTTTTTAGTCTTAAGACCAGAGATTATGGTATGAATAGAGAAGGTTGAGACTGATGGTTCATTGAATAAAATATTACTCCGAGAATTGAATGCACTAATGGTATCCTTCACGATGTCATTCGTTTCCTGATGTCCAAGAGTAGATGAGAGGGAATGATTGAGGGCGAATGTATCTGCTAGTACTTCACAATTTTCCAAGTTTGTGGTCAATCTTGAATTATTTCTTATTAATACGGGAATGTTTGAGGACTTTTTTCTTAACATTTTTGTAATTTTCCAAAAAGGGGAAGATCCCTTATCTAATGAAGATAACATATTATTCCACGATGAATTCCTGAACCTTTAAACTTCCTCTTTAATAGAAGAGTTAAACCTTTTAAATGCATTATAGTCACTAATAAGTTTGTAACGTTGCCAGTTTCGGCGGTGATAATTTCTAATGCGAATCATATCTTGAATTAAACCGGGGAAAGGCTTTCGTGAGCTACGTCTTCGTTCAAGTGGTACACTCACATTGACTGCGGCATTTAAATTATTAATGAAATATAATAGGTTATGATCAATATCTTCTTTGGTAGATAATGTGTTCCCAACCGGAAGAAGGAGATTGTTATTTAAGTATGTTTTGAATGCAATCCAATTAGCTTTTTTAAAATCATAAAAAAGAAATTCGGTTGAGTTAAAACTTCCATTAATTGTTATTTTAACCGGAAGATGGTCGGACCCCAAATCATTGATGACCACGGCCGATGATGTGTTCTCTATGATGTTTGTCAGAAATAGATCTAGAGTTGAACTTTGTCTGTTAACACTTGACGGTATGTACGTGCTTTCGGAGCATTGGGGAACGTTTTTTGGTCCCACACGGCCTATGGTCTAATGATCACGCCCATTTAAGGGACGATTCATTTATCTACGGCTACGACTTTCCAGCAAAGATATTTTTAATGTTAAATAGTAAAAAAATGGTCCGGACTTTGTTGTCCCAAAAAGGGATTTTTTCCCTTTTGCCCGATTTGGTCGATTTTCAGTACAGTCGTCTAGTTCTTTACAATTGGGGTTTATCTGTTTGGAATTGTAAATGGGCAAAGTCGGCCGAGGGGGAAAAAGTTTTCTTTAAGGAAGTTAATGAAGTTAAAGTGTACACATTTTGGAGTATTTCCTTAGATACATGTTTACATGTTATAGTTCCACTGTTTCAAGATACTCATATTCTACGAGCATTAGTGGCCATTTTTTTGGGCCCCTACGGTCCATGTTTTATTGATCACGCCCATTTATGGAACGTTTACTGCATCTACGGCTACGACTTTCAAACTACGATATTTTTAAGTTAATTATAAATGCTAAATAGCAAAAAAGTCAAAAAGAAAAATTGGCCAGGACTTTGTTAATCCCTAGGGGGCATTTTTCCCCTTTTTTCTGATTTGTTTCATTTTTAATACCATCCGATAAGACATATATATCTTGTTTTTTTTAGAAGCCTCGAGTTATTTTCATTTGGTCTTAATCCTGCTTTCCACAGACAGATGAGCGGACGGGCAGACGAATATAGCTATATCGTTTTTAAACTTAACAACGATCAATAATAATGGGTGATCCAAGTAGAGATACTTTTTTCAATAGCCTTTTTTTGTCAGATCACGTGTGAGTCGTGACATGCTGTCATGTTATTTTTGTTTAGTATTGTTTGGCATTTCATCATGGAAAGACTAACGCCTGAACAACGTTTACAAATCGTTCAACTTTATTATGAAAATTCACGTTCTGTGAGGAATGTGCTTCGTGCACTTCATTCAACTAATGGTCAACGTAATCGGCCTACTGAGCTTACTATTCGCAACACCATCACCCATCTTGAGACCCAGCATTCCTTATTGGATAATATTCGACCGAATAGACCATGTCCAGCACGCAGTGAAGAAATGTAGCGGCCGTAACTGAGAGTGTACACCAAGACCGCGGAAAGTCGGATCCAAGAAGTTTTGACGTTTTCGAGCCAAATTTTGCTTTGCGATAGGGCTCATTTCTGACTCAATGGGTATGTAAACAAGCAAAATTGCCGCATTTGGGACGAAGAGCAACCAGAAGGGGTTCAAGAGCGGGCACTTCATCCAGAAAAAACAACGGTTTGGTGTGGTTTGTGGGCTGGTGGAATCATCGGTCCATATTTCATCAAAAATGATGCGGGTTAGAACGTAACCGTCAATGGTGGCCGTTATCGTGCCATGATAACCGACTATTTGATGCAATTGAAGCTCGTGATCTCGGCGACATTTGGTGTCAACAAAACGGTGCCACTTTCCATACATCGCATCAATCAATGGATTTATTGAGAGAACACTTCATTTCAAGATGTTACAAAAGAAAAGACAAACTTATATATAATCCCATCCTAGGCGGGACCGACGCAGATAAGCTTATCGAGATGTTACAAACGAAACGACAAACTTATATAAAGTATACTTCCGTATATACTGAGTAGATCCTGAGCTGCGGTCTAAGTTTGAGCAAGGCCAGACTTAATACTACTTCCGGAACGGGATGGGGCTATATAAAATAATGCACCGTTTAGGTCCATAACGAGTATGCAAAATGAACCATGCTAAATATAAGTATGATCGGGTTTAATTTGTGGTTTCTAGAGTTGCGGGACCACAAATCAGAAGGGTCCTTTATATGGGGGTTATTTAAAAACATATATGATTTGGTCCAATTTCACCAGCTCTGCAAAATTTGTTCCAAATCCGATATTATGCGAGGCTTATAGAGCAGAATGGCCGGAAATCGCAAAGGACCTTTGTATGGGGGCTATAGGAAAGTGTGGACCAATATGGACCAGTTTTATCAGAGTTTATAATAAGTCGCTGATAATGGTCTTCATGCATTCTGACTTCTAGAGGTCCTGAACCACAAATTGGGAGTTATTCGAAAAATGAACCGATTTGGTCCAATTTAGCAGAGATGGGCGTTCATAATTCTTAACGCTCTGTGCCAAATTTGATTAGAATCAGATACAAAATGTTGCTTTTAGAGCTGTAAGTTCTAAAATCGAGATAAAACATAGGTACGATACTAAAATTTGGACTAATGTGGTCCAGTTTCAATAGGGTTTTTTGGAGCTGTAGGTTTTGGAATCAGGAAAAACATATGTATGATATAAAAACATGGACTTCTGTGACCCAGTTTCAATGGGGTTTGTCCTTGGCCCAAATCAGAACAATGTGCAAAGTTTTATCGAAATTGGTTCATAATTCTAGCCTCTACTTTGATTGCAACAGTAGGTGGAAAAACAGATGGACGTTCAGACATCGCTCAATGGAATCAGATAATGATTTTGAAGCGTGCCGTATACTAAATATGAGGTCTATATCAATTTCTAAAAGATGTTACAAATATCAGCACTTAGTCAAAAAACCCTTTGCCACAGTGCGGTGAGGTTATAGAAATATTTGTGTGATTTGCTTAAACTTCTGGCAGCGGACCCTGGAGCGAAAAATCCTCACCATTCATTTATGGATATTTGCGTACCAAAATTCCCCCACAAATGAAATGCCTCCCACAAAACCCTTTTATTTATAATCGCTACTGTTTACTTTATAGTGCTCTGTAGTCGTTTATGCTCATGACATCTCCTTTTAAGTCTATTCTGAATTATGGTTTTAGTTTTCTTCCGAAAAGAAATTAAAGCAAGAGTGTGTTGTTTATTACGTCGACAATTGTTGCTATAGGTGTCTGTTAACAAACTGAATTTTATGGCGTATACTTTGTTTTATTTAGCACTTAGTCAACAGTATGGCTGGCATCTGTTTTTTCGGCTAAACGCACAGAAAGTTGATTAAAAATTATAGTTCAAACTAAATTAATACGTAGCTACTTATATACTGGAAGAATGTGATGTTAAAAACAATTTTTAATTAGAGGTTTCTTTCAAAATCGAGTTGGGATGAAGACATGCCATTTTGTAATGTTGAAGATAGATTGCTTTTTTGAAGTCGTTTCCTCAGTTTCGGCCAACAATGTAGCCTTTTATTTAGAAAAATTTATTATAGCTTTAATGAACTTCTATAGAGAAAATCTGAATAAAATGAAGGTTTTTCGAAGGAAAACTGTGCTGTCTGCAGGATATGTCTAAAGCTAATGCCCCATTTGTGTCTGGTATCTGAAGCGTTTATTTTTTTTTTTTGAAGGAAATATCCCACAGTTCAGCAAATGTCAGATTTAAAAGTTATTGTCTGGAATTTACCAGAGTTATTAATTCGCCCTTAGTCCCTTAGTTTAGTCTTTGCTCTCATGTATCCTTGTTTTTAACTAACAAATCGGAATTTTCTCTTAAATCTGTGGGCTGAGCTTGATAAATTTATCTTACCCTTAAAAAGAAAAAGTCAAGAGTTTACATTTAGGATTGCCTTGAATTGGTCATGTCAGAATCTTTCAAAAACAAAATATTTTTTAAGAAATCTATTCCATTCAGTAGGAAATCCCTTTTAAATCCAATGGCTCAAATGCTTAAGAGTTTTTTTAGTTGAAATCATCAAACAGTTCCTAAAATTTCAAAGCTGTCGCCTGTAATATAACTGAAGTACGAGTACAGATTTATAAATATTTCATACAGAAAAAATCGAATTCAGTTTTTCATTTTGTGTTCATGCGTATTGTTATCCCATTGGCCTTTAAATATTTCCATGCAATGGCATTGAATAATTTATGGCACACTCTCGTTACATGGATTGGAAAGTATATATTGCATGACATTTTTAATTTTTTTTTGATATTCCTACATTGAACATTGTTTTGCCACAACAAAAAGCACCGCTCCTCTAACAGATGGGCTGGGATATTGAAGCTTATGGCCCGTAACACAAACGATGCTAGTCATGCTGATGTTTTATTCGACTGCCGGTTGTTGTCTTTTTTCCGGGTTTTATTTTTAAAATATATAGCAAGTGCAATGGCAATCACATGCATTGGATTGTCATGCTAATGTCGCTCTTGAAATATTCATGACTTCTGTTTTGATATTCTGATATGCTGTTGCTCTTTTTCCCCATTGCTTGTTGCCAAAATGCAACAGTTTAGTTTCGGCTTTCGAGTTACACACGTATTCAATTAGAAATGTTAATAGTTGGCGGTGGTGCGAGAGTGGCAGGGATATCTTATTTTAATGGATTTTTGTAGTCAAAGCAATTATATTTCATAAAAGTTTAATTTCGTAGCAATAAAGGCAAATAATAACACAACTCAGCGATATATTTGCATAAAAGATTGGCAAAGAGCTTTGGTTATTGAGGGCGTACTTTGGTTGTTAAACGGAGCGTATTAGTTATATTGATAACAATTAATATTGCGTATACGTTGCTGAACGCAAAAAAAACTACACAGCCCAGATTTAACAAATAAAAACATCTTCAAATTGGGACTTTCCGTACCCTATGCATTTACCAGTGTCGCCTACTGTTCCGAAGCAAAAATCGCTATGGATTAAATGTACAAAAAACCGCTACAAATCGCCACAGTATTTAAAGAAATAGACCACTACCAAACAAATAAAGAAACACATTGTACTCATTATATTAAATCAAGCTAAAGCTACAAAAGCACAACAAATGTTTCAGATTATTGAAAACCGTGTAAAGGCAAATGTTCGAAATTCCTGATATTTTTCTGCATCATCGATAGTTTAATTTATTTTTTAGGGGGTGACAAGCTGCCGCCTGAAAAATTCTGATTCCAAAAACGAAATATGTTTTTAAGTGAAAATCGCTACTAAAAAACTAAAGTTTTTGTTGGCATCGCTTTCACCGCGAATTACAGTGGAGCCGATTTACTACCACGAATAACACAATTTGTTACAATTTCATTTAAATAATTGTTTGCTTCTGTTCTGTTGTTATGGTTGATCCATCTAGAGGTTGTTTTTCAGAACAAAAAAATATAAAAATTCAAATCAAGTGTGAAATCTTTGTGATTTACTCGAAAGAACATTTTATGCCAATTATTTTTTGAAAATTATATCCTTCAAACGTTGGCCGCAACTACGCCTCAGGGTATCCATTCTGAGGGTCCAATTTTGGTTGACTCGTTCGCCACGCGAAATGTTGGCTTCCAAAAACTGAATCGTAGCTGGTTTGTCAAATAAAAAAAGTCTAAAGTCACACGATCTACGCGGCCAACTCGCTGGTCCAAAACGTGTAATTAGCTGATCTCCGAAATGACCTCGCAATAGATCCATTGCTGCAGCATCTTTATGGCAAGTGCCGCCGTCCTGTTGAAACAAAATGTCTTCAAGATTACGCGCTTTAATTTCGGGTATAAAAAAGTTCCATTATAATGGAGCGATAGCGGACACCATTCACTCTTACGTTTCGACCATAATCTTTTTAAAGAAAAAAAAGGAAACGATTGTTTTACTAGCCCATAAACCGCACTAAGCCGTGGTTTTCGTGGTGTTAGTTTTTCTATGATGAAATGCCAAACGTTACTGAAAAGAAAGAAATTAAAAATTTACACAACTCACGAGTAATCTGTGAAAAAAACGATATGTGACGCGCAAAATAGAAAGGGACCTAAGGTTAAAACCCAGTTTTGTTCAGGAGAGCCATTTTAAAGATAAGGTCCCTTTCTATTTGCGCTTAGAATCGTCGACTTCACTTTCATAAAACGCGCATATCTCTGGGAGGGAACACTTTTGGGGCATGGGATCGGTCTCATTCGATGCTCAGATGTTCACATCAAAAAAAAAAATTAAAAGTTGATGAAAAGTTTTGTTCAAGAGAGCCATTTTAAAGATTAGGTCCCTTTCGATTGGCGATTAGAATCGTCGACTTCACTTGCATAAAACGCGCATATCTCTGGGAGGGAACACTTTTGGGGCATGGGATCGGTCTCATTCGATGCTCAGATGTTGTCCACATCAAAAAAGAAGAAAAAAAATGAAAATTGATTTTTTACCCTTAGTTCCCTTTCTATATGCGCTGTCACATATTGAGAAAAAAAATGTCAATTCATATTAAATTTATTGTACCTTTATATTGACATAATATTAATAATCCAGATGTAAGGTTTTATAATCATCTCTATAATCTAAGACGGACTTGTAACAATATAAAAAGATTTTAAATAAATTCTACATACACTCTAGATGGCTTACCCTGTACTATATCAAAACAGGCAGCGATATGAAACAATTTCATATCGTCCTTGGCCTTACTCTGATCAAAAAACAAAGCTATGACGGACGAACGATCAACGCTCTCTACAATCACATAATCACCCTTATTCTGATTGTCGTCGTCAAGACAAAACAACGACATCTTGCGACGACTGTTGATACTTGGTATTCGCGTAGTCGTTTTTCGATAACTATTGACAACTATTGACACAACTTGGTATTCTCTAAATGATATTGACGTTGTTATTGAATTGATACGACTCTGTTTTTGTCGTCGCAGTTTTTGGTAAAGGCCCATTTAGTCTCGACGGTTGACGGTTGACGGTAGATTCTGCAACCTGCAGAAGTCTACCGTCGTCAACCGTCAAACTGTAGTTATCTCCCTCTAACACATGCAAAATGCAACCCTCAACTGAAATAGCTGATTGCCTACCGTCAACCGTCCACCGTCAACCGTCGAGACTAAATGGGCCTTAACGACTAAGAAGTTTGCTGTTAAAATAAAAAAAAAAACCAAAAGTAAAAGTGCAAATATGAAAATTACAAATAATGAACAGTTCCAAAAACTTGTTGAAGAGTTGTAGAAAAATCCATCCTTAGCAAAAGGTTTCAAAAGAGGAACAGTGCCAACAAATTTTAACCAGCAATGGGAGAACATTGCAAGTGTTTTGAATGCTTCCGGACCACCGAGTAGAGATGGTGATGGCTGGCAGAAGGTTACTAACTTATATCCCTGGTTTTTTGTAGATTAATAAAATTAAATATTTTCGTTAAGGTTTGGAGAGACTTAAAGTTCAAAGTCAAAAGGAAAATGGTTGAAAACAAATCGGAGATGAGAGCAACAGGTGGCGGTGTAAATAAATATATTACACTGAGCCCGTTAGAAGAAGCTGTTGCAAACCTGCTGCAGTTTCAAAAACAGATAAATCCCGAAGGATCAGCTCATGGTGTTGCAGCAAGTTATGAGGAACTTGTCACTGAAGTGCTCGGTGTTGACCCAGTTATAGAGATGGAAACAACTGTTCACTCTGAAGAAATTTTACTGGAACAGGAGGAGCCTTCAACATCAAGGAACGGGAGCAGTTCAAGAGCCACTCCATCCGGGTCAAAGTCCACAAATATACTACCCTTAAGAGCTGTTGGATACACAATTTGACCTGGCTCCAATTTCCATCTCAGGAGCAATGTCCTCCAACACATAGTTAAACGCATTTTTGTTTAAACGAAAGTATTTCTGAAATCTTGAATGAAAGAAAACTTTGTGATTGCCAATGGAAATTAATTAAACCTTAAACTTACTTGTTGTCTGGTAGTTTCATGACATCAGACCTATATCGCAGTGTCTTTCTCTGTAAAATAAGTTTCTTCTTATTTTCTTCATCACTTGAATCAGAGTTTGAATCAGAAACCAAAAACATTTTTCAACAATTGCACTATAGGTAATTTAATAAATTTTTTTGGCCAAAATTCAAATTTCGCACTTTTGAAAAGCAAGCTTTTGTTGTTGCAGTTTAATTAAGAATACTTCAAAGCATTTAGAAGTAAATTTTGTTTTTGCAAAAAACCAACTACTGCTAATCAGCTGACTCTCAAAGTCATTGATCACAAACAACAATTTAAGTGAAACGTACAAGGCAATATTTCCTAATAAAAAAACGCTTGAAAAATAAAGTAAGACATGGACAACAATAATAGTGGTAAGTGGTAAATAAATAAATAATCATTTTAGAAATAAAATAATTTATTGGTGAAAAAAACTCATTCTCTCGGCCTAACCTCACTTTTCCAAAAAAAAAAATTCTTCTCCAAATTTGGATAAGCTTTTAAAAAAACCTTAATATTTTTTAATGCTGGAATTAATAAAGTTTTATTAAGTATTTAATTTTGAGTTTATTTCAACAATTTCATGCTGCGATTTTTTGCGTTTTTTGATATATGCCATTTTTTGTAGGCAACCTCTACTTCGCTTATAGCGAACTTGCTGAGGTTTGGTTCGAAGAAAGAAACAAAGGAGAGAAAGAAACTGCTGTTTTGAAGTATATGCTTAGCAAAATTGGTGATGGCGAAACGTTGAGTGAAGAAATGATTGTTCTTAAACGAAAGATCACAAATTTTTGTCTTTATTTGTCTCAGAAATGGCAAAATTCACATAGAAAACGTGTTGTGTTTGAGACAAAAAATTCAGAATGGTTAAATGCTCAGTTCAAAATTGAAATTAAAAAGTTTTCCATTGAGCCGAGTACATCCGCAGTTGGACGCCCAAAAAAAAAATTTGGAGAGAAAAGGGAACGTTCGAAAAGAAGGGATGCTGATGAGCTCTCAAAATCGGTACAACATGAAACGGAGCTGTGTGTTCGCGCAGCAACAAAATCTGCTCGAAAGCAAAAACAGGTAGACTTAGCAGTGGTTCTCAAAGAAAGTCTAGCAAGCCCAACAAGGCCCTCTAAATTGAGGAAAATATCAGAGAGTGCGACAAAGAAGCCAGTCAGATTTACGACAGAAGAGGCACTACCCTTTATATTAGAAAACAACTTTACAAAGGCGCAATATCTTAATATTAGAAGCGAAAGTAAGTCAAGAAATTGTGATATTTATCCGCTTTACAATGATGTTGCACTTTCAAAGTTAAAATGCAGACCAGATGGTATAGAGGTAACTGAAAAATGTGCCAAAGTTTCACTTCAAATGTTGCTAACGCACACTGCCAACAGGATTGTTGAGATGCAAAGGGAGGTTGTAGCGGCGGCAATGGCCAAAAATGTAGTTGTTCTTAAAGCAGATCTAATTGTAAGTTATGGCTTTGATGGCAGTACAGGCCAATCATTATATAAACAGCGGTTTGACGAGCCCGGTACTTCTGGCGACTTCGATTTGTCTTTATTTGCAACCACCCTCATTCCTTTAAGGCTTATCGACTCTTTCGGAAAACCTCTTTGGAATAACCGTACTCCTCAGTCGATCAGGTTTTGTCGCCCCATAAAGCTTCAGTACGTAAAAGAGACAAGTGAGATTATTTTAGAAGAAGATTTGGATTTGAAAAGACAAATTGCAGAGTTGAAGAATATAAGAATACAAGTTGATGAAACAAGGATCATTGAAATATGTTTTAAGTTATCTCTCACCTTAATTGACGGAAAAGTTTTGAACGTGTTAACCAACACTAAATCAAGTCAAACCTGCCCTATATGTGGAGCAAAAGCAAAAGACTTTATGAAAATCACAAACTTTGAGAGTGAAAAATTTCATGCGAAAGAAGGTAACCTAAAATACGGATTAAGTCCTTTACATTGTTGGATTCGTGTTTTTGAGTTCATATTGCACGCAGGCTACAAGTGCGAAATAAAGAAGTGGCAAATTAGAAAAGAAGAGGAACGAAAGGCCGTATTGGAGAAAAAAAGAAAAATTCAGAAATTGTTTTGGGAAAAAATGTCTCTTCATGTAGACAAGCCAAAAACGGGTGGATTTGGCAGCACGAATGATGGAAATACTGCTCGTCGGGCTTTCGCAGATCATGCCCTTTTTTCCCATATAACTGGTATTGATGAAGAGTTAATATATTCACTAAAAATTATTTTGATTTGTATATGTTGCCAGTTCCCCTTGGATGTAGAAAAATTCAAAACTTTTTGCTTTAATACCGCAAAAATCATACAAACAAAATATTCTTTGCTTCCAATGACACCGACTGTTCATAAACTATTAATTCATTCAAAAGAAATAGTAGAAAATACAATTCTTCCAATTGGCTGTTTTGGAGTTTTAGAATTTACAAATCTGATAGACTGCTTCATACCAGAAAATCTAGCCGCAAAAATAATATGTCAGATATTTTTAACCGAGCCATGGATATGTCTGACCCACTTGTTTCTTCTATAAATCTAAAGACGAGAATGGATACTAGAAAACGTCTCCAGCTTCCACGAGAAGTGATTGATATGCTATGCAGTCCAGAAGTTCATCCATGTAGTTTTGAAAGCATTGAGGACCTAAGCGCAAGTGAAGACGACGAATGCGAAGATGATGTCAATACTATAACAGACTTTATGTACACAAATGTTTTAGATGATATTAATTTACAAAATGACTTTAATATTACAATTGAATAGAAGAAAACAGCCATTTTTAAAATATAAATCTGTATATACGAGTTCGTAATTTTTTAAGATAATAAAAACTGAATTAAAATAATGTCAAAAAATCTTTTATTATACGTGTAAAAAAATTAGATAGTTAAAAGTAAGTTAACTATCTTTTTTACTAACTAATTTTTTTGAGTGTAGGGTTGATATTTTTTTTTAAATCTTCCCAAATCATTAAATAAGGGTCCTTTTACTCCAAAAACGTCTTTTTCAGTTGGAAAAACTTTCCAGACTGGCAGTTATTAATTTTGGTCAAAAAAATGGGATAAATTACCCACAGTGAATTGGTTGAATAGATACAAAATCTGATGCAAAAATGTTAGGTATGTGATTTTTTTTTATTGAAGTTATCGATAAACAGTCAACGTCAAGACAATAATGATACGGAATACCAAAAATGCGTTGATGTGATATTATATTGAAACGAAGTGATATTCATAAAATTGACGACGACGTTGACGACGACAATCAGAATAAGGGTGAATGATTCTTAATCGATCGGCTTAATAAACACGGGTTCTATTTTCACCACCGCTAGGACATAACATCCTGCACTTCAGTGTGATGTAGGGTGTAGCATGTAAGTTGCTTACAGTCAGCTGAGTCAACTTTCATTTACGCTCAAAAAAGATGCATAAATCTCTTAACTTTTCCGCAACAGTTCGGAAAGAGCGAATTTTGTCATTTGTGTAGCAGGCACTTGGCTAGGGGTCCAAAATTATTATTTTCTACAAAGAAATTTCTTTGTCACTGATTATCGCTAGGATTTAATAGAACGTGCCAATGAACACACTTAGAAATATAGATGGAGTGAGCCTTTCGTAGTGGAGTAAATAGGTGATTTTACTAAATTCAATGTCATACCACTTAAACCTCACCAGCGTCCAAAGGTTGGCGTACTTGGACAGTACAGAACGTACTAAACAAGACTCTGAAATCGTTGATTTATTCAACAGGTCTCAAATGATACTAAAGTCGCACACATCTTCTTTTTTCTTTTAAAATTTTCTATTTTCATATTTACACCCTACATTTTTTTATTAGGAAAGTCACGAATGTCCTTCGAGTTAAGCACTCCTTAGTGAGCGGAAAACCAATTAAACTTATAATTAAAAAAATGGAATATATCTAAGCAAAACAACTTGAACTGATCTTTCCAAATTGATAAAGGCTTAACATTGCCCTGGATCTTAATTAAGGGTAATTAAGGATTAATTATATAAGAGAAGAGCAATATCGTTATTTGAGAAGGAAGGAGAAACGCCTAAATGAAGGACAGAGAAGACAATTGGCAATTATCCCATATAACCAGATCGAGTTTTGCGGCAACACAACCGAGAAAGTCAGACCCTGATATTTACAATTTAAGTGGATCTTCGCATACAACTCTATTGCAGACCACTCGAAACGGCTCCACAATTCTAAAACTTATCAACTCAAAATCTCCTTGGTTAATGCTCTGCCACTTGTATGTTTTCGCTATGTGTTGTGTGTGTATCCTTTAATTCCACATTTGTTTGTCATTTCCCTTTTAATTAAGTGTGACACACATTCCGGCTTTCGTTTACACTAACAAGTAATAAAATTGCAATTTCCGTTAAATAATTTTATAATAAATGACAGCATGATTGGTGTGGACCAGTTTCGAACGATAACAGCACCATAAGCTCTTCCACCATTACCATCCTTGTCGCCATCATCATCTCTGGAAGCCTTTCAACTCATGCATAAACATGTGTCACATTCCCTTAAACCCCTCCGAAATAATTGAATAAACAATTCGGAATTTGTTTATTTCAAATTTCCGGCCTTGAGGGGGTCTTAAAGGGGCTGTATGCCAATCATTGGCATTGAAGCATAATTAGGAGGAGGTGCCATTTATTGTCTGCTGTTCTTCGACTATGGCTAATTTGTTGTGAGGCTACTTGTTGGTCTTTCTGTCAGTCGTTTGTTCGCCTTAAATTGTCCTAATTAACATTTTTGTCTCTTACATTCCGGGGCTTTTTATTAATAAAGTGTTTATTTATGTTAAAAACTCGGAACAGTAAATGGTGGAAGGATCTCGTGCAGGGGTAAATGTAAGAAATCATTTAAAGTCATTTCGGTAAAATGATGTGGAAAATACCACATTATATTGAAGTGATTGATACGGAGAGGTTCTCCGAAATAGGCAAGTGAATGAAACGAGAAAGGGAACCCAGCAGCCCATTAAAAAACATATTTAAGTGTTTTTCTTAACGGGGTGGTCCCATATTAGACCAGAACTGACTTTTATATAGCAAAGGTTCCCTACACACTAAGACAAATTTAGTTCGAAATCGGTTGTAAAAGTAAAATTTCGATTGCAATCACCAAATGTTAAGAATCGTAATGAACATTCGGTACAAAATGCCACGTGATGATAAATATGACCAACTTTTGGTCTCACAACTTATTTATTCGTGTCGTACCAATAAAACACGAAAAAGGTATTTAGTTGCCACAACTGGTGGTTTCGGCACACTTTTTGGTTCTGTAACCAATAAATTGTGATGACCGTAACCAAAAAAGTGTTGGTTAATGAATTTTTGTTTATAAAAAAAAATCTTTTATTACTGTCTCTAAGCCAAACGATTAACCAAATTTTTGTCAGTAAAAAGCATTCATCATCTTTCCAATTTTTCCTCGTCATAACCCTTTTAACGAGTACTTCAATTGTGTCAGCAACCAGCATTTTTTTTTTTTTTTGTTGAACAATTTTGGTATTTGGATTTTAAGATCCAAAAATTCTCTTCTCAAGGTTCGGATACTTGGTTCGGATACCGATACTACAGTTCCAATAACTAAAAATTACAGAGCACCAACTAACATGCGGATTTCAAAAATTTGCTCGACATATGCACAACTTTGTCTATGGTGAGGTTTTTTCTTTTTTATTACAAAAAAAATTAAAATTTTTTTGGGTGACAAAAATATATGACTTATATGAATATATGAAATTCATACCTTTACTCAATTGCGAATAAAAGCGAAACGCGTGCATCGATTTTCATGATCTTTGTCTCATTTTGCTCATAGGTTATGTGACTTTACGTAAAAGTAATAAGATTTGACATTTTTTTTCATTTTGGGTTTTTTATGGATTTTTAAAAAAAAAAAATTTAAATCTTTAGGCAAAAAATAAGTTTTTTCCTTTATATATTCATTTTTAACTTGGAAACTGTTGCTTGTATAGGAAAACAATATATGAACAGATTAAGGGAATTGTAATTTTAAATTTTTTAAAATTTAATTCAATTAAATCGGGCTAGTGGTTCCCGAGTTATGCCGGACGAAACAAATTAACCAAAAAAAATTTTTAAAATTTAAAAAAAAAAAAATAAAACAAAAACCAAACGAAAAAAAAAAATTTATTGCGTTTTTCGAGCTCATGTCAAGGTTATCTACACAGAAAAAATTATCGCATCCGGAGTACATGAAATTTTTTTCATTTTGTTGAGTAGTGTAATTAAATAAAAAAAGTACGACTAAGTAGTTTTAGATTTCATACAACTCACTATGCTCAATTTGAACAACATCGGATTTAATTTGAGGGACATTGGATGGGGTCATAGACCGATAAGGTTTCGATTTAGTTGCTGGTCGCAAACAAAGTTCTATGCGAAACGATCAACTCCAAACGTCTTGTATGGCTTCTACAGCTGTAGGTTTTAAACACGGAAAGGATCATTGCATTATATGAAAATACGACCGATACAGACCAATATCAATAGGATTCGTGCTTGGCGCAACTGTGAAAAATATGCACAGTTTTTTTTGGGATCGATTCAGGTGTTACAACAGTGCACCATCCCCTTGACACCCTGTACCAAGATGTTGTGTAGGATATACAAAAGCTCTGACCATGTATGTTGACGCCTAGGGCATTCAAAAACAAGTAAAAAATGTAAAAATTTGAATACCCTCCACCGGATTCCCAAATAAAACCAAATTTGGTGCGGAAGTGTGTTCTATATAGAAATCTTTATGTGCAAAATTTCATTTCGATAGGTCAAGCTTGTGGTGAGTTATCGTCATATTATTTCTCAAAGCCCATGAGACCGTTTGTGTGGGAGGTACCAGTAGGGCTTTTCCGATCTAGGACTTTTCCGATCTCAACAGAATTTGGCGCAGTGGTGTGTTCTATATAAAAATCTTTATGTAGAACATTTCATCTCGATAGGTCAAGTTTGTAGTAAGTTATTGTCATATTATTTTTCAAGGCCCATGGGACCGTTTGTGTGGGAGTTACCAGTAGGACTTTTCCGATCTCAACAGAATTTGGCGCAGAGGTGTGTTCTATATAAAAATCTTTATGTGCAAAATTTCATTTCGATAGGTCAAGCTTGTGGTGAGTTATTGTCATATTATTTTTCAAGGCCCATGATACCGTTTGTGTGGGAGTTACCAGTAGGACTTTTCCGATCTCAACAGAATTTGGCGCGGAGGTGTGTTCTATACAAAAATCTTTATGTAGAAAATTTCATCTCGATAGGGCAAGTTTGCAGTGAGTTATTGTCATATTATTTTTCAAGGCCCATGATACCGTTTGTGTGGGAGGTACCAGTAGGGCCTTTCCGATCTTAGCCAAATTTAGCGCAAAAGTCTGTTCTATATATTAATCTTTATGCCGAAAATTTCGTCTCGATAGGTCAAGTGTGTGGTGAGTTATTGTTATATTATTTTCAAGGCCCATGGGACCGTTAGTGTGGGAGGTACCAGTAGGACTTTTCCGATCTCAACGGAATTCAGCGTAGAAGTGTGTTGTATATAGAAATCTTGATGAGTAAAATTTTATTTCGATAGGTCAAGTTTGTGGTGAGTTATAGTCATATTATTTCTCTAGGCCCATAAGGCCGCTTATATGGGAGGTACAAGAAATGGTGGCCCAATCTAAACCATTTTTACATAGATGATTGCGCCTACATAGAGATTATTACAAGGTGTTACATAGAGATTATTATTTGCAAAATTTCAGTGATTTTGCTCAAGAAACTGGACGGATATTTCCAAATAAAAAACTAATTTTTATGAGGTAGTGTCGGTTGAGGGTCTCCAACCCAACTTCCCGTAGAGCTATATAGCCCATTTTCAGTACCAACCATGCTGGGTTAACTACACATGTTTGTGCCAAATTTCAGCTCCCTAGCTGTTTTCATGCCAGCTCTATCTTGTTTTCAACAGACGGACAGCCGGACAACATGGCTAGATCGTCTTAGAATTTTACGGGGATCAAGAATATATATACATTGTTGGGTCTCCGATGGTTATTACAAGGTGTTACAGAGAGAATGACAAAACTTATATACCCTCCATTGTATGGTGGAGGGTATAAAACAATCGAACAGAGGGTATTCCACTACTGTGTAATACTCTGCGTCTGAGATCAGAGAATAGTAAAAGGTTTGAGAGATACGAGTACAGGCAGAAATTATAAATAGGAAAAAGGATATATACAAATGTGAGCTAACAAATTTTTCAAGCGCTTTAGCGTTCTAAACCAGCCAGTATTCTCGATGAATTTGGAGAGATGATTAAGAGGTACATTTGTTGTCCTTATTAAGAGGAACTCGAAAAATTGTTTTCTTAAATGGTATAGTCTTAATTCTTGAAACCCTGGGTAGACACATAGCAAGTGCTCTATGGATTCTCTCATAAGATGTCGATGCGCCTAGCCATAAAGCCTATAGCTCACTTAGGAGCTAGGAGGTGAATGAAATTTCTTTTAGAAATGAAAGACTTTTGTGCGTACTTATATAGTGAATTCGCAAAACGACGGCCATCGTAGTTCCGAGTTTTTTTTATGGGCCATAGAAATTTTCATTTTCAAATGCCGTATACCGTAAACGACGGCCATCGTAGGTCCGAGTTATTTTTTATGGGCCAAAGAAATTTTCATTTTCAAATGACGTATACCGTAAACGACAGTCATCGTAGGTCCGAGTTAATTTTTATGGGCCAAAGAAATTTTCATTTTCAAATGCCGTATACCGTGTAAAATAATTTAAAAAATAGTAAATTCCTTGGTTTTAGTGAATTTTCCCGATGTGATGTCTTAAGTGAAATCGTATGGACTTTGTTGTCGCAGAATATTGTATCATCCTATTTCTAAGACTTATTGTCCTGTTCGTTCCTTTTTACGGAAAAGTGAAAAAATGAGTGTACACTTTATGTTCTTATGTTAAGTGACCTTTTTCTGGTGAGATTCTACAAATGTTACATTAAATCAGAATAACTTCAAGATAAACTGGTTGTTTACGTCCTTATTTCAAAATAAAACAAAATTCATGAAATTTAATGAATAATTTATGTTTAGAAGAGAAACCAAAATCGACACAGAGAGGCGATTTGAATATTTTTTTTAATAACCTACACAATTTAACCTATATAAAAGTTTTTATTTCTTATCACATCTATAGCCTTCACTCACTGATTTGAGGTATTTTGTGGCACCATGCCTTAAGTGGCCGGAAGTACTTACTTAAAAAAGTCCACTTTACTCTTCTTATATAGTCTGATAACACAGTACAACAGCCAATCTGGGGGGTGAGAAATTCCAAGTCAGGGTGATGGTACTGGGTCAGTATATTAAAACCCTCAAAGGGTTTTGTGTGAAGTTACTTAATTGTAAATAAAAGCAGAACAGAATGTCGCATTTTGTTTATAGGTTATGTGACTTTACGTGAAAGTTATAAGACTCTACACGTTTTTCCGTTTGGGATTTATATGTTTAAAAAAAAAAAAAAAATTTTTTTTGGCAAAATTTTCTTCATAAATTTATTTCTAATTGCAAAAATGTTGATTTGGTAGAGAAACAGTATATGAATGGATTAAAGAAAATGTAATTATTAATTTTTCTCAATTTATTTCAGCAAAATCGAACTAGTCGTTCTCGAGTTATGTCAAACTACGTTTATGCCAACATTGTACAACTAAGCGAAAAAACATCAAGATAAGGAAAAAATGTCATAAAAAAAACTGGCACATACGAACGCAAAACCCTTTGAGGGTTTTAATATACTGACCTAGTACCATCACCCTGACTTGGAATTTCTCACCCCCCAGACAATAACCCCAAAAATGTTCCACAGTGTAATCAGCTTTGTCTTAATTTTTGACACAGTATAAACAAAATTTTACTTTTTTTATCTACTTTACCATAAGTAGATAAAAAATAAAATCGTGCCACCTGTGCATTAAAACTAAATTTAAAATAAACAGTCAGTATACAAATTTTCAAATGGGTTAAACAAGGGATTTTCCAAGAGGTACATAACAATTCCGTAACTTTTTGTCAACGCACCCTCAAACAATTTGAATGATCTTTCAGTGTCAAATTGTTAGTCGAAATCAACACTATCATCATGGTAAAGTTCATTTACGAGCAACGTTTGGAAATCATTAAAAATTACTACCGAAAATCTCAGTCGGTGGTCGCAACTTTAAGAGCGTTAACTCCAATTCTGATCACCTTTAGCGACGAAGCTCATTTCTGGCTGAGTGGTTTTGTCAATAAACAAAATATGCATGATTGGACATCAAGAAGCCAACACGCAAAAAAAAACATGGTTACTACATGGTCACGGCAATAAAAGTATGTTCGTCGCAACCATAGCATTGTTAACTGAATTTAGTTTTGACAATAGTATAATTGCTGCAACATTAATATTGTAAAAAAGTAACAATAGTATTATTGCCAAATTTAAAAATGAAAACATGGTTATAGCAACAATATAAATATGGTTGGTGCGACAAAAGTATTGTGTTTTGCAATTTGTGTTAACAATAATGTGATTACGGCAATCATACTTTATGATTGTAATTTTTCTTCATTTAAATATGCTTTTAAAATGTTATTGGTACGGATTTAATGCAATAATTGTACTTTTTTTTATCGAAATTAAAATTTGTTTAACTGAAATTTTTTTAATAAAAACGCTTAAAATTATTTAAACTTATTTTTTCTGCTGTGAAATAAATCACTCCTATTATATTGAATTTAATGTTTTTTTTGAATAATTTTCATAATTCAAATCTATTGTCGACAATTTAAACAAATTCTAATAAATTATATTGGAGATCATAGTATAATTGTGTGTGATCATACTATGGTTGTAGGGGTCATAACAAGGTTGCGTGTGAATTATACTATGGTTGTGAGGATCGTACTATGGTTGTATGTGAAACATACTATGGTTGTGAGGATCATACTATGGTTGTGGAGATCATAGTATGGTTAAGTGTGAGTCATACTATGGTTGTAGGGATCATAGTATGGTTATGCTTGAATCATACTATTGTTGTGACGATCATAGTATGGTTGTATTTGAATCATACTATTGTTGTACCACAGCCATGTACCCAACAATAGTATTATCCTCTTCGAATATTGTCAACACAACCATACTTTTTTTCTGCGTGCACATGTGCTTCAAGAAACACAATTGCATCCGCAAAAATTACTGTGGCCGTATTTTTTCGTCGATGAAAACAATCGTCATGTTACCGTGAATGGAGAGCGCTATCGTGCCATGTTAGAAAATTAGTTTTGGCCATAACTGAATGAGCTTGACATCGCCGATATGGAGTTTCAACAAGACGGTGCCACTAGGCACACAGCACGCGTTACAATCGATTTACCGATAGGCGAATTCGGTGAACGTGTTATCTTGAGAAATGGTCCGGTCGAATGGCCTTCATGCGATTTAACGCCATTGGATTTCTTTTTATGGGTCCGTCCACATCAAGTCATTGGTCTACAATGCCAACAAGCCAACAACTTTAGACGAGCTCAGAAACAACATCCAATGTTCAATTTGTTGGTTGTCAGGAACGATTTTTGTGGCACAATTTGTTTTCCCTGTGAGGACTATAAAGACAATGATCATTGCAACAGCCCGATAATTCCTTTGACTTATTTGCTTTTGACTTGACGATGATGCCAAACAAAAACCTGAATATTTCTTTTTCTGTATATTCTTTTATGTAGCAGCACCACAGCAATTCCAAACGCTTCGCTACCCGCTACTCCAAGAAAACAGAAAACAAATTAAAGAAAAAGGCAGAAACAAAAAAGCAAAACAGAATCTTTTATTTCATGTCTTAGAATTGATCATAAAAGAAACTTTCGACGAAAGACCTCACAAACGCCAGAGTTTATGGGACCCTTTGGTCTTATTTTTTAACGACGCATATCACATCACACTAAACACACTCACAGATTACGGCACAGGGACGCTCTTAGACTTGCGGGGTATAGGGACACGGCCGGATAACGGGAGACACATGTTCATTTTATATCCAAATAATAACACTCAAAGGGGTTTCTTAAATGCGAGCATTTTTACGACCACCTCCAGCTCCTGCTCCGGTTCCTCTATCTGAGCCAAAGCCAAACCTACACAGGCAACCAAATGTCCTGCGTACATGTGTGGATGTATGTGTAAAAGGTGTGTTTTATGACTTTTAGAGAACGCCAGGCTTCGAAAAGATTTCACTCGAAAATCTTACATAAATAAAACGCTTCGATGTTAAGTTCATGCTCCTTCGCCGTGTGGCGCTGCACTGGGCTGGTTGGCATTCGGTTGGTAGGCGGGGGCGAGCAGCAAGAGGTGATGAAAGGTTATACTGCTTTTGGAATTTTACTGCATTTTTATGATTTGTTGGGGAGTTGTAAATGAAATAAATGGAGATTATGTTAGTTAAACATATGTTTATTTGCTTTTCGGCAACTAATTTCTGCAGAAACATACAAAAAGCCGACGGAGTACAAGGAGCTCGCTTGAGACGCATTAGTGTTATTAACATTGGATTTTGTCTTACTCAGGAGCAGCAATGACGGCGGGAATGCAGGACTGAGTGAAGCAATAATTGTTACACTACACACGTTATAGGGTTTCGCGGACTTGGCTCTTAATTCTACTTATATACAAGAAAAAAACATAAATTTTTTTAAATATTTTTAAAACATACATATCTGAATTTATACTCGTATAAAAACTTGTAAAAACGCTACTATGTTAGACCAGGCCAAATCTTATACACGTTTCACCGATGAGCCTATACCCAAAAAGTATACCATTTCCCGAATAGCATAAGTTCACTAAAAGAAAAACTATCTCCCCCCCGGGTCGAGTTGGCTCGTTGACAACTTCAAACAGTGTAGAACTTGCCTCGTCTGTTTGTGCAAATAGTTGACAGTACTTTGAGACCCTCGAGGAGCTGTGGTTTAAACCTAAATCAAGGGTGGAGATTCGTCTCAGTGTGGAGTTGCATAGGCCCATATATGTCGTGCTTCCCATTGAATAGATACTTAGTAGGGACATAAATACTGTTCAACATTGAACACACCCATTTCAATAGTAGAACTGAACATACCCCTTTAATGTCATATGGGCTTTGAAAGCTAACCTCAATGGCGTTAGTCTGTAATGGGATTGTAAAATTGTTTCAACTTTCATCATGGAGTGGTCAGATAATGAGAACCATATCGCTGTAATAACGCTTTTCAAGTGTGAAATGAAAAAAGCGATATTTTCAAAACGCTCCGGCCACTAGGGATTAGTCGCATGTTCGTCTACCGATGCATAAAACTGTTTGAGGAGACTAGAGATGTAAAAGACCGCCACCGTTCGGGCCGCCCACGCTCTGTTCGAACACCGCATGCCATCAAAGCCGTTAAATCAAGAATTCACAGAAATCCGCCCGAAAACAGAAAATCATGGCCTGTGAGATAAATATCACACAAAAGTTCATGAGTCGAATCATTAAACAAGACTTGGGACTTATTGACTGCAGCTTTAAAAAAAATAGGATTGAAAAATGCAAACGTCTTTTGGTGACGCACGCTATTAACGTGCACAGAAAAATGTTGTTCACCGATGAAAAAATTTTTACCGTTCAGGAAAAATTTAACAAGCAAAATGATAGAGTGTATGCGCGGTCATCTAAGGAAGCATCTGAACTGATCCCAAGGGTGGAAAAGGGTCATCACCCAGCTTCAGTCATGGTTTGGTGCACGCAATAATAATATGTTCTCCGCAATAAAAGTATGTTCGTCGCAACCATAGCATTGTTAACTGAATTTCGTTTTGACAATAGTATAATTGCTGCAATATTAATATTGTTGAAATGTAACAATAGTATTAAAGCCAAATTTAAAAAAGAAAATATGGTTAAAGCAACAATATAAATATGATTAGTGCGGCAAAAGTATTGTGTTTTGCGTTTTATGTTAACAATAATATGATTACGGCAATCATACTGTATGATTGCAATTTTTCTTTATTTAAATATGCTTTTTAGAACAAATGTTATTGGTACGGACCTAATGCAATAATAGTATTTTTTTTTATCGAAATTAATATTTTTTAAACAAGCTGCTTTGGCTTTGTTTAACTGAAATATTTTTAATAAAAACGCTTACGTTTATTTTAACTTATTTTTTCTACTGTGAAATAAATCACTCCTATTATTATTTTGAACTTAATTTACTTTTAAATAATTTTCATAATTCAAATCTACGAGTATTGTTGACAACTTTAACCTATTCTAATAAATAATATTGGGGATCAAATATAGTGTCGACAACTTAAACAAATTCTAATAAATTATATTGGAAATCATAGTATAATTGTGTGTGATCATACTATGGTTGTAGGGACCATAACATGGCTGCGTGTGAATCATACTATGGTTGTGAGGATGGTTGTATGTGAAACATACTATGGTTGTGAGGATCATACTATGGTTGTAGAGATCATAGTATGGTTGAGTGTGAATCATACTATGGTTGTGGGGATCATAGTATGGTTATGTGTGAATCATACTATTGTTGTGAGGATCATAGTATGGTTGTATTTGAATCATACTATTTTTGTGAGGACCATAAGATTGTTGTAGCACAACCATATACCCAACAATAGTATTATAATCTTCGAATATTGTCACCACAACCTTTTTTCTGCGTGTGGGGTGTCTCTTACGATGGGGTCACTGACCTGCATTTCTGCGAACTAGGAGTCAAAACATCGGCCAACGTTTACCAAGAAACCCTTTTGGAAGCAGTTGTGAAGCCTCTTAACAATTCCCTGTTCCAAAACCAGCCATGGACTTTCTAGCAGGATTGTGCGCCGGCTAAAACGTCCCAGGCCTAGCTTTAAAACAATTTGCCAGCGTTCATTTCCTCTGAAGAATGGCCCTCAGGCAGTCTAGATTTGAACCAATTGGTTTACAAATTGTGAACGGTTGTGGAGGACAAGGTTTGTGACAAAAGATACCCCAACATTGGATCTCTTAAGACTGCTTTGGTTCGAGCTGTGGCCAATTTTCCAATGGACGATGTTCGTGCAGCTATTGGCGGTTGGCCATTGCGACTTAAGGCGTGTGTAAAGGCAAAAGGCGGACATTTCGAATAAGTAGATTCTTTTTGGATACAATATACATCAATAAATATATGTGACGCGCAAAATAGAAAGGGACCTTAGGTTAAAAACCAGTTTTGTTCAGGAGAGCCATTTTAAAGATTAGGTCCCTGTCTATTTGCGCTTAGAATCGTCGACTTCACTTTCATAAAACGTGCATATCTCTGGGAGGTAACACTTTTGGAGCAAGGGATCGGTCTCGTTCGATGGTCAGATGTTGTCCACATCAAAAAAAAGTGAAAAGTTGATGAAAAGTTTTGTTCAGGAGAGCCATTTTAAAGATTAGATCCCTTTCTATTTGCGCTTAGGATCGTCGACTTCACTTTCATAAAACGCGCATATCTCTGGGAGGGAACACTTTTGGGGCATCGGCATCAAAGTCGTGTGATTATGGTGCGGTTCTTGAAGATTGGTTGCATGTTCTCTGTGAATGTACTCTTTATGAACGTGTTAGGGATTTAGGTCGGTTAGGAATTGAAATGACGGACGGACATTGGGCTTTTAGAGGGATGGTTGCTTCACAAGAGGTTTTGGCCAGAGCGAATGAGTTCGCAAATAGGGGTTTCTCGATGCGGCGTGCTAGGGCGAGTTTGGCAGTATAGAGTAGAGGTTGTTTGTTGGTTTTAGGATGTCGGTGGCTGTGGGTGACCAGTCCCATGTTGTATGGAACAAAAACTGGGAGTAGCCTTTTGGTTACGAGGTCTGACCGGAGACTTAAATCTGGTACCAGGGGTAGTCAGGAGCCCCCAGAACTTGTTCTGGCCTGACTATATGGTGCGGCCCCTCGGGGAGTATCGTGGTGGCTGTGGTTTATACCCAAATCGCGGGGAGAACTTCGGTTCGATGTGGAGTTGCATTGCGACCGGGTGCTGTGACCCATAGAACAGTAGAGGTTTAGATAGTCCTCGACCCCTAACCAAGAGGGAAGCCATGACCCATAACTGTTATGCTTCAAATTGGTACTGGCGGAATCAATCCAATGGTGCGTTGGCCGTCGCATCGTTACGGCCCCAGTGTGAAGGCACACTGTGGTTCAGGCCATTTCGGCGATAATCACGTTAAGTCCGCAATCTTCTGCCCCAAATCCCAAGTCTTTTTTAAGGAATCGACTCATGTACTTTTGTGTGATATTCAGCTCACACAGCTCGGAGCGGATTTCTGTGAATTCTTGATGACATGCGGTCTTTGATGACATGGGGTGTTCGAACAGTGCGTGGGCGGCCCGACCAATGGCGGTCTTTTACATCTCCAGTCTCCTCAAACAGTTTTATGCATCTGTAGACGAACATGCGGCTAATCCCTAGTGGCCGGAGCGTTTTAAAAATATCGCTTTTTTCATTTCACACTTGAAAAGCGTTATTACAGCGATACGGTTCTCATTATCTGACCACTCCATGATGAAAGTTGAAACAATTTTACAATCCCATTACAGACTAACGCCATTGAGGTTAGCTTTCAAAACCCATATGACATTAACGGGGTATGTTCAGTTCTACTATTGAAATGGGTGTGTTGGATGTTGTAACAGTATTTATGTCCCTACTAAGTATCAATTCAATGCGAAGCACGACATATGTGACGCGCAAAATAGAAAGGGACCTAAGGTTAAAAACCAGTTGTGTTCAGGAGAGCCATTTTAAAGATTAGGTCCCTTTCTATTTGCGCTTAGAATCGTTGACTTCACTTTCATAAAACACGCATATCTCTGGGAGGGAACACTTTTGGGGCATGGGATCGGTCTCATTCGATGCTCAGATGTTGTCCACATCAAAAAAGAAAAAAAATGAAAATTGATTTTTTTACCCTTAGGTCCCTTTCTCCATGCGCTGTCACATATGACAACAACCAAAAGATGTACAAATTCAGTTCTAATAATCATTTAGCATGAGTTGCCACTACTTTGCCTTTTCAGCCGATACGGTCTGTTCCCACTACTAAAATTTTCCGTGTACTCGATCAACATTCGGCTGTAGCGATGGGATACCTAAATAGTACGTGCAATTACCAAAATTCTGTTGCGAAAAAATTCGGTTGTGGCAACAAATCTGTTCTCTGTGTGTGGCTCTCTGGTTAAAATTTTAGCTTTTAAAAAGGCAACCACTTAAAGTCATCGCATCAGTTACAGTTTTTCTTTTCCTACCAAAAACGTTGTTAGTTCTACACAGACACTTTAAAGGCAAGCTTTTTTCTACTTACATGCCGCTCCAATCTTTTTTTCTTTCGTCAGCTCCCGCTGTTTAAGCCCTCAGATTATTGTTACCACATGCCGACCTTTTAACAGCAGCCACCGTCACAACAACAACAGCCAGAGCTATGAAGAAACTGCTCCCATTGAACTGGAGGGAGGTGACTGTGGCAAGTCGTTTAGTACAGTTCATGACAGTGATTGTCGAAGCCAGCTCGGAGGACTCCCTCCCGTCTGTCGGCGGCTCATAAATTGAAGTGCATGTAAATTATGTGGGTGAGTAGCGTGGGTAAGAGCAGGGAGGAGCACATTATGAGCCTTTATGCATAAAAGGTGTTAATGTCATATAAAGATTCATAGTTTTGAATAAATTGTGTTAAGATCATATTTATATAGACAGACTCCAGCTTATGCCTGTGGGGCAAAATATACAGACTTATTTGAATATTTGTGTGTGCGTATTACGCTTGGCATGTTGTGTGCCTGCTATCTCGCTAGAGCATCGGCTATATTACAAATTTTAAATGGCTATTCACATATATTTATGAGGGCATTTGCCAGGCGTTATCATGCCCGATAGGGTTATAAATCATTTGAGATTAGTTGCATGTAAGCCAGGCAACATATGATCGACTAATGGAGGGTTATGGGTATTTTTACTACTCCTTGTCCATAAATAAATATTACTCATACGCCCATGTGTACGGGAAAATTTAGAAAATTATTAAGCAAAGAGAATTAAGCTCGGAATATTCCGCTTCCACTAAAAATGTTAATTAAATTTTATTCTGTTTTGTTTTTTTTGAACTTTGCGTGCAACTAATTACTCATCTGCTCTTTGTTAAATCGACTGCACGTAGTAAAATTACAAATCAATTATCTAAATATAATTATAAACTCGCGACCGCATCCATCCCCAACCCTTTTAGAAAAACATGATTTTTTTGTGGCTCTGTAACTTTGCCAAAAAAAAAAGAAATGGAACGAGTCTCTGTATACATATTTTAAGCTTAAAACCTCTTTTTGTGTTGTTGTATTTTCAGCATCATTTAACGCAAATTAATTAAAATCCACTTTATGTAATTGTGCGCGTTTTAAGCCAGACACATACACGTACTCCCAAAAGCACAGACACATAGACATGCCATCACTCACACACACTTACTTACACTCATGATTACTGTGTCATTATCTTAAATTGACGTCTCATGGTAGGTATGGTGGATTTTTTTTAAACAAGAGAGTGATGTCATGTACCCTACACCATTTCTTATGCTTATAAAAGCTTACTTTTCACCTTAATGATGGCGAGTGGAAGGGTCTATTAAAGAAATTTCTTAAACTGCGACAGAGTGTAAAAGAACACTTATCTTAGATAGGGAAACAATGAAAGTTTTATTATTAATTCACATCTTACGTATGGTAAAGGGTGTTTTTTCAGACGTGTGGTTTTCAAGAAGAAATAAAACGCGTATAATTTAATGTAATGGCCAAGAATTTAGCTTTAATTATAACGATAAGGTTTGCAATTGTGTTTTAAAAATGATTTCAGGCAAGTGGCCGCCGAGGCTGGCTAGAATAAATTCCAGTCGAGAGGCCCAATTTTCGATCACTTTTTGCGACACTTGAGCCGCATGCCAGCAATAAAGCTCCGAATATTCTCTTCCTAGGCGTCAATCGTGTCGGGCTTATCTGCGTAGATAAGTGACTTCACATATCCACACAAGCGGTATTAAACCGCACTATTTAACCACGGGCCCACGGCGCGAGTTAATACGAGGGCGAATCGGAAAGTTCTTAGCCTATCAATAAAAGAGAATAGTTAGTTTTTCAAAAATATTTTTATTTTTCAATATAATCTCCTGAAACTTCAATACACTTAGTCCAACGCTTATCTAGCAATTCTATCTTCAAAATAGTGGTTTACAACTGTAATTGCATCTTCATTTGAGGTAAAACGCTTGCCAGCAAGGATTTTTTTTAGATTTGGGAACAGGTAAAAGTCACTGGGAGCTAAATCAGGAGAATAAGGTGGGTGGCCAAGCAACTCGTACTTTAATTCGTTGATTTTAGCCATTGTTAAAACACTCTTGTGCGCTGGTGCGTTGTCTTGATAAAAAATTATTTTTTTGTGTTGTAAGCCAGGACGTTTTTCTCGAATTTGTACATTTAATTGATCTAAATGGTTGCAATAGTACTCTGAATTTATTGTTTTACCCTTTTGCAGATAGTCAATCAATAAAATACCTTTGAAGTCCCAAAAACCGTTGCCAGAACCATACCAGCCGATTAAATTGTTTTTGCCTTCTTTGGGGCACTTCCTCCAGCTTCAGTCCATTCCTTGTATTGTTCTTTTGTCTCTGGAGTATAGTGGTGGATCCATGTCTCATCAAAAGTTATGAAACGACGCTTAAAATCCATTTTTATTCGCTGAAAACGATCCAAACAAGCTTAAGAAATGTTCATGCTTATGCGTTTTTGGTCGACTGTTAACAAGTCCGGCACCCATCTTGCAGAAAGCTTTTTCATCTGTAGTTCTTCATGCTAAATTAAACGGACTCTATCATTTGAGATGCCCATGATATTAGCTATTTCACGCACTTTTATTCGTCGATCATTTAATACCATATCATGCACTTTGGCTACAATTTCTGTTGTTGTTGCTGTTTTTGGACGTCCACTACGTGGTTCATCTTCAATGCTTGTACGACCACATTTGAATTCAGCAACCCAATTTTTTACTGTTGCATATGAAGGAGCACTTTCACCTAACACATTCACCATATCATTATGAATTTCTTGTCCCGATAAACCTTTTTTATGTAAATATTTAATGACACCACGCATTTCTAATTTTTCCATTGTAAAAAAATCGCGAATGCGTCTTTTGTGAACACCTGTTTCTATATGAAGGTGTTGCCAGATCGAAACGAATTTAATTTAACATGTGTTCATAGCAGAGATGAAAGTTTCCAAAACACTTAACTTTTTTCTGTTTATACCGTGCTTTTTGTGCTAGGCTAAGAAGTTTCCGAATTTGAGCGGTTTTATTTGTAGTTTAAGTTTTAAGTTATTAGTTCCTTTATTAGCATTTAAAGTTTTTAATGTCCTTCAAAGTTTTTATTGTAGCTTGAAAGATATTGTGTGTACATTTCGAACGATCTGTCTATTATTAAGTCATTAAAGCGCTTAAAAAGGGGCTTAAAACTAGCCACACAGCCAATTGATTTACTAAAAGGCAAATTTGGTGAACGTGTTATCTCGAGAATTGGTCGGGTCGGATGGCCACCTCGTTCATGCGATTTAACGCCATTGGATTTCTGTTTAGGGGACCGCATCAAGTCATTGCTATATGCCGGTCCGCTAACAGTTTTAGACAAGCTTTGAGGCAACATTCAACACGAAATTTCCAACGTTCCGGTCGAAACGTGTGCAAGAGTGTTGGAAAATTGGGTCCAAAGAACATTCAAGGCTGTATTTATATGTTTCGAATTTGTGCCAAAAAATGCATTTGGAATCAGTGTTTAGAGTTGTGCTCTGTTATAGGGTGTCATGCTATCTACAACGTTATACTTTAGTCCTTATCTATTTGTTTTAGCTCTTACATAAGTACCTACATATGTATTTAATGCTAATTATTTGTATTCTTTCCGGCTATTTTTATCAACATCCGTCTGTGCGAGAAATATTTTGAAATGTTTGATTGTGCTAACCTATTCCCGAAATATTTAATTTGTGTAGCCTACAAGGGCGGCGGTTTCAAACCAAGACAAACGCACACACACAAATACGAGTATACTGCATCGGGCAATTTAATTGGGATTGGTAAGGCGATACTTTACATATTGGCCGAAACAAAGTTATTGTCAAGTTGGCGCCTATCAGATCAATTGGACATCGCCAGAGAGTCGAAAAGGCATAGCCTATGTCGTGAGTCTGATGGACTTCGCCACAGAGTCGAAAAGTAATAGCCTATGTCATGAGTTTGCTTATAGGGCCCTGAAAGTACTGGTCGTTATCCAGCTGAACTAGGCTTATATACTTATACTTAAGACTAAACCTCGACTTTTCGACTATTAAAAAAACCAAAAGTCGACTTTTAGCCGTTTGAAATTTTTAGCATAAAAAAAGTCTATTGAAGTCGATTTTTTCTTTTGGGCAATGAAATGAAACTATTTTGGAATAAAAAAAACTAACAAGCATTAGGTAAATTAAGTAGTTTGTACATTTTTCATATTCATGTTTTTAAAAACTTTTATAACTAAGGCTATATATTAAATTTAAAAAGATTGATTTAAAAAAAATAATAATATTTAAATTTTATGGAGAAAATTGGCTCGGAATTTGAGTCCTGTATGCGAAAATAATCTGTCACGCGAGACAGAAGTGGCAACTATTGATAACTCTTTTTTTTTCGCTACTTTTGCAATAAATGGGAAACTGGTTTCCACTGCTCTCCATATACAGGGTAGAGCGCGGTAATTTAATTTTTGCACTGCAGGCTGTGGCGGCACTGTTGCTTGAAGAGAGTAGAGAATCTGCGTGGCTTATAATGACTGATGGTAGATTTGTATTCGTCTGCCCTTTAGTTGCCATTATGTATTGGTCACGTGATGAGAGGTCATTTTGTGTTGAAGCGTATTTTTCAAATGCGCACTCTACCATGACAGTGCAGCGTGCTTTTACGATTACGATTCGTTTTTCCCCACGCGGACGTGTTCCTAGGCGGCAGTCAATTGTAAATTGGGTAACTTCATTGAGAACAGCAGGGAATGTGTATGAAGGGGACCTGATAGAATGATTACAACACCACAAAACATCGAGAGAGTAACAGCAGCAGTACTGCAATCTCCGAAACGCTCTGCTCGAAAACATTCACTTGCTCTTGGCATTTCCAGACGTTCTCTCTACCGGATTCTTCATGATAAACTGATGCAATGCAATTAGAGGAAACATGGCACCAACAGGATGGTGTTAATGCACACAGCGAGGGTTACCATGAATTGTTTGAAGCAAATGTTTCCTGGACGGCTTATCTCTTTGAGGGGTGATGTGAACTGGCCGGCACGCTCACCAGACCTAGCCCCATGCGATTTTTTTCGTTGGGATTACCTGAAGTCGAAGGTGTATATCAACCGTCCGAACACTTTGGAAGACCTAATCACCAATATTGAAGCTGGCAGAATAGCAGTCGACATGCTTGTTAGAGTTCAGGAAAACTTTAGAAAACATATGCAGCAGTATGTGGATAGCGAAGGTCGACATTTGCCAGATATACTATTTGAAACCATGTAATGTAAAAATTCCCTTACTGTTTAATATAATTAAATATAAAATACATTGATCTAGGGTTCATAATTTTATTTATTTCATTCCCAAATAAGCAAATTTCCGCAATCCACTCTGTAGTGTGGTCCAACTGTGGTTATGATCCCTACAACCATAGTATGATCCCCAAAATTATTTATTAGGATGCTGTCAATAATACCCATTTTTAAATAATTTAAAAATATTCAAAATTTAAGAAGTGATTTATTTAACAGGAGAAAAAATCCTTTTAAAATGTAAGCGTTTCATTTATAAAAATAATTCAGTTCACCAAATCTTAAGCTGTTTCATGGAAATATTTTAACTTTTAACATATAAAAAGTACTACTACGATATTGCATCAGATTCGTAACAATAATATTGTTCTTAAAATCACATTCAAATTAAGAAAAATCCCATTAATACAGTATTGTTGGCGTAATCATAACATTGTTAACATAACACCTAAAACACAATACTATAGTCTCATCCACCATATGTGACGCGCAAAATAGAAAGGGACCTAAGGGTAAAAACCAGTTTTGTTCAGGAGAGCCATTTTAAAGATTTAAATACGTGTATCTTTGGTGTACCATCACTTTCATAAAACGCGCATATCTCTGGGAGGGAACACCTTTGGGGCATGGGATCACTCTCATTCGATGCTCAGATGTTGTCCACATCAAAAAAAGGGAAAACTGATTTTTGTACCCTTAGGTCCCTTCTTTATGCGCCGTCCCATATTTATATTTTTGCTACAACCATATTTTCACTTCTAAATTTGACAACAATACTATTGTTGCATTTGAACAATATTAATATTGCCGCGATCATACTATTGTTGAAATGAAAGTAAAAAAAACAATGGTTGCGACGAACATACTTTTATTACAGAGAACATTTTATTGTTGCCATTACCATATAGTAACTATACTTTTTCTCTGCTTGTAGTGCTTACAATCTTGTCAAGGAACCCTCTTTTGCAATCGTTTTCGCTGACCCTGGAACCCACAATCTTTTCGCCCACATCAACATTGGGTTAAGGGGTATCAATAGTTTTTTGGGAATTTCTGATTTCTGTGTTTATTAGTTCGCCTTAAAACAAGCTGAATATAATTTCAGCGTTAGTACTTGTCGACTTGATTTATTGCTCTGGATGAATCGAGAACATTTTTAAGGGCATAATTGTTTAACCTCGGAAAACGTTGCCAGTACAATAAAATAAAACTTATTTATTTATTTCTCAATCGGTTAAAATAAATGAAATCATATTTTTTTTAAATATAATTTTTACTTTTAATTTAAGCAATACGCATTGTGTGCATGGAAATTACAAATATTCGAAGTTGAAATAAAAAGTCGACTTTTAAAAAAATACAGAGTCGACTTACCGACTTTGACATTTTTATACCTAAAATTCAATTACTCGGTTAGTCGAAAATCGACTTATAGAACCCTAGACTGAATCATTCACATTTACAAATTTTGGCTCAGCGGCTGTCAACAAGTACTTAGTAGGGAAATAAATACTGTTACACACGATTTATGCTGTAAAATAAAAAGTACTAGATGTTTTGGGACCAAATATTTTTTTATATTTTTTTTAACTTATTGATGTATATTTTATCCAAAAAGCACTGGCTAATAGTCAATAGCTGCACGAACCTCGTCCATTGGAAAATTGGCCGCAGCTCGAACCAAAGCAGCCTTTAGAGATCCAATGTTGGCGCATCTTTTATGACAAACCTTGTCCTCTAAAACCGCTCTCAATTTGTAATCCAATGGGTTCAAATCTGGACTGCCTGAGGGCCATTCTTCAGAGGAAATGAACGCTGGCAAATTGTTTCGAAGCCAGGCCTGGAACTTTTTAGCCTTATGGGCCGGCGCAGAATCCTGCTGGAAAGTCAATGGCTGGTTTTGGAACATGGAATTGTTAAGAGGCTTCACAACAGCTTCCAAAACGGTTTCTTGGTAAACTTTGGCCGATGTTTTGACTCCTTGTTCGAAGAAATGCTGGTCAGAGACACCCCACCAAACAATGACTGAAGCTGGGTGATGACCCCTTTCCACCCTTGGGATCAATTCAGATGCTTAGATGACCGCGCATACACTCTATCATTTTGCTTGTTAATTTTTTCCTGAACGGTAAACATTTTTTGATCGGTGAACAAAATTTTTCTGTGCAAGTTGTCAGCGTGCTTCACCAAAAGACGTTTGCATTTTTCAATCCTATTTTTTTTAAAAGCTGCAGTCAATAAATGCCCGTTACGTCGTTTGAAAGCCCCAAGTCCCAAGTCTTTTTTAATGATTTGACTCATGGACTTTGATACTCATCTCACGGGCCACGATCTTCTGTTTTCGTAGCGGATTTCTGTGAATTCTTGATTTAATGGCTTTGATGACATGCGGTGTTCGAACAGAGCGTGGGCGGCCCGACTGGTGGCGGTCTTTTACATCTCCAGTCTCCTCAAACAGTTTTATGCATCGATAGACGAACATGCGGCTAATCCCTAGTGGCCGGAGCTTTTTGAATATATCATTTTTTTCATTTCACACTTGAAAAGCGCTATTACAGCGATACGGTTCTCATTATCTGACCACTCCACGATGAAAGTTGAAACAATTTTAAAATTCCGTTACAGACTAACGCTATTGAGGTTAGCTTTAAAAACCCATATGACATTAACGGGGTATGTTCAGGTGATGAAAAAATTTACATATTTACAAAAAAAGTTTTTAACCGTTTATCGAAAACATTTTTGTAGCACGCATTTTTACAAAAAAAAGTTGTTAGTTGTTTATTGAAAATATCTTTCTTATGAGGCTATAAAAAATGCACATGCGACAGCGCATAGAGAAAGGGACCTAAGGGTAAAAAAAAATCAATTTTCACTTTATTTTTTTTTTGATGTGGACAACATCTGAGCATCGAATGAGACCGATCCCATGCCCCAAAAGTGTTCCCTCCCAGAGATATGCGCGTTTTATGAAAGTGATGGTACACCAAAGATACACGTATTTAAATCTATGAAATGGCTCCCCTGAACAAAACTGGTTTTTACCCCTTAGGTCCCCTTCTATTTTGGGCGTCACACATTCAGATTTACAAAAAAGTTGTGAACACAAAAAGCTGCCGAATAGACGTTTTATCCCTGTTCAATGTGGGAGGACTTTAACTACAAAACAGGGCTTAACTGCAGTTACGGTAAGCGCCTCTGCACCATCATAAGAACCCAAGCAACGAATGTGTTGTTACTATGTTTAGCCGCTATTCACTTAAGGGGAGGCTGTTTGGCATTTAACGAGAACTGCCAGCAGTAGAGTTTTCCACCGAACACACTAAAAATCCCTCACACTGCATACATACTAAAACAGATACACCCAAAACTCACAAGATACAGTGTATAAATTCAATGTGTTTAGTTGCTGTTACCATTCATTAGATATAATTGCAATATCTGATAAATAGTTTGGCTTATTTACGAAATTTTTAATTGAGTGGTAATACGAGGGCGACCGCAAAAGTAACTGGCCTAACATAAAAAGAACTGTTTTTTTGGAATTATTATTATTTATTTTTCAACATAATCTCCTTCCAACTCAATACACTTCATCAAACGTTTTTCAAGTTTTTTAATTCCATCCGAAAAATAAGATTTTTCAAGACCTTCAAAATATGCCTCAGTTTCAGCAATAACCTCGCTATTGGACGAAAATTTTGTGCCACCGAGAAATTTTTTTAAATTTGGAAACAAGAAATAATCAGACGGAGCTACATCTGGACTACATGGTGGATGCGGAGCAATTTCAAATCGTAATTCGGCCAGTTTTTGTTGAGGTAAAAATGCAGTGTGTGAAGGAGCATTATCTTGATGAAAAAGAACATTTTTTTTCTAAATGGGGTCGTTTTATCTTGATTTCTTCACTCAACCGATCCAATAATGCACAAAAATATTCACTATTAATAGTTTTTCCTTTCGCAAGATAATCAATAAATATTATACCCCTTGCATCCCAAAATACTGTGGCCATTACTTTTCCTGCTGACTTAACAGTTTTCGCCTTCCTGGGACCACTTTTACCAGCTTCTATCCATTGTTTTGACTGTTCTCTGCATTCTGGGTATACTGATGGATCCATGTTTCATCAACAGTTATGAATCGGCGCAAGAACTCTATTGGATTACGCTGATAAATCCCTAAAAGCTCCTCGGAATTGGTCCAACGGACGATTTGTTGGGGCAAAGTCCACAAACGCGGCACATATCTTGCGGATAGCTTTTTCATGTGGAGTTCATCATGTAAAATACTCCAAATTTGTTTTTCGTGTATTTTAACAATATCAGCATGTTCTCTGAGCTTTATCTATCTTTAGTCACTTCATTAAATATTTTTCTAATGTTTTCAATAGTAGTAGCAGTTTTCGGTCTTCCAGAGCGTTGTTCATCTTCCGTACTTGAACGACCCATTTTAAATTGTTGAACCCAGGATTTCACGGTGGAGTATGATGGTGCATTATCACCATGAACAGAATCCAATTCATCTTTGATTAATTGTGGCGTATAACCTTTCATATAAAAGTGTTTAATTACCGCACGAAACTCTTTATTTTCCATTTTTCAAAAATTATAAAACTTGTTTACTTCAATCACCTGTAACAAAGAAAATAATCATTAAATATTTCCGAAATTTTGACAGATGGCTTATAAAAGATTGCTTTTAAAAAACAAAAAAAAGTTGCTAGTAAAAAATGTGCCAGGCCAGTTAGTTTTGCGGTCGCCCTCGTAAAATTTACATATCTTTTTTTTGGGTGAAAATTAAGGATTGTTTTTTTCTCCGTGTATACAATACGACCAATCATCACTGCACTCAAAATGACTGTTCTGTGTGGTTTATGAAATTGCGGTGAAGTTTAAGTTGAGTGTTTAAAACCGCGGCGGATATTCAATAATCGTTTTTAATAGTTTCCAAACATTCGGCAGGCATAAAACGATGCTTGATAAAATGGCAAACCTTACTGAATATTCAAAAAACTGCACGGCATTATTGACATTGACTTCTTCAGAAATATAACAATTTAAAAACCTATCACTCCTAGCTGGTTACGCTTTATAAATTTAACATCTTACATGGAAATGAAAAATTAAGTGAGACGGTAGTAATTTCATGGCCAGATACTGTCTAGGTGCTTTACATTGTATGATTTTAATACATATATGCATGTTAACCCACACATATACATACAAGGTTTGATGTTTTCGGCATGTACTCGTATTTGTTTCATAACCATAATGATATTTGTTTTTCATTGTAAAGAGATTATGTGTGCAAATCAAATATTTACTTGGAAATGTTATACTCATGATTATTATAAACTGGATTAGGTTCTCTTGTTTTTTCTCCGATTCTTCGTAAATATTAAAGAAAACATATTATATACATATCATGCCGTATTAGAGTCATGATATGGAGTAAAATATACAAGAAATTATGCATTTTAAAGCTTTAAATCTGCTTAAAGTGAAATCTCTTTAAACTGAAAATTGTATTTACGAAAGACGCTCGTATTCTCAGCACTTACTGAAATTTGTCTTAAATGGATTTTATGTCTTTAACATAACAAAGAAAAAGAAAAGCTCTTAAAAATTGTTACTCATACTCGTATGTTTGGTCGGTGTTGTGTGCTTTTTTGAGGCAAAAGGTTTTGTGTTTCTTTAGGGAAGGATTTAGAAAAAAGGCTGTTTAGCAAATTTATGGAATGTTACTGCATTTTTATGTTTAGTGGGGGAGTTGTAAGCGCAGTTAATGGGGATTTTATGTTCGCTTAACATATGTTTTTTAAATAAGCCATTTGGAACTGAGAATTTGTCAAACGGGGAGAGGTGGTGCAGATATGCACCTCCTCTAGGAAACCCGTAGGATCTATTGTGATTCCCGACGACAGGTAGAAAAGTCTGACTCATAGTTTTTTAAGTGTAACAAGCATATCTGAAATATTTGAAAAACAAAAATTTGACTTATAATTCCTAAGTGTAACTATCATATCTGAAGCATTTAACCAAATATCGTTTTTTTTCTAATTTTCAGACACAAGAGTCAACCATCGGTAAATATGGATTGATCATCTTCAGTACTCAAAGGGACAAAGTGTCAATATATTGAATAAACAGTAAGTACCTTCTATTAAATATCTATTTAAAGGGTTTTCCACTAAGGCCATAACAATTTTATATACAGTCGAAATCACTTACAACGACTCCGGTTAAAACGTCCTACCGGTTATAAAGACGACATTTCAAAGTCCCGAATTAGAGCTCCTATATTCCATTATAAATAGTATTGCTTACAGCGACATCGCATTCAACGACATTCTGGTTATAACTATGACATTAATTAGGGGAATTTTGTTTCCTATATATTTCACTGGAAAACTGCAGAGTGTGTTTTTTAATTTGTTTTGCACACTTGTATGCGTTTTCAAGTTGGTTGTACACTTGGGTGGAGTGAAATTTTTTTTTTTTAATTTTAAGTTTCCTGCCTTCTCAAACATTGATCCATAGTAATGGAAATGTGCATGCATAATTACAGCTTCCTAACTCAATATCTTGAGGTGGCGCATTAGGTATGAAGGTTGATAAATAAGAAAAAAATAGACTTACAAATAAACATTTTTTTTGACATTATAATCATATGTTTTACTGAATTTATACATAAAACTACAAGTCCAATGAATTATTATATGAAATTACCATAAAAATAAAAGTTTAATGTTCAGTATAAGAAGTCCGAGTGTCTTATTTTCGACGGAAATACTGAGATTTGGTGTCAAAAACAGGTATTTCTTGCCTGGATTTTATTCTAGTACGAATGAAACCATCTCTAGCAACGGGCCCACAAACAGATGCCGAAGCCTCAGTTACAAGTTTGACACACCTTTCGACTGCTTGAGTGTGGCAAGGGTACTTTTCAATATCCAACAATTTACCTCCAGATGCAATTTTTAAGTAATTTCCGAGTCGTTGTATTTCATTGTTACAGGAGGTTCTGTTATCTTCTCTTTCGACCATTCTATCAAATCATAATAATTTGTCGCATCTGTTTTAAGACCTGGCAATTGTAATTCACGTACTTCCTTGCCTTTGGACTCTGTTCTTGCCTTTAAAACTCTCCGAAGAGCCAGCTCTCGTACATGCTGAACATCATCTTGCAACATAGCCAGCAATAGATTTTCTGGGTGTATAAAGAAAGCATTTCTTTGAATAGTATTTAAGACAATACTTTTTAAGTCATCTCGCAAATACAAGCATCTTTTGACCATATTAAAGATGTGAATCGGACCAAACTTACATGAGGATTTTGACTTGATATCAAACCAGTTTGGTGCGTAAACTTTCATGATAAAAGTGGCTAGTTCTTTCAAATTGTTAGTCGGTTTAGCTGTACCAATATACAACCGAAGAATTCTGTTAGCGCAAGTTAACCATCGAGAATGTGCTAGTTTTCCTGGGTCTCTGTAAGCTAAGTTTGGTGGAACTGTACCAGAAGAAATAGCAGAACACATCTGATAAAGGTATATTTGGTCGGTGCTCAACAAATCAATATTCAAATCCGGCAATTCGGTGGAGATGGGTTCGAATGCTTCTATTTTGAAGTCAAGACAATTATCAAGCTGTTTTTCTAACAAGCCAGAAAAAGTATTGGGGCCTGTAGTAGTACCGTCGATACTGAAGAACAAATGGCGAAGTGGTAATTCATTTGCATGCAACAAGCACACAAACCATTGCAAAGGGCGCTTCAGATGTTTTTCTAATAAAACAATGACTCCATTTTTCCGACCAGTATTAACTGCAGTACCATCGCATCCAATTGCCGCCAAAGAAAAACGAAAGTCATATTTATTTTCAAGAAACTCGAAAATACTTTTCTCAATATCAGCCGCTTTACCCGAACCAATAGAAAGATGACCGATGTATTCAGAATTGGGTTCTGATATGATTGAGATATGTTCTTCAACTCTAATCTTCCTTTGGGATATATTATCAGCCTTAGTTATAGTCAAAGTTTTGTCTTTACGACCATCAAAATAAATAGCCGTTAAAGGTTCATGTTCTTTTATAGATTGCAATTCTGTACGAACCTTCTGCCGTTCTCTGCGTATTTTGCTTATGTCTATTACTTTCACTGAGTCCTCAGTACTGACAAAATTTAAGTCATGTAAAGCAGCATTTACAATTAATGCTGCAGATCGATCAGAAACACCAGTTCTATCACACGTTGTAGCAAGATTTTTCAGCTTATCTTTCATCTGTCGAGTTTTTGTAAGGGATGGTTTAGATACTACTACTTCTGCAGTGCGAAATTCATCGTCCTCATCTGATGTTTCAGCAGAAGAACTGTCAGAGGTCCAAACTATAGCTGGGGCAGATGATGATGTACTTGGAATATCGTTACATTTTGCAGCAAACTCTTCATATTTTCGCTTCCTGATTTCACGACGTCGCATAGATTGAGTTGTCACCTTATCCATAGAACCAATATACATTTTGCGCTTATTTCGTTGATCTTTTAACAATTTTTCCTCAGCAGCAGGTACTTTAGTCACACATTTGCATAGTTCTCGTGATATACATTTACATGTTGCGATATCAAACAGTTTATTTATTGAATCTTGGTAGAATATCTTGGTAGAATATCGGCAAAGTATGTAAGGATAACTATTTTATGAGGGTAAGCGTATAAGTAAAAATATAAGTTTTTTAGAAACAATTTTCTCGATGCGCCACCCGAAGATAAAGTCGTAAGGCTTTGATATTTTGCATGAATTAAGCTTTTTTATAGGGTCATCGATTGGCAATACAGGAGATTTAAAAAAAATTAAAAAATTTTTTTTTTGCCATTTTCACTCCACCCTATTGTACACATGTTCGTCATTTGTCAGCAAGGGTAAATAAATTCAAACGATGAGTACTAAACGCAAGCAATTTACAGTAACAGAAAAATTGGAAATTATTCGTCGGCTAGAAAGCGGAGAAAAAAATAGTGATTTAGCTAAAGAATTTGATGTAAGCCATTCTACGATATCAACAATAGGGTGGAGTGAAAACATGCTTTTTTATAATTTGAAAAAGTTAACCTCGGAAAGAGATGTAGTCTGGGGTCCTAAAAAGGGGAAAAATAAAGAAAAAAATTTAAAAAAATTTTTAGGGGTCGCGCCACTCCCTAGAAATTTGGAAATTATCGCTATTTTGGCGTTGATTTTAGAAAAATCCTAAAAATTAACGACTTAACTTATTCGAAATTTAAAAGTTTGAGCTTGTTCATTGCCCAAACAAAAGTATTTGAGGCAAATATGAGGATAATCGACTAATATTTGTAGCTTTGGTGGCGATTTCATTGTTCAGTCAATTTTCTGAAGAAGGGACGATTTGACTTATTTTACTTTTTGAAATTTTTGAACAATGAGAAAAATTTTTTTAAATTTTTTCATGCCCTTATTTCATTGTTTACGCTATTGCAAACATTTATTGACATAAAACTTTTTAGGATTTTCCTAAAATCAACGCCAAAATAGCGATAATTTGCAAATTTCGAGGGAGTGGCGAGACCCCTAAAAATTTTTTTAATTTTTTTTCTTTATTTTTCCCCTCTTTAGGACCCCAGACTACATCTCTTTCCGAGGTTAACTTTTTTTTTTGAATTTCACTCCACCCTAATCAACAATATTAAAAAAACAAAGACAAATTATCGCCGTCCTTAAAAGAGAATTCAACAAATGTAAAAAGAATCAGAAAGTCGACTCTGGAAGAAGTTGACGTCAACGCTTTCGGACCCGACACAACATTATTTTTGGAAAGGTCTGTGGAGAACGTGGTGCAGGGCCGGAGGGAGTATGTGAATCATGGCTAATTGATGTATGGCCAAAACTTTGCGCTAAGTATTCTCCAGATGAAATATATAATGCCGACGAAACAGCATTGTTTTTTAATATGACACCATCGAACAGCTTTAAATTTAAAGGTGAAATATGTTCCAATGGCAAATTATAAAAAGACAGACTAACAGTAATGGTCGCAGCAAATATGCCTGGTTCGTAGAAGATGAAGCTGCTAATAATTGGAAAATCTAAACATCCGAGCTGTTTCAAAAATGTGCACTCTTTACCGGTCGATTACGAAAATAATACTAAGGCATGGATGAAATAAACAATTTTTTAAAAATTGCTGTTTAATTGGGATCTTGCACTTACTAAAGAAGGCAAAAGAATTTGTTTAGTCGTTGACAACTGTCCGGCTCACCCCCACGTTACCGGCTTGAAATCTATAAAGCTAGTGTTTTTTGCCACCTAATGTTACTTCAGTATTGCAGCCCATGGATCAGGCCGTTATAAGATCTTTAAAATCTCACTACAGGAATCGCCAAATTTCTAATGTAATAACCAAAATCGACAAGGGGCTGGATACAAAGTTAAACATTTTAGATGCTATTTTTATAATGGAGGCTGCTCAGAAAGACGTTAAAGCCACCGTTATTAAAACTGTTTCCATCACGCTGGCTTTATGCAAGGCTCAATGAATATTACGGAATATGACAATATAGACACTACCGAAATTCCGCATGGTGAAATTGTGCAAGGACTTGTTGATATAGATGACTGTGTACGCATATGTGAGCAGTATGACAACGATGAACAAATTATAAAATCTGTAGAAGACCATGACGTCGATGATCCAGATGAAGACGTTTCTGAATTTGATATTCCTTCGGTGTCTGAGGCTTGCTTAGCCGTAGAGGTGCTGCAAAAATTTATTTGCACAACGGATGTTCCAAATAGGGAGTCTATTTGTAATACTCCTTCAAATTTGAGAAACGATTTGAATTATAAATTTTTGCACTCAAAACAAAATCAAAGTAAAATAACAAACTACATACTTTAAATACCAAATATTTTCAAATGAACTTAAAATTTATATATTCCCATATGTATCATTAATTTAATTTATGTAGTATGCGTATTCCTTTATGTTTTTAATTATTTTTTATGTTTCTGTTAATTAAAGTAAAAGTTTTTAATAAAATTACAGCATGAATTCTAAATATTTATTTTAAATTATGTACTTCTTTTCTTTGTCTTGATTTCTACGCATAACAATAATACTTTGGTTAATTTTTATTTTTAAATATTTGGATGTGAATTTAATGGATATTGCTTTGAACGACAATCGGCTTTAACGACTGAGTTTCGCCGGTCCCATGAATGTCGTTATAAGCGGTTTTGACGTATTATAAAAAAATGAAAACATTTTTAGATATAGAGTTTAAATTTATTCCAGGTGTAGTGCAAATGTTACATTTTAAGAATGAAATTCGATTTCGGTCATATGACCACCAAGAGCCCGTGTACAGCGATACAATTTGTATCCGCTCTTGAACCAATTTCGACCGAAACGTTGCAGTTTCGCGTTGGATGTCTCTGGGCTTGTCTTAAGTTTTTGGCTTGTTGGCATATGATTTGATGTGGACCCATAAAAAGAATTCCAATGGCGTTAAATCGCATGAACGAGGTGACAATTCGACCTTCTCCAGGTAACACGTTTACCGAATTTGCCTTTTAGTCAAACGATTGTAACGCGTACCGTATGGCTAGTGGCGCCATCTTATTGCAACCTATATCGCCGATGTCAAGCTTTACCAAATCTGGCCAAAAATAATTTCCTAACCAGGCACGATAGCGCTTTCCATTGACGGTAACATGACGATGGTTTTCATCGACGAAAAAATACGGCCCAATCACACCTCCGGCATGAAAACCATAACACACAGTAATTTTTTTGCGGATGCAATTGTGTCTCTTGAATCTCATGTGGGTTTGTTGCTGTCCAATAGCGGATATTTTGTTTATTGACAAAACCACTCAGACAGAAATGAGCTTCATCGGGGCAGATGATTTTTCTATGAATTTCTGGATTTTCGTGAAACTTTGCCAGAGCCCAATCGAAGAAGTTTAGCGTTTCAAATGATCAGGTGGCTTTAGTTCTTGAGTTAATTTGATCTTATATGGATAAAGGGCACGATATTTTCGCAAAGTACGCCCCAGTGTGGTTTGATAGATACCAAATTCCTGAGAACGACGTAAAATCAATCGACTGATTTGGCTTATTTTTAGCGGATACACTTACGGCCGCGATATTTTTGTCACTTCGAGCGTCTCATTGGCGCCTGAACATCCAAAAGTAAAAATTTGGATTCAAATTTATCCACTATTGCACGCACACCTATCGGGTGCGTCGATTATTATGGCCGAATATGAGAGTAAGCGCTCTTAATGTTACGACCACCGACTCACAATTTCGGTAGTAATTTTTACTGACTTCTAAACGTTGCTCGAACGAAAACTTTAACATGATGAAAATGTTGACTTCGACTAATATTTTGACACTGATAGATCATTAAAACTGTTTGAGGGTGCATTGACGTAAAGATACGAAATTGTTATGGGCCTATTGGGAAACCCTATATTTATTACTTAATCGATTAAGAATAATGTAAGCACTTAAAATGCTTTTTTTTTCTTGAAAACTAGTGGTCACGAATTAAGGCTCTTTTGTCGATTAGACGCTTAGTTTAGAAGATATCGACGATTTAAGTTTTTTTATAAGAAATTCCAACTTTTTTGGCCCAGAAAACTAGTGGTCACGAATTAAGGCTCTTTTGTCGATTAGACGCAGTTTAGAAGATATCGACGATTTAAAAATCTATAAGTGCAAAGTTCTTTTAACGTAGGACTAAAATTGTGAACAGCTATTTATATAACCTTAAATATTCGTTTATCTAATAAAATAAATAGGGTGGGCTAGTTAAAATTTGAATCGGCTGTAAAAAAATACTGATTTTTTTTTAAATTTCTGGTTTTATTAAAAAAGTTAAACTTTGTCGTTTAATACTGGGACACCAACCGATGCGTTTTCACTTCGACTAATGGGCTAAAGATTATTTGGCAGAAGATGAAGATTTTTACCAAAAAATCGTGTTCTCAGATGAAGCTTAATTTCATCTCGGCGGCTATGTCAATAAGCAAAATTGCCGCATATGGGGTTCAGAGAACCCACGCGTGACTATTGAAAAGCCAATGCATCCACGACGAGTCAATGTTTGGTGTGGATTTTGGGCCAGCGGCATCATTGGGCCATTTTTCTTCGAAAATGATAGAAAAATGAAATCATTGCCGCGCCATTCTCAACAAATTTTCGACCAATGGGCTAAGGATTATTTAGCAGGAGATGAAGATTTTTACCAAAACATCGTGTTCTCAGATGAAGCCCATTTCATCTCGGTGGATATGTCAATAAGCAAAATTGCCGCATATAGGGTTCAGAGAACCCATGCGTGACTATTGAAAATCCAATGTATTCACGTCGAGTCAATGTTTGGTGTGGATTTTGAGCCGGCGGCATCATTAAGCCATTTTTCTTCGAAAATGATAGAAAAATGAAATCATTACCGCGCCTTTCTCAACAAAGTTTTATTTCCAAAAGTTCAAAAAAATGTCATGGACGACATTAAGTTCCAACAAGACGGGGCCACATGTCACACAGCCAACACAACCATCGATATTTTATGCACTGTTTTTGAAAGTCGAAAAATCTGCCCAAATTGTGATGTCAATTGGCCGTCTCGGAGCTGTGAGCCATTTGGGAGAAATATTACGGAAGGCATTCATATTCAATTGAAGCGTTGAGACATGAAACCTAAGTAGCCTTTGAAGAGATTATCAGTACTTTTATTTTAAACCGATAGAGACGTTTTTACATGGCTTAGAGATTAATATCTTACCTGTGAAGTAAATGACGAGGTGAAAATCCGCCGCTGAAAAATTGTTCGATGTTCTTATCCGGAGGTGAACCTGCGTGATAGTCGTGCACACTTTAATCACCCAGCAGTGGTGTGACCAAAATTATCATAACGAAAAATTCTATTATCTTCCCTATTGTGTCTCTTTACCGGAGTCTTGGTATTTCCTGTCTGCGCATTCTCGGCAGGTTTTGTTTAACGCCTTCTGGGTTTAGCAATAGATTTCATTCGCCTGATAGGCCCAAGCTAGCGCAATGGTTGTATTTTGACGAGATTAACTAGTAGAATTCGTCGGAATATAGCTCACGGTTCATTAGTGTCACGTATTCCATGATAGAGTTCATAAAAAGATAGTCTAATTCAGTTTATGTCGCCTGTGTTTATTGAAATCATGTCCTTCAGTCGTTCGCAAGATATATCAATTCAATCCCACCCGATGTAAGGTTCCTTCGTACTAGAAGCCACATGCCATCAAATCAAATATTGCTGTCCACCATAAACGCATAAGCATAGTGCCTTATGTGCAACCAAGAGGTACCCTAATGAAATTCGACCATATTGTCTAGTCCCAAAAAAATACTTTCTTACCGATTTTAAGAAGAAATATATGGTGCGTCTTAACAAAGCCGAATTTGCGATAATAATAGTCGTTTTTGATTAGTACTCGCTTATTACCCAAAAAAAAAAAATACTTTCTTACTAATGTTTAAATTTTTCTACGTCCTTGTCATCATTGGCACGAGAACCGATCTTAAGAAGAAATATATGTTGCGTCTTAACTAAGCCGAATTTGCGATAATAAAAGGCGGTTCGGAAAGTTCTTAGCCTATCAATGAAAGAGAATAGTTAGTTTTTAAAAATATTCTTATTTTTCAATATAATCTCCTGAAACTTCAATACAATTAGTCCAACGCTTATCTTGCAATTCTATCCCTTGATTAAAATAGTTTTCCTCAAGGTCTTCAAAATAGTGGTTTACAACTGTAAGTAATTGCATCTTCATTTGAGGTAACACGCTTGCCAGCAAGAATTTTTTTTGAGATTTGGGAACAGGTAAAAGTCACTGGGAGCTAAATCAGGAGAATAATGTGGGTGGTCAAGCAACTCGTACATTAATTCGTTGATTTTAGCCATTGTTAAAACACTCTTGTGCGCTGGTGCGTTGTCTTGATGAAAAATCATTTTTTTGTGTTGTAAGCCAGGACGTTTTTCTCGAATTTGTACATTTAATTGATCTAAAAGGTTGCAATAGTACTCTGAATTTATTGTTTTACCCTTTTGCAGATAGTCAATCAATTTTGCCATAACCTCACCCGCCGATTGAATAGTTTTTGCCTTCTTTGGGGCACTTCCTCCAGCTTCAGTCCATTGTTTGGATTGTTCTTTTGTCTCTGGAGTATAGTGGTGGATCCATGTCTCGTCAACAGTTATGAAACGACGCTCAAAGCCATTTTATTTCGCTGAAAACGATTCAAACATGCTTGAGAAATGTTCATTCTTATGCGTTTTTGGTCGACTGTTAACAAGTGCGGCACCCATCTTGCAGAAAGCTTTTGCACCTGTGGTTCTTCATGCAAAATTAAATGGACTCGATCATTTGAGATGCCCATGATATTAGCTATTTCACGCACTTTTATTCGTCGATCATTTAATACCATATCATGCACTTTGGCTACAATTTCTGTTGTTGTTGCTGTTTTTGGACGTCCACTACGTGGTTCATCTTCAATGCGTGTACGACCACGTTTAAATTCAGCAACCCAATTTTTTACTGTTGCATATGAAGGAGCACTTTCACCTAACACGTTCACCATATCATTATGAATTTCTTGTCCCGATAAACCTTTTTTATGTAAATATTTAATGACACCACGCATTTCTAATTTTTCCATTGTAAAAAAATCGCGGATGCGTCTTTTGTGAACACCTGTTTCTATATGAAGGAGTTGCCAGATCGCAAAAATTTAACATGTGTTCGTAGCAGAGGTGGAAGTTAACAAAACACTTAACTGTTTTCTGTTTATACTGCGCTTTTTGTGCTAGACTAAGAAGTTTTCGAACCGCCCTCGTATTTCAAAAGCATTTTCCCCCAAAATATGACACAATTTGGGACTTCATCTGGTTCCAACTCTTGTAAAAGACGACCAGACATTTTCTGACCCGGTTGATAAAGCTAATGTTTGCAGGATATTCTTCCTTGCCGGAAAGCAACCAACCACTCCCGCGATCGAAAACGTTCTACCTAGTAGGGTCATAAACACTGTTACAACATTGAACACACCCATTTCAATAGTAGAACTGAACATAACCCGTTAATGTCATATGGCTTTTGAAAGCTAACCTCAATGGCGTTAGTCTGTAACGGGATTTTAAAATTGTTTCAACTTTCATCATGGAGTGGCCAAATAATGAGAACCGTATCGCTGTAATAGCCCTTTTCAAAACGCTCCGGCCACTAGCGTTTAGCCGCATGTTCGTCTACCGATACATAAACCTTTTTGAGGAGACTGGAGCTGTAAAAGAACGCCAACGGTCGGGCCGCCCACACTCTGTTCGAACACCGCATGCCATCAAAGCCGTTAAATCAAGAATTCACAGAAATCCGCTCCGAAAACAGAAAATCATGGCCCGTGAGATGAATATCACGCAAAAGTCCATGAGTCGAATCATTAAAAGAGACTTGGGACTTGGGGCTTTAAAACGACGTATCGGACATTTATTGACTGCAGCTTTAAAAAAAATAGGATTGAAAAATGCAAACGTCTTTTGGTGAAGCACGCTGATAACTTGCACAGAAAAATTTTGTTCACCGATGAAAATAATTATACCGTTCAGGAAAAATTTAACAAGCAAAATGATAGAGTGTATCCGCGGTCATCTAAGGAAGCATCTGAACTGATCCCAAGGGTGGAAAAGGGTCATCACCCAGCTTCAGTCATGGTTTGGTGGGGTGTCTCTTATGATGGGCTCACTGATCTGCATTTCTGCGAACAAGGAGCCAAAACATCGGCCAAAGTTTACCAGGAAACCGTTTTCGAAGCTGTTGTGAAGCCTCTTAACAATTCCCTGTTCCAAAACCAGCTATGGACTCTTCAGCAGGATTCTGCGCCGGCGCATAAGGCTAAAACGTTTCAGGCCTGGCTTCGAAGCAATTTGCCTGCGTTCATTTCCTCTGAAGAATGGCTCACTGTTCTGCATTTCTGCGAACAAGGAGCCAAAACATCGGCCAAAGTTTACCAGGAAACCGTTTTGGAAGCTGTTGTGAAGCCTCTTAACAATTCCCTGTTCCAAAACCAGCTATGGACTTTCCAGCAGGAATCTGCGCCGGCCCTTAAGGCTAAAACGTCCCAGGCCTGGCTTCGAAAGAATTTGCCAGCATTTATTTCCTCCGAAGAATGGCCCTTAGGTAGTCCAGAGTTGAACCCATTGGATAACAAATTGTGGACGGATTTAGAGGACAAGACTTGTCACAAAAGATACCCCAACATTGGATCTTTTAAGACTGCTTTGGTTCGAGCTGTGGCCAATTTTCCAATGGACGAGGTTCGTGCAGCTATTGACAATTGGCCAGTGCGACTTAAGGCGTGTGTAAAGGCAAAAGCCGGACATTTTGAATAAGTAGATTCTTTTTGGATACAATATACATCAATAAATATATTAAAAAATATTTGGTCCAAAAACATTTAGTACTTTTTATTTGAGAGCATAAAACATGTAACAGCAATTATGCCCCTACCAAGTGTTCTATGCCGAACACGTGAAGTTAAAAAGGTTCTTAAGAATCCCAATGTAAAGAAAAAAACCCGGGCTCGGATGGTATTTCGGCAATTGTAAGTGTTCTTCGACGCTAGTCCGTCCATTACGCAATCTTTTCAACCTTGCACCGTGGGAATACTTACCGTAAGTAAGTCTTCCCAGCATGTTGGAAGGTTGCGAACGTCCAGCCGATCCCCAAAAAGGGTAATGCCAATAATCTTGCAAATTATCGACCTATTTCGATTTTTTCAGGCGCCCTCCAAGGCAATGAAGAACATGGTGAACCACCATCTTGTGAGGTATTTGGAGACCAACGATCTGCTAAGTAATCGACAGTATGGCTTTCGTAAAAATCGCTCTAGCGGAGAACTGATGGCGTTTTTGTCGGAGCGTTGGGGTTGGTCTACTCACCAGTTTGGTGAGACTTAGGTCGTGGCTCCGGATATTTCCAAGACCTTTGATATAGCCTGTTACTGTGCACTTATATCAAAGGTGATAGCTATTAGAGTAGGTCATGCCATTACTCGATTTATTTCGAGCTTTCTTCGAGATCGCACTATACGAGTTGTTGTAGATGGGTTCTCATCCAGCGACCAGAGGCTGACTGCAGGCGTACTACAGGGTTCTGTCCCTTCTCCTTCACTTTTTCTTATTTTCATTGACGATCTTTTGGGTCAGACCATGAATCCAATATACTTGATTGCATATGACAGCCATTCATATGCATTTGACCATATGCCGAGTCTACAAGAAATTGAAGACAAAAGGCGAATCTTGGATGAGACACTTGTCCGGGATTTTCTGGCTATTTCCAAATTGGGTCGAGTGAATAGAGGAGATTTTAATGCGCGTAAGACGCAGTGCTGCTTGTTGTCTCACAAATGAATCACTGACCTCACTGTGACGTCATTATCTATCAATGGTATGGATGTCAAATAATCAGATACTCTTGATGTTCTGGGCATGAAAATACATTGTGACGCTCGTTGGGTGAAAGATGTATTCGAAGTGTCAAAAGAATCACTCAAGTGCATAGGCTTTTAAAAGCGGTGCAAGAAATATTTCACTCCTTCTGATATTTTCAATATCCATACAACTAACATCAGACCGAAGATGGAATGCAGACATGCCACTAAGCGCAGATGTTACTTTCGCCACATATGCTGATGACACTGCTTTGGTGTCTTCACATAAATCATCAATCTTAGCTACAAGCGCAGTCCAGAATGCCGTGAATCACATTGAATCTTGGTTAACGAAATGTAATATAAAGGTTAATGCAGATAAATCCACACATAAACCTTTTTGTTAAAAAAGGTGATTGTCCTCCAATTACATTGAATGGTTCTACGATTCCGATAAAAAACAATCTCAAATAGCTGGGCCTCCATCTCGACAGACGCTTAACGTGGAGACATCATATAAAGTCAAAAAGAGATCAACTAAAGATAAAGACCAGAAAAATGTACTGGCTGTTCGCTTAAAAACCGGAAGTAAGTCTAGATAATAAAGTGCTACTTTACGCCTCAATTCTTAAACCCGTATGGACATACGGTATCCAATTTTGGGGAACTGCCAGCAATTCAAACATAAAAATATTACAAACTTATCAATCCAAAAAGCTACGAATGATAACTACAGCTCCATGGTTTATCTCTAACAAGAATATTCATAAGGACCTACAAATACCTACTGTGAAAGAAGAAATCAACAGAAGTACTACAAACTATCTGGAAAGACAAAGCAACCACTCGAACCCGCTAGCAACCTCACTACTGGACGATACTGACGAGGTATCTAGGCTCAAAAGACATCACATACCGGACCTGCCATATAGAAATTAAGTCTGTTTTAAAAATATGTACTTTATAAAATGTATATAGCTTTTTGAATTTTTAACATCCAAATTTCGTTATGTTTAATGTCATTCAATTAACTTTTTGTCGCAAGACAGATTGTAAATAAAATATCGAGAAAAAAATAAGTGTACGAGTATAGGCGACGAGTATAAAGACATATTTCACTCCTTCTGATCTTTTCGATATCTATACAACCTAGATCAGGCCAAAGATGGATTACAACTCCCATAAATGGACGGGGTATAAAGAAATATTTCACTCCTTCTGATATTTTCGATATCTATACAACCTACATCAGGCCAAAGATGGATTACAACTCCCATAAATGGACGGGTGCTATAAAATCATCCTTGGAGCTACAGGGTTGCAAATATTCGACGGACCCATGTTTTTTTTAAAAAAAATCAAAGAAAAAAATAAAAATTTGGCGGTTGGCAATCTTAATCATTTAATTTGTTCCAAGTAGATTTGTTTACATCAATTTTTGAATATGACATCTCTCAAATGGCCGAAATGGTGAAATGGGCTTCATCGGACATAATAATTTTGTTCCAAAATTGCTCGTCATCTTCGGCCATTTCCATGACTCTTTGGGCCCATTCCAATCGACGAGGCTTGTCCACAGGCAACAATCTTTGCGTCAATTGAATTTTGTACGGGAAAAAATGCAAATCAACGCGAATAATCCGTTGTAAAGTGGACCGAGCCATGCCCAACTGCAGAGAACGGCGTTTTTGGGATGTTCTTGGGGACCTCTCAACACTGGCTCGTACGGCAGCGATATTTTCGGCCCAATGCCTTGGTCGACTTTTATTTGGCCTCTTCGGATTAGAAAGAGCCTCACCAGTCGAAAATTTTTCGTATAAACGCTTAATGGTGTTCTTAGAAGGCGCACTTCTCCAGATGGGTCCGTCGAATATGGGCAACCCGGTACTTGACCACTTTCAAAGACGAGCGATGGTGCTGATAGGCGGCAGTAGGGTAACCAACTCTCTTGTTTTCCTTGAGCATCGTCGGAATGTGGGTTGCGTGACGCTGTTTTATCGTTACTTTCATGTTCATCAAACATCCGTCGTCTTATTCCTAACTTGAGGATGTTCGCCAGGGATACGCGACTTTCTAGGAATTCACACCCACTTGTTATCGATTGGTCAGTTCATCGCACCACACACTGCAGATCAAATTCGTTTACCGCTCGTACAGTCCGTTTGTACTAGAATCCACTTTCGGCAAATGTGTTTCCCACTAATTACGACATCCAGAAGTTCAAGGCACATTTCAACTAAAACCCTGCATGAACATCGTTTTCACACACCCGAACACATTCTTTTGTTTACAGAAGCGTAAATGTGCTCATTCTATCGATAAGAGTATCGTACACACAACCATTCCTCTTAGCAAGTAGCATCGGGAATGAAACAGAATGGTACCGAGACGACAGAGTTCGGGTATGAACGAGTTGTAAGGTGATCGGGTAAAAGGTCTTTAGAGACAACCACAACTACTCGAATACTGAGATGTATTAATAAGACTATTTGAGAAAAAATCTATTTCCATGAGCGTAACATATGATGAGCGTAGCAAATGATGTTTTTGCTTTGATTCCTCTGGAATGTAGAATAGGGCGACAATTAAATGAATTTCATGCTCTTCGTGTGAAGAATTGGAGTTAAATTAAACTGCAAGTTAGTTATCATCGTATAAAAATAGTTTCATCAAATTTAAGTTATTGCAAATAAAACAAATGTTACAGATTTACTATGACTTGAGCAGTTTTTTATTCTGGTTCGAGACCTTTATGTTGTTTCTTTTTCAGAATCAACTTAAAAAGAAGAAATTGGTGAAATGTATTTGCTACGGTTGCCAGGCAGACTGTACAGCTGTTTCTAAACCCGCCAAGGTTTTTCTTCAGCAGTCTTTGGCAACGATTACTTCGGCCACAAATCAAATGACTTATACGGGAGACTCATTTTTATTAATGAGAATTACCCTTTGTGTATAGTCTTCGAACTGTGCGTAGAGCAATCTTCAACGCGCAATATCATTTCCACCAATTCCGTTTCGCATGGGTCTTCGTTGAAAACCACAAATGCAAAAAGCACAATCAAAGTGTGCATGTTTTTTGTGCGTACATATACTCATACATGCGTTGCACATTAGGGCGTACCAATCCTTTTTAATAGTTTTTTCGTTTTTTTGTTATTTATTCGGTCTTTTATCATTATTATGACTTGAGCAGTTTTTTATTCTGGTTCGAGACCTTTATGTTGTTTCTTTTTCAGAATCAACTTAAAAAGAAGAAATTGGTGAAATGTATTTGCTACGGTTGCCAGGCAGACTGTACAGCTGTTTCTAAACCCGCCAAGGTTTTTCTTCAGCAGTCTTTGGCAACGATTACTTCGGCCACAAATCAAATGACTTATACGGGAGACTCATTTTTATTAATGAGAATTACCCTTTGTGTATAGTCTTCGAACTGTGCGTAGAGCAATCTTCAACGCGCAATATCATTTCCACCAATTCCGTTTCGCATGGGTCTTCGTTGAAAACCACAAATGCAAAAAGCACAATCAAAGTGTGCATGTTTTTTGTGCGTACATATACTCATACATGCGTTGCACATTAGGGCGTACCAATCCTTTTTAATAGTTTTTTCGTTTTTTTGTTATTTATTCGGTCTTTTATCATTATTATGACTTGAGCAGTTTTTTATTCTGGTTCGAGACCTTTATGTTGTTTCTTTTTCAGAATCAACTTAAAAAGAAGAAATTGGTGAAATGTATTTGCTACGGTTGCCAGGCAGACTGTACAGCTGTTTCTAAACCCGCCAAGGTTTTTCTTCAGCAGTCTTTGGCAACGATTACTTCGGCCACAAATCAAATGACTTATACGGGAGACTCATTTTTATTAATGAGAAGGATTGGTACGCCCTAATGTGCAACGCATGTATGAGTATATGTACGCACAAAAAACATGCACACTTTGATTGTGCTTTTTGCATTTGTGGTTTTCAACGAAGACCCATGCGAAACGGAATTGGTGGAAATGATATTGCGCGTTGAAGATTGCTCTACGCACAGTTCGAAGACTATACACAAAGGGTAATTCTCATTAATAAAAATGAGTCTCCCGTATAAGTCATTTGATTTGTGGCCGAAGTAATCGTTGCCAAAGACTGCTGAAGAAAAACCTTGGCGGGTTTAGAAACAGCTGTACAGTCTGCCTGGCAACCGTAGCAAATACATTTCACCAATTTCTTCTTTTTAAGTTGATTCTGAAAAAGAAACAACATAAAGGTCTCGAACCAGAATAAAAAACTGCTCAAGTCATAATAATGATAAAAGACCGAATAAATAACAAAAAAACGAAAAAACTATTAAAAAGGATTGGTACGCCCTAATGTGCAACGCATGTATGAGTATATGTACGCACAAAAAACATGCACACTTTGATTGTGCTTTTTGCATTTGTGGTTTTCAACGAAGACCCATGCGAAACGGAATTGGTGGAAATGATATTGCGCGTTGAAGATTGCTCTACGCACAGTTCGAAGACTATACACAAAGGGTAATTCTCATTAATAAAAATGAGTCTCCCGTATAAGTCATTTGATTTGTGGCCGAAGTAATCGTTGCCAAAGACTGCTGAAGAAAAACCTTGGCGGGTTTAGAAACAGCTGTACAGTCTGCCTGGCAACCGTAGCAAATACATTTCACCAATTTCTTCTTTTTAAGTTGATTCTGAAAAAGAAACAACATAAAGGTCTCGAACCAGAATAAAAAACTGCTCAAGTCATAATAATGATAAAAGACCGAATAAATAACAAAAAAACGAAAAAACTGTTACAGATTTACTATAAAACAAATGTTCAGACTATATTTATTATTATTTACTTACAAAAAAAAAATGGATTTGAAAGCTAAAATATTTTTAAATATTAATAATAATATTAATTATTTCTTCTTTTAAGAAGAATATATTTATATATTTTTTTGTTTACACCTTGCTCACCCTTGTTGATTTCTTAAATGACTGAAAGCTAATGATACCCACAACCATTCATAATTTACCGTATACCATTCAAAGACTTCTTATGTATTCAAATGCCTTTTACAGTCTCGAATATTTATTGAGAACAATAGTGTGTTCTCTTAACAGAATTGAGACGAATAGAGTAGTTAAGAGAGCAGAGAACCATACAACATTCATTCGAAGAGCAAGCAATCTCGTCTCGTTTCATTTCATTGTTTACACTATTCGGGACAGTGGTACTGGTACAATGACTAAATGAATGTATTGTAAACCAGAGTGTGTTCATGCATGTTTCTAATTTCAACAAACATTACTCCCTTTCCCCCCGCCGATCCTTTTCTTTCAACTCGTCAACGCAATGCACTGCATCTATATGGGGCATCCCCTAAGTGTTGCTTATTAAAAAAAAGCACGCTGTTTAAAGTCAGTCCAAATATGGCAAAAATCTTAACCCAATATTCTGTTTACTCAATCTATTCGTTGCTTCTTGTGTAGGCACTTCAGTTTTACGGCCCTTGTTAAGGTTTAACTACCCGCTAAAAATAAAAATGGGAAACAACCCTTCTTCTGTTTTTGTTAATCTGCCAGCCATTGCAATGTTCTCCTTCTTATCGATGGCAAAGGATCGCAAAATATATTTCATATCGAATTTTGTTCCATCATGGGGACCTGAAAGCCGGCAGGGAGGGAGCACACGTTCGTAAAAAGCCAACAATGTTAAAACAGCAGTCACCTGTCAATAGCTTTACAGTTTACAATTTCACTCAGGTCGTACTGTTGTTGGCCCTGTTCTAAATATCCTGAATTTGTTACCTCTCCCAGGGGCATCCCAAGAGTAACACACGAAGACGATGGTAATGGTGAAGGTAGAGGCTGTTTTCGATATTGTAGTAGTCCCCAAACGAACTGCTACTGCACTGTTTGCCTTCTCCTTTCGCTTATCAATTGATTTTTTATCCTCCCCCCACTCCTCTTCAAAGTTTTTCCGGCTGTTGTCGGGGTTGTTGTTTTTTTTTATTACATTCTCTACGTTTTATGGGTCATTTAGCAATTTTTCTCTATTAACTGTGCATTGTTAAAAATTCCTATTCTTTGTTGCCTGACCATACTCAACAATGGTGGTGGCAGCGGCATTGGCTTGGCTCCGGCACAACCCTGGACCAAATGCCACACGAGTGTAGTTTAAATGGTCAACTAGTAGTAGGACATTGTTAGTTGCTACTCCGAAGTCTAAGTTCATTTCAATTTCAATTGATGAAGTCCACCGCTCGATAGTTGGAGCCATACTTACCCCTACCCTTGGCCAGTTGTCCATTGGATTGAAGTTGGACGTAGACGTAGGATGCCGGACGTTCGACACATTGTGACAGAGTCAGCGGTGGTCAGCTGCATGTTTGTGAAGTTTATATGACAAAAGTTGTGGTCGTCTCTGCTCCTCCGTACGTCGAAGAGTTATTTTTCCCATAAAAATGTTTAGTCTTTTTTTGTGCCCTATTCTGTTGTTTTGAAATTGTTTTGTGTTCAACATGAATGGTTTTTTAATAACACAGTGCAACTATTTTCGAATTATTTTACAAGGAATCAATCTGAGCCATGAAGTATCAAGTTATTTGCTCATATTTGTTATTTTAGGTTCATCCCGATGGTTTTTTTTGTAAATGTTGTGACCTGGTAGGCCGCCGTGGTGTAATGGAAGTGTTCACGACTATCATGCAAGGTTCAGCCCTAGATAAAATCATCTAAAAATTTTTAAGCGGCGGGTTTCCACCTCCAAAATGCCGTCGACTTTAGGAGTAAGAAATTTATGTCTAATCCAAGTAACAACTTCTCTATACACGCAGAAAAAAAGTATGGTTGGGCTGACAATATTCGAAGAGGATCATACAATTGTTGAGTATATGGTTGAGGCACAACAATATTATGATCCTCACAACTATAGTATAATTCACACATAGCCATACTATGATTCCCACAACCGTAGTATGATTCACACTCAACCATACTATGATCTCCACAACCATACTATGATCTCCACAACCATACTATGTTTCTCATACATCCATAGTATAATCCTCACAACCATAGTATGATTCACACGCAACCATACTATGATCCCTACAACGATAGTATGATTCACACTCAACCATACTGTGATCCCCAAAATTATTTATTAGGATTGGGTAATGTTCTTATTCAAAAATAGAAATTTTTATATCAAGTAAGTTATTTTAAATTGCATTACAATTAGTTCATAGCGAGAGGTGACGCCATGTTTTTACTAAACATTTCATTTAAAAAAAAATATATATATATATATTCCAAAGGTCAAAATTACTTTTAGTTGCCAGCAGGGGTAAATACTACTTCACCATCCATAGACACCAAGTAACGAATGTGATGAAACCATGATCAATGGCTATATACTTAAGAGCAGGCAGATTTTAAATAAACGAGAACCAGCCGGTAGTAGAGTATTTCACCAAACAAAGTAAACACAATAAAAATCCTTCGAACTACCTTCCGATTGTTGTTGTTTTTTATAATGGAGAACAACCATGCCTGTATCGCGTGTATGCATTTTTCTTTGGTATATCAAAAAAAAACATACACACACACAAAAATATTCGCAACCATACGGTATGATTGCCGTAATCATATTATTGTTAACGTAAATTTTAAACAACAATACTTTTGTTGCACAAACCATGTTTATATGGTTGCTACAACCATATTATCATTTCATAATTTGGCAATAATACTATTGTTACATTTCTACAATATTAATATTGTAGAAATGTTAAAATGAAATTCAAAAAACAATACTATGGTTGCGACGAACATACTTTTTTTGTAGAAACTATATTATTGTTGCGGTGACCATATAGTAACCATATCTTTTCTCTGCGTGTATAAATGCATTAGCCGTTCGAAGCCGGTGTTAAACAGTACACACAGAGAAAAAATGTTGTTACTATATGTGACGCGCAAAATAGAAAGGGACCTAAAGATTTAAATACGTGTATCTTTGGTGTACCATCACTTTCATAAAACGCCCATATCTCTGGGAGGGAACACTTTTGGCGAATGGGATCGGTGTTATTCGATGCTCAGATGTTGTCCACATCAAAAAAAATGTGAAAATTGATTTTTTTACCCTTAGGTCCCTTTCTCTATGCGCTGTCACATATGGATACGGCAACAATAATTTGTTCGCTGTAATAGAAGTATGTTTGCCGCAATCATAGTATTGTTTTATGAATTTAGTTTTGACAAAAGTATGGTTGCTGTAATAAAAGTATATTCGTCGCAATCATAGTATTGCTTTTTTAATTTAATTTTGACAAAAGTATGGTTGCTGTAATAAAAGTATAATCGTCGCAATCATAGTATTGTTTTTTTTTAATTTAACTTTGACAAAAGTTTGATTGCGGGTATATTAATATTGTTGACATGAAACAATAGTATAATTGCCAAATTTCAATATAAAAATATGGCTGTAGTATCAATGTAACTATAGTTGGTGTGACAAAAGTACTAGGGCAGATCAATAATTCCGTGACTTTTCGAATAAAACAGTTTTTTTGCCCAAAAAAAATACTTTTCAACATAATCTCCTTTTAGCTCAATACACTTAGTCCAACGTTTCTCCAATTTTTGTACCCCTTCAAATAAAAAGGATTTTTCGCAGTCCATAAAATATGCATATGTGACAGCGCATAGAGAAAGGGACCTAAGGGTAAAAAAATCATTTTTTTTTTCTTTTTTTGATGCGAACTACATCTGAGCATCGAATGAGACCGATCCCAGGCCTCAAAAGTGTTCCCTCCCAGAGATATTCGCGTTTTATAAAAGTGATGGTACACCAAAGATACACGTTTTTAAATCTTTAAAATGGCTCTCCTGAACAAAACTGGTTTTTACCCTTAGGTCCCTTTCTATTTTGCGCGTCACATATGTTTGATCAATAATTTCATCGTTTCTCTTTCCACCGAGCCATTTCTTTAGATTTGGAAATAGGAACTAGTCACTGGGAGCTAAATCCGGAGAATATGGCGGATGGGGTACCCAGTCGTAACCTAATTCATGCAATTTTGCCATTGAGCCTGCACACGTGTGCACTAGGGGTGGGATAGTGTTATATGGACATTCTTAGTAGTAAGATTTGGGTAAGACCCTATCCCCCTTATTTTGTGGGGTTTGGAAAAAAATGCATGAGCCAAAAAATGAGGGAGGTAGGATGGGGGCAAGTGACAGGTCATCGAGGCCAAAGGTCGTGGGATGGGGAAATATATTCACAAAAAGTCCCGCAAGAGGGGTAAAAAAATATGACCGACCCCATTAATTTTTCCTTCCCAATATTTTTTCCAAACATAAATACCCCCTATCTTCACCCCCTTTTTTAAATTTTGCTCCCACCGCTTTAACTACCCCAAAAGTGACCCTAGAGCAGTTAAATGTAAGAGCAACTCCCAATATTTCTTCAATTCCAACAGTTTCTCAGAACAAATCCACCCTCTATCTTCAACTGTTAAGGGAGTCCCAATACAAAAAAATATTTTTTTTTAAAGTTTGCTCCCACCTTAACTACGCCAAAAGTGACCCTAGAGCAGTTAAATGTAAGAGCAACTCCCAATATTTCTTCAATTCCAACATTTTTTCAGACCAAATCCAACCTCTATCTTCAACCGTTAAGGGAGTCCCAATACAAATTTTTGTCATGAATACCCTCTATCGCTAACCCATAAATCATTCTGTCGTGGGCTCGTTAAATCGGTCCAATAAGTTGGAGTAGTATTCGCCGTTTATTGTTTTTCCCTTTAAAGGTAATCAATGTGGATTATCCCGCGTGCATCCCCAGAAACTGTTGCCATCACCTTATTGGACGACAAAGTCACCTTGGCCTTTTTCGGAGCCTGTTCACCCGGATAAACCCATTGTTTAGAGCGCTTCTTGGTCTCCAGAGTGTTGTAATGGATCCATGTTTCATTCACAGTTACAAAACGCCGCAAAAACTCATTCGAATTGTGGTTAAATAGCTCCAAACAATCCTTTGTCACACTATAACGTTTATTGTCAATTGAGAGCAAATGCGGCACCCATCTTGCAGACAGCTTTCTTAAGCCCAACTCATCATGTAAAATCGAAACTAAACTGCCCTAAGAAAGGCACATGGCATCAACAATCTTACGCACTTTTACTCTTCGATCGGCTAACACCATATCTTGGAGTTTTTTTGTTGACTGTTTTGGCTGTATTGACCTGAATTGGCCGTCCAGAACGTTCAGCGTCATTTGTACTTGTGCGACCACAACGAATGTCAGTAAACCACTTTTTTACCATTGAAATCGATACAGCAGAGTCCCAGCAGTATTTATCAAGGGTTTTCTTGGTTTTATTGGCGACTGTTTCCGCAAAAAATTATGTTTATTGAGCACTCGAGATTCACTTTTTTTCATTTTTAACAAAATCCACGGGTTTGTATGTTTTGAAAAGCTGTTAAACACAAAATAAATGATGGAACTCTCTCAAAATTTGACAGTAGTCTATTAACAGATGGTACTAGATGAGAGCAGTGTTGCTTATCATATAACTACAAGGGAAGTTCGAAAAGTTAAGGAATTATTGATATGCCATCGTACGAGTATACCCGTATGTCTGAAGGTAAGTTCTGAACTTTTCCCATGATGATGAAAAACTCGCCGGTTTTCAATCATTTCTAACCATGGATGCAAGCCAAGCCGAACCTGAACCGATTTTGAACTTGGCTACACTTCTTTTTCTATGAACCGAACAATAAATCAAACCGCTGTTAGAAACAATTGTTGATCTGGTTGACAACAAAAATTCGTTATATCAAAAGTTTTTTTTTTAACTTGAATTTCAAATCTGACTATTAACTAAATTAGTTCAGACCAGCTCTGAAACGACCCAACTCAAATTTTGAAATGATTTGCAACGCTAGTTCTAAATGAAAAAAAACTCCTTTGAACTGAAAGAATTTCTGTTCCAATCAAAAAGTCTGGCTATGTAGTTGGAAACTCGGTTCGAAATACAATTTGACAATATTCTAGCAGAGTCAACTTACTGAAATAAATTTAAAAAAATTGGCTCTCTGAACCGCCTTCTCGTAATTTCCCCTTACATTTGCTCCTATAGTGTTTCTCATTAAATTATGTCTAGAGTACGAGGTTGCTATTCATATTTCGCGTTTTCAGATGCAAACTGGAGCTTTCATTGGAAACTTTGACACAACTTCACTCAGAACATTTTGCCATTTGAGGGGGAATTGTTTTGTTGACAGTGTGTTGAAAAACTCATCTCAGTCAAAAAATGGCATTATCCCGTGAACATTTTCGTGCGATGATTTTATACGATTTTCGTAGTGGTTTATCGAGACAAGAGTGTTTAAATCAACTTGTTTCGACTTTTAGCGATGAAGCACCATCAAAAATCACTGTAAATCGCTGGTACCAAGAGTTAAGTCTCGGACGCCGTTTGCTCCAGGATGAATTTCGTGAAGGACGTCCAACTTCGTTCACTTTGCCAGAAACCATCGATGCTGTGCGTGAACTGATTAAGCAAGACCGATATGTGACATGTCGTGAGATTGAGGCATCCTTGGGCATTAGTATGACAAGCATCGATAAAATATTTTGAATGTTCATTTGGCCGTGACAAAAATTTGTTCTCGTTGGATCCCACATAATTTGACGAACGCTCAAAAAAGGCTCATATGGGTAGGTGCAAAGAGATGTTGAAAAAGTATAACTAAGGTAGCTCAAAGGCTGTGTACTTAGTAGGGACAAAAATACTGTTACACACGTTTTATGCTGTAAAATAAAAAGTATTCAATGTTTTTGGACCAACTATTTTTTTTATATATTTATTGATGTACTTTATATTGTGTCCAAAAAGAATCTACTTATTCGAAATGTCCGCCTCCTGCCTTTACACAGGCCTTAAGTCGCACTGGCCAATCGTCACTAGCAGCACGAACCTCGTCCAGTGGAAAATTGGCCACAGCTCGAACCAAAGCAGTCTTAAGAGATCCAATGTTGGGGTATCTTTTGTGACAAACCTTGTTCTCTAAAACCGTCCACAATTTGTAATGCAATGGGTTCAAATCTAGACCGCCTGAGGGCCATTCTTCAGAGGAAATGAACGCTGGCAAATTGTTTCGAAGCCAGGCCTGGGACGTTTTAGCCTTATGGGCCGGCGCAGAATCCTGCTAGAAAGTCCATGGCTGGTTTTGGAACAGGGAATTGTTAAGAGGCTTCACAACAGCTTCCAAAACGGTTCCTTGGTAAACTTTGGCCGATGTTTTGACTCCTTGTTCGCAGAAATGCAGGTCAGTGACCTCATCGTAAGAGACACCCCACCAAACCATGACTGAAGCTGGGTGATGACCCTTTTCCACCCTGGGGATCAGTTCAGATGCTTCCGTAGATGACCGCGCATACACTCTATTATTTTACTTTTGCACCGATGAAAAATATTTTCATCGGTAAACACAATTTTTCTGTGCAAGTTACAGCGTGCTTCACCAAAAGAGTTTGCATTTTTCAATCCTATTTTTTTAAGCTGCAGTCAATAAATGCCCGGTACGTCGTTTAAAAGTCCCAAGTCTTTTTTAATGATTCGACTCATGGACTTTTGTGTGATATTCATCTCAGGGGCCATGATTTTCTGTTTTCGGAGCGGATTTCTGTGAATTTGATGACATGCCGTGTTCCAACAGAGCGTGGGCGGCCCGACCGGTGGCGGTCTTTTACATCTCCAGTCTCCTCAAACAGTTTTATGCATCGGTAGACGAACATGCGGCTAATCCCTAGTGGCCGGAGCGTTTTGAAAATATCGATTTTTTTCCATTTCACACTTGAAAAGCGCTATTACAGCGATACGGTTCTCATTATCTGACCACTCCATGATGAAAGTTGAAACAATTTTAAAATCCTGTTTCAGACTAACGCTATTGAGGTTAGCTTTCAAAACCCATATGACATTAACGGGGTATGTTCAGTACTACTATTGAAATGGGTGTGTTCAATGTTGTAACAGTATTTATGTCCCTACTAAGTATAACATTGTCACAGGTGACGAATCATGGATCTATGCATATGAACCCTAAACAAAACAGCAATCGACCGTATGGGTCTTTCAAGACGAGCCAAATCCAACAAAAGTTGTTCGTGGAAGAAGTACATCTAAGCAAATGATTGCGTTTTTTTCGGTATAACCGGCCATGTTGCCACAGTGTTCTTAGTGGAACGTAGGAGGTCAATCCTATGTGGTATACAACCATCTGTTTGCCAACAGTGTTCGAAGAAATGAGGAAAGAAAAAAGAAGAAGACAGATCATTTTGCATCACAACAATGCGAGCTCTCACACATCAGCTGAAACGTTGAGCTATTTGAGCACTCAAGATGCCGAATTAATGGGCCATCCGCCGTACAGACCTGATTTGGCACACAGTGAATTCTTCTTATTGCCTAGCATCAAGAATTTAATGCTTGGTCAACATTTTTCATCGCCCAAATTAGCTGCTGAGGTGTTCAAAAATAATGTTTTGGAGGTGTCTCAATCGGAGTGGAAAAAGTGCTTCAAAAATTGGTTTGTGCGCATGCAAAAGTGTATTGATCTTAAAGTAGAATATTTTGAAAAACAATACTCGAAAATTATTGTGTTTTTATTGCCGGACCCGAAATATAAATAGAAACCCTCGTAAGGTGGACCATTTCTTTTTCTACCGATCTCCTTAAGATCCTAAATTTTCTGTTGCCCTGTGCTGTATCTGCTGCTTTGTCGCCCCGTACGTACGAGTTTATGGCAGTATCACAAGTACTCGCATATACGTATGTTGTAAAGGATTATTATTGAACAACTCTTTCATTGGGTATTAGTTTCACAATGTTGGGAAATACTTAATAAAACCTAAACTAACTATCCCAGGGACACTGGGAAATTGATGTTTATTACTTGACATTCATTACGAGCCAATGTTAATGTTATTGTTATGGCCGCAACGGCAAAAAACTTCCAGCTCAGTGTGTGAGACTTGCGCCACCACCAACCAGAACTTAAAGAGAGTTTTAAATTCTTTCTCATTTTTTCCTCCGGATTTTTGTCAAAGGATAATTTAAGACATGGCTTGAATAGAAATGTCATAATCTGTCAAATACTAGTGAGTCTCGTCAACCAAGCGTTGATGTTGTTTGTACTTTCTTTCCGGTTCTTTTTTTTTTGCTGTGCGTTGCTGTTTAAAAGTGAAAGAAGTGTAAATGTTGCATGCAACATCAGCAAGCTGCAAACAGTGGAGGAGTTTCGCAGCAAGTGGGAAATAAATCTGGTATTTTTGAACGGTTGTTCCAATGTTAAAAGACATTTTAGAGAGGTTGAAATGGGTTGCTGTAGAACTTAAGACTGGATGATGAATATTTGGAGCACAGCGGAGGGCTTCTGTTGTTCTTTACTTTGTTTCGACCTTAACAAGAGGTTGTCTATAAAGTTTGTTTTTTTCAGTCGTTTGATTTTCAATAAGAAATAAAACGCATATGTGACAGCGCGTAGTGAAAGGGACCTAAGGGTAAAAAAATCAATTTTAATTTTTTTTTCTTTTTTTGTTGTGGACAACATCCGAGCATCGAATGAGACCGATCCCATGCTCCAAAAGTGTTCCCACCCAGAGATATGCGCGTTTTATGAAAGTGAATGCGACGATTCTAAGCGCAATTAGAAAGGGACTTTTTCTTTAAAATGGCTCTCCTGAACAAAACTTGTCATCAACTTTTCACTTTTTTTTTGATGTGGACAACATCTGAGCATCGAATGAGACCGATCCTATGAGACCAATCCTATGAGACCGATCCTTAAATAGAAAGGGAACTAATCTTTAAAATGGCTCTCCTGAACAAATCTGGTTTTTAACCTTAGGTCCCTTTCTATTTTGGGCGTCACATATAATTTAATGTTGTGGCCAAGAATTTAGCTTTATGATAAAGATAAGGGTTTGCCATTATGTTTTAAAAATGATTTCGTGCAAGTGGCCGCCGCGCGGCCGGCTCGAATAAATACCAGCCGAGAGGCACAATTTACGACCAGTTTTTGCAGTATTTGGGGCCGTATGTCTGAATAACAAGCCCAATATTCTCTTCCAAGGCGTCAATCGTGTCGGGATTATCTGCGTAGACAAGCGTCTTCACATAACCCCACAACAAATAGTCCAGCGGTGTTAAATCGCACAATCTTAGAGGCCACGCCATAGGCCCACGACGCGTTATAATGCGCTTACCAGAAGTTTCCTTCAATAAATTTATTGTTTCGTTGGCTGTATGGCATGTAACGCCGTCTTGTTGGAACCGAAGGTTGTACACATCAACAGCTGAGTGATCTTGGCCGGACAATTGAAGATGTACAGCACGTAATGTGGTCTCTGATCACAGGCGGGAACAATGTTTGAAAAACGGCTGCACCATCCAGATCTCAACTGAGCCAGAACCATACTCGTCTGTCGCGGTAGCGTCTTCTCCTCTGGTGAAATTCGCGGGGGATGTTTCCCTAGCACTACATTCCGTTTATAGCTGGATACTGCTGCTGGAACTTCATAAGCGTAAATTTCGTTCAGACCTGCCTTATAGTTTAGATTATCTAAAATCTCTCTCCTATATCACTGAGCCCCTTTTTCTATGTATTGTATGCCGCATTGCTGTCGACTTCAGTGAATTTTTTGTAATGAAGGTGATAATGAAATATTCGTTATGCAGAGAAATCTATATCCTAGGAGACATCACAGGAGTCTTCTTAACCCATCTCTGAAATCTAATGTATATAACTTTCTACTAGAGCTTGAAAGAGGCGATTATAGTCCGTCGCAGCACATGTTGAATGACTGTCAGTTGCACATAATAGAAAATCGGCCTATGTTTTAATAGCATACATCGGTTTTTTCGTGTTCAGAACCTACATCTCTAGGAGCCACATATGACAATCGATTCAGAAAATAAAATTTCGCACAGAGCGTTACGACAACCTACAATCATTTTTGATAAATTTAGACCACATCGGTCCAAATTTATTTCGAAGCTACCAAGTTCGCTTCCGATTTGAGAAACTGCAACCATGGAACGTTTCGTGGGACCAATATAGTTTTATGTAAAGTCACCATAAAAGGTTGTTCTCGATATTAAAACCTGCAGCTGTGAGAAACAATAATTGTAGCCAATTTTGTCCAACTTTTACATGAGCGTTGCGAGCGACCTACACACATATCTTGTGAAAGTGGCCCGATTTGAGGTCTTGCAACGCTAGAAGCCACAAATCAAGCCCGATCTCGCTCAAACTTAGCAAGGTGTGTAATAAGCAAGCAAAAATTTACTCTGGTGACACTAGACCCTTTAGGTCAATATTTGCATATGTGACAGCGCATAGAGAAAGGGATCTAAGGTTAAAAAAATAAATTTTCTTTTTTTTTGGTTTTTTGATGTGGACAACATCCGAGCATCGAATGAGACCGATCCCATGCTCCAAAAGTATTCCCTCCCAGAGATATGCGCGTTTTATGAAAGTGAAGTAGACGATTATAAGCCCAAATAGAAAGGGACCTAATTTTTAAAACGGCTCTCCTGAATAAAACCTTAGGTCCCTTTCTATTTCGCGCGTCACATATGGATATCATACAAAGGTCCTCCCTGAGTTCAGGAACCGCATATTACGTCCGATTTCACACATCTCTGGTTTGATTGGATCATATCGGCCTGTGACAGTTGCGCAGAATATTCTGTATAGCAGAGTGGTGTAAAGAATCTCATAGTTGACCACTTGTTACTTGTTTTTGCCAGCATATGACTCTAAAAAAAACTTTATCTTGTAGTCTGGTATTAGAAATGTCACGAGATTCCTAAAAGAATCTACCCCAACCATTTATGTCTGTGACATTTTAAACTTGGACTGTAGCCACAAAACGTGCTCTTCAGTTTCTGGCTCATATTCACATCTGGCAATCTGTTGTCCCACTGTTATTCTCACTCTATATGAACAGTTTGATGCTATGACACTTTTAATTAGCCGTGAAATCCTCCTGACCAGTCCAATCATTACACTCGTTTTTAACACATGGCCCTCGAAACAGTGCACCCTATTCTAGAGTCCTAGTTCTATGATATTCCTTGTGTGTCCTCATAAAATAGGTGATCGACTACTTGACTGAGCCGACTGCTTTCTCTTTACTAATTTGAAGTACTGAACAGGAAAATCTTAAACAAGTTTTTACTGCGATTTACAGAATCTTTTCACTGGCTAATAATTAAATTGTCTATGGAACAGTTTTAGGGACTATATTAATATACCCTAATGGTAGACTATTGTTTCCTCTTGAATCCCTGACAAGGAGGACCGAATAGGACGCACTTAGGGCCATACAAAGAGTTATCAATCCACTCAAATAATCAAGGACTCTGCCTTACGATTCATGTTGTACCCACTAAATAATATGGTGGACATTGCTGCATTAGCTGGATTTATTTCATACAACGAGATGAAGCCAATAAAAAGAAGTGACAGACGACGGTCATTCCTACTGATGCTGACTATACAATTGACACTACCAAACATAGAGGGACGAGCGCTGAACAACCGCATAACCGCGTATCCAAGGATGCGGAACGCAATGGAAGCATTTGATGTTAAGGTAAGAAAAAACAATTCTAATGTTCAAAAGCAGAATAACTACATAATTTTGTTCTTTTTAGATACCGGCAGAAGGAGCAGCACCGTCGTTTGTGTCTAGAACGAACAGACCGTCATGTCGCCTATGCCGTTCTGAGTACGGACGGCAGCGGAAAACAAAAGCCTATTGCCATTCCTGTAACAATTCAGTTTGTGCAGAGCATTTAACACTTATGTATCGATGCTACACCTGCACAGAAAATATGTTGGACGAGGGACAATTTACACAACAATAGTTTTTTAGGCTTTTTTCATATAAAATTCACAAAAAATTAATAATAAAAACAAAATTCTAACATTCATTATACACGTATAATTAGTAAATAATAATAAATCAAAGCAAAAACATGTAAAAAAATGCGTTGTCATATAAAATTCCATACAAATAGAAAAAGGTCCCTGTTGACCTTGTACTTCGTATAAGGGCAACGGATGACTCAATCGCCGGAGGCTTAAAAAAGCCGGAAGGGCCACCGCTTCAGCAAAATCAGCATTCAATGTGAACCTTCAAACACCGGTTTCAAGTTGCCTGCTTATGTCAGTGAGGTGTTTATTGACGACCGGAGACAGATCGTTTATTCAAACGGTTGATTTGGCCCGTTCGTCAGTTAATAGTTGACCGAGGAAATTGAATGTCATTCCAGCAAGAAAGACTTATTTTATTTCTCGGTTTGGCGTAGACACCAGGGTTGACAGAATATACATTACATTTAGTAGAAGTTAGAAGCTGAACTCGGCATGAATATTTTTAAGTTTAAATCATCTTTTAATAATGTATCTTCATTTATCTTAATAATTTATCCTCTCTTGTCCTGAATTTTTGGCCAGATAAGGCGCTAATAAAGGAGAAGTTTGTATAATAAAATAGCAGACGAGAGATATTAAATTTAGCCAAATTGCTTGCTAATTCTCAAAACTTTTTAAAAACTAGAAAAGGTATACGCTTCAGCTTATCAGAACGTATGAGGTTTAAATACATACACTTATTTTTTGATTTGGTTGACTTTAATATTGTTGTTTTTTCTGAGACATGGTTAAAAATGATGGTGCTGTGAAATATTTACAAGATTTATAGGAAAGATAGAATTGAGAGAATCGGTGGTGGTGCTTTTTTTGCGGTTTCCTGTTGTCCACCATCTGAGTGTTTTTATTTTGATGAATATAATAATTTGGAATTTATTGCAGTTTGTGTTGCATTGGTAACTAAAAAACTTTTTATTACCAGTTCCTACATTCCTCCTTAGCCGATTTTAATGTACATAATGAATATTTGACTGCCGTTAAAACGATAGTTTTAAGCATTAATGAGTTTGATATTATCTTAACATTAGGCGACTTTATCTTATCTTTTTTTATCACAACATATGTTGCCTGATTCAGAAGCACTTACTCTTCTTACTAACAGCGATTGGTCCACTGATGTTGCTAGATTATGAGCAAAAATTTGTCTCAGATTAATAATATTCTAAACCCAAATGGAAGGATTCTTGATTAGATTTTAACCAATGAAATACGTTCAATTAATATTTTGAGAATGCATCCTATTTCTACTCCGGAGGACAACCACGATCCTACTGTATGTATTTTATTTTCGTTACATAACCTCATCAATCACCATCTCTGGTGATTTTTTTAGATTTTGCAAACGTTGTAATTTTCGAAGTCATATTTCCCTTTTATTATCTGTCGATTGAAATGCTATCTGCAGTTGTACAACTATTGCTGAATTTGATTTTGCTGTTTAAAACAGTGCCTATGAAACCAATTGTTATAGAAAAAACTATGCCTTGAAGAACAACGTTCTTACTGAAAAATGGGGCTCGAAGGGATGCATCGCAATCTGTACACGCAGAGAAAAACCATGGTTACTACATGGTCACGGCAATAATAATATGTTCTCCGCAATAAAAGTATGTTCGTCGCAACCATAGCATGGTTAACTGAATTTATTTTTGACAATAGTATAATTGCTGCAATATTAATATTGTTGAAATGTAATAATAGTATTATTGTCAAATTTAAAAATGAAATATGGTTATAGCAACAATATAAATATGGTTGGTGCGACAAAAGTATTGTGTTTTGCGTTTTATGTTAACCATAATATGATTACGGCAATCATATTGTATGATTGTAATTTTTCTTCATTTAAATATGTTTTTAAGAACAAATGTTATTGCTACGGATCTAATGCAATAAAAGTATTTTTTATCGATTTTAAAAATTTTTAAACAAGCTGCTTTGGCTATGTTTAACTGAAATATTTTTTAATAAAAACGCTTACGTTTATTTAAACTTATTTTTTGTCTACTGTGAAATAAATCACTTCCTATTATTTTGAATTAAATGTGTTTTTGAATAATTTTCATAATTCATATCTATTGTTGACAACTTAACCAAATTCTAATAAATAATATTGGTGTGATCATACTATGGTTGTAGGGATTATAACATGGTTGCGTGTGAATTATAGTATGGCTGTGAGGATCATGCTATGGTTGTATATGAAACATACTATGGTTGTGAGGATCATACTATGGCTGTGGAGATCATAGTATGGTTGAGTGTGAATCATACTATGGTTGTGTGGATCATAGTATGGTTATGTGTGAATCATACTATTGTTGTGAGGATCATAGTATGGTTGTATTTGAATCATACTATTGTTGTGAGGTTTATAATATTGTTGTACCACAACCATATGCCCAACAATAGTATTATCCTCTTCGAATATTGTCACCACAACCATACTTTTTTTTCTGCGTGTAGATTGTACGTAAACTTTTACCCGGCCGATTTTTCGCTAGACGAAAGGATAGATTTCGGAATCCACTATAGGTAAGAAAGGTTAAGGCTTTCAGTTCTCCTACAAGATCAGGCTAATCTCATGATAATAGGAGAAGATAAGAAAAAACGCCGTTTTTGTTATGGCGACCACTGTGACCACTGTGTCATCCAGGCATTATGGGTCGCTACGACCACATCGCCGATCTGCATTAATGGACCATTCACCAGTGCCACTCATGTCCCAACAAAATATCATAGTTATCTGATTATTTCCGAAAAACGTTTCCCAGTCCCCCACTGTGTGCAGCCCCACAGTAGTAGATCATTTCCGTAACATACGCGAAAAAAGAAAGCGGGTAGAGTGAGCTCGAAAGATGAAAGCAAACTAAACACGATACAAAATATGAGTGTGTGATTTCTATTTTGTATAAATAAATACGTTCAGTGTCCTTGTTGTGGCGGTGTTCCTGGCTGGCTGTCTGGATGCCAGTCGGTGCGTCTGTCTGGCGGTTTGTCTATTATGTTTCGGCGCTTTTTTCTGGTATCATACGAGTAGACTACAAAGTACTCAAGTGTCATATGTTTCATTTGGTCTATTGTTTCAAAAAGACCCATACAGTGGAAAAACGACACACACAAAAACAAAACAGAAAGTCTAACATGAATTTGTCAATGTGAATATCCTCTTTTATGATGGGTGACGACAACACTGTATGCCCTGACAGATGACGGTTGTATCCTTCGTTGGTTTTTTGTTCTCTTCCCCTCCTCCATGTCATGAATACTGTTTTTCTTTATCCTCGATTTGGTTTTTGTGTTAAGCTTATTTAGCCCAGTGCAGATATAAAATGTCGGTGCCATTTAAATTCAGGTTCATCGTTGGGAGAAAGTTGAAAAACTCTCGGTGAATTCCTAATAAATAAATGTCAAATGTCACTGAATTTAAAGCAAAGGAAACTGCTGGGAGCCAAGGTAATTTTAAATAAGTCTTTAATTACTAGGTTTGAGAGAAATTTACCAGCAGCACTAAAGTTTGAGGGAAATGGAGCGACTAATGTATCATATCGGTTTGCCGTGTAAACTGATAAGCTTTTGAGCTAAATTAACTTGAACTCGAATTCCATGGCATAAATTTGGTGCTCGAAGAATAATCTGGTTTTTAAATTTATCTGTTGAGTATAGAAAAATAGGCTTAATAGCTGTCCCTGAATTAATTTGTTCATTAATTTATCTGAGAAGTCGCCTCTAAGTGTTTTCTTTCGATTATAGACAGGGGCGTTGCACACATACAGGCTGATCAGATAAGAACGATAGAAAATTATATTTAAATTAATTAGCAAATTTTAAAGACATCTGAAGCTTAAATTAAATGCTGAAATTATGTCTATAGGTATGTAGAATCACATTATGCTAATGTGCGTCGTCTTGGGCTGTCAATTCATTGAGGGTTGCCATTTTGTATTTCGGGTCCGGCAATAAACACACAATAGTTTATCATTGGAAATGGTTTTACGAGTATTGTTTTTCAAAATATTCTCCTTTCAGATCAATACACTTTTGCATGCGCACAAACCAATCTTCGAAGCACTTTTTCCACTCCGACTGAGACACCTCCTAAACATGATTTTTAAACGCTTCAACAGCTACTTTGGGCGATGAAAAACGTTGACCAAGCATTTATTTCTTGATACTAGGCAATAAGAAGAAGTCATTGGGTCCCAAGTCAGGGCTGTACGGTGGATGGTCCATCAATTCGGAATCTTGAGTGCTAAATAGCTCATCGTTTCATGATGATGTGTGAGAGCTCGCATTGTCGTGATGCAAAATGATCCGTCTTCTCTTATTATATTTCCTCATTTCTTCGAACACTGTTGGCAAACAGATGGTTGTATACCAATCAGAATTGACAATCCTACGTTCCACAAAAGGCACTGTGGCAACATGGCCGGTTATACCGAAAAAAACGCAATGATTTGCTTTGATATCTTCTTCCACGAACAACTTTTGTTGGATTTGACTCGTCTTGAAAGAGCCATACGGCCGATTGCTGTTTTGTTTCGGGTTCAAATGCATAGATCCATGATTCGTCACCTGTGACAATGTTATACACTGCCTTCGAGCTACCGCAGTTATACTTTTTCAACATCTCTTTGCACCAACCCATACGAGCCTTTTTCTGAGCATTCCTCAAATTATGTCGGATCCAACGAGAACAAATTTTTTTTCACGGCCAAATGAACATTCAAAATATTTTATTGGTGCTTGTCATACTAATGCCCAAGGATGACTCAATCTCACGGTAGGTCACATATCGGTCTTGCTTAATCAGTGCACGCACAGCATCGATGGTTTCTGGCAAAGTGACCGAAGTCGTCCTTCACGAAATTCATCCTGGAGCGAACGGCGTCCGAGACTGAACTCTTGGTACCAGCGATTAACAGTGGTTTTTGATGGTGCTTTATCGCCAAAACTCGAAACAAGTTGACTCTTGTCTTGATAACCCACGCCCCAAAAATCGTAAAATATATTCGCACGGAAAAGTTCACGGTATAATTCCATTTTTTGGCTGAGATGACATTTTCAACACACTGTAAACAAAACAATTCGCCCTCAATTGACAAAACGATTGAGGTTATGCTAAAAAATGTCAAAGTTTCCAATGGGTGTTTCAGTTTGCATCTGGGATCACTAGTATTGTCAGGTATTGGTTTTTTGTTTAGATGTGAGGTTTTCAATCTGGCCTCTTTTTTTCGGAGTTGATTGACAGCTGTTAATTGATTTATGCTGAGTTTAATTTGCCATTTCATACACTTACTCCGAAACAGCGTTTGCAAATTGTGGTGAATGGGATGGCCAGCGATCCTGATTTTTTACATAAAAATTTTGTTGAGCGATGAAGCTCCCTTTCGGCCGAATGGGTACGTTAGTAACCAAAATTGTAGCATTCGGAGTAATGAAATTCCCCAAGCTCTTGCTGAGACGCCGTTACATCCCGAAAAAGTCACTGTTTGGTGTGCTCTATGGGCAGAGTGAATCATTGGTGTATATTTCTTCAAAAATTAAACCAGCCATAATGTTACAGTTATGACTTTTTCGGCCGACTATGGGATATCCTACACATCCGTGTGGAGCTTACGAAAGATAGAACTGAATATGCGTGAGATATTTATTTGTCGTGCATAACGTACTATACACAATTTGGGCGGGATCGGGTATAACTTTTGGCTTCTAGAGCTATAGGACCTCAAATCAGGGGACCTTTAAGTGGTTCCTATTGATTAATGTAGACCAATTTCAATAGGGTCCGTCCTTAGCCCAATTTTGAAGAATGTGTCAAGTTTCATCGGAATTGGTTTATAAATGCTACCTATACTTTGATTGCAACGATAAATAAAAAGGCAGATGGAGGGAAGGACAGGCGGATATCGCTCAATGGAATATGACAGTTGATCGGCATACTTAACATAGGGTCTATCTCCATTCATTCGAGGTGTTGCAAACATCAGCACTAAGCCATAATACCTAGTACCACAGTATAGCCACCAGCGTAACTTCACTACTAAGGCGCAACAAACTGGGCCCTTTTACATATTGACTATTGATCGGTCGTTTAGGCCATCAAAGCTAAAATGTCCATCAACTATGCCCTTTGTGAAAATATTACGTAGGTTCCAACTTATAGTACACATTCTAACCATTGCCCGTCTACAAAAACTTATAAATTTTATAACTTTAGGAAAACTTTTTTTTCCCTCTTCCGATATCCAAGCCAATTTATAATACCAAATAACTTTTGGCTATAAACCATCATCATGCAAAATTTCAGGATCCTAGGCTTATTCATTCGACCGCTAACACGGATCGACGAATAAACTGACGGTACAAATTACACTATAAGTGTAACCCGAACGTTAGGGAGAAAAGCTCTGTAGGATTTAAAAAAAAATCCCCAGATCCCGGAAGAAAATTCCACTGATCTTGAAAGAAATTCCTTAAAAATCAGGAAACGCAAATAATTGCCAGTACCTTTTCTAGAAAACCCCTTTGTCGTGTCCATTTGACATTTGGACAGCACAAAATAGGATGTTCCGACACTTCCAAAAGTTTCAAAGTCGATGGGCATTTGGACCCTTCATAGGCTTTTTAGACTGGGAAAATCTAAAGTTATTGCGCTCGTTTTCACAAAAAAAAATTAGCTGTCTGCCATCTGGCGGATTTGTATGAAAATCTACTACTAAACGATCTGAAAATCAATTAGTACATTTTGTCAAAAAAATCAGCCACTGTAATTTGATCAAAAAGGTTTCAATGTCTGAATCCCTACACTTGGTCTGTCTATAAATGAAAGTCTTTAAGACCAGCCGATACCTAGCCCCACAAAAATGTGTTATCATTATGATAAACATTAGATCACTCATAGGGTCAACCACTTTGAGAATTTCGTAGTTTTGACTGATATAGTTGGAAATGGCATCCAGCGTAAGGGTACAGTACCAAACTCAACCAGGGCTTTTGAAATAAATTTCTAAACATACTTTCTGCTAACTTAAGTCTTCTCATGGTGAAAAGGCAAACTAATCAATGTGTGGTAGTTTAGTAGTTATCGGACAATTTCACTTCTCGAAACACTATTCTTAACTACTACAAATTACCCTTCTTTTTAAACCAATCTATTCACCTTTTTAAAGTCTGGCGACGCATCAATCCATCATACATATACGTACGAGTATTACACATACGCCCCAAAACCCAGTCAACCACAGCAAAAACCACGGCCTAAAGCAGATTGTTGTGGAAGGTTCTAAACAATCTTCTCGCCACTCAGCCTCACAGGGACATGTTTCTAAACATCCAGTGGTGTTGCGGCAACTTTACGATACCGCTCTTTAATCAACGAACTCTAATGAGAGACAATCTCGTAAAACCTAAACACAAACACTCACGAAAATATACGAGTAAAAAAATTTAACACACAAACTTTTTCGAAGCAACATTTTGTGACATGGTACTTCGTTGGCATATGTTTCACTTCTTTGGCCAGGCCATCGAGTGTCTGCCAGCGTTGCTTCTAGTTCCCGTCAAACTGTTGCTTTCTTATCGCCATCCTTAGAAATATCAACAGAAGGCATGAATGGTTGGATGAATGAACGAATAAAGTTTAGAGTCAAACAAATCATTTTCATAAACTTTCACATACGCAACGAAAGTATTTAAATCTAGAATGAAGCAGAGAAGCGGCGAAGTTCCTTTCCCGTTCACCATACGGGAGCATCATAAAAGTCTACTGACACACACACATACAGGCCACACATACCTATACACATAGCGGCAAACACGCACACACTTGGCTCTGGCTCAGGGCTCATACCTCAAATAAACTTTTCACAGGATTTTATGTTTTATGTGGAGTTTTGTGTGTTTGAGTTGTTGTTGTTCTGGTTAGGCAAAGCAAAGTAAAAACGAAGAGAAAGGATTTATGAATTGGAAAATAAAGCCTATCAAAGTTAAATATTGGCCTTAGAAGAGGAGTTTACATCCCCATACATATGCATACACACACACCCACTTTCAAAGCGGTGACGGAATGTGTAAGGTTTACCCAGATGAGGCCTTTAACTGATTGATGGACATGTCTCTTTTGTTTTTTTTTTAACTATGTTGTCCGTGAATTATTCAGAGAACATTTCAAGGATTTTTTGCTTGGTTAGGGATTAAGGACTACATTCTTAATGAGTTTTTAAAGCTGCGTGGAGAAAGTCTATATTCGCAGCACAACTCGCACTGCCAAGGAAATATCAAAAGACTTCAAGATGTTTTATTCGGATCCGTTTCGAATAAGTATGCATGGTGTTGACATTCGGCGAAAAATTTTTCACGCACGCTTACAATAAGTTCAGGCATTAGTACCTGTCTACCTAAGTTCAAGTAAAAACCACGGTTTGGTGCGGTAAATGGGCTGGTGGAAACATCGGTCCATATATTTTTCAAAATTGATGATGGTCGGATCGTAAACATGAATGGTGCTCGCTATCGCGCCATGATATCCGACTTTTTCCTACCCGAAATTGAAGCCCGGTGCCACTGCCCATACTTCAGCTCAAACAATTGAAAACGGTAAATGCTTGCATATAAGTATAGGGTGATCAATCTAAAGATTTTTTGTTTCAAAATAATAAAAAAAAACAAAATTCAAATCATATTTATTGTTAATTCAAATCATCTTTATTGTTAATTAATATTGTTAATTGAGAGGTCATTTCGAACAATAGATCTTTTGAGAGGTCATTTCGAACCCTCAGAATAGACACCCGGCCAACATTTGAAGGAAGTTATATTCAAAATAAATGGCATCAAATGTTCTTTTGAATTAACAATAAAGATTCCACACTTGATTTGATTTTTTTTATTTTGAAAAAAAAATCTCTAAATTGATCACCCTATACTTATATGCAAGCATTTATCGTTTTCAATAATAAGAACTTATTTACGAGCATACCTGAGGGCAGGAAGAAATACCTTTTCCAAGCTTTTAGTACCCAACCAATGGGGTGTTTTGCGGGGATGTTTTCTCATATGTGACAGCGCATAGAGAAAGGGACCTAAGGGTAAAAAAAATCAATTTTCACTTTTTTTGATGTGGGCAACATCTGAGCATCAAATGAGACCAATCCCATGCCCCAAAAGTGTTCCTTAGTATTTAAAATGGCTCTCCTGAACAAAACTGGTTTTTACCCTTAGGTCCCTTTCTATTTTGCGCGTCACATATATTAACCGGTTCTAACTTTTCCACTGAGCTTCTTTCTTTTTGTTTAATTATTAAAATTCTTAAACTAGAAATACTGGTTTTTGAGAAGGCTGGGTAGGCTCCTGTGAGGCCTTTACAGACAGACCTCTTAAAAGCTGCACCGCGGCTAGAACTTTTTCCGTAGTGTATTTTTTCTGATTCGAAAGGGAAAACTTTCGATGGAATCCTGATTTCAGATGGATGGATATGTCAGATTTTTCTGGTTAAAAATCCTCCCTCTTTTATCAACACTCCTCGAGAGTCTAACATTCTGGTTATTACATCATGTTATGGGAGTGCCCTGTCTGCTTTGTTTTTCTTTCCTTCTCCTTTACTTCAAAATTTACATACTTCTTTCTGTTTTCTTTCTTATGTTGGTTTCAATATATCTCTCCAGAACCGCTCTATCGGGCGTAGTTGGGTTGGGTGTTAGTTGATGCATCGAATGAAAATATATTTGAATTTTTAATATTGATAATGTAATCAGGATTTGAAGCTTTAACTAAAGACCTAAAAGCAGTCCTTCCGTGTTTACTTTCTTGGTATTTTCCCTTAAATGCGCCTAATAGCAAACCAACGCATTAAAAACTTCTTAGGTTGTGTTACCCTAAACCCCTATCGGGTCAGGCGTATGTCCGTCCGTAGCAGGTCTCCTAAAATATGTTCTAGGCAAGGCCTCTAATCAGTCCGTTGAGGCCTCTTGTCAGTTTTGGCATGGCCTTCAGTATGACTTTCGAGGCAAAAAATGTAGAAGTGCTACTAGAAAATTATCAAGTGAAAGTTCTTCAAGTATGCTTTTTGTTGCAGAGCTACAGTCCTTTCGGTTACGAACTCCTAACAGTGCTTCTAAAAGTCCCTCCGTGACAGGTCATCGTATCACTGCTTCAATAAAAAACCCTTTCTAATAGTCCTGCTGTGATATCTTCCGTGACTGGCCTTCTTAAACGAGTCCAGTAACAAATCATTCCATGAAAGGTCTCTCAGAATATCTTTTCTTGCAGGGATTTTAGAAGTGCTCCGGTAGTAAGAGGCCTTCTTGCAGTCTTTTCATGTTAACATCCCTAGCAGTCCCCCTAAATTTCTTTTAAGGCAGAAATTGCAGAAGTCCTCGTAACAAATCATAACGAAAAGGTATTTTAGAATAAGAACTCTTTTAACAGTTCTACCCTGATGACTTTTGTGTCAAGCCTTCTTAAAGGACTGTAGTAGCAAATTATTCCATAAAAGGTCGTTTAGAATATCTCACCTGGCAGGGATTTACGAAGTGCTCCGGTAAGGAGAGGCCTTCTGGCAGTCTTTTCATGTTTACACCCGTAGCAGTTCTCCTCTATTTGTTTAGAGGCAGTCGTCCTCGTACCAAGTCATAGCGAAAAGGTATATTAGAATGCCTTTTGTTGCCGGTCTTCAAGAAGAATTTTTTGGTTAGACTTCCTAATAGGGCTTCTACAAGTCCTCTTGGTAAAATTCAATATATCAACTCCTTTTACACTTATACCCTGATGACACTCGCAGCTAGCCTTATCAAAGGGGTCTAGTAGCTAACCGTATCATGAAAAGATTTTTAGAATGCCTTTTCTTGTGCCGCTTCGAGAAGTGCTCCGGAAACAGCCCTTTGTTTTGTTATTTTATGCGGGACTTCTAATATTTGTTTGTCGTAGCAAACCGTTCTATGAAAGATTTTTCAGAATGTTTTTCTTCTGTCGCTTTTAGAAGTGCTCCGGTAGCAGGCCTTCTTTTAGTCCTCCTATGGCAGGGCGTCTAAAATTTCTTCGTAGTAGCAAACCGTTCCATGTAAGGTATTTCAGAATGTTTTAATTTTTCTATCGCTTCGAAAAGTGCTAAAGGGGCAAGCCCTCTTCTAGTCCTTCGTGAAATGCCTCGGCATCTTATTGCAGGCCTGAATAAGATGCCTTCTATCAGCTGTTCCCTTATGAGTTTTGTGGCAGGCTTTTTGAAGAAACCAAACTAGCAAACCATTCATTCATTACGAGTCGAGCCTTCTAAAATTCTTTCGGTCACAAGGCTGCTTAAAATCCCACCACGAAAAGAATTTTGAAGTCATTCAATAAGCGACCTTCTAGATATCGTTCCATAATGACGTCCATGGCAGACCTCCTACTAGCAAACCATTCCGCGAACTCCCTTTTAGAATGTTTTTCAAGGCAGACCTTGTGGAAGTCTTTTCATGGCTGTTCTATTAGAATTTCTCCTTTGCCCTTCCAGGCAGATCTTCTTACAGTCGCAGTCTTTAAAACACCTCCCATTGCAGACCTCCTAGCAATTCGTTCATGACAGGGCTTTAATAATTCATTCCGTGACACACTTTTCAGTAGTCTATTCGAGGGAGACCTTCCGCGGCAAACGTCCTAGAAGGTGTTTTTGTGTCAGTTTCTTTCAAAGTCCTTCCATGCAAGACCTTAGATATGAATTGCCCTAGCAAGGAGTCAAAAGAGCCTTCTCGCAGTCTTCCCGCGGCAGGTATCTTAGAAAACCTCCAGTGTTAGGCCTCCTAGTATTAGTGAAAGATTGATTGCATGTATAAGTGTAGAGTGATCCATCTAGAGTTTTTTTAAATAAAAAAAACTAAAATCAATTGTAGAATCTTATTGTTCATTTGAAGAGATATTTTATGCCATTTATTTTTTGAAAATAATTTCCTTCAAAAATTGGCCGCAACTACGCCTCAGGGTGTCTATTCTGAGGGTCCAATTTTGAATGACTCGTTTGAGTATTTCGACCGGTATGGCATCAATGACACTCGTAAGGTTGGCTTCCAAAACCTGAATCGTAGTTGGCTGGTCACTATAGACTTTGGACTTAGGACGTAGCCCCAAAGAAAAATGGCACACGATCTAGGCGGCCAACTCACCGGTCCAAAAAATGGAATTAGCTTTTCAAGGAATGACCTATCAATAGATCCATTGTTTGAGCAGCTGTATAGCAAGTGGCCACCGAAACCAAACGTCGCCAAGACTCCCGGCTTCAATTTTAGGTAGCAAAAAATCCGATATCATGGTGCGATGCCATTTTTCAAAAAATATAGACCGATGATTCCCACTGGCCCTTAAACCGCACCAAATCGCGGTTTTCGCGGCGTAAGCCTTTTCACGATGAAATGGCAAACAATACTCGAGAGAAAAAAATAAAGTTTAACAAAAACTCACGGGAAAAGAACTCTATTGAAAAAAATACTTCTATATTGATCACCGTTTATTAGAAGGTTTTCATTAGCACAACCGAATATAAGTTGGTGCACTGAAATGCTTAGTAACTATAAACCTCCATTATTAATCCTTCTAGCATTATTCCCTAATAGGATTTTCATAAGTAATTTCAGGTCGTGTTTTTCAGCAGTCTTTCTGTAAAAGACCTATCATGGCAAATGGATGGTTTGTTGTGTCCGCACGCAGAAAAAAAGTATGGTTGTGATGACAATATTCGAAGAGTATAATACTATTGTTGGGTATATGGTTGTGCTACAACAATATTATAGTCCTCTCAAAAATAGTATGATTCAAATACAACCATACTATGATCCTCACAGCAAAAGTATGATTCACACATAACCATACTATGATCCCCACAACCATAGTATGATTCACACTCAACCATACCATGATCTCCACAACCATAGTATGATCCTCACAACCATAGTATGTTTCATATACATCCATAGTATGATCCTCACAACCATAGTATGATTCACACGCAACCATGTTATGATCCCTACAACCATAGTGTGATCACACACAATTAAACTATGATCCCTAATATTATTTAATAGAATTTGTTTGAGTTGTCGACAATAGATTTGATCCCCAATATTATTTATTAAAATTGGTTTAAGTGTCAACAATAGATTTGAATTATGAAAATTATTCAAAAATACATTAAATTCAAAATAATAGGAGTGATATATTTCACAGTAGAAAAAATAAGTTAAAATAAACGTAAGCGTTTTTTTAAAAAATATTTCAGATAAACAAAGCCAAAGCGGCTTGTTTAAAAATTTTTAATTTCGATAAAAAAGTACTATTATTGCATTAGATCCGTACCAATAACATTTGTTCTAAAAAGCATATTCAAATGAAGAAAAATTACAATCATACAGTATGATTGCCGTAATCATATTATTGTTAACATAAAACGCAAAACACAATACTTTTGTAGCACTAACCATATTTATATTGTTGCTATAACCATCCTAGAGAGATATTCCGCGGCAAACGTTGTGGAAGGTTTTTTTTAAGTCCTTCCCCGACAGAAAGTTTTGGCATGGGTTTTTTGTGGAAAAGGCACCAGTGTTAGGCCCCCTAGAAGCATTCATTCCTAACAGGTCTCTTAGCAGTATCCGTGAGAATCATTCCGCGGCAACATTGTGGAAGGTTTTTTTTAGAAGGCTTCCCTGCCAGAAAAGGGCAACCGTATTAGGACCCCTAGCAGTCCCTCCCCCTTCAGGAGGCCTTTCCTAACAGAAAGTTTTGAAATGGCTTTTTTTATAGAAAAGGCCTCTAGCTAGCTTTTATTTTTAAGACAATGCGTCACTTTCAAATGAGTGATAGCCTGTTTATCTTTTGTTTTTTTCCAAAAGGCCCTCTGTTAGGCCCTTAGTACCCTGTCCTCTTAAGACAATTCGTCAATTTCAAATGAGTGATGGCCTGGTGATCTTCTGTTTTTTTCCAAAAGGCCCTATCTTAGGCCCTTAGTGCCCAAGTCTCCTTCGCCGTTGATCAACAAACAACAATAGCATTAGGAAAAAAGTTCGTTTCTAAGCATTTTCTCTTTCGCATGCCGCCTCCCTTCCGACTTCCTGTGCATTTAACGAGTCAAACGCTTTCCCTTCTATGGGGCATGAGTGTTTTTGAGTTGTTAGTGTTGCCAGTCTTAGTGGTAGTGAAGGCAGTAGTTCCAACGCCTTTTCCTGTACCACCGCTTTTTCTTGAATCTCATCGTCATTGCTCGTCGTCGTCTTGGCATTATAGACTGACTGATTACTATAACATTTAATATATTTAAACATAAAAATGATGAAAAAGGGGTTTTTATGCTCTCTTTTGTTATAAAACAGCTGTTGTTTCCATGTAAACGTGACTGGGTGTGTGTGTGTGGGTATGTGCGTGTGTGCGCCTGTGTGCGTGCAAATCGTTGAAGTAAAAGTGCTCTCTTCAATGGGCCCGCCCGCTCGAGTGTGTGAGTGTGTGTGTGCTGGAGGGTCGATGGGGAGGACTGTAGTTGGGTGCCGTGTCCTGGGTGGAGGGAATTTATGTTAAATATTTTACGATTTTTAAATGACGGTTGGCAATTTGATGAAAAAGTAGGCTATAAAAATTTTATGCTGATTAAATTTTTATCGTTACTAACGCTCTACGGCCACCTACTCTACGGCCCGCTGCTCGCCTACGTTATCGCTTCCGCTTGCGCTCCCCGGCGAAAATGCTACTCGTTGCGGCTTTGTTTCGTTTCGCTCGCTCCCGTTACGATAAAAGTCTAATTGGAACTGTTAAACAGAATTGATGGTTGCATTTAAAACTGTGGCGATAAAGTTTCGTTACGTTTCATAGCGTTCGTTCGTTTGCTTTGTCCTGTTCCCTTTGGATAAGCTTGTTATGGAATTAAAACGCTGCTCCCTTTTTGGTAGATATATTGAAAACTACTCGTATGATGGAAAATGGTTAATTTTTAATGATTTTTACGTGTTTCGAATAATAGTTTTTAATTAAAACGTTTACCGATAGCTCAGCAAAAATTCACCAGAAAAGGAACACATGAGCGTACATGCTGCCAAATGTTTGGCTGCGTCAGTCGAACAAAGGCGAGAATTGCCATCATCGCCTTAGTGGTCGTTTAAGCGATAATGACACAGCATTGAATTGTCTTAATAAATTTGTGGTCCTAAACTGAGAATAGCTGGGATGGCAATGACCTGTTGTGGCCATGGTCATGTTGACCAAATGTCAAAGAGAGCCATAAAGGTTATGAATTCGAATTGTCTCTAACCTTCTAAGTCAGACTGCTCATCGTTGCGTTTTAAATAGGCAAACACATAAATGTATACGAAATGATATTGTCCAATACGGGTTTAGTTTCAGAGATATAGCTGATTTAAGTTTTCATACGATTTTCCAAGTTTTTTTGGGAAAAAGTGATCACAAATTACACTAGCTTACAAATTATGATCTTTTTCCTGGTCCAGAGTTCTAAATATTTTTTTCCTATAGATTTTGGTCTCCTTAGCACGAAAATGAATTTTAAACAATTTTTTTGGTCAGGGGAAAAGTGATCACAAATAACACTAGTATTCAAATTATGACTAATCCGTGATCCAGAGTTCTAAACATTTGTTTCCTATAGACTTTGGAGTCCTTAGCACGGAAATGAATATTAAAAAATCTGTCTCTGATCAATTTTAGAATTTTTGGAATTTTTTTTATGAGATGTCTCAGCTGTTTTCGACCATAACTCCCAAATGCCGATTTGATCAAGTGTGGTCTCAAATAAAAGGAAATTAGCGTTTCTAAAACTTTTTCGCACAAGGTCTTAAAAACAGTTCAATAGTTTTGCGTCTTAATTTAAAATTTCAAAAAAAAAACAATTTAGATTAAAAAAATACAAGGTTTAGCGCGGAAAATTATATTTGGGAATGAAATAAAAATGTTATGAAACCTTGAAAAACGTATTATATATTTTAATTATATTAGACAGTAAAGGAATTTTCAAATGACATGGTTTTAAATAGTGTATCTGGCAAATGTCGACTTTTGCTATCCACACACTGCTACATACGTTTTCTAAAGTGTTCATGAATTCTAACAAGCATGTCGACTAGTATTCTGTCAATTTTAGCCTCAATATTGTCAATTAGGTCTTCCAAGGTATTGGGACGGTTGATATACACCCCAAAAAAAACTCATATGACTAAGTCTGGTGAGCGCGCCGGCCAGTTCACATCACCCCTCAATGATATAAGCCGCCCAGAAAACATTTGCCTCAAACACTTCATGGTAACCCTCGCTGTGTGTGCAGTGTCACCATCCCATTGGAACCATGTATCCTCTATTTGCGTTGTCTCAAGAGCCGGCTGAAAAAAGTCTGGAAATGCCAAGAGCAAGTGATTGATTCCGAGCAGAGCGTTCGGAGATTGCAGTACTGCTGCTCTAACTCTCTCGATGTTTTGTAATGTTGTAATCCTTTTCTCAGGTCCCCTTCGTCCACATGACACATTCCCTGCTGTTCTCACACATACCCTGCTGTTCTCAATGAAGTTCGCTGGGGGAACAGCGAATCGTAAACGAAAAGCACGCTGCACTGCAATGATCTAGTGCGCATTTAAAAAATACACTTCAACACAAAATGATCTCTCCCTACGTGTCCAGTTCATGATGGGCCTACTAAAGGGCAGGCGAATACAAATCTCCCGTCAGCCACTATAAGCCACGCACACTTTCCACTCCCTTCGACCAAAAGAGCCGCCACAGCCAGCAGTGCAAAAAGCAAATTACCGCACCCTGTATACAAACAATAATATAAAAAAATATATAAATAAATTGAGCATAAAGTTTGGACTTTCTTGCGCAAAACAAGGCATGGTTTTTTAAATTAGTAGAGTAATGGTTATAGCGTTTGGGAGTTATGGTGTAAAAAGCTGAGACATCCTATTAAAAAATCTGTTTTGTCGATTAGACGCTTAGTTTAGCATATATAGCTGATTTAAGTTTTTATATGAAATTTCATTCTTGGTTAATGGAGGTGGTCACGATTAGACGCTTAGTTTAGAAGATATCGACGATTTAAGTTATTATAAGAAATTACAACTTTTTCGACCTTAAAAAAGTAGTGATCAGGAATTAAGGCTCCTTTGTCGATTATACGCTTAGTTTAGAAGATATCGATGATTTAAGTTTTTATAAGAAATTCCAACTTTTTTGACCTCACAAAGTAGTGATCACGAATTAAGGCTCTTTTGTCGATTAGATGCTTAGTTTAGAAGATATTGACGATTTAAGTTTTTATAAGAAATTCCAACTTTTTCGACATCCAAAAGTAGTGCTCACGAATTAAGGCTCCTTTGTCGATTAGACGCTTAGTTTAGAAGATATCGACGATTTAAGTTTTTATAAGAAATTTCAACTTTTTCGACCTCCAAAAGTAGTGATCACGAATTAAGGCTCTTTTGTCGACTCACGCTTAGTTTAGAAGAAATCGACGATTTAAGTTTTTATAAGAAATTCCAACTTTTTTGGCCCAAAAAACTAGTGATCACAAATTAAGGCTCTTTTGTCGGTTAGAAGCTTAGTTTAGGAGATATAGCTGTTTTATGTTTTTATATGAAATTTCAACTTTTTTCTTCGAAAATAGAGGTGGTCACGAATTAAGCTTCTATTGTCGATTAGACGCTTAGTTTAGGAGATATAGCTAATTTAAATTTTTATCAACTTTTTTCTTGGGAAATGAAGCTGGTCACGAATTAAGCTTCTTTTTTCGATTGACGCTTAGTTTAGGAGATATAGCTGATTTTATGTTTTTATTTAAAATCTTTTCTTTCCCTCTTAGTTTTGGTCCATCTCCTCCAGTTAAAATATTATTCTGTATACAAAGTAATGTTTTCATCACTCAGGACAAAAACGATAGGGGTTTTTTTGGCTGCAACTATTCACAGCTAAAAGGGTCAGCTTGATGATGGGTGACCCACGCCTGCGGGCTCGCAGTGGTGGGGTGGCATTAGCTAACGCTCAATTTGCTAAATGTAAAATTTCCCGTTATGTGGGCTGGTGGTGGTGGGGTGATTATGTTAAGTACACACCGGAGGACTCACGGTTCTAAAGGATTAAATCCCTAAAATCCGGCAAAACAAACAAAAGCTTAAACATAAATTTTGCCGCACGTTTACGAAAGCACTTCAAGAGAGAGAGGAAAAAGCAACAAAAAACGCTTCCTTTTTCTTGTTGTTGTAAAATATGCAAAACATGGAGTTTTTTTTTAATGTTTTTTGTTGTTGCAGGGCAATTAAAATATATATTTTTTTTATGATTATGTTTAAAAATAGAGCAGAAAATTATGTTAAAACACCAAATAAGCTTTTGAATAAATTAGAACGCTTAGACCAGAAGACCAACAAGGAAAAGCGAACGAAGGCAGCAGGGAAAAGGTCAAGAACAATACATTTACAGGCGGGCAGTTTTTCCTTTACTCACTCATGCCAAAACGAGTATAAGGGGGTCTGCAGCTATCATTCACTTCTTTATTTTGTGCTTTTGCTACATTTTCTTCTTCTTTGGTTTCTTAAAAAAATTTTTCTGCTTCAAGAGAAAGCAAAAAACGACGAAAAATGAGGGAGGAGGTAAGAAAGCAATGTACTTAACGCACTTAATTAACTTAATTGATTGTCATTAAAATCATCCTCTTAAGGTTGTTCTGCCTTCTCGTTCATTTCCCTTTCCTTTGCCCTTGCTCTGGCATTCTCTTTCTGTTGGGTGGCGTTTTTTCGTTGTCGTTTTTGGTTTCTCTTGTGCTTTGTAGCTGTAACTGGAAATGAAAAGTTACCAAAGTGATGTCAAAGTCAAAGTATTTCATTTTAGAGCCTACAAATTGTTTGGAGTGCCATCAACTTCGTCGGCATATTTTAGGGCTTTGTTAACGCGAGCATAAGGCTCCGGCTCATGGCCGCGTGGTAGCGCGGGAGAAGTGCTTATTCAGCTCACAACAATTATAGTAATTTGCTGAAATTAAGCAACAATGGTTACAGTATTGTACTCATTTGTATGTTTAAGCGAGTTACATTGTCGGTTCACTTTACAAATTGAGGACATCTTTGGAAACATATTATTGTAGCTTTGAGGTAAATGAGCTAAAGAAAGGTAGATTTTGAAAAGTGTAGACTTAGAGAATTTTAGAAATAGCCAAAATTTAAATAGGGTTACTTATTGAAGCTGACTCTGCAACCTCTTGCACTGAGCCGAAAATGCAATGATTTTTTTAACCATGTGTCCGGTTAAATTTTTCATGGCAAATGTTTGATTTCGAAGACAAATAACGTTATATAAGGTCAAATATACATTCAAAATAGTTGAGTTAACATTATATAAGGTTGGTTTTTTCAAAAGAGAGGCAGAAAATTGTGTCACTTAAACAAAAATATCAAGATCATTCGGCTCTGTTGTATCGAAGTTTTTGATCTGCTTTGTGTTACACAAAGTTTAGAATTAAGTACACGAAGATTGAGACTGCCTTATTCCCCACGCCCTCTTTTTTTTCCGCTGCTCTGAACGTTTGTAATTGTGAGAAAGATCATAAGACAATTTATCTCGCTCTTTTAAAAAACCAATGCTAGCTGTACATTTTACCTATATAACTGTACCTATATAAAATAAAGGGAGAGAAAATTTCGTCCTTTAAGAGAGGGGTCTGCTCGTACGCTGTTGGATTAGGTAGAAGTAGTAGTCTGTACAAACAAACTCTCTAAGACTATAAAGTCCTTCGTGATACCATGAAAACTAGCAAGAAAAATCCTTGTCTCTCCCATTGATTTATTGCGATCGCCTTGAAAAGTTCTTAACATGGCCAGCCCGTTTTGCTATTTCCCAGTAGAGGTAGGAACCTAATATAGATCCCGTCTGTTTGCGAGAACAAAACTCGTACAGGAGTCTATTTAAGGACTCTTTCTGTAATCTTACATTAAGTCCTTTGGAGGCTGTGGTTTGCAGCACGCCTTTGATGTACAGGCTGGCCAATCTTTGGTTCCTTTCTAGTATGTATCGGGTGATCAATCTAGAGGTAATTTTTCGAAAATAAAAAAAATACAAAAATGCCAATCAAGTGTGCTATTTTTTATTGCTTATTCGATTTTGTGCCATTTAGTTTTTGAATATAATTTAATATGTTGGCCGCAACTACGTCTCAGGGTGTCCATTCTGAGGGTCCAATTTTGGATGAATCTTTCGTTAGCTTCCAAAACCTGAATCGTAGCTGGTTTGTCAGCTTAGACTTTGACCTTTACATAGCCCCAAAGAAGAAAGTCTAAAGATGTGATATCACACGATCTACTCGGCCAACTTTCCGGTCCAAAACGTGAAATTAGCTGCTCTTTAAAATGACCTCTTAATAGATCCATTTTTTGCGCAGCTGTATGGCAAGTGACACCGTCATGTTGAAACCAAATGTCGTCAAGAATACGGGCTTCAATTTTAGGTAGCCAAAGGTCCGAAATATGGACCGAGGATTCTACCAGACCATGAACAGTACCAAGCCACGGTTTTTCTGGATTAATGGCACCTCTTGAACCCTCCTGAGCCAAAATTCGACAATTTTGTTTATTGACGTTGCCGGTGAGCCAGAAATGGGCCTTTATCACTGAACAAAATTTTGTTCGAAAACAGCGGATCTTTTGTTTCACACCGAACGCTCGTTTTCATAGTACAGTTGCACAATTTGCAGACGTTGTTGCGGCGTAAGTCTTACCATGAATGGCAAACAAGACAATTCATGTTGGCTACCAGAAAGTAGGATCCGGTTTATAGTTGTCCTAATGTGATTAACAATAAGCTGTTAACCGAGCCCAGAAGAGCACATAATTGCCAGTTAGACGTTTGGGCGATTGAAGTTGGTTTTGTTAAACACGTTGTACCAAGCAGCCTAGCGATCGACACGGTCGATTTGTTTTGTAGCATACTGTAGGGTGGGCGATTTAACATTTTAAATTTGAAGCGGCTGAAAAAAAGTACTGATAGTATTTTCAAATTACTGGTTTTATTGGAGAGGTTGAATTTGTCCTTTAATAATGGAACACCATCTGATGCGTTTTCGCTTCGCCCAAAGAGCTGAAGATTGTTTGGAAGGAGATGACAAATTTTACCTAAAAATTGTGTTTTCCGATGAACCTCATTATGGATCTCGGTGGCTATTTCAATCAGCAAAAATGCTGCCTATGAATACTAAGAAGCCAATGCATACACAACGCGTCAACGTTTGGTGTGGATTTTGCGCTGGCGGCATCATTGGGCAATTTTCCTTCGAAAATGAGCAAGGAGCTACCGTTACCGCGCCATGCTCAACGAATTTTTGTTTCCAAAAATTAAAGAGAATGACGTGGACAAACAAGACGTGGCCAAATGTCACACAGCCAAAGCAACCATCGATATTCTACGCACTGTGAAATCGAATAATCAGCCGAAACTGTGATGTTTATTGGCCGTCTCGGAGCTGTGATTTGAGTCGTATGGATTATTTTCTGTGGGGAGCCATTAAGGATAAATGTTGCGCAAAGCATGATCAGCCAGTTGTGGTAGTGATATGCACGAGTTTGTGCTCCATTAGGAGTATTAAATGACAAAGTTCCAATTAACCAGAATTTAAAAAAAAATTTCAGTTCTTTTTATCAGCCGTTTCAAATTTAAAATGTTTAATCGCCTACTCTGTATATCACACCTTCAGACTCTTTTCTATGGGACTACGTTAAGTCCAAAGTCTATGCTGACAAACCAGCTACGATTTAGGTTTTGTAAGCCAACATTACGCTCGAACGAGTCATCCAAAATTGGACCCTCAGAATAGACACCCTAAGGCGTAGTTGCGGCCAACATTTAGAGGAAATTATATTCAAAAAGTAAATGGCATAAAATGTCCTTCCAAATGAAAAGCAGAGATTCCACACTAGATTTGAATTTTTGTATTTTTGTTTTATTTTGAAAAAAATACCTCTAGATTGACCACCCATTCTATTGTGCCACTACCTAGTTTTGCTATTTTACTTATCGCCATCTGATATTTCCATTAGAAAATTTGACTTTTTTTAGCACAAACGTACTCAGAACGTTTTTACGTACGACCATCATTTGTGTTATTGACAGTGACTTGAAAAAATCAATTTGGCACAAAAAAAAAATGGAATTCACTCGTGAACATTTTCGTGCGATCATTATTCACAACTTTCGACGTGGATTATCACGACAAGTGTAGATCGATGACTTTAAATCTTTGTATGGCGATAAAGCAATGTGAAAAACTGCTTTTAACGAATTCAATCTTGGCCGATGCTCGCTAAAAGACGAAGGTCGTGATGGTTGTCCAAAAAAGGACGTTGTGCCCGAGAACATCGATGCCGTGCGTGAACTAAAAATGCAAGATCGTCATGTGACACACCGTGAGATAGAGGCATCCTTGGCCATTTCTTCCATATATTCGATATTGCATGAACACCTGGCCGTAAACAAAGGTTTGTTCTCCTTGGATCCCGCACTATTTGACAATCGCTCAAAAAAAGGGTCGTGTCGATTAGTGCAAAGAAATTTTGACAAAATACGATCGCGGTGCTTCAAAAGACGTTTGAAAGATCGTCATAGCTGACGAATCATGGATCTACGCGTATGAGCCCGAAACAAAACAGCAATCGACCGTGCGGGTCTTCGAAGACGATCCAAATCCAACGAAAGTTGTTCGTGGAAGAAGCACTTCGAAGCAAATGGTCGCTTGTTTCTTCGGCGAAACTGGGCATGTGGCGACTGTTCTGCTTGAGCAACGTAGGACGATCAATTCTGAGTGGTACACCACAATTTGTTAGCCTGAACTCTTCGGAGAAATTCAAAAAACGAAAACTAGAAGATTCAAACATTGTGCACCATGATAATGCGAGCTCTCACACATCGGCTCAAACCAGCGCCTTTCTGACCGGCCAAAACGTCGAATTGATGGGTCATCCACTGTACAGCCTTGACTTGGCACCCAATGACTTTTTTTATTCCCGCACATCAAGAAAACAAAGCTGGTCAACGATTTTCGTCGCCAGAAGATGCTGTTGAAGCGTTCAAAAACCATGTTTTGGAGGTGTCTCAATCGGAGTGGAAAAAGTGCTTCGACAATTGGTTTGAGCGCATGCAAAAGTGTATAAATCATGCTGGAGAATACTTTGAAAAATAATAGAACCATTTATGATGATAAATATTCCCATTTTCATTTTTAGGCCAGAAATATACTTTGTAGGGACATAAATACTGTTACAACATTGAACACACCCATTTCAATAGTAGAACTGGACATACCCCGTTAATGTCATATGCGTTTTGAAAGCTTACCTAACTTTGAAAGCAACTTTCATCATGGAGTGGTCAGATAATGAGAACCGTATCGTTGTAATAGCGCTTTTCAAGTGTGAAATGAAAAAAGCGATATTTTCAAACGCTCCGGCCACTAGGGATTAGCCGCATGTTCGTCTACCGCTGCATAAAACTGTTTGAGGAGACTGGAGATGTAATAGACCGCCACCGGTCGGGCCGCCCACGCTCTGTTCGAACACCGCATGTCATCAAAGCCGTTAAATCAAGAATTCACAGAAATCCGCTCCGAAAACAGAAAATCATGGCCCGTGAGATGAATGTCACGCAAAAGTCCATGAGTCGAATCATTAAAAAAGACTTGGGACTTGGGGCTTTCAAACGACGTACCGGACATTTATTGACTGCAGCTTTAAAAAAAAAATAGGATTGAAAAATGCAAACGTCTTTCGGTGAAGCACGCTGATAACTTGCACAGAAAAATTTTGTTCACCGATGAAAAAATGTTTACCGTTCAGGAAAAATTTAACAATCAAAATTACGAGGGCGACCGCAAAAGTAACTGGCCTAACATTAAAAGAACCGTTTTTTTGGAATTATTATTATTTATTTTTCAACATAATCTCCTTACAACTCAATACACTTCATCAAACGTTTTTCAAGTTATCTAATTCCATCCGAAAAATAAGATTTTTCAAGACCTTCAAAATGTGCCTCAGTTTCAGCAATAACCTCTCTATTGGACGAAAATTTTTTGCCACCGAAATTTTTTTTTAAATTTGGAAACAAGAAAAAGAATCAGAAGGAGCTAAATCTGGACTATACGGTGGATGCGGAGCAATTTCAAATCGTAATTCGGCCAGTTTTTGTTGAGTTAAAAAGGCAGTGTGTGAAGGAGCATTATCTTGATGAAAAAAAACTTTTTTTCCTAACTCATCCGATCCAAAAATGCACAATAATATTCACTATTTATAGTTTTATCTTTCTCAAGATAGTCAATAAATAGTATACCCCTTGCATCCCAAAATACTGTGGCCATTACTTTTCCTGCTGACTTAACAGTTTTCGCCTTCTTGGGTCCACTTTTACCAGCTTCTATCCATTGTTTTGACTGTTCTTTGCATTCTGGGATGTAGTGATGGATCCATGTTTCATCAACAGTTATGAATCGGCGCAAGAACTCTATTGGATTACGCTGATAAATCGCTAAAAGCTCCTCGGAATTGGTCCAAAGGACGATTTTTTTTGGGACAAAGTCAACAAACGCGGCACCCATCTTGCGGATAGCTTTTTCATGTGGAGTTCATCATGTAAAATACCCCAAACTTGTTTTTCGTGTATTTTAACAATATGAGCAAATTCTCTGAGTTTAATTCGTCTATCTTAACTCACTTCTTTAAATATTTTTCTAATGTTTTCAATAGTAGTAGCAGTTTTCGGTCTTCCAGAGCGTTGTTCATCTTCCGTACTTGAACGACCCATTTTAAATTGTTGAACCCCGGATTTCACGATGGAGTATGATGGTGCATTATCACCATGAACAGAATCCAATTCATCTTTGATTAATTGTGGCGTATAACCTTTCATATAAAAGTGTTTAATTACCGCACGAAACTCTTTATTTTCCATTTTTCAAAAATTATAAAACTTGTTTACTTCAATCACCTGTAACAAAGAAAATAATCATTGAATATTTCGGAAATTTTGACAGATGGCTTATAAAAGATTGCTTTTAGAAAACAAAACAAAAAAAGTTGCTAGTAAAACAGAAAATGTGCCAGGCCAGTTAGTTTTGCGGTCGCCCTCGTACATCAATAAATAGATTAAATAATATTTCATCCAAAAACATTCAGTACTTTTTATTTTACAGCATAAAAAGTGTTTAACAGTATTTCTGTCTCTACTAAGTACTATATACCTCGTAATGAAGGATGGGCGTGCGGATAAATGTATGGACTCCAGGAAGGACATCGCTTAGTGTATTCTGATAGTGACTCTAATCAGTTGTTATAAGTCACCTTTCTCCTTTCCTTTTATGGCTTACAGATAATCAGTTCGTCTTTATAAACTTTTGTACCACTGTGTGGTGTAGGGTATCCAAATTTGATGTTTTTTTAATATTAAACACATTTGTATTTCTTTTCCTTTCAGATTTTTAAATTGATGCAAAAACTGTAATTGGTTCGATTCTGGATAAAAAAAATGTCAATAACAATTTCAAGGGATAAAAATTCGGGAAAATCGGTCGCGTGTGCTCTTAAGATTTTTAAAGACTTACCAAACGTTTTAAAAATTCTGCCAGGAAAGATTAACTAATATCGGAAGCGCAGCACGGCCCTCTATTTCTTCAGGTTGTTATGGTATACTAACATTATACGATGCGAGTATATGCAGACTACCAAAGGTTCGATTCTGGATATTAAAAAAAAATAAGTTAATAAAAATTTCAAGTTAATTTTAACCGCAGTTTTTTCTTAACTAAACGTTTGTTAATAAACAAAATCGGGAAAATCGGTCGCGTGTGTTCTTTTGATTACAATTTACAAAACATTTTGAAAACTCTGCTAGTAAAGCTAAACTAATATAGGAAGCGCGGCACCACCCTGTATTTCCTCACGTTGTGTTTTCATCATTATACGATATATGCCAATGACCTCAAGTTCGATTCTGGATACAAAATAAAATTCAATAACAATTTCAAGTTTATTTTAACCGTATTCTGTTCTTGACTAAACGTTCGTTAATAAAAATTCGGAAAAACGGTCGCGTGTGTTCATTTGATTTAAATTTACCAAACGTTTTGAAAATTCTGCTAGTAAAGCTTAACTAATATAGGAAGCGCGGTAACACCATATGTTTCCTCACGTTGTGTTTCTTTCCATGTATGGTATACTTACCAACATTATACGAGTTATGAAAATTACCTCAAGTTCGATTCTGGATAAAAAAAAATTCAATAACAATTTCAAGTTAATTTTCAACACAGGTTTTTCTTTAAACGTTCGTTAATAAAAATTCGGGACAAACGGTCGCTTGTGCTCTTTAGATTAAAATTTAAAAAACGTTTTGAAAACATTGTCGGAAAAGCTAAACTTAGATCAACATTGATTCGAATGTCAAAAGCTAAACTAATATCAACATCGATTGAACTTCGAATGCCACCAAACTCAAATACATTACTAAAATGCAGCTTAAATTTGGTAAGTCTTACTTTCAATAAATTTTGTTGGCTATTCTTAGTTGCCCACAAATACATGAAGATATTTCACAGTAAAAAAATAAATGAAGATTTTTTATAAGCATTTTCTTGATCTTAATTTTGTACATAACATTCATTCCTGCATTCATTCGTTCATTCATTCATTCGAATGAACATTGCTTGGTTCGTTGGCTGTTGGCTTTTATCATGACACTCATAAATTTCGTTTATATTCTTGTGGTCGTTACCATTGTGTCGCTGTAGCTCCTACAAAACATTGGTCAAATGACAAATGGCTTTAATACTCGTACATACACACACACTCTTACAAATACATATGTAGACATGAAATCCTTCACTTATACATACATACGAGGGCGGTTCGGAAACGTCTTAGCCTAGCACAAAAAGCGCGTTATAAACAGAAAAAAGTTAAGTGTTTTGGAAACTTCCATCTCTGCTATGAACACATGTTAAATTTTGTTTCGATCTGGCAACTCCTTCATATAGAAACAGGTGTTCACAAAAGACGCATCCGCGATTTTTTTACAATGGAAAAATTAGAAATGCGTGGTGTCATTAAATATTTACATAAAAAAGGTTTATCGGGACAAGAAATTCATAATGATATGGTGATTGTGTTAGGTGAAAGTGCTCCTTCATATGCAACAGTAAAAAATTGGGTTGCTGAATTTAAACGTGGTCGTACAAGCATTGAAGATGAACCACGTAGTGGTAGCCAGAGTGCATGATATGGTATTAAATGATCGACGAATAAAAGTGCGTGAAGTAGCTAATATCATGGGCATCTCAAATGATCGAGTCCATTTAATTTTGCATGAATAACTACAGATGAAAAAGTTTTCTGCAAGATGGGTGTTGGACTTGTTAACAGTCGACCAAAAACGCATAAGAATGAACATTTCTCAAGCTTGTTTGGATCGTTTTCAGCAAAATAAAATAGTTTTAAGCAACGTTTCATAACTGTTGATGAGGCATGGATCCACCACTATACTCCAGAGACAAAAGAACAATCCAAACAATGGACTGAAGCTAGAGGAGGTGCCCCAAAGAAGGCAAAAACAATTCAATCGGCTGGTAAGGTTATGGCAACGGTTTTTTGGGACTTCAAAGGTATTTTAATGATTGACTATCTGCAAAAGGGTAAAACAATAAATTCCGAGTACTATTGCAACCTTTTAAATCAATTAAATGTACAAATTCGAGAAAAACGTCCTGGCTTACAACACAAAAAAATAATTTTTCATCAAGACAACGCACCAGCGCACAAGAGTGTTTTAACAATGGCTAAAATCAACGAATTAAAGTACGAGTTTCTTGACCACCCACCATATTCTCCTTATTTAGCTCCCAGTGACTTTTACCTGTTCCCAAATCTAAAAAAATTCCTTGCTGGCAAGCGTTTTACCTCAAATGAAGATGCAATTACAGTTGTAAACCACTATTTTGAAGACCTTGAGGAAAACTATTTTAATCAAGGGATAGAATTGCTAGATAAGCGTTGGACTAAGTGTATTGAAGTTTCAGGAGATTATATGGAAAAATAAAAATATTTTTGAAAAACTAACTATTCTCCTTCATTGATAGGCTAAGAACTTTCCGAACCGCCCTCGTATATACCATATACTCGTATACAAAGTACCAAATACACTTTTTAGGAAGACAAAAACTCGACGAAAAAAACAAAAACCGAAATGGCAAAATTAAATGGACCACAAGGTGGTAATAACTATACATTCGCGTTGATTTATATTCATTCCGATAGCGCATTTTCACCGAATAGTTGTCGTCTATAAAGTTTTGCGAGACGCGCCAGAAGGTGTATAGCCTCTCCGTCTTCGCGTGTCCTTGGCAAAGTTGCAAACAGACGAAAAGTTTTGCACTAAAAGTGGAAGTGCAAGTAAAGGCTGCAAAATAAGCGTCATTTAAGTGAAGGATCATCTGCGTAAAGTTTTGCCCTTTTCTTCGCAAGCCGCTGTGAATTTCGATAAATATTTTAACGAACATTTCATTTGAAGTTCAACGGATTATGTACGCTTCGTTTTTGCTTTTTTAATTTTCTTTACTACATAAAACTATTTTGTAGTCGCCGTCGGAATTGGTGCTGGTACTTTTCTCCGGCTTTCATTTTATTTGCATTTTCGTATGCAAACGCAGTAAAGTGCGGTGTCTGTGGAACGCGAAATAAATTCAAAATGAATAATGACAATTGTTTTCGGGTTTGGTATTTGTGGTTGGTTGTAACCATTGTACGCCACTACAGCTCTATGACGACTACCACCACCAGGGCCACTACAGCAGAGGGTAGCCCGATATGGTTGTATAAAAGGCACACAGACCTAAACAAAAGGACTAGGACTATTCTAGTCGTACAGCAGTGTTGTCAACTTGCAACGTTTCTGCTATGAAATTACTCGAAAAAAGTTCCTAAGAAAGTAAATGCAAAGAATGCTCCGATGCAAAGAACGCTCCCAGCTTGAGGTTCTGCATCTCTACTAACCACATTTATTAGCTGATCTAGCTATAATAAATATCACTAGATCTATAACTAAACCTTGTGAAATAGAACCATAAAGGTCAACGTTTTCATATAGGCCCATGCAAAGATTGCAGACTTGAGGGCCTGCCGCTCTACTAGCCAAAACTTAAATCCAATCTTGCAGAAACTAAGTATTGTGGGTAATGTGCGATCATTAACCAACCCTAGTGAAATGAGTCATATCGGTCCATGTTTGAATTGTGTTGCGTTATATTATAGTGGGTACTCCACCTTATCATAAGACAAAAAGAAAATAGAATGTATAAATGTCACCCCCATTCCTCTAAGCATGGCCCTATGAAGTTTATGTAAATGTTTGGATCACATACGTATACTTATATATGTGACGCGCAAAATAGAAAGGGACCTAAGGTTAAAAACCAGTTTTGTTCAGGAGAGCCATTTTAAAGATTAGGTCCCTTCTATTTGCGCTTAGAATCGTCGACTTCACTTTCATAAAACGCGCATATCTCTGGGAGGAAACACTTTTGGGGCATGGGATCGGTCTCATTCGATGCACAGATGTTGGCCACATCAAAAAAATAAGTGAAAAGTTGATGAGAAGTTTGGTTCAGGAGAGCCATTCTGTATGCGCTTAGAATCGTCGACTTCACTTTCGTAAAACGCGCATATCTCTGGCAGGGAACACTTTTGGGGCATGGGATCGGCGATATTGTCAACATCAGAAATTGCTCAGATATTGTCAACATCAAAAAAAGAAAAAAACTGAAAATTGATTTTTTTACCCTTAGGTCCCTTTCTCTATGCGCTGTCACATATACTAATAAAAAGGAACGCGACATTGCCTACTTGTCAACCAAGCTGTGTTTTTTCAACACCAACTTCAAGTGTAATTAATCTCATCGTGCTGTAGGCAATAGTTCATAGTGCTTGGTCTATCAAAGTTTCAATTTGTACGATGGAGGCACGCCCATCTTGTCCCATATCCTAGGCATAATTTTCGTTCGATCGGAGCATTACTTTGGACGATAAGAAAACTTTCTTTGAACGAGCATGGCCATTTTCCCACCAGTGTTGGTCCAAACCAACATTTAATGTACCCAATATCACCATCAAATCTCTGACAGTTCACAAGATATGATCTTTCTAAGTTTCAGAGTTGAACAGGCGATGCCGCACTTCATTGTATACCGATAAACTTATGTACCGAGCAAATATTTCTTGGTTGATAGGTCAAGCGTGTGGTGAGTTATTGTCATATTATTTTTTCAAGACCCATGAGACCGTTAGTGTGGGAGGTACCAGTAGGACTTTTCCGATCTCAACCGAACTTTTCCGATCTCAACAGCGTAGAAGTGTGTTGTATATAGAAATCTTGATGTGTAAAATTTCATTTGGATAGGTCAAGTTTGTGGTGAGTTATAGCGATATTATTTCTCAAGGCCCATAAGTCCGTTTGTATGGGAGGTACAAGAAATGGTGGACCAATCTAAACCATTTTTACATAGATGATTGTGCCTATATAGGGATTATTATTTGCAAAATTTAAGTGATTTTACTCAAGAAACTGGACGGATATTTCCAAATAAAAAACTAATTTTTATGAGGTAGTGTCGGTTGAGGGTCTCCAACACCAACTTCCCGTAGAGCTATATAGCCCTTTTGCAATACCAACCATGCTAGGCTAACTACACATGTTTTTGCCAAATTTCAGCTCCCTAATTGTTTTCATGCAGGCTCTATCTTGTCCGGACAGCCGGACAACATGGCTAGATCGTCTTAGAATTTTACGAGGGTTCAAGGTGTTACAGACAGAATTACAAAACTAATATACCCTCCATTGTATAGTGGAGGGTATACAAATAGGTCTAGCTCAAATATTTTTGATAGTTACAAACATTTGCCATAATAAAGGGTGTCCCAAGAAGAGCGCAATTTTTAAATGACTGATGCAGCAATTGAATTGTTTCTCTGGCTGTATGACATGTGGCGCCGTCTTGTTGGAACCACATGCCCTCCACATTCATTTCTTCAATTCTAGGCAAGAAAAAACTGGTTATCAGTTCACGATACCAAACACCATTGACTGTTTGCGCTTGACCTGCCTCATTTTCATAAAAAAAGGTCCAATGATTCCTCCAGCCCAAAAACCACACCACACAGTGACACGTTGAGGATGCATTTGCTTCTCGTGAATCACTCGAGGATTTTCCGCACCCCAAATGCGACAATTCTGCCTATTGACGAAGCCATCAAGATGAAAATGGGCCTCGTCACTGAAGATGATTTTATCGGCAAAATCAGCATTTTCATGTTGTCTCTCCAATACCCAATTAACGAACTCCCTTCGCTGTCCATGGCCAGCTGGCTTCAGTTCCTGAGTCAATTGAATTTTGTATGCATGAAGATGCAAATCTTTCGTCAAAATTCGCTGCAAAGTGGATTTGGAGACACCAATTTGCTGAGCTCGGTGTCGAATTGAGGTGGATGGAGTTTGAGCGACATCATCACGTACAGCAGCTGCGACATTTTCGGTCGATCGACGCGTGGCGCGTTGTCGTCTTTACATCACTAACAGACCCAGTTTCGGCAAATTTATCCATTAATCTCTTTACAGTTGACTCTTTTGGAGCATTATTGTGACCCCAAATTGATCGCAATTTGCGAACTGTAGCCGCAAAACTTTCACCATTTTGGTAAAACAATTTCACAATGAGAATGCGTTGTTTTCGTGTTTTCGTGTAGCGCTCCATTTTTACTAACCTCGTACCTTCTACTAACAAACAATAACAATTGTTCAAATGTCAAACAATGACACTTCGAATGTTGCCAGATTTAAAAATTGCGTTCTTCTTGGGACACCCTTTAGTAGCTTATAATACCCTGTTCCAGAGAACGCTGCAGGGTATAACAAACAAACAATAGGACAATCGGATAAATACAGGATGGGCCAAATACTAGTTTCTTTTAAGAAAGTGTAATAAAATTAATAAAGTTCATTTTTCCAAGTATGGCTTTATTAGCAGGAACAAACATTCCCATTAAATTTGGAATTCAACTTCGTTCATGTGGCTGCCTCGTCTGGCTTCGCAGTAGCGCATTCTGTTACTCCAATTTTCTAAATCGTTGTTGCTGGTTTCGGACTGTAGCTCACGGTTTACTTGGATGGTGGATAGTGCTTGCGTCGTTTCTGATTTGTTGGCATGGCATCGGTCCTTTACGGTTTCCAACAAACAAAAGTCCAAAGAGGTCAAATCGCAGCTCCGAGGCTGCTGATAACACGACTTGGAAATTTGATGCTCAAACGTTCGATTATGGCATGGCGCGTCATACCGCATCAACCTAAGGTCGTCCAAATGCATGTTTTCAGTTTTAGTAAACAAATGGCGGATAACATGGCTTTGTAATGCCCACCGTTGTTGTTTCCAGCCTCAAATTTGCAATGATCTTTTCTTGTTAGACAGCGTTCCAAAATCAACAACTTCAAATGCGTGTAATAAAAAAATTCGCACTGATCTAAAGAAAACCCCTGAAGGTTTTGTTATGGATAATGTCAACTTTCATATGCAATTGGTCTCATCCCATTCGCATTCGGAAAGTTCGATTTTGTATCACTGTGTCATTAGTCAGTACCTATTTTAGGTTTCAAAATAATATAGAGATTATTGAGCATAAGTTCAAATGGTAACAAGGTGTACTTACTGAGTTTTTGCTAGGAAATTTTAAGTCGAATGTAAACGTGGATTTAATTTTTGAGATCAGGCTGCAATTGGTGCTCGGTCCCGGGGACATGTGGGTGCGCTGATCAACAAAAGGGACTCTTATGGTTTAAACAAGTAAAAATAAACTCTAAGAAAATAGAAACAAATATGTGCTCAAATGTAAGCCAATATTAGTGAATTTCTTCTGCAGTACCATACATATCAGTTCTTCCACTTGAAAAATTGATCATTATTGCCTGCTACGTTGGAATAATTTCTCTCCATAACAGATTGACACCTAATGCTTGACTACGATAACACAGTGTGACAGAGAAAAACTACCTGAGAAATGATATTATTTTTCTTGTAGATCTTGCTGAGTACACCAAGAAACCGGTTTTGAAATTTCCCAAACACCTACAAAATCTGGAGTTACGGGTAAAAACCCGGTTTTTCGGATCTTACGCATTTAAAGTATATGTCAGTAACTTTGTGTAAGTTTCTCGGCTGATTTGGAAAGAAGAAACTGCGGCCTTTCGAATGGTGTATACCAGCGGATACGGACTTTTTGGTGGGCGGTAGGATTTTCCTAAGTATATTATATATTTTAACTATCTTATTGCTTTTAGTTTTAGCACAACACTGTTGCAAACGAAATTGACAATTGTTGTCACTCCTCCTGCAACGTTTTGTTGGGATTTCCCCTTTTTTTTGAATGGTCCATTTAGTGTTGCGAATGTGTCACGGTCGGTCATTTCATTTACAGAAGCATTTTAAAAAACATTACAAAATGTCCCAAAAAAAGAAACACGCTCGTGGTTATTCACCGGAATATTTGAAGCTTGGTTTCATTGAAAGCATCGTAAATAAACAAAACCCAATGTGTTTAATATGTAATAAAACACTATCAAATGAGGCAATGAAGCCAAGTAGATTGCGAGAACACCTGTCTACAAAACATCCAAATGATAAGAACAAGCCGATGGAATATTTTCAAGAATTGCATAAAAAATTGCTAGATCGGCCAACAATCGTTGCATCATTTAAAAAACAAAGTGCAGCTAATGAAGATGGTTTACTAGCCTCTTATCGCATATCGCAATTAATTGCAAAAAGTGGTAAAAGTTTAATATTGGAGAAACATTAATAATACCGTCGATAAAAGAATTCATCACCACTGTCATGCATCAAAATTTACCTCAAGCTTTAAAAACAATGCCATTGAGCGATACAACAGTGAAGCGAAGAATTGAAGATATGGCAGTAAACGTGGAAAATAAACTGATTAGTATTCTCCAACAATGTCAATTTTCCATGCAATTGGATGAGTCTACCATTGCATACAATAACGCTCTATTGATGTCCTATGTACGTTATTTTGATGAAAACAACACGTTACAAGAAGAAATGCTATTCGCAATAAACCTTACTACAGATACAACTGGATTATCCATATTTACTACTGTGAAATCATATCTTACCAAAAATAATATTCCTTTGCATAATATTGTTGCTTGCGCTACCGATGGAGCACCAGCAATGGTAGGTCGCTATCGTGGATTTGTTGCTTTTTTGAAGGCTGAAGTACCAAATGTTTTATGTATTCATTGTGTAGTGCACAGACAACATCTTGTTGCAAAAAATTTAGGTGAAAGTCTCCATTCGTCATTAAATATAGTAGTTCGAGCTATAAATAAAATTAAATCTAATGCCAAAAATGATAGAATGTTTCGGCTGCTATGTCAAGATAATAGTGAAGAATATATAAGACTTCTTTTGCACACAGAAGTACGATGGCTGTCAAAAGGTGCGTGTTTAAATCGTTTTGTTGCATTATATAGCACTATTATACAATTTTTTGAAAGGAGCTCTGAAACCAATTAGCCGTTGTTAAAAAGGATGCCTTTTATTTGGCAGATATTTTCAAAAGATTTAATGACGTTAATTTACAACTCCAAGGCACAAATAAAACTCTAATAAGCTGCCAAAGTATTGTGTCATTATTTATTGACAAACTGGAACTTTTCCGTCATAATCTGTTAAATGGAGAGCTTTGTCAGTTTCCTGAATTATCATCTATAAGAGATGAAGTAACTCCAAAGGATATTGATAAGTTTTGCAGCCACCTTAGTGAACTTAAGTCTGACATGAAAAAACGATTTGAAGACATTTTGAACTTAAAGGTGTACCAATGGATGAAAAATCCATTTACAGCTAATGCTAAGGAAGCTGATACAAAGTATCAAGAAGAACTATTAGAAATAAAATATGATGAAGATTGTAAACAGAGTTTCGAAAATGGCGGATATGAAAAGTTGTGGCAACATAAAAAAATACCTCTTTTATATCCAAATATGTGGAAAGAGGTATTCAAATTATTAATACCTTTTCCTACCTCATATTTAGTCGAATCAGGATTTAGTGCTGTTAACCACATCATGAACAAAGAAAGAAACCGCCTTAATATTTCTGAAAGAGGAGACCTTCGCTTGTTTTTGACGAAAATAGAACCAGATATTTAATATTTAATTTCGCAGCATCAGCCTCAGGGATCCCATTAAATACTCAATATTTCACTATACTTAATTAAAACTACTTAATAAAATGTAAAAACCTAATAAATAAAAGCAGTTTATCAATAAACAACACTGTGGATTAGGTGGGCGGTAAGAATATTTTTTCTATCACTCGAGGTGAAAAAGTGGGCGGTAAGTAAAAAAAGGTTGACTACCCCTGGTGTATACACTTTTAAAATCACACTGAAAACAATCTGTGTATTTTCCAGTAAACTCATTTTTTTTTTAAAAAAAATTGTTATTTTTTAACTTTAGATGGTTTTTACACAGGATTTTTAAAAGGAACTGGACAATTTTTGAATTGAATAATGAAGAGAGTGCTCTTGCGAATACAATTTGGTGTCATTTTTAAAATTCCGTTAGAAACTGATTGTGGTATTCAACTATTATTAAAACAACTTTTTAGAAGTACAATTATTGGCAATACTACTTACGAGGGTGGTTCGGAAACTTCTTAGCCTAGCACAAAAAGCGCGGTATAAACAGAAACAAGTTATATGTTTTGGAAACTTCCATCTCTGCTATGAACACATGTTAAATTTTGTTTCGATCTGGCAACTCCTTTATATAGAAACAGGTGTTCACAAAAGACGCATCCGCGATTTTTTAACAATGGAAAAATTAGAAATGCGTGGTGTCATTAAATATTTACATAAAAAAGGTTTATCGGGACAAGAAATTCATAATGATATGGTGAATGTGTTAGGTGAAAGTGCTCCTTCATATGCAACAGTAAAAAATTGGGTTGCTGAATTTAAACGTGGTCGTACAAGCATTGAAGATGAACCATGTAGTGGACGTCCAAAAAAAAAGCAACAACAACAGAAATTGTAGCAAAAGTGCATGATATGGTATTAAATGATCGACGAATAAAAGTGCGTGAAATAGCTAATATCATGGGCATCTCAAATGATCGAGTCCATTTAATTTTGCATGAAGAACTACAGATGAAAAAGCTTTCTGCAAGATGGGTGCCGCACTTGTTAACAGTCGACCAAAAACGCATAAGAATGAACATTTCTCAAGCTTGTTTGGATCGTTTTTAGCGAAATAAAATGGATTTTAAGCGTCGTTTCACCACTATACTCCAGAGACAAAAGAACAATCCAAACAATGGACTGAAGCTGGAGGAAGTGCTCCAAAGAAGGCAAAAACAATTCAATCGGCTGGTAAGGTTATGGCAACGGTTTTTTGGGACTTCAAAGGTATTTTATTGATTGACTATCTGCAAAAGGTTAAAACAATAAATTCAGAGTACTATTACAACCTTTTAGATCAATTAAATGTACGAATTCGAGAAAAACGTCCTGGCTTACAACACAAAAAAATAATTTTTCATCAAGACAACGCACCAGCGTACAAGAGTGTTTTAACAATGGCTAAAACCAACGAATTAAAGTACGAGTTGCTTGACCACCCACCTTATTCTCCTGATTTAGCTCCCAGTGACTTTTACCTGTTCCCAAATATAAAAAAAAATCCTTGCTGGCAAGCGTTTTACCTCAAACGAAGATGCAATTACAGTTGTAAACCACTATTTTGAAGACCTTGAGGAAAACTATTTTAATCAAGGGATATAATTGCTAGATAAGCGTCGGACTAGGTGTATTGAAGTTTTAGGAGGTTAATCTTCTATTATATAAGATATTATTCTCTTTCATTGATAGGCTAAGAACTTTCCGAACCGCCCTCGTAGAAATGTTTGCTTGACTGTTTTCTTTTTAATTGAATATCATCAGTATCCCGTTTAAGTGACCAGCAATATTTGGAAATCATTTTTTTTACATTTTTCTTCAAAACGTTTTTCTATTGTAATTATTTCTTGATGAGAGTGTTCGCCTTGTTCATCACTGAACTGGCCCAGGTTTTCTGGAAAGAAGTCTAGATGTGAATAAATTTTAATTGACATGTTGCGGCTCATTTCACCATACGCACTCAAAAATTCATCAACAATCGCGACATAGTTGTCGCTTCTGTGATTACCAACAAAGTTATCACATAGTGCAACAAAACTCTGCTTAAAATCGGTTGATATTCCACCAAGCTACTGGCATATATGTGCGTAAGATCCGAAAACCCGGTTTTTTACCGTAACTCCAGATTTTGGAGGTGTTTGGGAAATTTCAAAACCGGTTTCTTGTTGTACTCAGCAAGATCTACAAGAAAAATTATATCACTTCCCAGGTTTTTTGACTTCATTCTTTTTTGTTAAACTGTGTAATTTGTTTTCATTATCACCACTGTACTCTTACCCGGGAAATGGGCGGCCAACAAAATCCGCTAAATGTTGTCATAAAAAATCGCTCTATTGACATTCATCGATCCGATGTTAAATCTCCGAGAGGGGCAAACAAATGACGCCAACAAACACATTTGCAAAGAATGCAATTTTCCAGTTTACCACAACAACATGAAACAAAACACATGCAAATTGAACGGGAAACCTAAAACCCGAAATACACGCTAAACAGATGGGAACGGTTTTTTGGGACTTCAAAGGTATTTTATTGATTGACTATCTGCAAAAGGTTAAAACAATAAATTCAGAGTACTATTACAACCTTTTAGATCAATTAAATGTACGAATTCGAGAAAAACGTCCTGGCTTACAACACAAAAAAATAATTTTTCATCAAGACAACGCACCAGCGTACAAGAGTGTTTTAACAATGGCTAAAACCAACGAATTAAAGTACGAGTTGCTTGACCACCCACCTTATTCTCCTGATTTAGCTCCCAGTGACTTTTACCTGTTCCCAAATATAAAAAAAAATCCTTGCTGGCAAGCGTTTTACCTCAAACGAAGATGCAATTACAGTTGTAAACCACTATTTTGAAGACCTTGAGGAAAACTATTTTAATCAAGGGATATAATTGCTAGATAAGCGTCGGACTAGGTGTATTGAAGTTTTAGGAGGTTAATCTTCTATTATATAAGATATTATTCTCTTTCATTGATAGGCTAAGAACTTTCCGAACCGCCCTCGTAGAAATGTTTGTTTGACTGTTTTCTTTTAAATTGAATATCATCAGTATCCCGTTTAAGTGACCAGAAATATTTGGAAACCATTTTTTTTACATTTTTCTTCAAAACGTTTTTCTATTGTAATTATTTCTTGATGAGAGTGTTTGCCTTGTTCATCACTGAACTGGCCCAGATTTTCTGGAAAGAAGTCTAGATGTGAATAAATTTTAATTGACATGTTGCGGCTCTTTTCACCATACGCACTCAAAAATTCATCAACAATCGCGACATAGTTGTCGCTTCTGTGATAACCAACAAAGTTATCACACAGTGCAACAAAACTCTACTTAAAATCGGTTGATATTCCACCAAGCTACTGGCATATATGTGCGTAAGATCCGAAAACCCGGTTTTTTTTTCCGTAACTCCAGATTTTGGAGGTGTTTGGGAAATTTCAAAACCGGTTTCTTGTTGTACTCAGCAAGATCTACAAGAAAAATTATATCACTTTCCAGGTTTTTTGACTTCATTCTTTTTTGTTAAACTGTGTAATTTGTTTTCATTATCACCACTGTACTCTTACCCGGGAAATGGGCGGCCAACAAAATCCGCTAAATGTTGTCATAAAAAATCGCTCTATTGACATTCATCGATCCGATGTTAAATCTCCGAGAGGGGCAAACAAATGACGCCAACAAACACATTTGCAAAGAATGCAATTTTCCAGTTTACCACAACAACATGAAACAAAACACATGCAAATTGAACGGGAAACCTAAAACCCGAAATACACGCTAAACAGAACATGAAAAACATTCTTAAAAGCTAAATACGGGGTTTACGGCGACCGGAGACTAGAAAAGATTATTGATGGGCCCCTTTCGCCTCAGAGGCATTCACATTTAAAGCGAAATTTAAATATTTCTAGATGTTTCATAGTCTCACATGCCCCATTGGCCCCAGAAGAAATTGGTGGCGGCACGGAGTTGTATTAATATTTAATTTCTTTATTACGCCATGCCAGTGTCGGAAGTACTACGTACCAGTGGCATGGCTCTTCTTTGAGTGGCTTTCCCTATGCTTAACGCCTTTCATTTCCGGCACTCATAATCAATTCAATTTCTTTTGCCACAAAATGTTATTAGGATTATTTGCAGCTCAAATTGTCGCGACCGGTTGTTGCAGCTTCCATTCACGACGTGGATAATAATTATTATCCTGCTCGTTATCCTTATGCTGGCTCTGTGCGGGTGTGTGAGTGTGGGTGTGTGCTTGGGCCAACAGCTCCGGGTTTTTTCTTCTTCTACGTCTTGTTCTGTTAACCATATTTGCAGGCGGTTGCCAGTTGCCACTTGCTGTGTTGTTTGTTCTCCGTTCGCTTTTGTATTCTCAGTAGACCCTAGAAAATCTAATTATTAGTGTCTGTGCGAGTGCAAGTTGCCGAGAACAGCTCCACCAACACCACCGACAAGAATAAAGAAAAAACAAAGAAATTACTCTTGTCTACAAGTTGAATCCTTTAATGTTGGAAATTTAAGTCTGTGGAGTTTTTTCTAACTATATTTAGTGAGGAGACGTTGTTGCAGTGACCATTTGTCAAACAATATGGAACAAAAAAAGGACTAGCATCGCTACAATCAGGCGTAATAAGTAAACTATTGGAAAATCCTCCAACCAAATCACACTTTAGGTCTACTAGGAATCGTTAAAGACCGAACCACATCGTTTCTCCCTATATCGCCGTGAATCACTATCCAACGTAAGATATGTTCTATAGTATAGTTTCTACTACAACGGGTCTAAAGTGTGACTTGATTAGAAGTTTTAAAAACTTTATAGATTTCGCCTAAATGGTGTGATGCTGTTTTCTAAGTTTTATTCCACATTGTCGGACAATTGGTCACTGTTTCTTAGGGTCTTCTGATAGTGAAGTGCCGCTTACCGAAACTGCGCACACCCCTGCTTGTAATTTAAGATCTTTCCAACTACTTTTTGAAATTTACAACTTTTTTTTACATCGCCTTATGGGGAAAATATTTTCGTTAAACGAGTAACAACTTTTTTTGTAAATATGTGAATTTTTCATCGCTGCGTGACGAACTTATTTTCGATAAACTGCTTCCAACCTATTTGTTTGTACTTAGTACGGACATAAATACTGTAACACACGTTTTATGCTGTAAAATAATGTCCGCTTTTTGCCTTTACACACGCCTTAAGTCGCGCTGGCCAATCGTCAATAGCTGCACGAACCTCGTCCATTGGAAAATTGGCCACAGCTCGAACCAAAGCAGTCTTAAGAGATCCAATGTTGGGGTATCTTTTGTGACAAACCTTGTCCTCTAAAACCGTCCACACTTTGTAATCCAATGGGTTCAAATCTGGACTGCCTGAGGGCCATTCTTCAGAGGAAATGAACGCTGGCAAATTGTTTCGAAGCCAGGCCCGCGGCGTTTTAGCCTTATGGGTCGGCGCAGAATCCTGGTGGAAAGTCCATGGCTGGTTTTGGAACAGGGAATTGTTAAGAGGCTTCACAACAGCTTCCAAAGCGGTTTCTTGGTAAACTTTGGCCGATGTTTTGACTCCTTGTTCGCAGAAATGCTGGTCAGTGACCCCATCGTAAGAGACACCCCACCAAACCATGACTGAAGCTGGGTGATGACCCTTTTCCACCCTTGGGATCAGTTCAGAGGCTTCCTTAGATGACAGCGCATACACTGAACGGTAAACATTTTTTCATCGGTGAACAAAATTTGTCTGTGCAAGTTATCAGCGTGCTTCACCAAAAGACTTTTGCATATTTCAATCCTATTTTTTTTTTTAAAGCTGCAGTCAATAAATGTCCGGTACGTCGCACAGTGGCGCAGTTTGAGTTTTTTCGTTGCAAAAATCATATCTTTTGAACCGAATAAGATAATTGAACAGTTTAAACAGCATATGATAGATAACTATTCAGCCTATGAAATGAGCGTTTGGAAAGGGTGCTACGCTCTGTAGGGGCCTAATTATGGGTTATCAAAGTTAAAATTAGTAGAAGTTTTCCTCCTCTTGTGGTAGGGTATACGCCAGTTTTAGCAAGAATTCCATACACCTTATCCTTGCGTGCAATGGTGACATTCCATATTCGTAATTCTCCTCATTTGTAGAATCGTTTAAATTACCAAAGTTCTTCTGACTATTTTTGCAAATCGGGCATGACATTGTTGAGGTTGTTCCTGTCAGTTCGTTTACAACTTTTCCGTCAATCATGGTCAGATGGAACTCGTAATTGCATTCAATATATTTTCCTTCTCCAATTTGCAGCTTTGTAGTAATTTTTTTTAAACTATTAGATCAAACTACTGTCAGTCAAAACATATAAGGGATGGACGCCATACAATTTCAGCAACCATGTCTTTTTAACCTTTTTTACCTCTAGAAGCCAAACGGGCACGTATGGGCAGCTAAAATTTTTGAATTATGTAAAGAAATAATCAATGAACAGGTTTTGCAAATATGGCAAATATAGAAAAATATAGATTTTTTTTATTTTCCGTCAAAGTTGAAAAAATAGTGAAAAAACGGATAGTTTTTAAATAGTGATTTACCAGGAGAAACACAAAGCAAACAGTTAATTTTATTTTATCATTATACATTTAATAAATACATCAATCAATACAAACAAAAAATAAGGCGATTCGTTACCTATTTTTCGTGATATTACACCTGAAATCGCAACAAATTCACTAAAAATTGTGTGTTTTTTGAAAACCGAAAGTCGGTCAGCTTTGAACGGATATATCTTCTAAACTAAAAATGTGATATTATTAAGAGTGGCAGATTTGAAATCGTTGAAAAGTTTCCTATAACATGGGTTTATTTAAAACTTCGTCGGCGCTCATGAAAATTTTGATTTTTGCAACCTCGTTTGCTCTACGGGCGCTACTGTGCGTCGTTTGAAAGCCCCAAGTCCCAAGTCTTTTTTAATGATTCGACTCATGGACTTTTGCTTGATATTCATCTCACGGGCCATGATTTTCTGTTTTCGGAACGGATTTCAGTGAATTCTTGATTTAACGGCTTTGATGACATGCGGTGTTCGATTCGGTTCTCATTATCTGACCACTCCATGATGAAAGTTGAAACAATTTTAAAATCCCGTTACAGACCAACGCTAATGAGGTTAGCTTTCAAAACCCATATGACATTAATGGGGTATGTTCAGTTCTACAATTGAAATGGGTGTGTTCAATGTTGCGACAATATTTATGTCCCTACTAAGTAAATAAATTTGTGTATTTGTTTAACGCTTTATGTCGGCAAAATTTTCGCTTACCAAGAAGTTTTTTATGCAGAAAATTTGTAAAAAACTTGTCTTCTATTAAAAAAATGTGTATACAAAAGGCCTTGAGCCGGTTAATTCCTGTTCAATGTGTAAAAGTAAAATACCGAAATAAGCCAAAGGCAAGCAGAAAATTTTTTAATAAGGGACCTTTTTTGGTACTCCAGACCTATCAACTGGCTGCCTAAATCATTTAAACTCATGCCCCTGGAATTGTATTTCCTATGCCACGCCGTGATACAGTATATTATGACTATGTGCCATGTACTTATATATTATCCCGATCGATTAAAAGTTACTATCTTATTCCACTAAGCGATGTCCGATCATCTCTCTTTGAAGTGCAAGTATAGATCGCAAATAAAGGGTGATCCAACCTTAATGCACAATGTAAATTGACAGGCACACCTTATTGCCAAGTTATTTGCCCAAATCAATCTGATGTTTCTTTGTTTCAGTGTTCGACAAATTCAACGTTGGAGAGGTAAACAATTAAGCAACGCGTTAAGAATGGAAAAGTCTTTAATGAAAATGGGCGTTTAAATCAAAATGAGTTTTTGGCACATAATTTTTTTGGCCAGTATATTGGCCAAATGTGTCCAAAATCGGGAGGATTGTGCGCAAATTTAAGCAAAGCGGGACCGTAACTCTCAGTACATTTCCGCCCAGTTCGTTTTGCGAAAAAACATTGATGTTGTTCTCGATTGTGTGGCAGAAGAGCTGTCAGCCTCAAATGGTATACAGTGGCACCATCTTGATTGAACCATGTACCCCCTAATTGCATTGCCTCAAGAGCCGGCTGAAAAAAATCCAGGAAATTCCAATAGCAAGTGTTTGCTTCCGAGCAGAGCGTTTCGGAGATTGCAGTACTGTTGCTCTAACTCTCTCGATGTTTTGTGGTGTTGTAATCCCTCTCTCAGGTCCCCTTTGTACATATGAAACATTCCCTGCTGTTCTCATTGAAGTTAACCAATTTACAATTGATTGCCGTCCAGGAACAAGTCCGCGTGGCGGAACAGCGAAACGTAAACGAAAAGCACGCTGCACTGCAACGATCGAGTGCGCATTTGAAAAAAACGCTTCAACACAAAATAATCTCTCCTCAGATGTCCACTGCATGAGACAACTGATAGGTAGACGAATACAAATCTCCCGTCAGCCACAATAAGCCACCCACACTCTTCACTCTCTTCGACCAACAGTGCCGCTACAGTTTTTTTTTCATTCCTTTCCTTATTTCGATCTGTCTATCCAACACTAAGTAAATTTGTTAAATATTTGCTAATAACTACATTGGTTATGGAGCTCCAACAAGCGACATAACATAAACATTATTCTACAGAAAACAGGCAGTATACGTTAACGTTAATTTAGTTAATTAATTAATTTATAACATTTTTTTTAATACATTTGTAATTTACATTACATTATTAACGAAAAGGTAAATCTAGAATATGTATCGCTTCAGTCTTTTGGTTTCATCAGAGCAGTCTAGGGCTATAGCTTCAGGATTGACGTGATTGCTAGCTAAGACGTTGTAAGTACAGATCGGTAGCTTTGCTTAGTTCATCTTTCACGGATCTTATATCAAGGTCTCTTCTAATGGCCTTGTTAGATATAAACCATGCTGCATTAGTTATTACCCTTAATGTCTTGGACTGATATCGTTCGAGAATATCAATGTAAGAGTTACTGGCTGTACCCCATAGTTGGATACCATATGCCCAAACAGGCTTGAGTATGGTCTTATAATTGTTGTTTTTGTAAGGTTTAATTTCGACTTCGGTCCGAATAACCACCAAAGTTTTTTGGTTTTCAATTTCAATTGGTTTTGCTTATTTTTGATATGCGTTTTCCATGTCAACCGTCGCTCTGTGTTGCGGCTAGTGGGAAAGTAACTGTTTTCCGATTATTTTTTTCAGTGTTTTTAATGATGCAATTTTGTCACAGACATTCCAAGTAAACAAAAAACACATAAAGCTTATTTTTATGTTGGCCCGTTGATTTTTAATTGATTTTAGAAGTCAAATGTACAAAATTTTCACGAAAAGAGGGGATTTCAGGGCTGTATTCAAAATGATCTCATTTGATTTTGGTGACAGATATTTTGATTCGGAAAAAAATCTGCCTTCGGACAAGTATCTTCTGTAAAAAAAAGGAATGTTGTTTGAGACATTTTCATATGCACCTTTTTTAGAACGAAAACCCGACTAAAGGTCCATTTTTACTTTAAATTTGGGTTAGGTAAGCAATATCTAAAAAGTCCCAGAGAGTCCCAGTTCCAAACCACTACAGAAATGTTACATAATTTGTTTTCAACGAACTGTGAAAAAATCAGCTGCCCATACCTGCCCTCCTGGGAGTTATAGCGATTTTAGTATATCCCTCTCAGTATTTATTCCATAGAAATAGAACGGAAATTCTAGGAATCACTTATTGAATAATTTAATCATATTGGTTTTTGGGTGACTTTCCGTCATCCCACGTCAATTTTTTATTATTTTCAGACCGGTTTCGGCTAATCGCCATCTTCAGTGTTTTCTTTTTTGTCACTAATTAGTCCGCATGTGTGTCCGTCTTTATATAGTGTTTTCTTTTAGCTTGTGGTGGTACCTTTCTCTCTCTCTGTTGTTTTACTATTTTATTCTCTCTCTTTCGCTCTCTCTCGCTCTCGTCTAGGTAGGTGGGTGAAATAATCCGTTATTGCGCGCTTATTTGTATTGTTTTTATTTTGTGGTTTCCCTTCATTTACTACATTTAATTGCTTTCTGATGCGTTTTTCATATAAGTGTTTTAATGGTTCGAATATTACATCAGAATATATAATTATAATTTTGACAGTCAAGAATTATGGAATACATTAAAATTTCCTATCAGGAACAGCATGAGTTGATGCAACAGAGTAAAACTAGAAACGTGGAGGATATTTTGGAATTGCTTGATCATGAGCATGGAGTGAAAAGTAGTTTAATATTTCCAAACATAAAAGATAAATTGAAAAAGTTTGTCAATAAGTACAATACACGTCTTCAAGAGTTTAACAGGATGTATGAACGGCTTGGAGCTACGGACTGGATTCAAGAGGGCTATATTGAAGTTGGAAATCATCCAACTACTTCAAAACGAAAACCCGAACCTAAGGAATTTGCATTATGCTGTGAGAAAACAAAGAAGAAAAGAAGTATGGAACTAATGGAAACAGAAGAGGTTTCTGCAGATTTAATTAAATACACAGCTGAAGAATTGAGAAAAGAGGAAGAAGGGGATATAAAGGCAGCTTTGGCTTTCTTCATGGACATGAAACTCAGCGTTTATCAGTGGCAAAAGTTAAAAGAATATCATGAAAAATACAATTACTTTCCTAGTTACAGAAAACTTTTAGAGGAGAAAAAGAAATGCTATCCAGAGGATGTCGAGGTAACTGAAAAGTCTGCTTCAGTCAAACTACAATCTCTTTTGGATCACACCGCGAATAGAATACTGGAATCCCAATCAATTGACCACCTTCAAGCACATGCAGAGAAAGAAATGTTATTGATTAGCAAATGGGGTATGGATGGATCTTCAGGACATAGCCAGTATAAACAAAACTTTACTGACAATACAGCAACTGATAGTAGCTTGTTCAGTATATCTATGGTTCCTTTAGTTCTTTCATGCAATAAAGAACAAGTATGGGAGAATCCAACACCATCATCAACCAGATATTGCAGACCAATCAAGTTTGAATATGCTAAGGAGACTGCAGAGTATACAAAGCAACAGGACGATCTCATAAAAGAACAAATAAATAGTACAAACTAAACGATTATCAACATAAGCGGATTACAATTTAAAGTAGAACATAAACTGGAGGAAACAATGGTTGATGGAAAAGTCTGTAATTCTTTATCTGATAACAAGTCTGCAGCAACGTGTTACATTTGCCACGCAAAGCCCAGTGAAATGAATCAGTTGGACAAAATTGTTAAAAGGACACCCAATCAGGAAGCTTATAGATTTGGATTATCAACATTACATTGTAGAATAAGATTTATGGAAACCCTACTGAACATTGCTTATCAAATCACTATGCGTAAGGCAGGGGAAACAAAGAGAACTAAGCTCAGTGAAGATGAGAACATTATTAGAGATCAAAGAAAAAAGGAAGTTCAACAAAATCTGAAAGATCAGCTCCAAATAACTGTTGATGTTGTGAAACAAGGAAGTGGAACAACTAATGATGGTAACACAGCAAGGAAATTCTTTAGTGATCCTGAGAAAACCGCTCTGGCCACAGGAGTAGATACCGAACTTATAAGAAGGTTTTCTAGTATTCTTCATAACTTCTGGATATAAGATAGACTGCGATAAGTTCTCTAAGTACGGAAAAGAAACTGCTGGTCTCTATGTAAAGAAATATTCGTGGCATTATATGCCACCAACTGTCCACAAGGTTCTTATTCATGGAGCTGAAATAATTCGTTCATTTTTGGTCCCCATTGGCCAACTATCAGAAAAAGCATTGGAAGCAGGAAACAAGGACTTCAGAAACACAAGGCTTCACCATGCGAGGAAAACATCAAGAAAAGACAATTGTGAAGACATATTACATTATCTGCTCGCCAATTCTGATCCCGCAATCACAAGTAGGAGAATACTGAAGGAGAAGAAACACCTGGAATTATCAGAGGAAGCAATGAACTTATTGGTAGATGACTGATAATTTGTAATTTTTCTGTAGAATGCAATAAAATATGCCTGTGTTATAAAATAGTATCTTCAAATTTTTTTTTATTCTACATCTATTCTAGCACTCCACAAAAATGAGTATAACTCTCTTAAAACTGAAGCTATTGACTTCAAACCGGTATCAAATTAAAGCTTTGATTGCCACCTTTCAAATAAGAAATGAAATAGATTTTGGTTTTTTATAAAATTTCAGAGTTTTTCAACAAATATCGAAAAATCATGAAAATTTGACGTTTATCTTGTTCGGACCACCCTATAATTTATTTAAAAAACTAATCATAGGGTATTTATCAGAAATAAAAGAAGAATTAAAATAAATTTTTTTTTGTTAATTTTTCGAACAATTTTTTTTTTTTGACTTTTGTTGAAAATTTGACCCAACAATTTTTTTCGGTGTAAATTTTTTTTCACTCATTCTGTTTGGGATTTCATTCTGACCAATCTGTAGAAGTTTCTTATCGATACAATTAAAAATACAGTTTAGGCAATATGATTTCCAAAAAATTCCGCTTTCGCAACACTGTGCGTCGGTCAAAAACTATACCTAGATATTTTGCAGTATCCTTCATAGGAATTTCATCGCCGTTTAGTCGGCTGTTACAGCTTGCAGTGCAAACAATCAAATTACCGCGCCCACCCTGTACAAAGGGTATGTATGTACATATATGTATAGTTAAGTAGGCAAAGTAGAAATTATTGTAAACATAAATAAAAAACAGCAAAGCAAAGCATTCAATCAAATGATAAAACCCCCTTTTGCCCCGTCAACAGACTACAAATCAAAAAATTTAGTATGCAACATTTTTTACTGGTCGTCGCCCACATATGTATCAAATTTCCGTAAAAAAAAAGTTGTATCATTAAGGCGTGTTGTAGAATCCCCTTTTGCCACGCCCACAGCCTAAAAATCGATAATCTGGTATCACATTCTTCCTGGCCGTAGTCTACATACAGATCAAAATTAAGTAAAAGCGGGTTTACTATTAGGGTGTGATGCAGCTTCAAACTGACCAACAATGAGTTCTATAATATTATTACACAGCACAGTGGGAAAATTACGAAAAAAATTGGAAATAATTCGGCCATTTCGTTTGTAATGGTCCGATTTAAATGAAAATTTACATTGACCTTCTTGAAGTGTTACTGAGCTTAAGTTTTAAATTTCATGCATCTGTGTTTAACAGGTGCTGCACAGTGGGCCCTCAAAGTTGGTCACCTCGAGTTAAAATTTTCTTTTTCAAGCCGCCAAAAGCGTATTTGTGGTCCGATCGTAATAATTTTTTTTTTAGTGAAATCTGCTGGACAAACCCAACCAAAAATGTTATTACAAATTTTTTCATATCTCGTACAATAAAAAAGATATCGGGACTTAAAGTTTTTTTTTCGAAAAATTTGCTTTGGATTTTCTGGGATTATTTTATTTTTGGGAATCAGTTTTAGGTGAATCGGGGAAAATTTAATCCTGGTTTAAAGAAAACACTTTGGTTAATGTTTTAAAAAAAGAATTGTAGCAAAATCACCAATAATATGAAAATGCCAGCTGTTCAAAGTCAACTATTGCGAAAAAAGTGGGATTTTGAGTGTTTTACGGCGAAAAGGTACCTTTACTCTTATGTCAATAACTTTAATGTTTCTTAAGTAACATACAAAAAATTTGCATTTATTTCAAAGAAAACTTTATGCTTAATACAAATAATAAGCAATTGTGACCCTAGTCGGTACTTTTCTTGCTCCAGGCGTCTCCAAATATGGGCATTTTTTTCAAAAAAAATTGAGTTTGAGCTCAAATAAAAAAAATCGCCACACTGCTGGCCCAATTTGGTGCTATAAGTCAGTTAACTACATATGTTTTCTAAAATCCCAAGCAAAGAAATTTTGCGGGAGGCCATTTCTAGGACAAAAAAAATGAGTTTTTGTTAAAAAATCCCATTTCTGGGATTTTGTTTTCCCCTGTGTCAAATTTTAGAAAAGTGGCAACTCCAATTTTTTTTTTGAATAAGTTTTTCATTTTGTCACAAAAATATTGATACTACGTAAAAAAATCAGGTTTATATCTCCAACCAGCAAAATTTTACAGTGGTCTGAAATATTGACTTTTTTTGCTACCTTCACAAAAAAAAAAATTTTTCTCGTTTTTATCAATTATTATTCAACATATTGAGTTAATTGCATTCTTTTTTATAATCTGTTAAAACTAGAGGTAATTACCTTTCCATTTGTATATAAAAAGTATATCCTTTTACCTACACTTATAACAGCACGTGCGCTGGAATAAGACCCCTTTGAGTAAAGTATGAATTTTATAGGTAAGAATACCAATTTTAAAAATTCTCGTACCTATCCATAAATAGCAAAAATATATATTTTTACCATTATTGTTTACCTATTGTGTAAAAACGGAAAATGGGTAGTATTGTATAGTATGGATCTAGGTACCTAAATGTATATGTTTTGGGGGAATACCTGTCCCCTATGTCCGGAATATTGTGCAACATTTTAGGCGAATGTACCTGGGTACATAAAAATTCATTGTTATAAATGTATTTTTGGGGAATACCTGGTATTTTAGTCAAGTATTAATTGCGGATATTATTGTGATTACCTGTAAGTATTACTCATTGATATAAGAACCGCCGATTTTGTATGGGTTTATCATAACAAATTAATCCGCCATGACGATAACACTCCTTGTTCAAGAACTTGTTGAATTTTTAAAAAACACCAAACTTCGGAAAATGGAGAACAGAGTAGCATATTTAATAGAGTGCATAGAGTCAACATATAGCGAGATAACACAATCTAACGAAAGCAGCAAAGTATTAAATTTTTTGAAAAAATTTGACCGGCTCATGGAGAAGTATCACAGGAATTATTCAAGATTACCAACTGAGTGGCTCGACAGTATAATTGAATTTAAAACTGTCCCTGCTTTAGTGGGTGCTCCTACTAAGGAATACGACGATCTATGTCCAAAGGCAAAGAAACAACGGTTGTCGGCTGAGATGGCAAATCATTCACCTTCAAAGATTTGTGATACATTCAAGGAATTACTGACGGTGGAAAATCGGCCATCTAGCGCAAAAAGAATTGCAGACGTGTTAACGGAAGCATCACCAAGGCGGCTCCAACGCATTGAAAGAAGTATTGCAACACCATGTCCTGGTTTTAGCGAGGAAGAAGCATTAGCTTTAATCATCGAATTGGGATTGAGTAAGAACAAGTACACTCATTTAAGAAGAATGCTGCTTGATAAAGGATGTGACATGTTTCCCGCATACAACCGAATAAAGGAACGAAAAATGGAAATTTTGCCAAACCCAGTGATAATTACAGAAAAGGCCGGCAGCGTTAGTTTGGAACTACTTCTCCAAAATACTGCCAGTAGGATAATAACAACATTGAATGAGGAACAACTAAAAAAAATCAACAACAGCCATCTTCAATTAATATGCAAGTGGGGATGTGATGGTTTGTCAGCACTTTCGGAATACAAACAATGCTCTGATAGCCAATCTACCCAGATCGAATTCAAGAGCGTATTCATGGCATCTTTGGTTCCTCTGAGGTTAAATTTAGACTCTACCTTACCTTCAACTTCGCGCAGAAAATCAAACCCTACTGAAGCAATATGGCGTAATCCAACACCTGGCTCCAAAATTTATTGCAAACCAATCTCCTTCGTATATCATAAAGAAACGAGTGATTTAACTAAAGCCATCACAGACAAATTAAAAGATGATATTTCGAGATTAGAAGATTTTGCATTTAAATTCGACAGGTATTCTATTACAATATCTTTTAAAATGTTCCTGACAATGGTAGATGGAAAAGCCGCAAACGATATTACAGGAAACAAATCTAGCTGGAAGTGTTTCATTTGCAATAAAAGCAAAGTTAATTTTTCAAACGCTTCGAATAATTCAGTAGTCAATGAAGATACCCTTGAGTTTGGAATAGCACCGTTACATGCTCGAATCAGGTTTCTAGAACACTTTCTAAACCTTGCTTATGACATTAAGTATAAATCTATACCAGGAAATGAAAGGAAAAACATTCGAGCTAACAAAGAAATGCATGAAATGAGAGCAAGTGAAAAAAAAAAGAATTCAAGATGCATTTAAACAACAAACTGGCCTAAATATTTCTAAACCACGCTCGAACTTTGGGAATACAAATGATGAAAACACTGCCAGAAGATTCTTCGCAGACTATAATACAGCTGCAGAAATAACTGGAATCAATAAGGAGTTGATTCGAATGGTTAATATATTGCTTTTAGCTCTGAATTCCAAACAAAAGATTAATTCCGATAAATTTGGAGTTTACGCCGAACGAATTTTAAAAATGCTTGCTGATCTCTATCCCTGGAAAGATCTAACGCCAACTATACACAGAGTCCTGTTCCATGGGAAACAAATAATCGAGTCTCACCTTCTCCCTATAGGCGAGTTAACTGAAGAACCACAAGAAGCTAGAAATCGAGACTTCAGATATGTTCAACAATTTTCCACAAGAAAATGCTCAAGAATAGCACAAAACGAAGACTTACTTAATAGTTTATTATTATCTTCAGATCCTTTTTTATCCTCCATGAGAAGTAAGTTGACTTCGTACCACGAAATGACGCATGGAGACGAAGAAGAATTTTCTGATTTATTAGATATGCTGGACGTGGAATAAAATCATTTAAGTTTAATGTTTTTTAATTATAAGATTTATTTAAATGTTAATTTATTTAAAAAAAAGTTTTTCACAAAAAATGAAGTCAATAGCATCTTTTTATTCAAATTTTCTATCTGCAACAATTAAATTACTTTTTTGCGATTGGAAATGTGTAAATTTGATTTTTTTAAATGCAACAACATTGATCTCTCACAAAATGAAATTGCTATTTACCAAAAAAATTAATATTTTACTCAAAGGGGTCTTATTCCAGCGCACGTGCTGTTATAAGTGTAGGTAAAAGGATATACTTTTTATATACCAATGGAAAGGTAATTACCTCTAGTTTTAACAGATTATAAAAAAGAATGCAATTAACTCAATATGTTGAATAATAATTGATAAAAACGAGAAAAAAAATTTTTTTTGTGAAGGTAGCAAAAAAAGTCAATATTTCAGACCACTGTAAAATTTTGCTGGTTGGACATATAAACCTGATTTTTTTACGTAGTATCAATATTTTTGTGACAAAATGAAAAACTTATTCAAAAAAAAAATTGGAGTTGCCACTTTTCTAAAATTTGACACAGGGGAAAACAAAATCCCAGAAATGGGATTTTTTAACAAAAACTCATTTTTTTTGTCCTAGAAATGGCCTCCCGCAAAATTTCTTTGCTTGGGATTTTAGAAAACATATGTAGTTAACTGACTTATAGCACCAAATTGGGCCAGCAGTGTGGCGATTTTTTTTATTTGAGCTCAAACTCAATTTTTTTTGAAAAAAATGCCCATATTTGGAGACGCCTGGAGCAAGAAAAGTACCGACTAGGGTCACAATTGCTTATTATTTGTATTAAGCATAAAGTTTTCTTTGAAATAAATGCACCTAAAACTGATTCCCAAAAATAAAATAATCCCAGAAAATCCAAAGCAAATTTTTCGAAAAAAAAACTTTAAGTCCCGATATCTTTTTTATTGTACGAGATATGAAAAAATTTGTAATAACATTTTTGGTTGGGTTTGTCCAGCAGATTTCACTAAAGAAAATTATTACGATCGGACCACAAATACGCTTTTGGCGGCTTGAAAAAGAAAATTTTAACTCGAGGTGACCAACTTTGAGGGCCCACTGTGCAGCACCTGTTAAACACAGATGCATGAAATTCAAAACTTAAGCTCAGTAACACTTCAAGAAGGTCAATGTAAATTTTCATTTAAATCGGACCATTACAAACGAAATGGCCGAATTATTTCCAATTTTTTTCGTAATTTTCCCACTGTGCACAGTACGACAAAATCAATTTTTTTTGAGTACACATGAGAAATGTTAACAGAATATGAAAATAGGCTCAAAATAAAGAAATACGTGTCTCGGCGTATTGCTGTAGCACGTCATCTAGCGGAAAAAATGTTTTTTTTAATAAAAACAAGTCCAAATTGAATTCCCTTTTCAAAACTGGCTCAAGCACTTAAATCGGTTCACCCATTTTATTTTTATAGAACTTTTTATAATAGTACTACGTTACAAGTGAACCTCCACGATCCTTCGAATCTTTAAAATCGCTTTTCTCAAAATTCTGACGTGCTACAGCAAATCACCGAGACACGTATTTCTTTATTTTAAGCCTATTTTCATATTCTGTTAACATTTCTCATGTGTACCAACCACTGTCGTACTGTGTTATAGGTTTAATAAAATGGTGTACCATATTTCAATTTGGAATTACTGCGCTTAATTTTCTGGGTTTTAAGTTCTTAAAACTTAAAATAATCTTCTTTTTTATTAAAGCCTTATTCACGAACATGTTTTTCTTAGATTTCAGGATGCAGTCATGTTTCCTTCTCTCCCTTTTTGTAAAGGAGTTAAGTTAAAAACATTCAAAATAAACTCTTCATTGCCGAACTTTTTAAATATTATTAATAATAACAATAAAAAAAGGAGAAAAGAAAAAAACACAAGAAAAACAAAAACTTTATATTTTTCAGCCATAAAGTATAGCAGAACACAAAAGGAGAACAAATACTTTACTACCATAGTCAGGGAACGGTGTGCGGGAGGGGAAGTACATGTGTTCCACTTTATGGTGCCGAGAGATGTTTTCATCCAAAACTAACAATAACAACAACAAAACAAGCAGTGCAACATCAACATAAACAGGATGCGGAAATACAAACAACACAATGTTGTGTTTGTGGCAAAGTCGATCCATATTTTCGCTTCCATTTTCCATTCGGGGTATAACTTTGAGTTTGTTGGTGTGTTTTTATGTTGGCGTGTGAATATTTGCCAGTGTCAAAATCTCGAATTTCATTTCTTTTCAAATGTGACTATTTTTGTTTCTTTTACTTTTTTTGTTTTCTTTCTTCTCCATGCCTTCGAAAATGCCAGAAAAGTGTTATGAACAAAGTTTCAAGTTTATTGTGTCATTTCGCATATTGTTTTGCCAGATTTGATGAGATAACTCTGCCGTCTGTGCGACCCACAACATGTGCACCACACCCCCTACCAGCCCACAATACAAGTTTATTTTCACAAACGTTATGTGCGTATGTGCGTCTGCTGCCAAACTCAATTGTTGTTGTTTACAAGTTGTGCTCAAATCAAATTACAGCGAAAACTTTATCGATATTTGTAGAACTCGCCGACAGTTGCACGAGTATAAATGCCAGCATAAATATTCACTATTTATTGAAATACTTTTTGGAAATATTGAAGAGCAAGTGATGTTTGGCGCGAATTGTTTCTAAATGGAGACTGAAGCTAATTTGGTAGTGAAAGATTGTCTAAATACGCGCAACAAATTTTGTTTAATTGGTTGTTCTCTTGTGTAAATTTATCTTAAACCTAGTAAAAAATCTGAAGTAAATCCATTCGGGTATATTGAGGAAGTTTCTTTGTATCGGATGATCAATCTAGAGGCATTTTTTCAATATATAAAAATTAAACAAATATTCAAATCAAGTGTGGAATCTTTATTGTTCACTCGAAAGAGCATTTTATGCCAATTATTTTTTGAATATAATTTCCTTCAAATGATGGCTTAGGCGGTCCATGCTGAGGGTCCAATTTCGGATGACTCGTTTGAGAATTTCGGCCGGTATGGCGTTTATGACACGCGTAATGTTGGCTTCTAAAACCTGAATAGTAGCGGGTTTGCCAGCATATATTTCAAATTTTATGTAGCCTTAAAGAAAAAGTCTGAAGGTGTGGTATCACACGATCTAGGCGGACAACTCACCGGTCCAAAACATAAATTATCTGCTCTTCCAAATGATCTCTCAATAGATCCATTATTTGAGCAGCTGTATGACAAGTGGCACCGTCCTGTTAGAATCAAATTTGGTCAAGATTACGGACTTCAATTTCAGGTAACAAAAGATCCGATATCATGGCGCGACAGCGAACACCAATCACGGTTACGTTTTAGCTATCATCTTTTTGAAGAATATTGACCGCCCATAAAACGCACCAAACCGTGGTTTTCTCCGGGTATAATAAAACCTCTTGAACCTTTGCTGGTTGCTTTCAGCCCAAATGCGGCAACTTTGTTCATTGACATTGCCGTTGAGCCCGAAATAGGCCTCATCACTAAACAAAATTTTGGTGTGGATCAGTGGATCTTCTTCGAGCTTTGGAAGTGCCTAAGCACTGAAACGGCGATGCGCAGGATAAAGTGCAATACTGAAAAGAAAAAAATAATGTTTAACACAACTCACTCGTAATCTGTGAAAAAAACCCTATAGAAAAAAATTCTTCTGGATTGATCACCCGTTGTAACCTGCAAATGTACCTCCGTTTTGACGTCCAACCGACTCAAAACCGGAAAATTTCATCAGATTTCGAACGTAGAGCAAAAATGTATCTAAAACGTACGATGAGGAAATAGTAGTCGGTACTGCCCGACTTAAGGTTATCCTTACTTGCTTTACTTTAGTTACAAAATTAATGGAATGAAAAGGAGTTAAACTAGATCCTTAGTCCTCATTTACTCGAGGCAACTTTACTTGCCGCAACTCTCAGTTTGTCGGATAGAGAGGCAAGAGGAATGGCAGGGAAAAAACCCTGCCCATACCGTCAGTTCCTTTAGTGGTTTTTGTAGTGTGAAGTTGGCTGCAGATGATTTTAGTATTTTTTCACACAAAAATCAGAACGAATGAATTCAAAAATTGCCTTAACCGAATTGCATTGTGTAAACACAAGGGCCAAGTTCAAAGGGGAATCGTTAAACTTGAAGCAATTAAAATTGACTTGTGTGAATGTGGACTAAGGAGCCAGTTTAACTTATTTTTATTATATTAAATTTTTAATTTAAATCGCCCACATTAAGTTAGACAACCACGCTAAATTTGCGAGAGACCAAGACGATTCTTGCAAAGGCTAAGGACTTGGCTCTACCAAGAGGTCTGAGAGTGAACTCTGGACAAACGAAAAATTTGCCAGTATACCAGGATAACGAAGAGTGATCATTACGTTGACCGATGTATTACCGAAAAACACTTTCCATTTCGGACCATCTTGGACAGGAAACTTAAATGAAAGTGGCAATGGGCTTGAAATAGGGATTTAATCCAAAGATGATGCACTGGCTGTACAACGGCGTACTAAGACCTGTTCTGAAAAACTCATTTTTAAGTCTGGCCCGTTGAGATACAGATTAGTTATGAGTCGGCCCTTACGGCAACGATAATCAAAAAGATGGGCAAATGGATTTATAGCGGTCACGAATTATATCACCTGAGAAAATATGAGTTGGCGATAGGAAACTAAACAGATATGACAATTGTTTTCCATCGAATGCCTGAGACGACAGTGATTGTCGACCGGCGAGACAACCATGGATTAATAGAATCATAGTACCCGCTTGGACACTGGATCTACAAAGGCGTATTTAAACCTGGCCTAACAAACACATTTTTAGATCTGGGATTATATCTGAGGCGGTCCTTACGGCAATAAGGATTAAAGTGATGGGCGTATGGATCATGAATTTTATCACCTGAGAATAATTGAGGTGGCGATAGGAAATCAGACAGACGTGGCAGTTGTTTTCCATCAGACACCTGAGATGACAGTGGTTATCGATTGTAATATCGTAAAACCGGCCAGAAAATCTTGAATTAATAGAATCCGAGCACAGAGGCCCGCAGGAACTCGCTGGTTTTTGGATGGCTCAAAAATAGGCGAAAGGACGAAACTGAGAATTTATGTCAAAGGACCGGAAACCATTATCTTATGATGCCTACCATAACACGATGTTACAAGCGGAAGTCCAAGCCATCACGGAGTGTGAGTGCAGGCTCAGCGCTAACATGAGGCTGGATAAAAGAAGATATGAGTATTATCACTGACAGCAAAGTGATTATCAGAACATTAACGTCAAGAACGACAAGATTAGGGAGCGTTTAAGATTGTAAAATGTTATTAAAGCTTGCACTGAATGTGACACAAATAACATCGTCGCAAGCCCGGTCATCAAGAAGTAAGAGGAAACAGGGAAGCTTATGCTTAAAGTTTAAAGTGTTCTTACAGGCCACATAGGCTTACATGAGGATCTACATAAGATGGGATTGGTAGATGACAGGAGTAAGAGGAAACCATGAAGCTTTAGCTTTAAGTGTTCTTACAGTACACATGGGCATACAGGAGGATCTACAGAGGGTGAGATTGTTAGATAACAGCATCTGCAGAGCATGCTAGGAGGGCAACGAAACGTTAGAGAAAACGTATGCTACTGCCTCAGCTTTCGCAGATAATAGAACCCGATTCTTGGTAGATGCCTCTTTACCATACTTGACCGACAATATGGGCATAGAATGGTATACACTTAAGCACAGAGTTCCTCTCAGAGTACAGAGTTCCTGCCTAAGTCATAAATTATTTATTTACTTACACCTAGCCGACAAGCCAGTCCAAGGACATGAGGCGAAATACTTCCGCCTCCCTCTTTTAAACTCCAAAACATCTGCAACTAAACGGCGTTTTTTTTGGCCTGTGGTTAATAAGAAATAAAATGCATATAATTTAATGTTCTGGTCAAGAATTTATCTTTATTTTAAAGATAAGCGTTTGCCTTTATGTTTTAAATGGGATTTCGGGCAAGTGGCCGCCGCGGCTGGCTCGATTAATTCCAGCCAAGAGGCGCAATTTTCTACCGCTCTTTGCAGAATTTGGGACCGTATGTCACGAATAATGCGCCGAATTTTCTCTTTCAGGGGGTCAATCGTTTGGGGCTTATCTGCGTATACAAGCGATTTTTCATAACCCCACAAATAATGGTCCAGCGGTGTTAAATCGCACGATTTTAGAGGCCACGCCAATAAATTGATTGTTTCGTTGGCTGTATGGTACGTAGAGCCGTCTTGTTGGAACCAAAGGTCGTCCACATCAACATCCACCAATTCGGACACGAAAAAGTCATTAATCGTGGCTCTACAGCGGTCCCCATTGACTGTAACATAATGGCCGGCTTCATTTTTGAAAAAATATGGACTAATGATTCCCTCCGCCCATAGTGCACACCAAACAGTGACTTTTTAAGTACACAAAGAGAAAAAATCAGTCGGAAATCGGTCCGAACTCCAAAAATTCGGTTCGATAAACCAAATTTCTGTTGCAATAACCAACATTCTATAGTATTGATGGTAACATGGTTCAAGATATCATATGATGCTTGCTACAGCCATAGCACGGTATTCACAGCTAAAACCACTGTTATATAAACCGAATTCAGTTTAACTATTGGTTGCGACAACTGGCGGTTATGGCAAACAACCAATTGTGATGTATATGTTACTTTAATACCAATAATTGGTGGTGACAACAGATTAGTTCTTTGCAGTGACCGAACCCTGTTCAGTTGGCTATTATAACATAATATTGTTTATTCAACAAATAAATCCTATAATATTTTATTGGTTCTAGTCACCACATAACCATTGTTTATGACGAAAACATATATCGAAATCCGCAAAAATTTATAAAAACAAAAAATGTTTCTTGGGTTAAACGGTGAAAACTTTCAAGCGGTACTGATCATAAAAATATACGAACTTTTAATAAACGAACTATAAATAAAAAACTATTTTCAGAATATTTTCGTAGAAACAGGCTTAACAGTAATTTAGTGACATTACTCAGCCTTGAGCTGAAAAATCTGTTTATTATTCAAAACATCAACCAATTTTTTTGGTGGCGACCAATTTTCCCGAGCTACGGCCACCCAACGCTCGACAATAAATATTGTCATCAACTTAATTAATTTTTTTCAGTTGACCCATTGCAAGGCGGTAAAATATTATATTTTTCCAAAAAGGACTTATAACCAATCATTTGTAGCAACAACCAATATATGCACAAATTCAGTTTTAATAATCATCTTACTCTGTTAGGGTTGCCAATGCATTTTTCTTTGACCGGAGTGTCAGTTCCCTCTACAACCAACATTCGGTTGTAACGATGGAATACACGGATAGTTCTTGCAGCCACCAACATTCGGTTGGCAACGAATTCGGTTGTGGCAACAAATATGTTTTCTGTTTGTACCGCACGGCGTCTCAACAATGGGTTTTTCGATTTTTATTACTCCAAATACGACAATTTTGGATATTAACCAAAAGTGAGGTTCGCAGAACCAAATTGTTTTTGTAAAAATAAGGATCGGTAGCCATCTCGTTCTGCGCCAATTCTTCACAATTTGAAAACGTTGTTTCGGAGTAAGTCTTTTCATTTTGAAACGGCAAACCAAGCTGAGCATAAATCAAGTGTCAGCTGTCAAAAACACCAACTCCGAAAAAAGTGGGGGCAGATTGAAAACCACGCATCTAAAAAAAACACCCGTTACATGTTTATCATATAGACTCCTTCGTCGGAGTTAAACAACTTTTTATTGCAACACAATATATCTAAAATGATTTTCATTCATCGGCAATATAAAGTCGGTTCTTGGTAAAAGCAACAGCAACGACGCATCATTTTCTTTGAACTCCCCAAACGATATTATCGGAAACAATCGTATTTCGGATGCAGCGCTTTTTACGATTACACCGTAAAAAATATAGAGTCGGCAGTCATAGCGATAAATTTGAATTGCCAACAGAAAAAAAGCCAACATAAAAATGAAATGTTCAAATAACAGATGTCAGCCAGCCAAGTTCTGCTGGCATTTGATGGTGTGAATTGTAATAGAAAAACGTAAAAAGGCTTTTAAAAATATTCGAAACGACATCGCCATTTCAAGCCACACATACCTATACGCACTCGGTGTTGGTACGAGTATTTCCTATGGCGAAAAATAAAGGATGAGTTTCCAGGTGCAAAAACTCGTATGTTTGCGCGTGTCTCGTAAATAGCTGAATCTTGCTGCAGAGAGCGGTTTATGGTGTTTTCAACTTCCGATTCATTTGCCAGCGGCAATTTTGGAACGACTCATTCCTGCTTACCTTGGGTTGTGTGTATGTGTGGAAATGCAATTAATGCAAATAATAAAATGCTTGGAATATTGCCAACACTGAATCGATAGAACGGAGGGCAACGCAATTGGGAAGTATTCGAGTATTCAATTAAGGCAGCTAATGGTATGGAGCGAAGAGATTTGATAGCCTCAGTGATATGATACATATGTGTAGTGTGCACAACTATCACACTAGTAACCCTGGTTCAATTATGGCCAGAAACATCTAACATTTTTTAGCTTCTGTATTGCTAACTAAATGCTGAATACTTTGCAAATAAGATATTTACATTGTTTTCATGTAAACCGAAACTGAGTTTGGTTTCACCCCTCCGGTGAAGTTATCATTTAGTTCAGAAGATGAAGCACAAGCCTTTAGAGTTTGCCCTAAAACTCCCTCACGAAATAATGTCGCAGCACATAGATCACTCAGGGCTGTCTCAGAGAATTTTATCTTACAGTATCCATGCTGGCTATCAGACAGTAGAAGAAGAACCCATTGTGTTCTTGTAATGCTGTAGGTTTGGACTGGAATATTGGAATATTAAGATATTCATTAAGATTGCGAAAGCTTTTTAAAGCCCGTGCTGTACGATTCACCAAATAAAGCCTTTGTACTAAATCACACATCGAACCTATATTCGTGCTCCCGCAGAACTGTTCTAAGGTATTACTATACTAAAAAAAAATAATGTACATCAAATCAATGAAAAAGATTCTTTAATAGTTCTACATTAAATTGATGAAAAAATCATTGATTTGAAGAATAAGTTCGATTTGAAGTTTAAGTTTTTAAGGCATTTTTCTGCGTGCATTAAACTGAAATATTAAATAATATTTCATTAGACATAGCAAAAGTAAATTGTGTGTACCAATGACATATAACAAAACATAACACACACACATACATACATACGTGGGATTTTAATTGTGTTCAATTTGTTCGGTGGAAAACTTTAATGACAAGAGTTCTCGTTAAATCCGAACCTATCCGTTCTTAAGTTAATAACCGCTGATCATGGTAAAATCAGATTCACTGCTTGTGTTCGGATGATGGTGATGCAGATATGTAGCGGAAACTGCAGTCATTCCTATTCATGATCTTTCGACTGTTTTTTATAATAATTTTAGGCTTCTATTCCAATGAAATGTTCAATAGAAACATGGTCTTAAAACTAAGTATAAATTTAGCAAGAAATAAAATAAATTTTCATTATGTTGATGTACAATGTTCTTCTTGTCCTTGTATGGATAAATAAAGACCGCGGTTAATCGGCAAAAAAAAAACATCTAAGAAACCTAATTGTGGTTATCACTGTTCACTGGCACTTGGGCGTACACATCAAGAGACTGTCTGTATAGGTAATACAACTTCTGTGGGATTTGCAACACTAAGACGGAGGACTCATCTGAAGAACTTCTCTGGCACTGGCCGGTGTTTGCGGACCTCAGATCTAAATTGTTTGGCCACAGATACTTATAGACAAAACCTGTCTCTCCGATGGTGATTTGGGAAAGTTCATTCCCGCCAACAGGCTGGTTTAGGTATAAAAGAGACTTTGTCCAGGTAGCAAAGGCGATTTGGTTTGCGATGAGTATCGCAGCAGATCCTACTCATGGACCCAAGTGAGCTATGCCATGTGTATAACCTGTTCGCTGAAACTTTTATAGAAAGTTTGTCTATCGTCTCTGTACGCAAAAAATGACTCACCTCGTTCAGTTATATCCGTAATACCCCATTACACACCATTGCTGCTATTTCCATCTAGGATTATATGTAGTATGTATTAGATCCTATATTGGAGGTATTTGGAGCCAATTACTATAGGGAAATTAAGCGTTTTATGGCTACCATTGTTAGGTCTTCATTTCTATAACGAGAGATCAGTGTTAGATTTAAGACTATACTGTCATCTATACAACTTTGAATCATTCTTAGGGAATATGAGTGTGAGATGGCGCGATCCACTTACCTTAGGGCCACTTGAGTGAACCCTTCCCTATGATACGCAGCACTACTCTAATGCTGCTTCCGAGCGTCCTAGCTACGCTCACGCGGAGACATAGATCTTTACCGGCTCCCTTGTCCCTCGTACGAACCCAAACCGTAGAACAATGGATTAAATAAACAGGTACGTCCCTCGCACAACCTAGAACTATCTTCCGATCCGTACGGGAAGGGATTTATTGACAGGAACATTCTCTTTCTTAATTTTAGGCCGTAGAGTCTCGAGGCTATTGATGCTGGTAGAAAAAAAGAACAGAGAATATTACAGCAACCGATGACCTTTTACACCCTTTAGTCAGCTGGCTCCGTCAAACTACGTGAAGAAGTTAACTTCACTGTATTTGAGAACTTCAGTAGAGATCGAAATTTTCTTTAAGCTCTTTATGCGAGTCGAGTCAGCATAAAAAGCTCACCCCGACATCAGTCGTTCTGTATAACCCTGGTACAAAAGAGTGACTTGTAGCTTAGGTCCTGATGTCAAACTGGTAGATTTTTCACACGTTTGTCCTCTGTGGGAACCTGCGTGGTACTGGAGCCTTGCCGCTTGTTGCAGGCTTTGCCAATATAAAAGTATATCTTTACCCAATGGGGACTAAGATAACCTCATTTCGTCCTCTGACCTGACATGTAGATACGGCTTTCTGCACACAAAACTTAGGTTGATAATTTTAGTCTCGGAAGGGCTTTGTGTCGATAAAGTGCTCATGTTTGGACTAGTTTTTTTTTCGTAAGAAGAATAATACGTTTGAGATGGCATGACTGGGGTCCGACTTTCATCGGAGTATTCCTTGTGCTCTGGTTTCTATACGGTCGTCCAATCATAATGCACGATGTTTATTTTGAGTCACATGTCCAGTTTTACCCAACGCAATTTGACATTTCTTTCGACAAATTGAACCATGGAGAGGAACATAATTGAGCAGTTTGTTAAGAGTGTTAAAGCCTTTTACAAAAATGTAGTTCAATCAAAAATGCATTTCGTGCTCACAAACGTAAGAATTGTGCGCAAATTTTAGCAAACCGGGTCTGTGAAAATGTGTAAAAGCTGTGCTTGCTTGTCCAGTTCGTTCTGCGGAAAATATTGATTTTGTTCGCAACAGAGTGGCAGACGAGCCGTCAGCTCGTCGTCGTGCCCGATAATTTAACATCTTGCGATTTTTTAATAACGGTTTAAATTTACACGCTTACAAGGTTCAATTGACTCGATAGCTGAAGCCTATTGACCATTTAAAGTATCGTCAATACGCCGAATGGTTGGTTGAACACAGAAGTGATTGGTGACTTTACAAAGAAACTGATCTTCATCGAAGAGACACACTTTCATCTCAGTAGATTCGCTCGTTAACAAACAGAGTTGCCGAATTTGGGCAATTGAAGTGAATGTCAATACATCTACAGAGAGTAACTCCTCTTTGCGGTTTTTGGTCTAGTGGCGGCATCGGGTCCTACTTCTTTAAAAATGAGGTTGGCCAAGCAGTTACCGTAAATAGTGGAAGTTATCGCGAGATGATAATTAACTTCTTCAGGCCAAAAATTGATTGATCTGGACGACATGTGTTTGCAGAAGGATGGTGCCACTTGCCACACAGTCAACGAAAAAATGGCTCTTTTGCGCGAGAAATTCAATGGCCGTGTTATCTCACTTCGTGGCGATGTCAAGTGGCCGCCACTATCATGTGATTTGACCGTCGAACTTTTTATTTTGGATATATATAAAAGAAAAGGTGTACGTAAATAAGACAAAAACAATTCAGGAGCTAAAGGATGAGATAATTCGGCACATTAACGACATGAAACCACCATTGTGCCTCAAAGTCATTGTAAATATGGACCATCGGAGAGAGTTATGCCACATCAGAGTTAACACATCATTGTCATAGAACCTTCTATCATAATAAAAAATATTAAGATAATTCTCTGAAACCTTGTTTGTTTGTTTACAACTACCGTCGTGCGTTTTAGTTGGACCACCTTCTAGTGGTCGTAGGCTGTTTTGTTGTGGTGCAGTCCTTGCCTGATCTCATTTCCAAACTAATAATACTGGTAAATTAATTAGACGGAGGACAGTAGTAGATCTTGCCACGCCCTTTTTAAAAGCTCCCACTTAGCCCTTTCGTTATTTTCTAGACATACATATGCTAGTTGACATCCATTTTTAAAGGGACCTTTGGGTTGGATTCAAACAGCTGTTAATACTCGTAAGGCTCATCGCTTCCATTAACTTTTGTCTGACAATATCTATCCTGTTATATACAATCTGTTAGAGACGTACACCATTATTGTGTTCGTACTTCGTTTATCTCTCAGCTGGCTTTCCTCTTTCCTTTTTTTTGCTTTTAAAAATCCGTTTCGATTTCTATCAACACAATCGCTCCAGTATCACTATTCGAAAATCCGTTAATGATATTTTCTTTCATTGCTTTGCTAGGTTGTTTTTTTCCAACCTTCACTGCATAATATTCAAGGGATTTCGAGGATGGCTTTCAAAGCGGACAATTTTAATGCCAAAAATATGTTTGGGTTTTTTGTCCACCATCGTTGCTGGTTTCTTACGAGTACAACGTGGCCAAGGCATAGCCTCCAATGGTAGTTGGTAAAGTAGCCCTCATGCAACGGCAACGGCATTGGCAAGTTGTACGAGTAGTGCCACAAAATATGCAAATTATTCAAGTTTTTCGGTGTAGCTGCCTTCTTCTTCTTCTTTTGCGGCAGCTTAGATTACTTTCAAAACTGTCATTGTTTTAGTTTTTTTTTGTGTCCTTGCGAGCAGTTAAAAGTGTATTTTTTCGGTTTGGTTTTTGAGGTTTAGATGGCAGTTAAAGATTTTGGTTTTGTGATAAAGAAAAAGAGAAAATTCAAATACGAGTACGAGTATGTGTGCTCTAGAGCTGTGCTCTGTTTGTGTTTCCTTTTCCGGGAAGTAGCAGACAACTGATTACAAATGCAAATCAATGTTAAGGGAAGAAGGCGGCACGCTAGGGTAAGAGCGAGAGAGTTTGTCTCTTTTCCAAACAATAGCAAAAAAATACAGTCCTTTGCCAAAAGGCTGTTGGGGCGAAGGGAGTGTAGAAGAGTGAACTGTTTTTATTTGCCTGTAACCTTTTGAAGGCAAATTCTAGAATATTTTAAATAAAATCTCGGTGAAATGTTTTTAACTGTTTGCTCTAGCAGCCGTCCTTGTTGGATTGTGTCTCTTCTCTCCTTTCATTTTAGTCCTTATCATTTATTATTGTTTAAATGTTTTACTCATTTTCGTTTAAGAAAATTCGCAAAGAAAACATTCGGAAGAAAACAAAACAAAAGACACCAGGCAGCAAGCACCCGTTCCCAGGCTGCCGTTCGTCATCGGGAATCTGGGAGCTCTCTACAGCATGAGAATGTGTTTGGTTATATTTAAAAGTTCTTGAGAACTTTTAATTCAACTTGAGCCATAAAATGCACAGAATGTGCAAAGTTTTCATTTCTTTGCCCCCCGAAAAACTCCTAAGAAACTTGGAAGAGACCAAACACACACACACACACACACAATATCCTCTGGAGGCATGTAGCGAATTTCGAGCTGGCGACAAAAGCGGGCGTGTAACACAAAAATGTCATTTTGTTTTTCCCAAACGAAATAAACAAAAAAAAAACCGAGAAAGATATGAAGTAGAAGAAGAGGCAAGAGATTTAACAACAAAATGTTTATGACAATTATAAGTGCATTAAAGTTTTGTGAAAGGAACAAAAGGACAAAACGAAAAAAATAAAAACTGGAAAAGGAATATGCCATACAAGACGCTGAAGTTTATGAAAATGTTAAATACTTTTTAAATCATTTTAAGCTCTTCTGCTGTTGTGCTCTGCATATTTCGAGAACACTGAATTGAATTAAGTTTGAAAATAATGATTTGAAATGTTAATGCTCTGACAGACGACATGATTATGAGCCAAGTGCTGAGATAAAAGATGGTCACCCTTTTAAGCAAATATTAACAACATCATTTAATTTTTCTTAACTGGCATTTTGAAGTTTTAAATAGTTTACTTGTAAACTAATAGTCCTTTTGCCATAGCATACTCGTCTGAATCATTGATAAGTCAAAATAATTATATTGCTCTAGCAACCCCCACCGGCCATCCTTGATATCCTGTAAACATAAAGTAAATATTTATTGTGTTTTGTGGTGGGTTGCCTTATGTAAATGCGGTTACCATTATTGTCTTACAAATTAGTTGGAAAGTTTTGTGCAGCTCGGATTACCGGGTTTCAGTGCAACATACACTTGCAGTCAATTTGGGGTAATTTTTAAGGAAACAAGTTTTGTTACACTTTTACCCTTAAGAGTTGATAAGGTCTTCTGAAATAAAAAAACTGGTTTAAAATTCTTTAAAGCAAGCGGTCAGATTGCCCCATAAGAAATGCTACTCCACTATAGAGGCTACTTTGTATTTTATATTTAGGATAGGATATAGTATCTTATTTAATTGCTTTAATGGTCATTCTTAGTATTAAAAAATCTTTGGCAGCGTTCAAATTTAAATTCCACATCATTCGATCTTGTGCCCATGACTTTCTGTAGGTTATACCAAGGTTTCGTAGATCTTGCTGGACTTGGTCTTTCCACCGGAGCCTCGACCTACCCCTACTGCGTGCTCCTTCGAAATCGTCGGCGATCATCTTCAACGTCAGAACATTTTCAGCTGTTCCAGCCGCTGAATTCTTATGAAAATGTTCAGCGGCTGGAGCAGCTGAAAATGTTCTGACGTTGAAGATTATCGCCGGTGATTTCTTATGAAAATGTTCAGCGGCTGGAGCAGCTGAAAATGTTCTGACGTTGAAGATTATCGCCGGTGATTTCTTAGGCGCAGATCTTCAGTAGGGGCAGATCGAGGCTCCGGTGGAAAGACCAAGTCCAGCAAGATCTACGGAACCTTGGTATAACCTACAGAAAGTCGTGGGCACAAGATCGAATGGTGTGGAATTCAAATTTGAGCGCTGCCAAAGATTTTTTAATACTGAGAATGACCTAAATGGTAATTAAGTAAGAAACGATATCCTAACCTAAATATAAAATACAAAGTAGCCTCTATAGTGGAGTAGCATTTCTTATGGGGCAATCTGACCGCTTGCTTTAAAGAATTTTAAACCAGTTTTTTAAGGTTAGAAGTTTGTTAAGGAAGAAAAGAAGGAGGACGAAAAACCAGAGGAATCTGACGATGATATAGGCTTCGCTCTCTCCGACTAAATCGACAAATGTTTGTTTTTATACCCAGCCAGCGTAGTTGTAGTTTGATGGATCCGGATGCATCGTTGTCGGCAAACAGATTACACAGTTTACTCTCCTTTCGCCATTACATTAAAGGGGTTCATACAGGGTGGGCCAAAAGTTACAATGGGGTTTAAGAATCTAATAACTTTTTCGTTTATATATTTTTTTTGTTATTTTTTTCATATTATATAAATAACACTTGGAGAATAAATAATGAAGAGATTCACAACTGAACAAAGAACCAGAACAATAGAATTTTATTATTTAAATTAGCGATCAATTATTTTAACCCAAAAGGATGAGTGATGAGGCTCATTTTCATTTGAATGTCTTTGTAATAAGCAGAACTGTACGTTCTGGGGTTCTAAAAATCCAAGAGCCATTCATAAACGCCAATTGCACCCCATAAGGTGTACAGTATGGTGTGGGATCACATCTGCAAATATCACTGGGCCTTACATCTTCGAGAAGGAAGATCGAAGTGCTGCAACAGTAGCGGTAGAACGGTATTGGTTTTTGATAGAATTATTTTTACGTCTTGCTCTTGAAAACACACCTGAGATGTGGTTCCAGCAGGACGAAGACACTGCCCACACTGCCCGAGACACAACTGCACTTTTAAGTCAAATTTTTAAGGAGCAAATAATTTCCAGAAATTCGGAAATTATTTGGCCAGCGCGATCGCCAGATTTGTCAGCACCCGACTATTTCCTTTGGGGTTATTTGAAAAAGCGAGTATATGTGAACTAGCCCGAGACAATTGCTCAACTCAAGGCCAACATTTTTGCAGAAATTCGAAAGCTACAGTCACAAATTTTGAAAGATGTTATGGAAAATGCTCTAAAACGAGCCCATCATTGCGAGGCTGAAAACGGGGGTCATTTAAATGACACTATTTTTCATACTTAGTGTAAAAAACTTTCCATTTTGTAATCTGAGAAAAAAAAAGAAACAAAAAATAATAAACGAAAAAGTTATTAATGTTTTAAACCCCATGGTAACTTTTGGCCCACCCTAAACTTATATAACGAGTGATCAATCTAGAGGTATTTTTTTACAATAGGGTTTTTTTAAATAACGGGTGAGTTGTGTTAAACTTGTTTATTTTTATTTTCGGTATTGTTTCATTCAATTCATCATGAAATGACTTACACCGCAACAACGTCTTCAAATTGGCTCTTTAAAAGTTCTAAAAAGATCCGCTGTTTTCGACCACAATTTTGTTCTGTGATGAGGCCCATTTCTGGCTAAAAGGGCAACGTCAATAAACAAAATTGCCGCATTTGAGCTGAAGAGCAACCAGAAGAGGTTCTAGAGGTGCCATTATGCCCAGAGAAAACCACGGTCCGGTGCGGTTTATGGGCTGATATAATCGGGCCATATTTTTTCAAAAATTATTTTAGCCGGAACGTAACTGTGAATGGTGTTCGCTATCGCGCCATGATATTGGACTTTTTGCTACCTAAAATTGAAGCCTGTAAACCCGTAAAAGCCTTGACATTTGGTTTCAATAGGACGGTGCCGCTTGCCATACAGCTGCTCCAACAATGTATCTATTGAGAGGTCATTTCAAAGAGCAGCTAATTTCAAGTTTTGGACCGGTGAGTTGGCCGTCTAAATTGAGTGATATCACACCTTTAGACTTTTTTCTTCAGGGCTGCGTAAAGTCCAAAGTCTATGTTGACAAAGCAGCTACGATTTAGGTTTTGGAGCCAACATTACGCATGTTATTAAAGTCGAAATGCTCGAACGACTTATTTTAAATTGGACCCTCAGAATGAACCCCCTGAGGCGTAGTTCCTGCCAACATTTAAAGGAAATTACATTCAGAAAATAAATGGCATAAATGTCCTTTCGAATGAACAATAAAGTTTCCACTCATGATTTGCATTTTCGATGTTTTTTAAGGAACTTTCCTCTTGACATGCTTAACCCATTCCTGCCTAATGGGTTTTACATAAATAAAGCGTGGGCCAGTTGAGCGGTATCGCGGTAAATTTTCTTTGTAGAAAAGAGGAAAGATTGGGCTAAATTAAAGCATTTAGCAGGATTTTTTTTTATTTTCTTTTATCTTTTGGAAAATGCTCCGGAAAAGTGCTGTCAAACATAGGAAATGGTACAAATTAAAAATTTCTAATTTTACCGGATAGCTTAAGTTGTCTACTATGTAATGGAAATAATCAGGCAGCACACCTGGCCTCCAGACCCGGCCAAATGCAAATGAGTAATTTTATTGAGAAATCATCGTACTTAAAAGAAATAAATCACTTAGCCTTAGCAATTTTCTTCTGATCTGGTGCAACACCGTTGTGATAATCCAGGAAGCAAGTAGCGGGATGCAAATTCGCCTTGTACTACAAACAGACACCTTGCACGGGTATTTAAATATCCATGTCATATCTCAGTTAAAAATTGAGGTTTATTTCTTTCAACTTCTATGGTCTTTTGGACATAAATTTCCAAATTTCATAAAATCGTACGAGCCGATCTATGGGCAGGCAGTAACGGGTTAAGACTAAAAGTTGACTTTACGACTATTTTGTTTCACATACGCAGAGAAATATATGGTTACATTATGGTCACGGCAACAATAGTATGTTCTCTGCCATAAAAGTATGGTCGTCGCAACCATAGAATTGCTTTTTAAATTTCATTTTGACTATAGTATGATTCCGGCTATATTAACATTGTTGAAATTTAAAACTAGTATTGTTGTCAACTTTAAAAATTTAAATTGGTGTGCCAAAAGTATGGTTGTTTTGGCTTATATGTTAACAATCATATGATTACGGCAATCATACCGGCAAAATCTTAATTTTTTTTTAATTTTACAATGTTATTGTTAAGAATTTTGATCAATCATAGTACTTTTTATATATAAATTAAATTTTTCACAACAAACTACTTAGGATTATTATAATTGAGATATTTTTAATAAACGAATTTTTTCTATTGTTAAATAAATCACGCCTATTATAAAGAGTTTTAAGTATTTTTACATAATTTAGTGAGTAACAACTAAACCCAATCCTTACAAAAAATTTTGGGGATCATAGTATGGTTGTAGGTGAGCCTTAGAAAGGCTGTGAGTTTCATACTATGATTGTATGTTAAACTTACTCGGGTAATGAGGATCAAAATATGGTTGTGGGAATCTCAGTATGGTTAAAAGTGCATAATAATATGGTTGCGGGGATCATAGTATGGTTGTGTGTAAATAATTATATTGTTGTGAGGACCATAATATTGTTGTGGAGATCATAGTATGGTTGTGTGTGAGCCATACTATTGCTGTGATGATTAAAATATTGTTGTGCAACAACCATATAACTAACAATAGTATGATGCGAACCATACTTATTTTCTTTGTGCACATAGTTGTCATCGCTCCTTCTATCGTAATAAAAATATTAAGATAATTCTCTGAAAACTTATTGTTTTTTTACAATTCACAACGTGCGTTTCAGTTGGAACACACTATACTTCTTTGGAGCCGTTTTACCCGATTAAACCCAATGTTTACTCTGCTAGTTGGTCTCTGGATTGTTATAATGGATCCATGGTTCATCCACAGTTACAAAACGCCGCAAAAGCTCATTTGAATTGCGGTTAAGCAACTTCAAACGATCCTTTAAAGTTGTCTCACGATTACGTTTATGGTCAATTGAGAGCAAACGCTGCACTCATCTTGCAGACAGCTTTCTTAAGCCCAACTATTTATGTAACATCAAAACCACACTGCCATATAAAATGCGTCAACAGACTCACGCACTTTTACTCTTCGATCAGCCAACACTATACCGTGGATTTTTTCGACATTTTCCGGGTGTACGAGGGCGGTTCGGAAAGTTCTTAGCCTATCAATGAAACAGAATAGTAAGTTTTTCAAAAATATTTTTATCTTTCAATATAATCTCCTGAAACTTCAATACACTTAGTCCAACGCTTATCTAGCAATTCTATCCCTTGATTAAAATAGGTTTTCAAAATAGTGGTTTACAACTGTAATTGCATCTTCATTTGAGGTAAAACGCTTGCCAGCAAGGATTTTTTTTAGATTTGTGAACAGGTAAAAGTCACTGGGAGCTAAATCAGGAGAATAAGGTGGGTGGTCAAGCAACTCGTACTTTAATTCGTTGGTTTTAGCCATTGTTAAAACACTCTTGTACGCTGGTGCGTTGTCTTGATGAAAAATTATTTTTTTGTGTTGTAAGCTAGGACGTTTTTTCTCGAATTTGTACATTTAATTGATCTAAAAGGTTGCAATTGTACTCTGAATTTATTGTTTTAACCCTTTGCAGATAGTCAATCAATAAAATACCTTTGAAGTCCCAAAAAACCGTTGCCATAACCTTACCAGCCGATTGAATTGTTTTTGCCTTCTTTGGAGCACTTCCTCCAGCTTCAGTCCATTGTTTGGATTGTTCTTTTGTCTCTGGAGTATAGTGGTGGATCCATGTCTCATCAACAGTTAGGAAACGACGCTTAAAATCCATTTTATTTCGCTGAAAACGATCCAAACAAGCTTGAGTAATGTTCATTCTTATGCGTTTTTGGTCGACTGTTAACAAGTCCGACACCCATCTTGCAGAAAGCTTTTTCCTCTGTAGTTCTTCATGCAAAATTAAATGGACTCGATCATTTGAGATGCCCATGATATTAGCTATTTCACGCACTTTTATTCGTCGATCATTTAATACCATATCATGCACTTTGGCTACAATTTCTGTTGTTGTTTCTGTTTTTGGACGTCCACTACGTGGTTCATCTTCAATGCTTGTACGACCACGTTTAAATTCAGCAACCCAATTTTTTACTTTGGCATATGAAGGAGCACTTTCACTTAACACATTCACCATATCATTATGAATTTCTTGTCCCGATAAACCTTTTTTATGTAAATATTTAATGACACCACGCATTTCTAATTTTTCCATTGTAAAAAAATCGCGGATGCGTCTTTTGTGAACACCTGTTTCTATATGAAGGAGTTGCCAGATCGAAACAAAATTTAACATGTGTTCATAGCAGAGATGGAAGTTTCCAAAACATGTACTTTTTTCTGTTTATACCGCGTTTTTGTGCTAGGCTAAGATGTTTCCGAACCGCCCTCGTATTGACCTTAATTGGTCGTCCAGTAAGTTTAGCGTCGTGCGAACACAACGAAAGTCAGTAAACCACTTTTTTACCATTAAGATCGATTGTGCAGAGTCCCCATGGTATTGATCAAACGTTTCCTTGGTTTGATTGGCGGTTTTTTCCGCAAAAAAAATGTTTAACGAGCACTCGAACACAAACTAAATGACGAAATTCTCTCAAAACTTGACAGTAGCCTTTAAACAGATTGTATTTAGTAGGAGCAGTGTTGCATTTTATATAGCTACGAGGGAAGTTGAAAAAGCCGCGGAATTATTGATATGCCCTCGTATATCTAGAGTGCCACTATATAAATTTAGAAATAATAGCGTAGTCCCCTAGGTTTTCTCGCATCATTTACCTCATTATCTGGTGTTTATATTAAATGTCAACTCGTTGTTTGTCTTTGAGTCGCTTTCAGATAACTCATGACACAGAAGCTCGAAAGTACGCAACAAAAGTCAGCGTGTAAACGCCAGCTTAATTATTGCCACAAGGACTCACGCAGACAGACATATACTACACACATACCCGCACACATTCGCACACATTCAACAAACATTTGCAGTTGAAAAGAGAAAAGACGCGACTTTTAAGATTACAAGTTAATTAGTAGACATTAGACAAACATTAAACAATTGACTTTTGCACTAATACACATTCACCTGCCCGCACACACACACACACGCGTACATAGTACTACATCAACCTGTGCACAAGGAAACGGAAACTAGGAATGTACTCGTACTTCGCTTAGACTAAGGTGACTACGGTGACTCAGGTTAGCATAGGTTACCTGCCGAAAAATAGCTAACCTCATGCGAGTAATGGCTGTAATTGTAAGCCCTGAAAGCATGTGAGTTTTGTAAACGATGACAGAATAAAAGAAGTCATTGACGGAAATGTTTCGTTGATTCCGGAGCAGCCCAAGCATTGGGAGTTTCCTTCGCTTGTTGCTGGCTGTCGATGATATTGTCGGCCTTCTTCCACCTCTACTCCCCAATTTAGGTTTGTGAGTTCCAGGACTGTTGTTCATTTTCCGTTCAATTGCTTTGTATTGCTAAATGGGGGAATTTGACGTTAAATTAAATGAATTTTCTCTTGGCTGTGCTTTGCTCCGGCATCGCTTCCTTGCTACTCCTATGTTCGCTGGAAATGAATGGAGAGTACCAGAATGGCTGGGCTTCATTGTTTCGCTGTTGTGTGCCGAGTTGTAAACCCATTAAACAAAAACCAGCAAAATGAGTTAAACTTTGATTCGTTACTCGAGCGTTTTTTGTTTTCGGTTTGTTTTTCTGTTAAGTCATTCAATGAATATCGTTTTGTTGTTTTGTAAGGAGGTTACGGGGGGAGGGGTAGGGTTTGTTCAGCAGATTCATTAATTTGATTGTTTTGTGGTTAATTCGTATGAAATTGAGGAATAAAACAAATATAACAGCACAACAATTAGCGTTAATTAGTTCACAGGGGCCAATCGACAAATAGGTTCACTTAGTTGTTATTCATTTGTCACAACCTTTCAATTTTCTCTGTGGCATTTCATCTTGAAAGGGTCCGGGGTTTGTAGTTTATTGCTGAATGAATTGCTGAAATAATAGCGAGTTCAGAACTTCATGGCTTGAGATAAATTCTAAGAAGATATCAGAATTGGTTAGCTTAGGCAAAGGTTAAGGCTTTAATGTAAGCCTATTTTGGGATTTCAAATATTTTAGGAATATCTGTTAAGTTGCTTTCAACTAAATCTAACCATGTCGACCATAATATTAATATATTAAAATATAAGGAATCCCCAAATAATGGGTGTTCCAACTATACGCACTATGACAATTGTGAATAAACCAAAAAGTTTTCACGGAATTATCTTTTTATCTTTATTACGATAAAAGGCTATATGACAATTGTGTGTGAAACAAAATATCGGTCAAATGCTCGTCACAGCTTTGTTGGCATACCTCTATCTGACGGTCCATGTTTACAATTACTCTAAGATATAATGAAAGTTTAATATCGATAATGTGTTGAATTATTGGGCAGAAAACTTGCCGTCAAGGTGAGACTTACAATTAACATCGTGATTCCACCAGCTTATAAATCGCACAAAACCGTGGTTTTCTCTGTATATAATGGCACCTCTTGAACGTCTTCTTGTTGCTCTTCAGCCCAAATGCGGCAATTTTGTTTATTGACTTTGCCGTTGAGCCAGAAATGGGCCTCATCACTGAAGAAATTGTTGGTCAAAAAAGCGGATCTTCCCATTTCTCACCGAACGCCCACTTCTATAATACAGTTGCCAACATTTGAAAAAAATTATTTTCAAAAAATAAATGCCATAAAATGTCCTTTCAAATCACCGAAAAAGATTTCACACTCGATTTGAATTTTTATATTTTTTTTGTTCTGAAAAAATACCTCTAGATGGATCACCCTATTTATTATCTTTTTTAAGCACAGGCAGGGTCGTTTACGTTTAAAAATATTTTTCACTGCATTTCCAGCTTGTTCATATCCTCTTGTGTGCTAAACATTATATGTGACAGCGCATAGACAAAGGGACCTAAGGGTAAAAAAATCAATTTTCATTTTTTTTTCTTTTTTTGATGTGGACAACATCTGAGCATCGAATTAGACCGATCCCATGCCCCAAAAGGGTTCCCTCCCAGAGATATGCGCGTTTTATGAAAGTAAAGTCGACGATTCTAAGCGCAAATAGAAAGGGACCTAATCTTTAAAATGGCTCTCCTGAACAAAACTTTTTATCAACTTTTCACTTTTTTTTTAGAAAGGGACCTAATCTTTAAAATGGCTCTCCTGAACAAAACTGGTTTTAACCCTTAGGTCCCTTTCTATTTTGCGCGTCACATATAGGTACACATTTTTGTGCTGGGTATTCAGCTTATGTTAGCTTTAAGACTGCACTAAACTTATTTTGTACTTTAAGCTGCCTAAAGTAGAATTTAGGCTGCTGCTGACTGTGGTCGGTTGGATGTCTGCACACAGAAAAAGATTCGCTGCCACAACCGATTTTTTTTCAACCGGACGATTAAGGTTGCATGCATCTCAAGTATTGTATCAGTACAACCAAATGTTCGTTGGTGCTCTGTACTTTAAGTCTCAGTTATTGGAAATGTAGTATCGGTGGTACTTACCAAGTATCCGAAGCTTCAGAAGAGAATTTTTGGATCTAAAAATACACATACCACACTTGTTTACCGTAAAATATTCAAATTTTAGTCAGAGCCAAAAAATTGATTGCGTACACAATTTGCTCATAGGGAGGATCGTGACGGGATGATCAAAAATGAATCATTTTTACTGAAAAATAAATGTGGTTAATTGATTGGAAAAAAATCAATACAAATCTAATTATTTTATTTTGAAAAAAAAACCAATAAATAACCCGTTTTAGTTTATGATGAAATTTTAATTATCATTACTAATGATTGTAACAACAACAAAATGTTGCAAAACTATTGGTTGCCACATCCAGCAGTTGGGACAACTAAATACCTTTTTCGCGTTTCATTGGTATGGCCGATTAATAAGTTGTGAGTACAGCACGATGATCATATTTATCATCTTGTGGTAGTTCGAACCGCGTATCCATTACGACTATGAACAATTGGTGATTGAAACCGAATGTATTGTAGTTCCAACCGATTTTCAACTTATTTTTTTTTTGGTTAAGCTAACGTAAGCTAATAAAAACATTGAAAATATGAGCTGCACAAAAAGGTTAACATAGCATAAGCTTACATTTGTGAAAAAATTTAAAAACATTAGCTCTGCTAATGAAAGGCAGCTAGAAGCCGACACCATCCCGTATACTTAGTAGGGACATAAATACTGTTACTACATTCAACACACCCATTTCAATAGTAGAACTGAACATACCCCGTTAATGTCATATGGGTTTTGAAAGCTAACCTCAACAGCGTTAGTCTGTAACGAGATTTTAAAATTGTTTTAACTTTCATCATGGAGTGGTCAGATAATGAGAACCGAATCGCTGTAATAGCGTTTTTCAAGAGTGAAATGAAAAAAATCGATATTTTGAAAACGCTCCGGCCACTAGGGATTAGCCGCATGTTCGTCTACCGATGCAAAAACTGTTTGAGGAGACTGGAGATGTAAAAGACGGGCCGCCCACGCTCTGTTCGAACACCGCATGTCAATAACAACCGTTAAATCAAGAATTCACAGAAATCCGCTCTGTAAACAGAAAATCATGGCCCGTGAGATGAATATCACGCGAAAATCCATGAGTAGAATCATTAAAAAAGTCTTGGGACTTAAGGCTTTCAAACGATGTACCGGACATTTATTGACCGCAGCTTTAAAAAAAAATAGGATTGAAAATCTCAAACGTCTTTTGGTGAAGCACGCTGATAACTTGTACAGAAAAATTTGGTTCACCGATGAAAACAATTTTACCGCCCAGGAAAAATTTAACAAGCAAAATGATAGAGTGTATGCGCGGTCATCTAAGGAAGCATCTGAAATGATCCCAAGGGTGGAAAAGGGCTTCAGTCATGGTTTGGTGGGGTGTCTCTTACGATGGGGTCACTGACCTGCATTTCTGCGCACAAGTCAAAACATCGTCCAAAGTTTACCAAGAAATTGTTTTGGAAGCTGTTGTGAAGCCTCTTAAAAATTCCCTGTTTCAAAACCATCCATGGGCTTTCTAGCAGGATTCTGCGCCGGCCTATAAGGCTAAAACGTCGCAGACCTGGCTTCGAAACAATTTGCCAGCGTTCATTTACTCTGAAGAATGGCCCTCAGGCAGTCCAGATTTGAACCCATTGGATTACAAATTGTGAACGGTTTCAAAAGACAAGGTTTGTCACAAAAGATACCCCAACATTGGATCTCTTAAGACTGTTTTGGTTCGAGCTGTGGCCAATTTTCCAATGGACGAGTTTCGTGCAGCAATTGACGATTGGCCAGTGCCACTTAAGGCGTGTGTAAAGGCAAAAGGCGGACATTTCGACTAAGTAGATTCTTTTTGGATACAATATACATCTATACATATATTAAAAAATATTTGGCCCAAAAACATTCAGTACGTTTTATTTTACAGCATAAAACGTGTGTAACAGTATTTATGTCCCTACTAAGTATGACAGCAGCTACAGCAGCGATTCTATCTCCGTCCGAACTGTAGGTTTTCGATGGTAAGTTCTTTTATCCCATGCTCGGCAAAATTGTTAACAAGTTTCATTCTCGTACATCAATAAATATATTACGTAAAACATATTTAGTCCAAAAACATTCAGTACGTTTTATTTTACAGCATTAAACGTGTGTAACAGAATTTATGTCTCTACTTAGTATTATTTATATAAAATATATAAAAAATGTTAATAAATGTTTAAACCCCATAGAAACTTTTTTCCAATGAATTATATGCTGCCGAGTGTTTTACAGTTTCATTACTGTTTTATTCTCTCAGAGGATCCGAACTATTGCCGGGTCTGGAGTTTTTATTTTTAAAGCCTTAATTTTTTTTTTAAATTCTATTTCATGCCCTATTTGCCTTTAGTTTTTAATTTATGGCGTCATGGCTTTTAATTATCTCGCTTGTCATGCATAAGCCCACAGATAAGATTCTGCCGTTACGAATCTAAAAAAAAAACTGGAATTTTTCCTTAGAAATTGAAAACTCTTGAAGAAAAACTTTAAAATTTCAATAAAACAAAAGGAATCGCGGCTACCAAAAAAATTGCCATATAAAAATTTACATATTTTGATTGTATTCAAGTCGTCGTCGTACGGCAAACGGGCGAAGGAACGTCTGCCCAAAATGTTCACAATGACAATTTTTGTCATCATCAATATGAAATTGAATTGATTTTATGAAAATTTATATTATGACACACTCACATACGCCAGTCTATGCAAACTCAACCTTATTCAGAAGCCAGCGAAGTCAATACTTCTTGAAACAAATTGACAACTACGAAAAAATAATAGACTCACGTCTGTTCAATTCGGCGACGGGGGTTTTTTTTGCTCTGAGGAAAGCAATATTTTTTAAAGACATAAACGCCTACCAATCGAAGGAAAAAATACTTTATAGGGAAATGTTATTCAACGATACAAACTGTTGTTTAAAGGAAATTCAAATAATGATTTCTACCCCTCATACTCGTACAGGCGCTTATTGAACAAGGGCCATAAGTGGAAACTTTCACCCGAAGGGGAGTACAGAAGTAAAGAAAGTTTCCTGGGCTTTCTTTTCAAAGGACACATATGTTCAGATTAGAACTTCTCAAGTGGGGGGACTCTTGTTTGGTGAACTTCCTTTCTATTGTCTCGAGCTGTCTTGCGATAGACACATAAAAGGGAAAACTCTTCATTGAAAATGCATAATTTGTTGACGTTCATTTCCTTAAAACAGACACACAGCTCCGGCAAAGATGTCTGGTGTGTGTACAAATCTTAAGAGTTTATGGGAAATATTTAAATCTATAAATTATGCTAAATAGAAAGAAAGAAGTAGAAAAAATAATGCTGCAAAACCCCTCCATTCGATTGCAACAAAGTAGACGCTAGTGCTACAGTCGTCTATTTTGATTTGCTTTGGCGCGAACGGCTGTAAGAAGGCGGAAACGGAACGAATGTTTGCATATGTGTGACGGAAACGTAGTACGGGGGCATACGTACGTACATTCAAAGAAAAAATTGAACTTCAACTGTTTAACCACAAAATAGAAAAAGTTTCTCTTTTCACTTTATGCCAACAGCTAGAAAAACACGAAAAGGGTGTGAACTTTAACAATTGTGGTTGACATATGCAGAAGTTGGCTGGGATGAGAATAAATACCGCCCACAAACGCACAGCCACACTTGCCAAATTTGCTGATCCAATGGAGAAATAAATTTCATGTGGAAGTTAAATAAACTCCTTAAAGATATCAAATAAATCGAGCAAAGTAGTAAAGTAAAGCAAACCATTTCTAATAACTGACCCAGAAAATATTAGAATGAATGCTTTAAATGTTGTGTAATTTGGCCATCCTGACATCTGTAGTCGTCGGTGGGACCCTTATTTTACAACCAACCATCTTGAATAGGATCAAATTCATACTTCATGTGGCCACATCTACAAATGGACTGACGGAAAGTTTCGACCAAACGGAATTAAAGCACCTTGATATCAACAAGCCCGGTTTCTACCAAACGGAATTAAAGCACCTTGATATCAAAAAGCGCAGTTTTTTTTTTTTAAATTCAGCTATGAGGTTCTTGATCATGGCCCAGCTTCTAAGGTGGAATGTAGGGTGAATGTTGAAAGGTCCTAATTGTTGACATACATATTTGTTATTTTTGATGCTAAGGACTTCTACGTCTCTTGAGACACCTAGATAAGGTATCTAAGTTGAGTCAACATGCATAATTGAATTAGAATTGAAATTGCATTGAATTGGGCGAACCTGTTCTTGGAGAGCTAAGTCCCATTTGTGACGCGCAAAATAGAAAATGACCTAAGGTTAAAAACCAGTTTTGTTCAGGAGATCCATTTTAAAGATTAGGTCCCTTTCTATTTGCGCTTAGAATCGTCGACTTCACTTTCATAAAACGCGCACATCTCTGGGAGGGAACACTTTTGGGGCATGGGATCGGTCTCATTCGATGCTCAGATGTTGTCCACATTAAAAAAAGAAAAAAAAATTAAATTGATTTTTTTACCCTTAGGTCCCTTTCTCTATGCGCTGATTAAAGATTATGATTCAGTCAGGCTTAAACTCATCTGTCTAAAGCTCGAGCAAGATCGGACTTAATATGTTTACAGTGCAATATTTGTTCATCACGTAGCATGCAAAATAAGAGCTACACACAGAGAAGAAAATAGTTGGAAATTAGTTGGAACAACAATGATTCGGTTGCAATCACCGAATGATTATAATGGTAATGGATATTCGGTTCGAAATGCCACAATATGATAAATATCATTATCGTTCTGGACTTGCGACTTGTTCATCGATCATACTAATGAAACGCGAAAAATTTATTTCATTGCCACAACTGGTGGTTGTGCTAACAATAGTTTTGCAAACATTTTAATACTAATTGTTAGTGATGATAACTAAAATATCATCTTAACCAAAAACGGTTTGTATAAAATTACTATTTTTTTTAATAAAATAATTCGTTTCTTACTGACTTTATTTAAGCCAATCAATCGATTACCCAATTTTTTCCAGCAAAAATCATCCATCATCTTTTTCACTTTTCATCGTCATGACTATGAGTACTTCAATTAATAATTCAATTTATAATTTAATTAACTGTTGTTTGTTTTGGGGAAGTAAAACTAAGTCAGCGAAGTAAAAGCACATACATTGCCGTCAGACAAACGTTTTTTTTTTAAATAACCAACACTCAGGGGAAGTCCCCTATACATGCGGTGCATTGCGTTGGCGAGTGGAATGTAAAGGATCGGAGGGGGAAAGAGGGAGTAATGTTTATTGACACTTGCCTTGAACTTCTGCAGGTCGCAATTAGTGGGAAATACATTTGCCGGAAGTCGATTCCACATACGGACTGTACGAGCGAAAAACGAATTTGATCCGTAGTGTACAGTGCGGTCAACTGGCCAATCGATAACAAACGGGTATGAATTCCTAGAAAGTCGCGTATCTCTGCCGAACATCCTTACGTCAGAAATAAAGCGACGGATATCTGATGAACACACACCATGAAAGTAACGCTAGAACAGCGTCACGCAACCCACATTCCGACGATGCTCAAGGGAAACAATAGAGTTGGATACCCTACTGTCACGCGTCACGCAACCCACATTCCGACGATGCTCAAGGGAAACAACAGAGTTGGATACCCTACAGTCACCTATTAGCACCATCGCTCTCCTTTGAACACGGTCAAGTAGCTCCAAGAATGATTTTGGAGCAGCTGCCATATATGGGAGTTGCATTCCATCTTCGGCCTGATGTAAGTTGTATAGATATTGAGAAGATCAGAAGGAGTGAAATATTTCTTGCACCGCTTTAAAGCCTATGCACTTGAGTGCTTCTTTCGACACTTCGACTACATGTCTCGCCCAACGGGCGTCACATTATATTTTCATGCCCAGAACATCGAGAACATCGATTGTTCAATATCCGTACCATCGATAGAAATTGACGATATTGTTGGGTCAGCGAATCGCTTGTGAGAAGCAACAAGCAGCACTGTGTCTTACGCGCATTAAAATCTACTCTATTTACTCGACCCCATTCGAAAATGGCCAGTAGATCCCGGCCAAGTGTCTCATCCATAATTCGCCTTTTGTCTTCAATATCTTGAAGACTCGGCCTACGGTCGAATGAATATGAATGACAGAGGTTAGTATCATCTGCGAAAGAGTAGATTGGATTCACGGTCTGACCCAAAAGATCATCAATGAAAATAAGAAATAAAGAAGGAGAAAGGACAGAGCCCTGTGGCACACCTGCGGTCAGCCTATGTGTGTTGGATGAGAACCCGTCTATAACAACTCTAATAGTGCAATCTCTAAGAAAGCTCGATATAAATCAAGCAAACGTTTTACCGACACCAGAGATATGTGTTGGTTACTACAAAGGTTGCTATATATATTTCTGGCGCCAACTGACATTTCCATTGGAAAGTTTGACATTTTTTTAGCATAAACGTAGTCAGAACGTTTTGACGTACGACCATCATTTGTGTTCTTTACGATACAGTGACTTGAAAAAATCAAATTGGCAAAAAATGGAATTAACTCGTTAACATTTTCGTGCGATCATTTTTCACAAGTTTCGACGTGGATTATCACGACAAGAGTGCATCGATGAACTTAAATCTTTGTACGGCGATAAACCACCATCCCATAGTATGTGAAAAACTGGTTTAATGAATTCAATAGTGGCCGACGCTCGCTCAAAGACGAAGATCGTCCAAAAGCGGCCGTTGTGCCAGAGAACGTTGATGCCGTGCGTGAACTGATAATGGAAGATCGTCATGTGACATACCGTGAGATAGAGGCATCCTTGACCATTTCTTTCACCAGCATACATTCGATATTGCATGAACACCTGGCGGTAAAAAAGGTTTGTTCTCTTTAGATCCCGCACAATTTGACAATTGCTCAAAAAGAAGGCTCGTGTCGATTGGTGCAAAGAAATTTTGAAAAAATACGATCGCGGTAAACGTCAAAAGTCGTTTATAAGATCGTCGCAGGTGACGAATCATGCATCTATGCGTATGAGCCCGAAACAAAACAGCAATCGACCGTGTGGGTCTTCGAAGACGAGCCAAATCCAACGAAAGTTGTTCGTGGAAGAAGCACTTCGAAACAAATGGTCGCCGGTTTCTTCGGCAAAACTGGTCATGGGGCGACTGTTCCGCTTGAGCAACGTAGTACGGTCAATTCTGAGCGGTACACCACTGTTTGTTGGCCTGAAGTCTTTGAAGAAATTTGAAAAACGAACAAGAGAAGACGAATCATTGTGCACCATGACAATGCGAGCTCTTACACATCGGCTCAAACCAGCGCAAAATATGTGACGCGCAAAATAGAAAGGGACCTAAGATTAAAAACCAGTTTTGTTCAGTAGAGCCATTTTAAAGATTAGGACCCTTTCTATTTAAGCTTAGAATCGTTGACTTCACTTTCACATAACGTGCATACCTCTGGGAGGGAACACTTTTGGGGCATGGGATCGGTCTCATTCGATGCTCAGATATTGTCCACATCAAAAAAAGAAAAAAAATGAAAATTGATTTTTTTACCCTTAGGTCCCTTTCTCTATGCGCTGTCACATATAGCAGCCCTTGTAGTAACGCTTTCTAGAGATGCAGGACCTCAAATCGTGTGGGACCTTTGTGTTTGAGGTTTTCGAAAAATATTGGCCGATATGGTCCAATTACAACACACGCAGAAAACAGATTCGTTGCCATTTGTCATTTGTTTGGCAAAAATTTTGCTAGCATGTACCTCGAGTATTCCATCAGTAAAACCGTATGTTAGTTGGTGCTCTGTAATTTTTGGTTATTGAAACTGTATTATCGGTTTAACATACCAAGTATCCGAACCTTCAGAAGAGAGTTTTTGGATCTAAAAATCCACACTTGTTCAACAAAAAATTATAAAATTGTAGTCAGAGCCAAAACACTGTTTTATTATTAGGTTTTAGTGATGATCACTAATAGTTGGTTACTACAGCAAAACGTTTGCAAAATTATCGGTTGCCACAACCACTTGTTGTGGCAACTAAATACCAATTTTGCGTTTCATTGGTATGACCGATCAATAAGTTGTGAGTACAGTACGATGATCATATTTATCATCTGGTGGTATTCCGAACCGAATATCTATTGCGATCATAAACAATTGGTTATTACAACCGAAATTTATATTTTGCAACCGGATCTTGTAGTTCTAACCGATTTCCAAACAATTTTTTCTCTGTATGCAGAGATTTGTGCTGGTTACTCTTAATTTTCTATACGAAATGTTGTAGAAATGAGATGTAATATGTGGTTTTCAAGAGCTGTAGGTTTTAAAGTCGAAAAAACCCTATGTATGATATCAAAATATAGACCGATTTGGGCCAATTTCAATAGGGTTCAACCTTAGACCATATTTGAAGAATGTACGATGTTAATTGTAAATAAAACAAAAAGTTTTCCGATAATTATCGTTATCTTTTTTATTATGATAAAGGATCTATGACAAGTATGTGTGAACCAAAACATGGGCCAAATGCTTGCCACGGCTTTGGTGGAATATATTTCTTACATGGTCCATATTTTCAATGACCCTGAGGCATAATGGAGGTTGTATGTCTTTAAAGTGCCGAATTATCTCATCCTTGAGCTCATGCTTTTTTCTTGGCTATTGACGTACATTTTTTCTTTAAAATATCACCAAAGAAAGAAGTCCAACGGTGTCAAATCACATGATCGTGGCGGCCAACTAACATCGCCACAACGTTTGATAACACCGCCCTTGAATTGCCCGCTCAAAAGAGCTATTGTTTCGTTAGCCTTGAAACATGTGGCAGCATGCACTTGAAACCACATATTGTCCTGTTTTATATCCTCAATTCCTGGCCACAAGAAGTCCGTTCTTTTCTCGCGACAGCGAACACCATTCAAGGTAACTGGTTGGCCGAACTCATTTTCTAATAAGTAAGGCCTGATGACGCCGCCAGCTCATAAACTGACCAAACAGTTATTTTTGTGGATGCATTGGCCTTTCAAAAATCACTCGTGGATTCTCAATTGCCCAAATGCGTCGATTATGCTGACCAAAAAAAAAAACAAAAAGTGCACGAAATGCATTTTGATTTGAACGACCTTTTTCGTAAAAGGCCTTATGGGTAATTGTGTAAAGAAAACTTGCAAATTTAGATTTACAATAGTAATTCTCATACGTTTGGTGAGAATCTGGTCATAAAGAGTTCAGTTTTCCATTCAACAATTGCTGCAAAGCTTTCTGGTGAAGGTCGTCATGGACACGAAATTGCGATAAATGCAATTAGTAGGGACCTACGAATAAATACTGTTACACACGTTTTATGCTGTAAAATAAAAAGTACTGAATGTTTTCGGACCAATTATTTTTTAAAATATTTATTGATGTATATTGTATCAAAAAAGAATTAACTTTTTCGAAATGTTCGCCTTTTGCCTTTACACACGCCTTAAGTCGCACTGGCCAATCGTCAATAGTTGCACGAACCTCTTCCATTGGAAAATTGGCCACAGCTCGAACCAAAGCAGTCTTAAGAGATTCAATGTTAGGGTATCGTTTGTGACAAACCTTGTCCTCTAAAACCGCCCACAATTTGTAATCCTATAGGTTCAAATCTGGACTGCCTGAGGGCCATTCTTCAGAGGAAATGAACGCTGGCAAATTGTTTTAAAGCCAGGCCTGGGACGTTTTAGCCGTATGGGCCGGCGCAGAATCCTGCTGGAAAGTCCATTGCTGGTATTGAAACAGCGAATTGTTAGGAGGCATCTAGGCAGCTTCCAAAACGGTTTCTTGGTAAACTTTGGCCGATGTTTTGACTCCTTGTTCGCAGAAATGCAGGTCAGTGACCCCATCGTAAAAGACATCCCAACAAACCATGACTGAAGCTGGGTGATGATCCTTTTCCACCCTTGGGATCATTTCAGATGCTTCCTTAGATGACCGCGCATACACCCTATCATTTTGCTTGTTAAATTTTTCCTGAACGTTAAAAATTTTTCATCGGTGAACAAAATTTTTCTGTGCAAGTTATCAGCGTGCTTCGCCAAATGACGTTTGCATTTTTCAATCCTATTTTTTTTAAAGCTGCAGTCAATAAATGTCCGGTACGTTGTTTGAGAGCCCCAAGTCCCAAGTCTTTTTTAATGGTTCGACTCATCTCACGGGATTTTCTGTTTTCGTAGCAAATTTCTGTGAATTCTTGATTTAACGGCTTTGATGACGTTCGTTGTTCGGACAGAGAGTGGGCGGCCCGACCAGTGGCGGTCTTTTACATCTCCAGTCTCCGCAAACAGTTTTATGCATCGGTAGACGACCATGCGGCTAATCCCTAGTGGCCGGAGCGGTTTGAAAATATCGCTTTTTCATTTCACACTCGAAGAGCGCTATTACAGCGATACGGTTCTCATTATCTGACCACTCCATGATGAAAGTTGAAACAATTTTTTAATCCCGTTACAGACTAACGCTATTGAGGTTAGCTTTCAAAATCCGTATGACATTAACGGAGTATGTTCAGTTCTATTGAAATGGATGTGCTCAATGTTGTAACAGTATTTATGTCCCTACTAAGTACAGCCACGAAAATCCCTATTTTGTTAAACTTGTCTTCTGTTTAAATATAGGTGCAAGAGGTCGAGCCAGTTAATCCCTGTTCAATGTGTAAAAGCAAAAGATCGAAATAAAATGAACGGTCCAAACAGGCTTCAAAAATCTAAACTTTTCCATAATGAAATTTGTCAAACACTGAAACAGAGAAATGCCAAATTAAGTTAGGCAAAAAACTTGAGCTGCGACTTACTATTAATATCGTGCATTATGGTTGGATCACCCTTTAGATCTGAGACCCGAAGGAGAAACGACTTAAATGGCATTTTCTGATTTATCTGAAATTCCATTTTATGTTAGTTTAAGAGAAAAAAATGAAAAGGCATATAAAAATCAGATGCGTTTACTCCAATTGGGGCGTTTCATATTTTGATCTTCTACTTAACACATAAAACTATAGCATGTAAAAGTGTATATGTGACAGCGCATAGAGAAAGGGACCTAAGGGTAAAAAAATCAATTTTCATTTTTTTTTCTTTTTTTGATGTGGACAATCTGAGCATCGAATGAGACCGATCCCATGCCCCAAAAGTGTTTCCTCCCAAAGATATGCGCGTTTTATGAAAGTGAAGTCGACGATTCTAAGCGCAAATAGAAAGGGACCTAATCTTTAAAATGGTTCTCCTGAACAAAACTTTTCATCAACTTTTCACTTTTTTTTTTGATGTGGACAACATCTGAGCATCGAATTAGACCGATCCCATGCCCCAAAAGTGTTCCCTCCCAGAGATATGCGCGTTTTATGAAAGTGAAGTCGACGATTCTAAGCGCAAATAGAAAGGGACCTAATCTTTGATCTCTTTAATCTCTCCTGAAACTGGTTTTTAACCTTAGGTCCCTTTCTATTTTGCGCCTCACATACAAGCTACAGCTCGGGTAAACGGCCTGCTTTTTAGTGCTGAGTTTTTAAAGAGATCTAATTTATGCCCATATTTTGTCAACTGGCCTTTTCGCCGATTTTTTTGCAGAGTTTGCTTACCTTTTAGCATTTTTAATTTTAAATGTTATCTGTGGAACTCGCCTCATAAAATTTACTTTAATGACCTGTACTTATAGCCGCACCGTATAAAGTGTGGCCATAATCATGAGGTTACTTTGGCATTTAGAGCTTTACCGTCATTAACTTTATGATTGGAGGTGGTTTTTTGTTGTTGTCGTTTTGCCTTTTTGCGTTTTGTTTCCTGCAATGTTTGCTAGTTAATGTTATTAACATACGACAATAAAAACTCGATCGTAAAATCCTTCTTGACCAAGTTTTTCTCTCTTTAGTTCGTCCTTAAGGCTCGCACCAACTCAATACAAATACTGGCAACACTACAACTGCTGCGGCTCACTGTTGAACAATTCAACAACACTTATAAGCCAAAAGGGACCATATGGTCGAGTTTACTGGGTTGGTGAGCCAGCCAAAAGAAAGGGCCAGCAAGGAGTGGGAAGTGCGGCCAGAGTGGGAGAGAACACTTTTAGGTAATAAAACAAAAGTTGGTAATAAATTGTTTTGACTTTTTATTTGCCTTTTTATTATTATAACATATAATTGTTTTTATATACGACACTATGTATGCACATAGTACATACATGTGCATGTATGTATGTGTGTACAATGTGCGTGTATGTGTGCTATATACTACAACACTGTATGTGTTACCATAACAGACAAAATGAGTATATGACTGCAAGGACGAGTACTTAAGAGTCGCATTTCCAATGGCATAAATGTGGCACGCAACCCACCATTCCGTTCCCTAACAATTTATTACATTTCCTCCTGCCCCGTATAGTTGTTGTAACTGTAAGAAAGTAAAACTTTTGCAATCACACACAAGACTGTCCTTAAAGGATGCTGGCCACTCAACAGAACTGTGGGAGCGATTTTGTGCCAATTTGCTCTCGCATGTGTTCGATTGTATTTTGGAGCTGTGTTTGTTTATGTCATGTGTTAATGAATTATTATCCCCCCCCCCTCACATTACTCTAACCTTCTTTGGGGGAGGCCCTGAAACAAAAACCAAACTAAAAGTCCGAAAACTTTATTGTAATTAACACAGCATGCGACTTTGCTTGGACCATTCCCCCCCAAAAAAATACTTTCCTGGTCATTTGAAGGCGAGCTGAAATCAACCACCATCGAAGCCAACGATTTTTATGACTGTAATGAGAACGCCGTTTAAGTGTTAATAGTCCTGAAGATGTCCTTTAGTGGTTATGATCGATTTATGGCTCGTAAAGTAACCTCATGTGCTAAAAGGACTAGGTGTACGTACACCTAGTCGAAACCGAACATTGCAGTTAATAGGTTGATATGAGTACCTCGTAACTACCGCCATGGTCTACGTAAATGAAAATCAATAAAAGCAACAACGTTTTCCAACTGCATTTCCGTTACGCTATGAAACATTCATTTTGGTCATGTACGAGTGGTAAATAAATGGCCAAAGGCACAGTGGGAGGAAAAGAAGCACACCACAGGCTTTAATCTGGGTGGAGGGTATAAACACTTTTTCTTGAAAGCTTAGTTTATTTTAGATGAAGTTTGGCATTGGTGGGCCACGACAAAGAAAAAGAAAATTTTCCAAAATATTTGATAAAAATATACACCACTCTGCGGTACGGGGTATTCTAAGTAAGTGCTGATGTTTGTAACATCTTAAAGCAATGGACATACATCCCATGTTAAGTATACCAGTCGATTCAGAATCACTGTCTGATTCCATTGTTCGATATCCGTCCGTCTGTCGATCGAACAATTTCAGTGAAAGTTAGTACATTGTTCAGATTTGGGCCAATGACGAACCCTATAGAAGTTGGATCACATCGCTCCATATTTTAAGATCATACAAAGGTTTTTCCCAATTCAAAACCTACAGCTAACTGTTACAATCGATCCCTATAAAATTTTGCACAAGGCGTTACGAGCAAATTGCCCAAATTTTAGTAATTTTAGACCATATCGGTCCATGTTTTTATCGAGCTCCCTCTAGATTTGCGAACAAGCAACTACAGAATTTACAAAATTAAACATGATCACACTTCTCATCATTGCGAACTTTTAATGTTATGCCTAGTTAAACTAGACCACATAGGTCCATAATTTCGTATAGCTCCCACAATAACGTCTTTACCGATGTATGATGTGGCTTTTGAAGCCAAATTTTTATCCGATTTCGACTAAATTCCGCATGTACGTTACCTGTGACCATCAGCCGTCTCTGGTGCATTTGGACCATGTAGGTCTGTGAGTATTTTGAATAGCTACCACACAGGGGTTCCTCCCGATTTGTGATCCTGCCTTTGTGAAAGCGCGGAGCGCGGTAATTTGCTTTTTTGCACTGCAGGCTGTGGCGGCATTGTTGGTCGAAGAGAGTATGCGTGGCTTATAGTAGCTGACGGGAGATTTGTATTCGTCTGCCTTTCAGTTGCCATCATGCATTGGAGACTTGACGAGAGGTCATTTTGTGTTGAAGCATATTTTTGAAATGCGCACTCGATCATTGCAGTCCAGCGTGCGGTGCTGTGCGGCAATCAATTGTAAATTGGATTTCTTCATTAATAGCAGCAGGGAATGTGTCATTTGTACGAAGGGGACCTGAGGGAATAATTACGAAATCACAAAACATCGAGATAGTTAGTGCAACAGTACTGCAATCTCCGAAACGCTCTGCTCGGAAGCAATCACTTGCTCTTAGCATTTCCTGGAGTTTTTTCAGCCGGCTCTTGAGGCAATACAATTAGAGCATATATGGTTCCAACAGGATGGTGGCACTGCACACACAGCGAGGGTTAGCATGAATTGTTTGAGGCAAATGTTTCCTGGACGGCTTATTTCTTTGAGGGGTGATGTGAACTGGCCGGCATGAACTGAGAGGTTATGTAAACAGGCTTAGCCCCATGCGATTTTTTCCCTTGGGATTACCTGAAGTCGAAGGTGTGTGTATACTCAAGGTGTATGAATGACTTAATTAAAAATATTGAGGCTGAAATTGGCAGAATATCAGTCGATATGCTTTTTAGAGTTCATGAAAACTTCAGAAAACTTATGCTGTAGTGTGGGCAGTGGCTTCGGCCACTATAGTAAGGCCCAATGCTATTTGCAGATTATGATAAAATGGCAAACAATACTGAAGAGAAAAAACCCCTATTGAAAAAATACTTCTAGATTGATCACCCTATATGTTATATTGGGAAAGATCTTTGCACTGGAGCTATATAAAAACCGTGTAAACTCGCATGTCGGGGTTTAGCTAGTTTTAAAAGCCGACTGTCGGTTTTCGGTTTCGGACACTCTTTTCTGGTCGAAATCGTTATGGGCCCAACACTGCTCTACAGAAAACTTGGCACCATTGAGCGAAACTTAAGGTAAATCGGCTTGATCCAACTAGAGGTATTTTTTCTTAACAAAAAAAATTAAAAATTCAAATCAAGTGTGGAATCTTTATTGGTAATTTGAAAGGACATTTTATTGCATTTATTTTTTGAAAAAAATGTCCTTCAAATGTTGGCAACTGTGTTATGGAAATGAGCGTTTGGTGAGAAACGGGAAGATACGCTGCTTTCGATCAAAATTTTGTTCAGTGATGAGGCCCATTTCTGGCTTAACGGCAAAGTCAATTAACAAAATTGCCGCTGAAGAGCAGCAAGAAGAGGTTCAAGAGGTGCCATTATACCCAGAGAAAAACACGGTTTGGTGCGGTTTGTAAGCTGGGGGAATCATCGGTGCATATTTTTTCAAAATTGATGATGGCCCGAACGTAACCGTGAATGGTGCTCGCTATTGCGCCATGGTATCGATCGTTATGCTACCTGAACTAAAAGCCCGTAATCTTGCCGACATTTGGTTTCAACAGGACGTTGCCACTTGCCATACAGCTGCTTAAACAATGGATCTATTGAGAGGTCATTTCGAAAGGCAGCTAATTTCACGTTTTGGACCGATGAGTTGGCCGCCTAGATCGTGTGATATCACAACTTTAGACATTTTTCTTTGGGGTAACGTAAAGTCCAAAGTCTATTCTGACAAACCACTACGCGTGTCATTAAAGCCATACCAGTCGAAATGCTCGAACGAGTCATCCAAAATTGGACCCTCAGCATGGACACCCTGAGGCGTAGCTGGGGCCAACATTTGAAGGAAATTATATTCAAAAAATAATTAGCATAAAAAGTCCTTTCGAAAGAATAATGAAGATTCCATACTTGATTTGAATTTTTGAATATTTTTTTTTGTTCTGAAAAAATACCTCCAGTTGGATCACCCATTATAATACATTTAAATCAGCAAGGATCTCTGCTCTAATATCATACTGTTACAACATTGAACACACCCATTTCAGTAGTAGAACTGAACATACCCCGTTAATGCAATATGGGGTTTGAAAGCCAATCTCAATAGCGTTAGTCTGTAACGGGATTTTAAAATTGTTTAAACTTTTATCATAGAGTGGTCAGATAATGAGAACCATATCGCTGTAATAGCGCTTTTCTAGTGTGAAATGCAAAAAACCGATATTTTCAAAACGCTCCGGCCACTAGGGATGAGCCGCATGTTCGATGCATACCGATGCATACAACTGTTTAAGGAGACTGGAGATGTAAAAGACCGCCACCGGTCGGGCCGCCCACGCTCTGTTCGAACACCTCATGTCATCAAAGCCGTTAAATCATGAATTCACAGAAATCCGCTCCGACAACAGAAAATCATGGTCCGTGAGATGAATATCACGCAAAAGTCCATGAGTCGAATCAGCAAAATGATAGAGTGTATGCGTGGTCATCTAAGAAAGCATCTGAACTGATCCCAAGGGTGGAAAAGGGTCATCACTCAGCTTCAGTCATGGTTTGGTGGGATGTCTCTTACGATGGGGTCACTGACCCCAAAGTTTACCAAGAAACCGTTTTGGAAGCTGTTGTGAAGCCTCTTAACAATTCCCTGTTCCAAAACCAGCCAGGGACTTTCCAGCAGGATTCTGCGCCCGCCCATAAGGCTAAAACTTCCCAGACCTGGCTTCGAAACAATTTGCCCGCGTTCATTTCCTCTGAAGAATGGCCCTCAGGCAGTCCAGATTTGAACCTATTGGATTACAAATTGTGGACGGTTTTAGAGGACAAGGTTTGTCACAGAAGATACCCAAACATTGGAGCTCTTAAGACAGCATTGGTTCGAGCTGTGGCCAATTTTCCAATGGACGAGCTTCGCGCAGCTATTGACGATTGGCCAGTAAGGCGTGTGTTAAGGCAAAAGTCGGACATTTCGAATAAGTAGATTATTTTTGGATACGCAAACGCGGGTGATGAAGCTAATTTTCATTTGAAAGGCTTTGTTAATAAGCAGAACTGTAGGTTGTGGGGTTCAGAAAATCCAAGAGCCAAATGGTAATGGTGATCCCAACAACCAATCTTGGACCGATTTGAGTGATATAGGCTTAATTTTTGATATAGTCCCCGTGCAAATTGTGTGGGGCCTAAAAATGGCTTTCCATGTTCCTGGACAAATGGCTGTAAAATAAATTTAAAATTTTCCCACGAAGCTGAAATTTGGTTGACGGACCCTATGAGTGTGTTCGAAAATCTGACCCATTTAAACATGGCTATGAAAAACAATGAACTTTTACACAAATTTAAATACAAACTTATTTATGACATCTGGGTAAATTTTGAGCCTGTACAAAGACACAATTACTTCGCTTTTAATGCGGATAATATTTTTCATTTTTTTGCAAAAGGCTAAAACCGGAATGTCGGTAAATGCCGGTTGTTTTACTTTTAAAAACATCCGACAGTAGGTTTTTCCAAATCTCGGTTTTGATATGCTGGTTTTCTGAAAACCCCGGTATTTTGGATATATTAAAAAAAGCTTTTTTAAAAATGTCCCATTGTGCAGTCGCATAAGGACGTTACATTGTTTGAATACGATCATTAGACCAGCATGCCACTTGCCACAAACGACATGCAATTGTTGGCATTTGGTGCTGCACTCATACACTCTCCTGCGCACACAATCACACACACACATACATACATATACATATTTGCCTACTTATGTAAAGAACGATACTTTTGCATGCCTACGATAATCATGTTTTACAAATTGCATAAAATTACATTTTGTGTTGTTGCTGCAGTTGTTGTTGTTGCTGTCGTTGGTGTTGGTGGTGGACTCGTATCTGTAACTCTTAATACTGTGGCAATTGATTATGTGGTCGCTCCGGCTGTATGAGTGTGTGTGTGTGTGGTGTGGCAGTCGAGTCCCTATCATGGGTCACTTCCTTTTAGAACATTCTTCAAACTCGTACAAAGTGAAGTTCTCCACTCCACTCGTTGCCACACTCGAAATGTTGGCAAATAATGCTAAAGTATGCAGCCTGCCGCCAGTTGGCACACCCTCTCATCGCCTAAGAGGTTGTATCGTAGGCTTCGTTTTTGGTTAAAATCAATGTTGCTGGTTTGGTCTGCAATTGCTGGTGGTGCTGGTGTTGCTGCTGCCCGACGACGCCATCCTTCTCGTCAGTTGTTGTTGATTTTGTACTACTGCCACAGTTGAATTGTTTGCTGTACAAATAAACTTTTGTTCAAATGTGTTGTACTTGTTGTTGCTGTCGTTGTTATTGTTGGCATATCCTGGTCACTTTTGTTGCTATTTACAATTACATTTGCGTTTGTAATAAAATACCAGCAACAGCAACAACTACAACAGCAATAATCAACCGACCATCAACTAAAGTACATATTGTTGGGGTTTTGGCTTGATGGGTGGATGGATGGATGAATGGTTGTCCTGTTTGTTGCACGTGTATGTGTCTGCGTTGGCACAGACCCTTGTATCGCATGTGGGCTCCTGCATAGAGACATTTGTGGCATTTGCCGTTTGTAAACAAAATTGCTTATTTCAATTGCGTAGTTATTTGGATTATTGTTGTTTAGTGCATGAAATGCAAATGAAATCCAAGAAAATTGAAAAGTTTTAGGCTTCACATACGCACGCTTAAAATGAAATTTACTTATTCGAAATCTCCGTCTTTTGCCTTTACACACGCCTTAAGTCGCACTGGCCAATCGTCAATAGCTGCGCGAACCTCGTCCATTGGAAAATTGGCCACAGCTCGAACCAAAGCAGTCTTAAAAGATCCAATGTTGGGGTATCTTCTGTGACAAACCTTGTCCTCTAAAACCGTCCACAATTTGTAATCCAATGGGTTCAAAATCTGGACTGCCTGAGGGTCATTCTTCAGAGGAAATGAACGCTGGCAAATTCTTTCGAAGCCAGGCCTGGGACGTTTTAGCCTAATGGGCCGGCGCAGAGTCCTGCTGGAAAGTCCATGGCTGCTTTTGGAACAGGGAATTGTTAAGAGGCTTCACAACAGCTTCCGAAACGGTTTCTTGGTAAACGTAAGCCGATGTTTTGACTCCTTGTTCGCAGAAATGCAGGTCAGTGACCCCATCGTAAGAGACACCCCACCAAACCATGACTGAAGCTGGGTGATGACCCTTTTCCACCCTTGGTATCAGTTCAGATGCTTTCTTAGATGACCGCGCATACACTCTATCATTTTGCTTGTTAAATTTTTCCTGAACGGCAAAAAATTTTTCATCGGTGAACCAAATTTTTCTGTGCAAGCTATCAGCGTGCTTCACCAAAAGACGTTTGCATTTTCCAATCCCATTTTTTTTAAAGCTGCAGTCAATAAATGTCCGGTACGTCGTTTGAAAGCCTCAAGTCCCAAGCCTTTTTTAATGATTCGACTCATGAACTTTTGCGTGATATTCATCTCACGGACCATGATTTTCTGTTTTCGGAGCGGATTTCTGTGAATTCTTGATTAAACGGCTTTGATGACATGCGGTGTTCGAACAGAGCATGGGCGGCCCGACCGCTGGCGGTCTTTTACATCTCCAGTCTTCTCAAACAGTTTTATGCATCGGTAGACGAACATGCGGCTAATCCCTAGTGGTCGGAGCGTTTTTGAAAATATCGCTTTTTTCATTTCACACTTGAAAAGCGCTATTACAGCGATACGGTTTACATTATCTGACCACTCCATGATAAAAGTTGAAACAATTTTTAAATCCCGTCACAGACTGACGCTATTGAGGTTAGCTTTCAAAACCTATATGACATTAACGGGGTATGTTCAGTTCTTCTGTTGAAATGGGTGTGTTCAATATTGTAACAGTATTTATGTCCCTACTAAGTACTTTGTCTCTTTAACTTACACTGTCCATTCCCACTACTAAAAATTGCCGTGTACCCAATCAACATGCAGTTGTAGCGATAGAATACATAGATAATGCGTGCAACCACCAACATTCGGTGGTCAAAAAAATCGGTTGTGGCAACAAATCTGTTCTCTGTGTGTAGATGTGACATTTCATTGGGATTGGGAGCTGTGAATTGTTTTTTACTTAAGCAGTATTTCGAGATATTACAAACGGAATGACAAAGTGAATAAATATGCCCTTAATTCTATAATTGAAGGCACAAAAAGTTAGCGCCATCTGTGTGTTAAATCTGCGGCTTTTGTTATTCCTAGCTCGTTCAGCCTTTTCGAGTATCATGACAATTTGTCAGACGGATAAGACTTAAGGGCTGACCTCAACCCTATTGATTAACATGCCAATTCAGCCGAATCGTTCAATGTAAGTCATTTTCAGATTTGTGAGGAAATTTCATTGTTTTTGTGTTTTTGTGCACCAATTGTCCATTGTTAAAGGAACCGATTTATGGTTCTCTAGAGCCCGTAGATCCTCCAAAACCGAAAACCGCATTCCGGTGTATATGATCAAACCCGACAGTCGGTTTCTCAAAAAGGCTAAAACCTGATATTTGCCAGTTTATCCGCTTTTTCTCGGTCAGGTTCTCGGTTTTTTATGTTGAATGTAAAATCAAAGAAAATTCATAATTTCTTTTATTTGAGCTAGATCCTTTTTAAGGGTACTGATCGACTCAGTATCACCTGTTGATGCGATTTAAACATATATGTCTTTCCGTACCTCCAGCTGTCTGCTGTCTATCTAAATCTTATTTGCAATCTAATTGTTGTGCCGATTCTCTTTAAATTTGGCAGAAGGAAGTTTTTTGGACCAAGATCGGACTTTATTAAAATTGAACAAAATCAGTAAAGATTTAGATATACTAGCTGCGACACATAACAGAAGCTAGTTTTTTGGACACATAACAGAAGCTAGTTTTTTGGACAGAGGACAGAGACTGTTACAAAAATAGGTTAAAATTTAGATACATCACCTACACATACTTTATGTTCAAACTATTTTATGTCTTTAGCTCTATAATACAAATTTTTCATCCATCATTATGAAATTTGCCCCTGTTCTTTATGATAAATCAGTAATCACCTTACATAGACAAAGGGTCGTACCGGTACACGTTTTATTGGAGCCCTACTAGAAGGATCCAAGATCGGACTTTATTAAAATTGAACAAAATCAGTAAAGATTTAGATAAACTAGCTGCGACACATAACAGAAGCTAGTTTTTTCGACACATAACAGAAGCTAGTTTTTTGGACAGAGGACAGAGACTGTTACAAAAATAGGTTAAAATTTAGATACAGCACCTACACATACTTTATGTTCAAACTATTTTATGTCTTTAGCTCTATAATACAAATTTTGCATCCATCATTATGAAATTTGCCCCTGTTCTTTATGATAAATCAGTAATCACCTTACATAGACAAAGGGTCGTACCGGTACACGTTTTATTGGAGCCCTACTAGAAGGATCCCTACCGAGTTTACATACAACCGCTCTAAAAAAATAATATTAATTACGATTTCGATCAAATTTGGTATAGAATATAGCGAGGGACATACAATAAATCTTGGACCGATTTGGATTATATAGGCATTTTACCTGACAAAGTCTACGTACAAATTGTCTAGAGACTCGAAAAATTGCTTTATATAACTATCCGCTGATCAGTCTAGAAGTATTTTTTTTTCAAAATAAAAAAAATACAAAAATTCAAATCAAGTGTGTATGGAATATTTTTTGTTAATTCAAAAGAACATTTTATGCTATTTATTTTTTGGCGCAACTTCGCCTAAGGGTGTCCATTCTAAGTGTTCAATATTGAAAGACTCGTTCGAGCATTTCGACCGGTATGACGTCAATGATGCTCATAATGTTGGCTTACAAAACCTCAATCGTAGCTGGTTTGTCAGCATGGACTTTGGTCTTTACGTAGCCCTAAAGAAAAATGTCTATAAGTGTGATATCACACGATTTAAGCTGTCAACTCGCTGCTCCAAAACGTGAAATTAGCTGCTTTTCGAAATGACCTCTCTATAGATCCATTTGTTGAGCAGCTGAATGGCAAGTGGCACTGTCCTGTTGAAACCAAATGTCGTCAAGAGTACGGGCCTCAATTTTAGGTAGTAAAAAGTCCGATATCATGGCGTGATAGCAATTATCATTCGCGGTTATGTTTTAGCAATCATCAGTTTTGAAAAAATATGTGCCGATGATTCCACCAGCCTATTAACCGCACCAAACCGTGGTTTTATCTGGGTATAATGGCGCCTCTGGAACCTCTTCTGGTTGCTCTTCAGCCCAAATTTGACAATTTGTTTATTGACGTTGCCGTTGAGCCAGAAATGGCTCTCATCACTGAACAAAATTTTGGTCGAAAACAACAGATCTTCTTCGAGCTTCTGAAGAGCCCAAACACCGAAGCTCAGAAAGAATTGTCTTTACATGATAAAATGGCAACAATATTGAAAAGAAAAAAAAAAGTTCAACACAACTCATGAGTAATCTGTGAAAAGCCCCTATTGAAAAAATACCTCTAGATTGATCACCAGTTATAACATTTCTCTTAAAGCCAAAAATACAATTATTTGCAGTTTAAATAATTTTAGTTGACACACCTTAAGCCCGAAAATCTGAACCATTTAAACATGGACGAATATAATGAAATTTTCGGCCAAATTCAAATATGACCTTATTTTTAAATCTGGGTAAATTTAGAACCCGTTCAAGGGTCTGGAAAACTGCCTCAACTGTTTTTAGTCGGCCATGTTAATATAGTCGGCCATGTCCGAATTCAACTGGTTTATTCAACTGGTTATTCAACTGGTTTATTTTTGAATAAAAACCCAACTTCTTTTCGCACCAAGTGATTTTTTTTCATTCTTAGAGTCTTGAAATGGGGGAATTACTCTTTTTCTGATTGGGAAAATATTTTCCATTCTTAGACAAAGGTCTAAAACCGGAATGTCGGTTAATGCCGGTTTTTTACTTTCAAACAGTCGGTTTTTTAAAGCTCGGGTCTGGAAAAAACCCGAAATGACAAGTTTCTAAAAAACCCGATTTTTTGGAGACTAATTGAGACGCGAAATTTAGAAAAGTCTGAAGTTCAGTTTGAAGGGGACATCCCTACACATAGAAGAAAATAACCTAATATAAGGTAAACTTAACCATAAATATACATGATTTGGAGTCTACATTATATAAGGTTAATTGGAGCATTTTGTTGTTGACTGGTATTTAACAATAAAAATAGTAAATTTAACTATTCTATGGTTGATTTTTTTAACCACGAAACTTGTTAGTTTTGAAATAATAATTGCTGTTTTAACAATGCATTGTTTAGTTTTTTAACTTTTAAAATTGATATTATTAAAATAATTATTGTCGTTTTAATTTAACAATGCATTGTTTTTAACCATGAAAATTGTTAAAATTTAAATTTCATAGTTAATTTATTAAAACAATACATGTTCAATTTTACAATGGAATTGTTAACATTACTCACTATGAAGATTGTTATAGAAATCATTTTTATTGTTAAGTTAACTAATTATGGTTACCTCTTTTAACCAGAAATATAGTTACTTTTACAATTTTTAATTTTAAATTAACCTACTAATTATGTTTTTGTTTTGTGTACATTTATTCGGTCTTTTTTCATTATTATGACTTCAACTGTTTTTATTCTGGTTCGATACCTTTTTCTTGACAGCCGCAATCTCGCAACTTCGTGTAACTTAATTCTGAACTTTGTATAAAACAAAGCAGATCAACAACTTCGATACAACGGAGCCGAATGATCTTTAGTTTCTTTCTTTACATTTTTGTTTATGCCGCCAATTTTTCTGCCTCTTAAAAAAATCAACCTTTTATAATGTTAACTCAACTATTTTGTAGGTACATTTGACCTTATATAATGTTATTTTGTCTTTGTCATCAAACATTTACCATAAAAAATTTAACCAGACATTGTATTTTTGGCTTAGAGTAGATAAAAAATTTTATCATCTTCAGAATGATAAATAGTTGTGGTGCCCGCCCTCTTATCTTGATAATATGGGACTTAATTAAGAGGCAGTAGCCTTAGGAGCTTAAACATAAGTAACTTGTGGATCGGATATGTTTGGGACCTTGCACTACAAAAATATTCCTTATTTTTCAGATTGATATGGAGGGCACGAAAATCCACGTAAATAATGGTGCTGCCCCGCCATCTCATCTTGCCAATATGGGACTTAATTGATAGGCAGTATCCTTGCGAGCCCAAATGTGTGCATACTTTATGTATCGGATATGTTTGGGACCTTGAAAAATCTCTAAGTTTTCTGCAGATTCTGAAGGACAAATATTTATTTCACCTGGACACAAATGGGAATTCCAAATATTAAAATCGATAAGGATTGATTGTGAGAGTTAAAGTTTAGATCGGATAAGTATACACGAAAATTGGCATTAATAGTGGTGCTGCCCCGCTCTCTCATCTTGATAATATGGGACTTAAATAAAAGGCAGTACCCTCACTAGCCTTAATATCTCATTGAAAAAATCTCATAAGTTACTGAATAGTGGTGCTACCCCGCCTAATATGGGTCCTAATTACGAGGGCGACCTCAAAACTAACTGGCCTGGCACATTTTCTGTTTTACTAGCAAGTTTGTTTTGTTTTTTTAAAGCAATCTTTTATAAGCCATCTGTCACAATTCCCGAAATATTTCATGATTATTTTCTTTGTTACAGGTGATTGAAGTAAACAAGTTTCATATTTTTTTAAAAATGGAAAATAAAGAGTTTCGTGCGGTAATTAAACACTTTTATATGAAAGGTTATACGCCACAATTAATCAAAGATGAATTGGATTCCGTTCATGGTGATAATGCACCATCATACTCCACCGTGAAATCCTGGGTTCAACAATTTAAAATGGGTCGTTCAAGTACGGAAGATGAACAACGCTCTGGAAGACCGAAAACTGCTACTACTATTGAAAACATTAGAAAAATATTTAATGAAGTGACTAAAGATAGACGAATAAAGCTCAGAGAACTTGCGGATATTGTTAAAATACAAGAAAAACAAGTTTGGAGTATTTTACATGATGAACTCCACATGAAAAAGCTATCCGCAGGATGGGTGCCGCGTTTGTTGACTTTGCCCCAAAAAATCGTCCTTTGGACCAATTCCGAGGAGCTTTTAGCGATTTATCAGCGTAGTCCAATAGAGTTCTTGCGCCGATTCATAACTGTTGATGAAACATGGATCCATCACTACATCCGAGAATGCAAAGAACAGTCAAAACAATGGATAGAAGCTGGTAAAAGTGGTCCCAAGAAGGTGAAAACTGTTAAGTCAGCAGGAAAAGTTATGGCCACAGTATTTTGCGATGCAAGGGGTATAATATTTATTGATTATCTTGAGAAAGAAAAAACTATAAATAGTGAATATTATTGTGCATTATTGGATCGGTTGAGTGAAGAAATCAAGATAAAACGACCGCATTTAGAAAAAAAAGTTCTTTTTCATCAAGATGAATGAAAAATAACTCACACTGCATTTTTAACTCAACAAAAACTGGCCGAATTACGATTTGAAATTGCTCCGCATCCACCATATAGTCCAGATTTAGATCCTTCTGTTTATTTCTTGTTTCCAAATTTAAAAAAAATTCTCGTTGGCAAAAAATGTTCGTCCAATAGCGAGGTTATTGCTGAAACTGAGGCATATTTTGATGGTCTTGAAAAATCATATTTTTCGGATGGAATTAAAAAACCTGAAAAACGCTTGATGAAGTGTATTGAGTTGGAAGGAGATTATGTTGAAAAATAAATAATAATAATTCCAAAAAAACGGTTCTTTTTATGTTAGGCCAGCTACTTTTGCGGTCGCCCTCGTAATAGGCAGTAGCCTCACGAGCTCAAATATGTGTTTATTTTATGGATCGCATAGTTTAGGACCTTGAAAAAGATAAGTGAAGATTTTTTTACCATATGTCCATACTCGAAAAGCTCAGTGTTTACTTCACCTGGAAACACATCGGAATTCCAAATATTAAAATCGACAAAGATTGATTATTCGCGTCGAAGTTTAGATCCGATAAGTGTAGTTATGAACTTTTCTAAATTATTCCACCGACATCAGAATCGAATAAACGCCATAGAACTCAAATAAACATTTAAACCAAACTAAAAAGTAACGCCTCCTCCACTTGCCAATGCTACATCTTCGAGCATTTGAAAATTGCAAAATATGCAGCAAAAAAAAAGAGGAAAAACAAAAACTCTTCACATATCAGGATGGATACTTGAGAGGGAAAAAGTGACTTTGAAGTTTCAAACTGTTGTAGCCACCACAGCACAGTATCCGTATGTGCCTGGTGGCAGGATGGAAATAGCAAAAATGCAGCAAAATACCACGAAGGCAACGGCAGCAGCAGCCAGCTCATCAAAAAGTCCCACAGCACAATGTCAGCCCCACCATCTGTGCCGGAGAAGGTGGGCGACAGTTACCGACGGTCTTACAAAGTTCGGGGGAGTTGGTATAGTTTGAAAACGGTTGAGGGATTGTTGAGTATTCGAGAGCCACGCCGACTAATGTGAATATTTTCAGTTTGCTTAACGACGTTTTCAGCTCTTCAGGTTTACATGATTTTTCAGTTTTTTTTTTGTATGTTTGGGAAACGGTGAAAATTACAATTGACTTGTTATGCAAATTTTCGATTTTCTTTTCTTCTTCTTCGGCATCAGATTCGTATCGTAAGAAGTGATTCTCAATTTAGCTGTTCTCTGCTTGAGTGAGTTAAATTCCTTGAATTTTGCATTTGCTTTCACTTCGTTTCGTTTTAATTATTTTATGACCTAAAAAGCGGAGAATTTATGCCATTTTCTATCTCTCCGCCGCATATATTTTTATAGGACTAAAAACTATGTTATAGGTTTTGCCACAGAAGTTGTCGTATTACAACTTCAACACAATATCTTCCTTGCCAGCCTGCCTGCGTTGTTGGTTGACGGGTGGGCGGGCGGTCGGTTGGGCGATGTTGCCATAACTCGTTAAAAAATGTTTCGTTTCCAATTAGTAACGCAAGCTTAAGTAGAAGTTGCATGTATTTTTCCCCATTTTCTCCATACTTTTTTTTGCTCATTTTTTGTTTTACTCCTGCATCCACCCACTACTACCACATGCACAGAAAGAAATGTCGGTTTAATTAAAAAATTATAACAAAAATACTCGTATAATTAGGAATCCTGTGATTAACAAAAATACATACAGGGTGGGTGGCTGATGAATACTGCTACATTAAAAAAGTAAAATAACTTTTTTTTATCAGTGTATGGAATTCATTTTTCTTTTATTCGTATTTGAGTTCATTCGATTTTGTTAAATAAAGCTTAATTAGTTTTAAAAATAATGTAATTTAAATGCCACCCTGCTCGTTGATGCATGCGCGGCATTCTTTACTGCTTGGAGAGTTGAACAGGAATAGCCGCAATTGTTTCTCGAATGGAGTTTATTCAAATTTGTCAATAACCCCACAAAGAAAAGTCAGGTGCTGTAAGTACAGGCGATCTTGGGGGGCCAACGGAATGTGGAGTTTCTGGATATCAGCTTATGGGGCAATTCTGTCATAATAGGCCCAGGAGTTGCACCATCTTACTGAAACCACACAACATTGAAGGAAATTTTCATTCGGCGTAATTCTGGCTAGAAAAACTCTCTCAATTAGCTTAAGTTGCGGTCTCCAGTAACCATAACGGCGTGACCGTTTTCTTCGAGGAAGTGGGGGCCGACAATGCAGCGTGATGAATTGTTTGTTTATGATGCCGTTTAAACCGAAACCAGCCTCATCAGACATGAAAAGACAGTTCCGCATGTTTCCGTCCTCTTCCACCATTTGAAACATTTTCTGCCAAAACTCCAAGCGAATCGGAAGTCTGCTGCGTTCAGTTTGTGGGCCATTTGAATTTTATATGGGAATAAGCCTTTTTGCATAATTGACTGCAATGACTGTCTGCCTATACCCATTTGATCAGATAAGCCTCTTGTCGAAACTCTTGGATCGTTTGTATGTCAGCAGCTACTGCAGCGATTGTTTCCTCCGTCTGAACTGTAGGGTTTCGATGGTAATGTCTTCTGTCCCATGCTCGGCAAAATTGTTAACAAGTTTCATTACGGTCCATCTGCTCGGAGGATTGCCGCCAAACGTGCGCCTATACTCTCTTTGAACCGAAACTATGGCTCGAGTGCGTGATAGCGGCGGACAATTCAAATTCTTTTTTTAGTGTCCCAGTTATCCATTTTTGGTAAATCTAAAAATCGTTTTGCAAAATAAAATAAAATTAACCAGTTCTATTAAATGGAAAAAATTTAAATTTTATTTTGGTAGCGGCTTTCAGTCACCCTGTATTAACTAAAATATTCATTACCTGTGTATCGAAAATATTTCAGATTTCAGACGGTAAACAAATTCACATATTTACCAAAAAAGTTGTAATCCGTTTATTAAAAAAAATGTTTCCAAAAAAAGTTGTAAATATTTTTCAAAAACTCTTAGAAAAACTTTTATTAACAATTAGGGGTGACTGCAGTTTCGATGAGCGCTACTTCACTAGAGTATCCAAATAACCGGGGCTTTCAGAAAATCGACATTTAGGGTTTTTTCAAAACCTTTTTTAAAAAAAACCTATCCCTAATCCAAAGGTGTACCTCCCCATGTTTCGATGAGCGCCACTTCACTAGAGTATCCAAATAACCGGGGCTCTCAGAAAATCAACATTTCGGGTTTTTTTCAAAACCGTTTTTGAAATAAACCGACTGTCGGCAAAGATTTAAAAACCGACATAAACAGACATTCCGGTTTTAGCCTTTTGCCTAAGAATGGAAACTATTTCCCCAATCTGAAGTGCAGTAACAGTCCCCTTTTTTTACTCTAGAATGTAATAAAATCACTTGATGCAAATAGAGGTTTGCTGTTTATCAAAAAAAAACTACTTAAATAGGTAATGACTGTAATAACCGATTTTTCAGTCAATGACTTCTGGACGTGCAGAAAAGCCAATTGAAAACCGGGTTTTAAACACCTTCAATTGGCTCTTAATTAAACCAGATTTAAAAATAAGGTCGTATTTGAATTTGTCAGAAAATTTCATTGATTTTGGAACCCATATGTCCGTCCTTTTATGGGTAAGATTTTTGGGTTAAGATTCCGTCGCCAAAATTAAGTTAAACTTTAAATAAAATTTTATATTTGGCTTCATGAGAAAATGTTATAGTCATTTTAAAGCCACGTTTCCATGGCAATTTAGACACCAGATAATTTATACGGAGGACAATGTCAAAAAATTACCTCATGTGACCTAAATCAGTCCAAGATTGGTTGTTTGTCTAACGTAATATACCATACCAAATTATATTAAAATCGGAATTAATATGGTTGTTTTAGAGGGGTTGTACAGGGGTTTCCATTAAGTATATAACAATTTTGTTTTTTAATAAAGCAACGAATATTTAAGATATAGAGTTCAAATTTATTCTAGGTGTAGTGCAACTGTTACATTTTAAGAATGAAATTCGATGACCTCCACGAACACGTGTACAGCGATCCTTCTTCGCCAATTTTCCGCCACTCTTGCACACATTTTAACCGGAACTTTGGCCATTTCGCATTGGGTGTTGTCTCGGAGCTGGTCTAAAGTGGTTGGTTTGTTGGTATAGACCAATGACTTGAGGTGGCTCCATAAAAAGAATTCCAATGGCGTTAAATCGCATGAACGAGGTGGCTATTAGACCGGACCACTTCTCGTTCACCGAATTTGCCTTTCAGTAAATCGCCTGTATCGCGTGCTGTGTGGAAACCACACATAGGCGATGTGAAGCTCATCCAATTGTGACCAAAAATAATTTTCTAACATGGCACGATAGCGCTCTCCAATGACGGTAATTGTTTTCATCGACAAAAAAATACGGCCCAATCACACCTCCGGCATAAAATCCACACCACACAGTCATTTTTTGCAGAGGCAATTGTGTCTCTTGATGCACTTGTGGGTTCGTTGCTGTTCAATAACGCATATTTGTTTACTGACAAAACCACTCAGCCAGAAAAGAGCTTCATCGCCGAAGATGATATTTCGCTAAAATTCTGGATTTTCGTGAAACTTTGCCAGAGCCCAATCGGAGAAGTTTTGGTGTTTCAAATGATCAAGTGACTTTAGTTCTTGAGTCAGTTTGATCTTATAAGTATGAAGGCCAAGATCTTTGCGCAAAGTACGCCACAGTGTGGTTTGAGAGATGTCCAATAGGGTGGAGTGAAATTCAAAAAAAAAAGTTAACCTCGGAAAGAGATGTAGTCTGGGGTCCTAATGAGGGGAAAAATAAAGAAAAAAATTTAAAAAAATTTTTTGGGGTCGCGCCACTCCCTAGAAATTTGGAAATTATCGCTATTTTGGCGTTGATTTTAGAAAAATCCTAAAAAGTTTTATGTCAATAAATGTTTGCAATAGCGTAAACAATGAAATAAGGGCATGAAAAAATTTAAAAAAATTTTTCTCATTGTTCAAAAATTTCAAAAAGTAAAATAAGTCAAATCGTCCCTTCTTCAGAAAATTGACTGAACAATGAAATCGCCACCAAAGCTACAAATATTAGTCGATTATCCTCATATTTGCCTCAAATACTTTTGTTTGGGCACTGAACAAGCTCAAACTTTTAAATTTCGAATAAGTTAAGTCGTTAATTTTTAGGATTTTTCTAAAATCAACGCCAAAATAGCGATAATTTCCAAATTTCTAGGGAGTGGCGCGACCCCTAAATTTTTTTTTAAATTTTTTTCTTTATTTTTCCCCTCTTTAGTACCCCAGACTACATCTCTTTCCGAGGTTAACTTTTTCAAATTATAAAAAAAGCATGTTTTCACTCCACCATAATGTCCAATTCTGGAGAACGACGTGGAATCATCTGATTTGGCTCATTTTGATCGGATACACTTACGGCTGCGACATTTTCGTCGCTTCGAGCGGTACGGCTTCTCTTATGCGCCGGGACATCCAAAAGGGAAAATTTGGATCCATTGCTATCCACTTTAGCACGCAAAGCCTGTCGGGTGGGACGATTATAATGGCCGAAAATTGGAGTAAGCGCTTTTAAATTTGCGACCACCGACTCAGAATTTCGGTATTAATTTTTAATGATTTCCAAACGTTGCTTGTAAGTGAACTTTACAATGGTGAAAATTTCTTATTTGGAATGAAGACGTTTATTCCAACTAAAATTATGTCGGTTAAGCCTGCAAAAAATAGTTGGTTTAACCAGGCATGCAGGGATGCTGTCAGATCAAAAGAGAATGCGTTCAGAAATTGGAGTTTAAACAAAAACCTCAATACTGAACTGCTGCGTAAACAGGCAAGAACGTGGTGTGCCAGAGTGCTTAGGCGTGAACACGTACAAACTACGTACAAAGATTCTTAATTCTCCCAGGGGAAGTAAGAGATTTTGGTCGTTTGTAAGAAGAGTAAAGGATAGTTATTCATCTATCCCAACTCTTGTTAAAGACGACCGGGCATTCACTGACCCGGTTGATAAAGCCAACCTATTGGCTGAAATGTTTGCAGGAAATTCTTCCTTGCCGGAAAGCAATCAACCACTCCCCAAGATCGAAAACGTATCTAGTTCCATGCTTAAGATACTTTTTCGAACTCGTTAAGTTGAAAGGGTTCTTGCGAATCTCGATGTTAGAAAGTCCCCGGGCCCGGATGGTATCGCGGCTCTAGTCATATGTAAGTGCTCCTCGACGCTAGCCCGTCCACTGCGCAACATTTTCAACCTTGCTTATCTTGCAGGAGTCTTCCCAGCGTGTTGGAAGGTTGCGAACGTCCAGCCGATCCCTAAAAAACGGTGAAGCCAATAATCCTGCGAATTATCGGCCAATTGCGATCTGCTCTTCGCTCTCCAAGGTAATGGAGAGCATGGTTAATCACCATCCTGTAGGGTATCTCGAGTCCAACGACCTGCTTAGCGATCGACAGCATGGCTTCCGTAGAAATCGCTCTACGGGAGACCTGATGGCTTTCCTGTCGGAAAGCTGGAGTCGGTCTATCCACCAGTTTGGTGAGATTAAGGTCGTGGCTCTGGATATATCCAATGCATTTGATAGAGTCTGGCACGGTGCACTCTTATCAAAGCTGATCGCTTTTGGTGTCGGTATACATTTGCACGATTTATATCGAGCTTTCTTAGAGATCGCACTATACGAGTTGTTGTAGATGGGTTCTCATCCAATAAACATAGGCTGACCGCAGGTGTGCCACAAGGCTCTGGCCTTTCTCCCTCATTATTTCTCCTTTTTATTGATGATCTTTTGGGTCAGACCGTGAATCCAATCTACTCTTTCGCGGATGACAGCAACCTATGTCATTCATATTCATTCGACCGTAGGCCGAGTCTTCAAGATATTGAAGACAAAAGGTGAATTATGGATGAGACACTTGGCCGGGATCTACTGGCCATTTTCGAATCGGGGGTCGAGTGAATAGAGTAGATTTTAATGCACGTAAGACACAGTGCTGCTTGTTGTCTCACAAGCGACTCACTGACCCAACAGTGTCGTCATTATCTATCGATAGCATGGATGTCAAACAATCAGATGCTCTTGATGTTCTGGGCATGAAAATAAATTGTGACGCTCGTTGGGCGAGACATGTATTCGAAGTGTCGAAAGAAACACTCAAGTGCATAGGCTTCTTAAAGCGGTGCAAGAAATATTTCACTCCTTCTGATCTTTTCAGTATCTATACAACTTACATCAGGCCAAAGATGGAATACAACTCCCATATATGGGCAGGTGCTCCAAAATCATCCTTGGAGCTACTTGACCGTGTTCAAAGGAGAGCGATGGTGCTGATAGTTACTTTATTGCGAGAGGAGGATAGGTGACAGTAGGGTATCCAACTTTATTGTTTCCCTGGAACATCGTCGTAATGTGAGTTGTGTGTCGCTGTTCTATCGCTACTTCCATGGTGTGTGTTCTTCAGACAATCGTGGTCTTATTCCTGACGTAAGGATGTTTGGCAGAGATACACGACTTTTCAGAAATCCACACCCATTTGTTATCGATTGGCCGTTTGACCGAACTAAACACTGCAGATCAAATTCGTTTTTAGCCCGTATTGTCCATATGTGGAAATGACTTCCCACCAATTACGACATCCAGAAATTCAAGAAGAATGTCAATAAAATCCGAACTAATAGAATAGATATTTTCTTTGATTAAACATTTAACAACCAAAAACCTAAAAGCTGCCAAACTCGACAGCAAAAAACCGACGTGTCGGGTCTAAGCCTTTTTTAAAGAATACGGATGTCTGGTTTGGACCTAAAAAAACAGAGAAATCTTGTGCCGATATATCTCATTCTTTAGCTCTTGAATTGTTCTTGGCTTTTTGCGTACAGTTTTTCTTTCAAATATCCGCAATGAAAGAAATCCAACGTTTTCATATCACATAAACGTGGCGGACAATAAACATTGCCGCGACGTGAGATAACACGGCCATTGAATTTCTCGAGCAAAAGATCCATTGCTTCGTTGGCTATGGGGCTAGTGGCACCTTTCTGTTGGAACCACATATCGTCTTGGCTTTTTGCGTACAGTTTTTCTTTCAAATATCCTCAATGAAAGTAGTCCAACGTTGTCAAATCACATAAACGTGACGGGCAATAAACATCGCCACGACGTGAGATAACACGGCCATTGAATTTCTTGAGCAAAAGATCCATTGCTTCGTTGGCTGTGTGGCAAGTGGCAACATTCTGTTGGAACCACATATCGTTCAGGTCCATATTATCGTTCGCGATAGCAAACACCATTCACGGTAACTGCTTGGTCGACCTCATTTTCGATGACGCCGCCACCCCATTAACCGCACTAAGCAGTCACTCTTTGTGGATGCATCGACTTTTAAACAATCACTCGTTGATTCTTAATTGCACAAATGCGGAAATTCTGCTTGTTAATAAGAATAAATCCACTGAGGTAAAAGTGTGCCTCGTCGCTGAAGTTGATTTTCTTTGTAAAGTCAACATTCGCTTCTGCATTTTTAACCCGCCATTCGACATATTGACAACTCTTGAAATGGTCAGCAGGCTTCTGCTCTTGAGTCAATTGAGCAGTATAAGCGTGTTTATTCAAAGCTTTATTTAAAAATTGCATTAGTGATGCTCGTGCGATGTTTAATTGTTGGCCACGATGACGGTTCAGGGTTGACGGGTCTTCTGACCCATTATCGAGAACAACATCAATGTTCCGCAAAAAGAACTTAGCGAGCATGCAATGGCGTCTTCACACTTCCTACAGACCCGGTTTGCTAAAATTTGCGCACAATTGTCCCAATTGTGGAGATATTTGTTCGATTTTGCTGACCAAAAAAATACGAAATGCATTTTAATTTGAACGCCCATTTTCAAAAAAAGCCTTTAACAATCTTAACGCTTTGATTAAATGTGAACCTCCCATGGTTGGATATGTCAAGCACTGAAGCAAAGAATTGTCAAATTTATTTAGGCAAAAAACATGACGTGTGACTCACAATTAACGCCGGCATTATGGTTTGACGACCCTTTACTTAAGGGCAGATACTTTCATATTGAACGAGAACTGCCAGCAGCAGAGTTTTCCATGGAACACAATAAAAATCCCTCGCACTGCATACATGCCGAAACACATGTACCTACACACACACACGATCCAGTGCACGGTTGTTGTTTATTAAAAGCAACAACAGCTTAAGGCAAACTGTGTCAGCCTATGTTTATGATTTTTGTTGTTGTTCCCATTTATTAAATATAATTTTAATATTTGATAAATTTTTTAGCCTATTTACGAAATATTTATTTGAGTGGTAATTCACATACCAACTATGTGGTTGAAATTTAAGGGTGGTCATTTTTTTCTGTGTATATTTGCTATATTTCACTTGTCCGGATTGCAATACGTTCGTTACTTTATTGCGAAAGGAGGATGGGCAGAATCGCTGTAGTGTTTGCGCAAAAAAACAGGAATAACATTTTTATAGGTCACACAAATTGAGCTGGCTGGGTTTGCATCAGGCGATGGAGAGCGGGAATCTGCTCAAAAAGCTGCACTTAATATTGAATTTAAGATTCCGAGTGGCAGTGAGTGGACGTTTTGATTTAATTTTATTTTCCATTTGTTGGAATTGTCATAAGAATGAGTTGCTGGTTCATGTCGGTCCGTCCGTTTGTCCGTCTGTGTGTCGCTTCCATTTTGAAATTTCAATTTTATGTGCGAATTATTTAATGTCCCTGGAGGTCCTGCAGCCATTATGGTAATTTTCTTGGCAGAAAATATTATTTTTTTTTGGGTTTGGGGGGGGGGGGGAGGAGAGAAAAATGACAAATGTTAGAGTGTATGAAACGCTGGAGGGAATTTTCCTCATGCACAGTGGGGCAATAAGCAAAATCAAAGCAATGCACTATTCATTATCAATAGATGAGTATAGAGTAGTGCTTTTTCGAAGGTGGGTTTAGCGAAAGCGATACGAATGCGAATTGAGGTCCTCTAGCTCTCGAAGCCACTTAAGCGCGTAAAAGTAAATACCTTCTCAATCATTAAATTAGCTAAAATATTCGTTTGTGACAACAAATCTATTATCTGCGTGTACTAAAATGCCTTGACCGCAGCAGTACTTTGTAGAAAAATATTGGCCATTATAAACACATTTCATCGTCGTTGGTTACTTGTCGCCGGTTAACGAACTTAAGCAAATTTGAGCAAAGTTTGATTTAATTTTAAACTACTTGAGTGTCATATCCATTTTGGAAACGACTGCCTGAAAATCACACCCAATACTGCCCAATTTAACCAGGTTTAGTTATAGCTCTACAACAATGCACTATCCACAGTTTGGGTACCGTCGAATTTAATTTGAGACTCCTGACGCGATAGAATCTCGAAAGCAGGAAGCTCCTTTTTGTGGTGGTTATATGCAAATATGGACCACCAATAAAGTTGGAGTGAAGTGGCACGACCTCAAATCTGAAGGGACCTTTTTGTGGTGGCTATTCGAACACAAAGGGCCGATAGCTCCACTTTCACCAATTGGGCACTACTAACTTTTTACGAGAAATTTGATCGGAATCGCATGTAATATGTTTCTACTGGAACTACAGGTATGAAATCGAAAACCATCTCTGAATTATATCAGAAATTAGTTTCATATCGATTGGAACTACAAAAGTTTCATTGCAAAATAGAATTTCGGTTGCAATCACCAAATGTTTATAATCGTATTGGATATTCGGTACGAAATACCACAAGATGATAAATATGATCATTTTACTGTTCTCACAACTTATTGATCGGCCATGCAATTGAAGCGCGCAAAAGGTATTTAGTTGCCACAACTGGTGGTTGAGGTAACCAATAGTCTTGCAAACATTTTGTTGTTGTAACCAATTATTGGTGATGATAACTGAAATTTCATCATAACCAAAAAATGGTTGTTTAATAGATTTTTTTGTTGATTAGGTGTTTTTTAAAATAAAATAATTCGTTTTTTACTGACCAATGGTTTAATCCATTTTTTTAGTTATATCTTCCATCATCTATTCAAATTTTTTTTCGAAAGAGACAATCATTTTTTTGTCTCTGACAACTGTTTTACAATATATCGTTGACAAGTGCGGCTATTTTTAGATCCAAGATTATTTTGGAATAGCATCAACTAACATTCGGTTATACTGATGGAATGTTCAAGGTACATGCATCCCCAGTAATTCGGTTGGGAAACAAAATCGGTTGTGGCAACGAATGTGTTCTCTGAGAGAGAAAGAGATCAACACTGTAAAATTTACAAAACTTCGCCGAGATCTGAAGGATATCATGCAGTTGTATAACATAGTGCAGATAAATCGATCGGTACATGGTATATATACTTATTATAATTTCGTTTTAGGCGTTCCAACCCTCTTGGCTACACATAGAAATTGGTTCGAACTTCAAATATTCAGTTATATAAACTTACTAATTTTTGTAATCACTAACATTCCATTATTTTGATGATTACATGGTTCGACTTACCATTAAATGGTAGCTACAATAATAATACTATACTTGCAGACCACAAATCGGTTATACCAAGCGAAGTCAGAAAACTTCTTGGGTGCCAAAAGTGGTTGTTATGATAACCAACCAAATATGAAGAACATGTTACCAATAATTGGTTGTGAGAGCAGATAAATTCTTTGTAGTAACTAAACACCGATTAATTTAATTTTTTAAATAACCAACACTCAGGGGATGCCGCCATACATGCGGTGCATTGCGTTGGCGAGTGGAAAGTAAAGGATTGGAGGAGGGAAAGAGGGAGTAATGTTTATTGGCACTTGCCTTGAACCTCTGCAGGTCGCAATTAGTGGAAAATACATTTGTCGGAAGTCGATTCCACATACGGACTGTACGAGCGAAAAACGAATTTGATCCGTAGTGTATAGTGCGGTCAACTGGCCCATTGATAACAAACGGGTGCGAATTCCTAGAAAGTCGCGTAGCCCTGCCGAACATACGCACGTCAGGAATAAGGCGACGGATGTCTGATGAACACACACCATGAAAGTAACGATAGAACAGCGTCATGCAACCCATATTCCGACAATGCTCAAGGGAAACAATAGAGTTGGATACCCTACTGTCACCCATCAGCACAATCGCTCACCTTTGACAACGGTCAAGTAGCTCCAAGGATGATTTTGGACCACCTGCCCATATATGGGAGCTGCATTCCATCTTTGGCCTGATGTAAGTTGTATAGATATTGAAAAGATCAGAAGAGTGAACTATTTCTTGCAATGCTTTAAAAAGCCTATGCACTTGAGTGCTTCTTTCGACACTTCGTATACATTTCTCGCCCATCGAGCGTCACATTGTATTTTCATGCCCAGAAGAGCTTCTGATTGTTTAATATTCGTACCATCGATAGAAGTTGACGATATTGTTGGGTCAGCGAATCGCTTGTGAGAAACAACAAGCAGCACTGTGTCTTACGCGCATTAAAATCTACTCTATTCACTCGACCCCATTCGGAAATGGCCAGTAGGTCCCGGCCATGTGTCTCATCCATAATTCGCCTCGGCCTACGGTCCAATGAATATGAATGACAGAGGTTACTGTAATCCGCAAAGGAGTAACTTGGATTCACGGTCTGACACAACAGATCATCAATGAAAATTGGAAATAAAGAGGGAGCAAGGTCAGAGCCTTGTAGTACTCCTGCGTAGGCCCATGTTTGTTGGATGAGAACCCATCTACAACAGCTCTTATAGTGCGATCTCTAAGAAAGCTCGATATAAAACCATACCAGAAGCCATCAGCTTTGATAAAAGTGCACCGTGCCAAACTCTATCAAAGTCCTTGGAGATATCCAAAGCCACAACCTTACTCTCACCAAAGTGGTGGATAGAACGACTCCAGCGCTCCGACAAGAAAGTCCTCAGGTCTCCCGTAGAGCGATTTCTTCGGAAGCCATACTGTCGATCACTAAGCAGGTCGTTGGACTCTAGACCTCACAAGATGGTGGTTAACCATGCTCTCCATTACCTTAGAGAGCGCAGAGCAAATGCCGATTGGCCGATAGTTTGCAGGATTATTGGCTTCATTAGGGATTATTAGGGATTGGCTGGACGTTCGCAACCTTCCAAAAAGGCTGGGAAGACTCCCGCACGATAAGCAAGGTTGAAAAGGATGCGTAGTGGATGGGCTAGCGTCGAGGAGTACTTACATAGGACAAATGCCTTATTTACGTCGAGAGTCGCAAGAACCCTTTAAGTCCACGTGTTCGAAAAAATATCTATGGCATGGAGCTAGATACGTTTTCGATCGCGCGGAGTGGTTGATTGCTTTCCGGCAAGGAAGAATTTCCTGCGAACATTTCACCCAATAGGTTAGCTTTATCAACCGGGTCAGTGAATGCCTGATCGTCTTTTACAAGAGTTGGGATAGATGATGAATTTGCCTTTACTCTTCTTACAAACGACCAAAAGCTCTTATTTCCGCTGGGGGAAGCAAGAGCCTTTGTACGTAGATGTTGTTTGTGTAGAAATTTTTTACGCCTAGTCACTCTGGCACACGAAGTTCTTGCCTGTTTCCGCAGCAGTTCAGTATTAGCGTTTTTGTTCAGGCTCCAATTTCTGAACGCCTCCTCTTTAGATCTGATAGCATCCCCGCATGTCTGGTTAAACCAACTGTTTTTGGCTGGCTTACCCAACATAACTTTATATGGAATAATTGTCTTCCTTCCAAATAAAATTATATTTTGGATCATTTCAGCAGCAGCATTTACGTCGTTGTCAAGAAAGTACAGTTTCCAATTAAAATGCTAAGAAATAAGTGGTTGAGCTCAGTCCAACGTGCCTTTTCGTAGATAAAAACTGTCCGCTTTGGGACTGGTATCAAGGCGAGCGGAATACGAAAAGGATGCTGAAACCATGCAGTGATCAGAGTTACCAAGGACATTAACTTCGTACTTTTCAGGGTGCGAAGTTAAGTAAAGGTCAAGAATATTGTGATGGTGCCCTTCGACACACGGAATATGTGTCGGTTCATTCACGAGTAGCGTCAGGTCGTTATGGTATATTTCAAGTCTTAAGTGAAATTGTGTAAAGTTTATTTTCGTAAAATATGCTCAGATCCTATCTCTCAGATTGGAGTGTTCTTCATCCGTCCATTTTTGTGAAAAATGTTTTCCATTTGGCCAGTGTCCTTTTTTTAATAAATACGAGGGCGGTTCGGAAACTTCTTAGCCTAGCACAAATAGCGCGGTATAAACAGAAAAAGTTAAGTGTTTTGGAAACTTCCATCTCTGCTATGAACACATGTTAAATTTTGTTTCGATCTGGCAACTCCTTCATATAGAAACAGGTGTTCGCAAAAGACGCATCAGCGATTTTTGTACACTGGAAAAATTAGAAATGCGTGGTGTCATTAAATATTTACATAAAAAAGGTTTATCGGGACAAGAAATTCATAATGATATGGTGAATGTGTTAGGTGAAAGTGCTCCTTCATATGCAACAGTAAAAAATTGGGTTGCTGAATTTAAACGTGGTCGTACAAGCATTGAAGATGAACCACGTAGTGGACGTCCAAAAACAGCAACAACAACAGAAATTGTAGCCAAAGTGCATGATATGGTATTAAACGATCGACGAATAAAAGTGCGTGAAATAGCTAATATCATGGGCATCTCAAATGATCGAGTCCATTTAATTTTGCATGAAGAACTACAGATGAAAAAGCTTTCTGCAAAATGGGTGCCGCACTTGTTAATAGTCGACCAAAAACGCATAAGAATGAACATTTCTCAAGCTTGTTTGGATCGTTTTCAGCGAAATAAAATAGATTTTAAGCGTCGTTTCATAACTGTTGATGAGACATGGATCCACCACTATACTCCAGAGACAAAAGAACAATCCAAACAGTGGACTGAAGCTGGAGGAAGTGCCCCAAAGAAGGCAAAAACAATTCAATCGGCTGGTAAGGTTATGGCAACGGTTTTTTTTGGGACTTCAAGGTTATTTTATTGATTGACTATCTGCAAAAGGGTAAAACAATAAATTCAGAGTACCATTGCAACCTTTTAGATCAATTAAATGTACAAATTCGAGAAAAACGCCCTTGCTTACAACACATAAAAATAATTTTTCATCAAGACAACGCACCAGCGCACAAGAGTGTTTTAACAATGGCTAAAATCAACGAAGTAAAGTACGAGTTGCTTGACCACCCACCTTATTCTTCTGATTTAGAGCCCAGTGACTTTTACCTGTTCCCAAATCTAAAAAAATTCCTTGCTGGCAAGCGTGCAATTACAGTTGTAAACCACTATTTTGAAGACCTTGAGGAAAACTATTTTAATCAAGGGATAGAATTGCTAGATAAGCGTTGGACTAAATGTATTGAAGTTTCAGGAGATTATATTGAAAGAAAAATATTTTTGAAAAACTAACTATTCTCTTTCATTGATAGGCTAAGAACTTTCCGAACCGCCCTCGTATGTGTAAATTTTTTTAAAAAATGGGTTCAAATGTTCTACTAAATTACTACTATTATCATTTAAGTATAGTTTGCCTTAAATAAAATCAGAATATTTTAATGATAAAAGATATCTTTATGTCATTTTGAAAAAAAAAAATATTTTAATTTAATGTTATAATGAATAATGCTCGGTTGTTTAGAATGGAAACCAAAATCGATACAGAGAAATGATTTTTTCACCTATTTTTACTATAAACCACAATATTTGACAGATTACCGAAAACATAACATTTCATTTGGCCCAAACTGGACTCTTCTAGTTTAGGTTCTTATAATGTATGAGAACTGCTCCCGGTGTTAATCTCACTTTGCGAGTTTTCTTCGAACATGCCTTGTGCTATGGATACTATCGTACATCGTCCCACAGTACCTTACGTCTCGCCCATATACCAAATATGCATTTTAACCTTCTCGAAAATAGCGGACAGCATAATGCAACAATTTAATTAAAACTTTCATTTACGGTAATAAAATAATGAAGAAATTATTAAGAAAATTAACAAAAGTTTCCTTTAACGCACGCAACCCCAAATAAGGAAACTTGAATTGAATAAAATTTAAAGATGCAAAAGAGAAACTTTTTAATTTTATTTAAACCGCCGGAAAAAAATATTAAATCTAAAAACTCCCTAAAGCTTTAAATAATGCCTGCCTTGCTCGCCCTTCTTCATTTTCGTTCGCTAGAGACATGTACCTAGACGCACTTAATGGTCGGCCTACAGTCGGACGAAATCAAATAGAAACAGAAACAAAAAAAAATCATTATAATTTCACAGGCATGGAATGGAAACTACCTGGTTTTTTTGTTCTTCTCGTGAATCCTGCTCATACCATCACTCAGCAGAGATTTCTAATGTTGAGAAGAGCAAAGGAAAAATACCATCAAGGCAAACATAAAGTGTATCCTCTGCCCGGGCCCTAGCAAAAAGTATAATAAGCGTATTATGTATAATTTCTGCTCTGAAAACCCCCATCCTTCCCCACTTTTTTTTGCCTGAGTCGGCCTCAATCATTTGGTTGGACTTTTTAAGTTTTTGTTTCCCTTTGTGTAGCGGTGTTTGCCGAGAAAACCTTCTAAAATCTGACCTACACCCAGCGCCATCAACAAAAAGTCAAAATCATTTCATACGTAATGTCCTTTCTTTACTATTTTTAGCCTGGTGGCTTAAGGTTGGCGAAAAAGTAAAGAAACATGCGGAAACTCCCCAAGAGGTAGGGAGGAGTGGGCTTGCGAGAGAGAGAGAGAGAGCGAGCTGAATGGCACGGAAAATATGTTACAAATGTTAGGGGAAAATGTCATTTTTAATTTATTTCATCGTTTTCTTTTCTTCTTTCGGCTGGAATATTTACAACAGCAGCATTTTCAACCTTGTTCAGCTGAGTGCGACTACATATTTACGTTGCTTTTTTTTTGGTTTTCTTCGTTTCTTTGGAAAATGTACTTTTTATGTTACGATTTTTGTGCTTCCCCCACACCCTCATAAGTTTTGGAGGAGTCTGGCAGCAAAAAAAAAATGAAGAAGAAAACAAAACAACTGAATGAAACACAAACTTTTCTATGATATTGTTTTCGGTGGAGTATCTTTTTTCTTTTTCCCATGAAAAGTAGTATGATAAGTTTCGTAAAGAATGTCCTACAGCAATAACGTACTTGACACAGAGACACACAGACGCAGAGACAAAATATACGGAAATCGGTTGGAAGTACTAAAATTCTGTTGCAAAACAAGAGTTTTCGTTGCAATCACCAAATGTTTATATTCGTAATGGATATTTGGTCCGACATGGCACAAAGATGATTAATATGATCATCGTTTTGGACGCACAACCAAATAATTGGTCATGCCAATGAAACACGGGAAAGGGATTTAGTTGTATTTTGCTGGTGTTTGCGGCAACCAATAGTTTAGTCAGAACTAAAAAGTGGCTGTTAAATAGTAATTTAAACCCGAACGTTTGGCTTAAATTCAAAATCGTCCATAAGCTTTTCTAATTTGTCCTCTACATAACCTCCTCACTATATGTGACGCGCAAAATAGAAAGGGACCTTAGGTTTAAAACCAGTTTTGTTCAGGAGAGCCATTTTAAAGATTAGGTCCCTTTCTTTCTATTTGCGCTTAGAACCGTCGACTTCACTTTCATAAAACGCGTATATCTCTGGGAGGGAACACTTTTGGGGCATGCGATCGGTCTCATTCGATGCTCTGATGTTGTCCACATCAAAAAAAGAAAAAAAATGAAAATTGATCTTTTCACCCTTAGGTCCCTTTCTCTATGCGCTGTCACATATTGTTGGGTACTACAAGGTGTGACAAGGTGTGCCTCTGATAAAAATTTTTAAATTAAAGTGGATTTTTTGATTCAAAAATTCTTCTCTTGAGGTTCGGATACTTTGGTTCCACAACTTACATTCGATTGTACTGATGGAGTAGTCGAAGTACATGTAACTCCATTTATTTGTGGTAACAAATTTCTCTGCGTACTTTGCTCGATCTACGATTTAATTAATATCTCCTTTTTTAGAAATCAAGCAGAAGTGCGCGTAGAGTTGGAAAAAAAGTGTTAAAAGGACTTATTTCTGTTGAATACTTTTACACCCAGAGAAGAGATTCGTTGCTACAGCCGAAAAATTGTATGTAGTTCCAACCGATTTCAAACTAATTTTTTCTGTGTGTAGTTTTTGAAACTTTTGATAACGAGGAAATTACACGCAGAGAACAGATTCGTTGCCGCAACCGATTTTCTTTCAAACGAATGCAAGTTAAATGTACTATCAAAGTTCCATTAAAGCAACTGAATTTATGGGTGTTAGTGACAAAGTAAAAAAATGTGAACAATGAAATGATATTTGAATACTGCTTTTGAAATTGATAATTCTACGAGGGCCTATCAATAATTCTTTTTGACCTCGTAGTTACATGAAATGCAGCAGTGTAAATAGACTGCTGTCAAGTTTTGAGAGAGTTTCGTCATTTAGTTTGTGTTAAACAGCTGTTCAAAACATACAACCTTGTGGATTTTGTTAAAAATGGAAAAATAATTAAAGATTATTTTCTGCGGAAAGAAACCGTCAATCAAACGAAGGAAAGGCTTGATAAATACTATGAGGACTCAGCACCATCGCTGTCTGTAAGCTGGTTGCCGCAGTTGACCACAAATGTAATCGTGTGACAACTTAAAAGGGTTGTTTGGAGTTTAGCCGCAATTGAGATTTTGCTAATGAGTTTTTGAGGTGTTTTGTAACTGCGGAGGAAACAAGGATTCATTACAACACTCCGAAGATTAAGCAGCCGTCTAAACAATGGGTTTCTCCGGTTCAACCGGCTCCGAAGAAGCCCAAGTTGACTTTGTCGGCCAATAAGGTGATGGCAACAGTTTTTTGGGATGTACACAGGATAATCCACATCGATTTTTTTTTTTTTTTTAATTAGCCAACACTCAGGGGTTTTCCCCTATACATGCAATGCATTACGTTGGTCGTTGGAAAGCAAGGGATCGAAGGGGGGAAAGAGGGAGTAATGTTTATTGACAGGAAAGAGGGAGTAATGTTTATTGACATTCGCCTTGAATTTCTGGATGTCGTAATTGGTGGGAAATACATTTGCCGGAAGTCGATTCCGCATACGGACAGTACGGGCGAAAAACGAATTCGATCTGTAGTGTACAGTGCGGTCAACCGGCCAATCGATAACAAATGGGTGTGAATTTCTGGAAAGTCGTGTATCCCTGCCGAACATCTTACGTCAGGAATAAGGCCACGAATGTCTGAAGAACACACACCATGGAAGTAGCGATAGAACAGCGACACACAGCCCACATTCCGACGATGCTCCAGGGAAACAATAGAGTTGGATACCCTACTGTTTCCTATCAGCACCATCGCTCTCCTTTGAACACGGTCCAGAAGCTCCAAGGATGATTTTGGAGCACCTGCCCATATATGGGAGTTGTATTCCATCTTTGGCCTGATGTAGGTTGTATAGATATCGAAAAGATCAGAAGGAGTGAAATATTTTTTGCACCGCTTTAGGAAGCCTATACACTTGAGTGCTTCTTTCGACACTTCGAATACATGTCTCGCCCAACGAGCGTCACATTGTATTTTCATGCCCAGAACATCAAGAGCATCTGATTGTTCGACATCCATACCATCGATAGATAATGACGACACTGTTGGGTCAGCGAATCGCTTGTGAGACAACAAGCAGCACTGTGTCTTACGCGCATTAAAATCTACTCTATTCACTCGACCCCAGTCGGAAATGGCCAGTAAATCCCGGCCAAGTGTCTCTTCCATTATTCGCCTTTTGTCTTCAATATCTTGAAGACTCGGCCTACGGTCGAATGAATATGAATGACATAGGTTGCTGTCATCCGCGAAAGAGTAGATTGGATTCACGGTCTGACCCAAAAGATCATCAATGAAAATGAGAAATAATGAGGGAGAAAGGACAGAGCCTTGTGGCACACCTGCGGTCAGCCTATGTTTATCGGATGAGAACCCATCTACAACAACTCGTATAGTGCGATCTCTTCAAAAGGAAAAACAGTAAACGCCGAATATTATTCCAACTTATTGAACCGATTTAACTAAATTAACCGATTTAATTAAAAAGAAAAGAAACGACCCCATATGGCCAAGAAAAAGTTAGTTTACATCAAAATAATGCACGGGTGCACACGTGTGCAGTATCATTTGCAAAATTGCATAAATTGGTTTATGAATTGCTACCTCATCAAAGCTTTGGCATTTAAAAGGCATAAAATATAAAATAACAGTTAACTGTCTTTGTATAGAAGATATTTTTGCCTTCATATATCACGTCATAACGTGAGGAGTGATTTATTGGGCCTTTATTATAAGATAGGTGTTTCATTTACCCGATTACTACTGAAGGTAAATTATGGTGCGCCGTATTTGTTGCGAGATATTTGTAGAAGGTCCATTCAGTCGTTAGAAGAGGTCGTCAAAAATATAGGGTGATCCATCTAGAGGTATTTTTTCAGAACAAAAAAATATATAAAAACTCAAATCCATCCGAAAAATAAGATTTTTCAAGACCTTCAAAATATGCCTCAGGTTCAGCAATAACCTCGCTATTGGACGAAATTTTTTTTCCACTGAGAAATTTTTTTAAATTTGGAAACAAGAAATAATCTGAAGAAGCTAAATCTGGACTATATGGTGGATGCCGAGCAATTTCAAATCGTAATTCGGCCAGTTTTTGTTGAGTTAAAAATGCAGTGTGTGAAGGAGCATTATCTTGATGAAAAAGAACTTTTTTTTTTCTAAATGCTGTCGTTTTATCTTGATTGCTTCACTCAACCGATCCAATAATGCACAATAATATTCACTATTTATAGTTTTTTCTTTCTCAAGATAATCAATAAATATTATACCCCTTGCATCCCAAAATACTGTGGCCATTACTTTTCCTGCTGACTTAACAGTTTTCGCCTTCTTGGGACCACTTTTACCAGCTTCTATCCATTGTTTTGACTGTTCTTTGCATGCTGGGATGTAGTGATGGATCCATGTTTCATCAACAGTTATGAATCGGCGCAAGAACTCTATTGGACTACGCTGATAAATCGCTAAAAGCTACTCAGAATTGGTCCAACTGACGATTTTTTGGGGCAAAGTCAACAAACGCGGCACCCATCTTGCGGATAGCTTTTTCATGTGGAGTTCATCATGTAAAATACTCCAAACTTGATTTTCGTGTATTTTAACAATATCAGCAAGTTCTCTCAGCTTTATTCGTCTATCTTTAGTCACTTCATTAAATATTTTTCTAATGTTTTCAATGGTAGTATCAGTTTTCGGTCTTCCAGAGCGTTGTTCATCTTCCTTACTTGAGCGAGCCATTTTTAATTGTTGAACCCAGGATTTCACCGTGGACTATGATGGGGCATTATCACCATGAACAGAATCCAATTCATCTTTAATTAATTGTGGCGTATAACCTTTCATATTCAAGTGTTCAATTACCACACGAAACTCTTTATTTTCCATTTTTCAAAAATTATAAAACTTGTTTACTTCAATCACCTGTAACAAAGAAAATAATCATTAAATATTTCGGAAATTTTGACAGATGACTTTCAAAAAACAAAACAAAAAAGTTGCTAGTAAAACAGAAAATGTGCCAGGCCAGTTAGTTTTGCGGTCGCCCTCGTAATTTCCTTTAAATGTTGGCCGCAACTACGCCTCAGGGTTTCCATTCTGAGGGTCCAATTTTATATGACTCGTTCGAGCATTTCGACCGGTATGGCTTTAATGACACTCGTATTGTTGGCTTCCAAAACCTGAATTGTAGCTGGTTTGTCAGCATAGAAAGCAAAATATCTAAAGGTCTGATATCACTCGATATAGATGGCCAACTGACCTGTCGTGAAATTAGCTGCTTTTCAAAATGACCTCTCAGTAGATCCATTGTTTGAGCAGCTGTATGGCAAGTGGCACCGTCCTGTTGAAACCAAGTGTCGTCAAGATAACGGGCTTCAATTTCAGGTAGCATAAAGATCGATATCATGGCGCTATAATTTTTGAAAAAATATGCACCGATGATTCCACCAGCTTATAAACCACACCAAACCGTTGTTTTCCCTGGGTATAATAGCACGTCTTAAACCTCTTCTTGTTGCTTTTCAGCCCAAATGCGGCATTTTTGTTTATTGGCTTTGCCGTGGAGCCAGAAATGGACCTCATCACTGAACAAAATTTTGGCCGAAAACAGCGGATCTTCCCGTTTCTCACCGAACGCTCATTTCCATTGTACAGTTGCCAACTGTTGAAGGTAATTTTTTTCAAAAAATAAATGCCATAAAATGTCCTTTCAAATTACCAATAAAGATTCCACTCTTGATTTAAATTTTTATATTTTTTTTTTCTGAAAAAATACCTCTAGATGGATCACCATATACTTATATATAGCAGTAAACTGATTTTATTCAAATTCAATAGCGTCCGCCCTTTGTGCAATTGAGTTATCTGTGCTGAATTCTATCAAGATTGGATGCTTTATCTACAGAAAACCACATAAAATCGAATGAATATATGTGTGGGAGCTAAATCGAAATCTGCACCGATTTCCTTTAATTACGTCCTTTCTCAGTTAAAAAAATTAATGTGTGTCAAATTTACTCAAGATTAAATGAACTCGTATTATGTGTTCAAAACAGAAAAATCAGATGAATGTATTATAAAGCTATATCTAAACCTGAGCCGATTTTTTCAATTTTAAAAACATCCTTCCTTTGTCCAAAACACTAAAATATCCAAATTTAATCAAGACGAAAGATGTGGCTTCTGGAGATAAATACATAAAATCGGATGAACATACGAGGGCGGTTCGGAAAGTTCTTAACCTATCAATGAAAGAGAATAGTTAGTTTTTCAAAAATATTTTTATTTTTCAATATAATCTCCTGAAACATTGAACTTTGATTAAACCTGAAACTTCAATACACTTAGTCCAACGCTTATCTAGCAATTTTATCCCTTGATTAAAATAGGTTTCCTCAAGGTCTTCAAAAAAGTGGTTTACAACTGTAATTGCATCTTCATTTGAGGTAAAACGCTTGCCAGCAAGGAATTTTTTTAGATTTGGGAACAGGTAAAATTCACTAGGAGCTACATCAAGAGAATAAGGTTGGTGGTCAAGCATCTCGTACTTTCATTCGTTGATTTTAGCCATTGTTAAAACACTTTTGTGCGCTGGTGCATTGGCTTGATGAAAAATTAGTTTTTTGTGTTGTAAGCCAGGACGTTTTTCTCGAATTTGTACATTTAATTGATCTAAAAAGTTGCAATAGTACTCTGAATTTATTGTTTTACCCTTTTGCGGATAGTCAATCAAGTAAATACCATTGAAGTCCCAAAAAACCGTTGCCATAACCTTACCAGCCGATTGAATTGTTTATGCCTTCTTTGGGGCACTTCCTCCAGCTTCAGTCCATTGTTTGGATTGTTTTTTTTGGTATCTGGAGTATAGTGGTGGATCCATGTCTCATCAACAGTTATGAAACGACGCTTAAAATCCATTTTATTTCGCTGAAAACGATCCAAACAAGCTTGAAAAATGTTCATTCTTATGCGTTTTTGGTCGACTGTTAACAATTGCGGCACCCATCTTGCAGAAAGCTTTTTCATCTTTAGTTCTTCATGCAAAATTAAATGGACTCGATCATTTGAGATGCCCATGATATTAGCTAATTCACGCACTTTTATTCGTCGATCATTTAATACCATATCATGCACTTTGGCTACAATTTCTGTTGTTGTTGCTGTTTTTGGACGTCCACTACGTGGTTCATCTTCAATGCTTGTACGACCACGTTTAAATTCAGCAACCCAATTTTTTACTGTTGCATATGAAGCAGCACTTTCACCTAACACATTCACCATATCATTATGAATTTCTTGTCCCGATAAACCTTTTTTATGTAAATATTTAATGACACCACGCATTTCTAATTTTTCCATTGTACAAAAATCGCTGATGCGTCTTCTGTGAACACCTGTTTCTATATGAAGGAGTTACCAGATCGAATCAAAATTTAACATGTGTTCATAGCAGAGATGGAAGTTTCAAAAACACCAAACTTTTTTCTGTTTATACCGCGCTTTTTGTGCTAGGCTAAGAAGCTTTCGAACTGCCCTCGTATATGTGGAAGCTATATTTACATCTGAACGGATTTTCCTCAATTTTATTAGCTTGCGTCCTTAGCCCCACAAGCTTAAGATAGGCGGACGAACAGACCCCGTTAAATGGAATCAGCAGGAGAGTTTACTTCGATCGGTATACCTAAGTTTGGGTCAAGATCAAAATTTGTTGATGGTTACAAACATTTGCCATGAAACTGAATTCAAATACTCTGTTGCACAAAGTGGTGCAGGACATAAATATAGTCGATTGAGGTAGGCAACAATTGATGAATTGATTTTCTTCAATTTAAATAGCGTCCATACTTGGCCCGAAAAATTTACTTTATAAAATCGGACAACTATTGCGGCCGTAGTTTTGTTACAAGCTTTATATAGACGGACGGTCGGACATACATACACCATTACATGGAATCAATTGCTGATTCTGAGTCAATCGGTATATTTACTGTAGGGTTTAGCTCAAATATTCTTTGTAGATACAAACATCAGCCATTGTGGGCCGCTGTGGTGTGAGGAAGTGTAAACGACTATCATGACAATAAACCTATGGTGTACCCCGGGTAAGAACATCTAACACTTTGTTAGCGGCGGGTTTCCAACTCGTAGATGCCGACTACTTTACGAGTAAGAGTTTTATCTCTAAGCCATAGGAAAGCTATAAAATGCATTGGCCGTTCGGAGTTGTAATGTAATTTTAAATAACTTTCTTAATAAATATCTCTATGGTTGAATAACAACATAACCCAATTTTTATAAATAATTAAGGATATCATAGTATGGTTGAGTGGAATCATAGTATGGTTAAGTGGAATCATACTATGGTTGTAGGGATCAAAACGTTGGTGCGTGTGAATCATACTATGGTAGTGAGGATCATACACATGGTCGTATGTGAAAGATACTATGTTTGTGAGAATCATAATATGGTTCTAGGGATCATTGTATGGTTGAGTGTGACTCTTAATATGGTTGTGGGGACCATATTATGATTGTGTTCGAATCATTATTTTGTTGTGAAGATCATAATATTCTTGTGTCACAACCATATACCCAACAACAGTATGATCCTCTTCGAATATTGTCTCTCCAGCCATACTTTTTTCTGCGTGTTGTCGAGATGCAATTTAATTCTCTTAAAAATGGTAAATATGCATAAGTTGCATCCAACTGCTTGAGTAACATGAAACGGTCATCAAAACGTTAAGGATTGTGTGGACTTTTTCAGCTTTCTAACCGACATTTGTGGCTGTATCAGATGCATAATAACTATCGCCTTTCATTTTAATATCCTACAAGCTATTAGACCTATTTGAGCATCTTTGAGTCAAATTGTCCTCCGGCCTCTTTTATTTACGGTTTTGCCATAATTATCATACCTCCCCCGCCATCACAATAACATTTGGAGTAAGTTTTCGCCAGAAGTAGAAGTAAGTTGAGCACGACGCAAAGCGACAGGAAAATAAAAATATCCCCAGAAACACCTTAGGCTTCAAAATCTGTCCAAACAAGTGGAGAAAACTGCCAAAAGACCTGCAGCTGTCAGAAAAAATGACATCTAAATTAGGGGGGAGTCACAGCTCAGCATAGCACACGCACACACTTAAACACACATACACACACAACAGTAACATGAACATTTACCGTGTTGAGCAAGATAAAAACATTAAGCGAAGAAATGATGTTGATGATGAAGGAGACGGAAGGCAAAGAAAAAAAGTAACACGAAAGTTTTAGTTGTGACCGACCCCATGGAAGTTGGAATTCCTCCATTTACCCACGAAATATTCGCGCACCGACCACCGCCTTCACGATGGTGTCTGAAATGAGATGTTAAGCTAATGCAAAGCGAAAGTTGACAGCTGTTTCTGTTTCGGGGGAGATTTCTTTTTTTCGGTTCGTGTTGGTCTTGTTCAAAACTAATTATTCAATTTTCGTATTAAAGTTATTAAGGTTGAAGATGATGCGATGAGGATCCAAGAATCCCTTTTAATTATTACTAATGATTAAACATTATCCTTTTTGTGTAGGTGTGTGTATTTTGTATCGTCCCTTTGCTATTTAGACTCCCGTTCTTCAGACTCCCGTTTATTTTCTTTCTTTGTGGGGGGGGCGTTGTTCTGTACCTATTCCGCTGAATAATGTCATTGCAGTCGGGTAGAGTAGTTATTAAGCGGAAAACTACAATGACTGCCGGATATGCTTGATGATATACCCACAGTTATTATAGTTTCCAATCATCGTTTCTTTTTTAATCAGACTTCAAACGTACACTATGAGTTACAGGGTTTTTTTAGAACTGGCGTTTCTAAGGCTCCCGGACGGGGCGGGTCTGTATGGTGATTACTGTATCATCCTTTCGTTCGTTCGTTAATTTGTCGTTGTTATATGACTTTGTGGCGGATAATTGCACGCTTCAAATAATTTATAGTTTAGTAATGATAGAAGTCAGTAGTGATTACCAGTTAGTTGCTCCACAAAGTGTTGTCGTTGCTATGTGCGTAGAGGCAAATTCAAAGTTAGAATCTTTTTGATTTTATGTAACTCAAGAATAACCAAATGTTCTAGGATATCCCGAAAAAGTCAATGAAAGCAGAATATCAAGGGCTTTTTGTGGTACCAATATGTAGTACCACTAGCGTTCCACACGCAGAAAAAAAGTATGGTTGTGGTGACAATATTCGAAGAGGATAATATGCTACAACAATATTATGATCCTCACAACAATAGTATGATTCAAATACAACCATACTATGATCCTCACAACAATAGTATGATTCACACATAACCATACTATGATCCCCACAACCATAGTATGATTCACACTGAACCATACTATGATCTCCACAACCATAGTATGATCCTCACAACGATAGTATGTTTCATATACAACCATAGTATGATCCTCACAACCATAGTATGATTCACACGCAACCATGTTATGATCCCTACAACCATAGTATGATTACACAAAATTAAACTATGATTCCAAATATTATTTACTAGAATTTGTTTAAGTTGTCGACAATAGATTTGATCCCCAATATTACTTATTAGAATTGGTTTAAGTTGTCAACAATAGACTTGAAATATGAAAATTATTCAAAAACACATTAAATTCAAAATAACACGAGTGATTTATTTCACAGTAGAAAAAATAAGTTAAAATAAACGTAAGCGGTTTATGAAAAATAGTTTAGTTAAATAAAGCCAAAACAGATTGTTTAAACAATTTTAATTTCGATAAAAAGTACTATTATTGCATTAGATCCCTACCAATAACATTTGTTCTTAAAAGCATATTTAAATGAAGAAAAATTACAATCATACAGTATGATTGCCGTAATCATATTATTGTTAACATAAATTGCAAAACACACACATTTTGTCGCACCAACCATATTTATATTGTTGCTATAACCATATTTTCATTTTTAAATTTGGCAATAATACTATTGTTACATTTCAACAATATTAATATTGCAGCAATTATACTATTGTCAAAAATAAATACAGTTAACAATGCTATGATTGCGACGAACATACTTTTATTGTGGAGAATATATTATTATTGCCGTGACCATGTAGTAACCATGTTTTTTCTCTGCGTGCAGTTAGTAATTCTATGATCAACGTACAGGGTGGAGCGCGGTAGTTTGCTTATTTGGGATTGAAATTAAAAAAATATGAACCTTAGCAAAATTTAATTTATATTTCAATTATATTGAACAGTAAGGGAATTTTCCAATTACATGGTTTTAAATGGCGTATCTGGCAAATGTCTACCTTCCCTATCCACACACTGCTGCATACGTTTTCTGAAGTTTTTATGAACTCTAACTAGCATGTCGACTGGTATTCTGCCTTTTTCAGCCTCAATATTGTCAATTAGGTCTTCCATGGTATTGGGACAGTTGATATACACCTTTGATTTCAGGTAACCCTAAAAGAAAACATCGCATGAGGCTAAGTCTGGTGAGTGTGCCGGCCAGTTTACTTCACCCATCAAAGAGATAAATCGTCCAGGAAACATTTGCCTCAAACAATTCATGGTAACCCTCGCTGTGTGTGCAGTGGCACCATCCTGATAGAACCATGTATCCTCTAATTGCCTTGCCTCATGAGTCGGCTGAAAAAAAGTCTGAAAATGCCAAGTGCAGGCGATTTCTTCCGGGCAGAGCGTTTCGAAGATTGCAGTACTGCTGCTCTTACTCTCGATGTTTTTTGGGGTTGTCATCCTTCTCTCAGGTACCCTTTGCACACATGTTCTTAATGAAGTTACCCAATTTACAATTGATTGCCATCCAGGAACACATCCGCGTGGGAAAAAGCGAACCGTAACAAAAAGCACGCTGCACTGCAATGATCGAGTGTGCATTTGAAAAATACTCTTCAACACAAAATGACTTCTTCTCACGTGTGCAATGCATGATGGCAAGTGAAAGGCAGACGAATACAAATCTCCGTCAGCCACGATAAGCCACGCACACTCTACACTATCTTCGACCAAAAGTGCAGCCACAGCCTGCAGTGCAAAAAAGCAAATTTCACTCTCCACACTGTATATACGATTTTTCATGGACCGCCTCAAATTGTCATAGATCGCTTGGACTTTATTTACTTAGGAGAATGTCCCCTAGTGCTTTTTGGTGGATACTGGAAAATATGTTTGATGGAGGAGGAAAGAGAAAGTGTTAGTAGTAAAACTCAACTTACGTCCCGATTTTACTTTTGACTTTAACAAAAAATGAGCTCATATGATCCAAACCGGTCTAATATTGTTTGCTTGTCCATCATTATATACTACGAGGGCATATCAATTATTCCGTGACTTTTCCAACTTCCCTCATAGTTATATGAAATCCAGCTCTGCTTCCATCAAGAACCATCTGTTAATAGACTACTGTCAAATTTCGAACGAGTTCCATCATTTTGTTTGTCTTTAACAGCTGTTGAAAACATAAAACCCCGTGGATTTCGTTTAAAATGGAAAAAAGTGAATTTCGAGTGCTTATTAAACATTATTTTTTACGAAAACAACAGCCAACTAAACCAAGGAAAAGCTTGATAAATTCTACGGGGACTCCGCGCACCATCGATTTCAGTGATAAAAAGTGGTTTACTGACTTTCGTTGTGGTTGCACAAGTACAAATGACGCTGAACGTTCTGGACGGCCAATTGAGGTCACGATACCACGATATGGTGTTGGTGAGATTGTTGATGCCATACGCATTTCATTTGGCAGTTTGGTTTCGATTTAACATGATCAGTTGGGCTTAAGAAAGCTGTCTGCAAGATGGGTGCCGCGTTTGCTCTCAATGAACTAAAAACGTAATCGTGAGACAACTTCAAAGGATTGTTTGGAGTTGTTTAACCGCAATTCGAATGACTTTTTGCGGCGGTTTGTAACTGTGGATGGTACATGGATCCATAGCAACACTCCGGAGACCAAGCAGCAGTCTCAACAATGGGTTTCTCCGGATGAACCTGCTCCAAAGAAGGTCAAAGTGACTTTGTCAGCCAATAGTGAAGGCATCAGTTTTTTGGGATGCCCGCGGAAAAGTCCAAATCAATTACCTTTGAGGAGGGAAAAATAATAAACGGCGAATAGTATGCCAACTTATTGGACCGATTTAACGAAGATTTAAAGAAAACGACCCCATATGGAAAAAAAGACAAAGCACGGGTGCACAAACGAGGGCTGCTATATACTTCATATTTCCGGCCTAATAAAGAAAATGCGAATATTTAGCATCAAAAGCGGTTTTAGTGTTTTTCAAAGTATTCTCCAGCATGATTTATACACTTTTGCATGCGCTCAAATCAATTGTCGAATCACTTTTTTCACTCCGATTGAGACACCTCCAAAACATGGTTTTTGAACGCTTCAACAGCATCTTCTGCCGACGAAAATCGTTAACCACATATTTTTTTTCTTGATGTGCGGGAATAAAAAGAAGTCATTGGGTGCCAAGTCTGGGCTGTACGGCGGATGACCCATCAATTCGACGTTTTTCCCGGTCAAAAAGGCGCTGGTATGAGCCGATGTGTGAGAGCTCGCATTGTCATGGTGCACAAGGATTCGTCTTCTCTTGTTCGTTTTTCCAATTTCTCCGAAGTATTCAGGCAAACAAATTGTGGTGTACCACTCAGAATTGACCGTCCTGCGTTGCTTAAGCGGAACAGTCGCCACATGAGCAGTTTTGCCGAAGAAACAGGCGACCTTTTGCTTCGAAGTGCTTCTTCCAAGAACAACTTTTGTAGGATTTGGCTCGTCTTCGAAGACCCATACGGTCGATTGCTGTTTTGTTTCGGGCTCATACGCATAGATCCATGATTCGTCACCTGTGACGATCTTATAAACGTCTTTTGAAGCACGGCGATCGTATTTTTCAAAATTTCTTTGCACCAAATGACACAAGCCTTTTTTTGAGCGATTGTCAAATTGTGCGGGATCCAACGAGAACAAACCTTTTTTCCGGCCAGGTGTTCATGCAATATCGAATGTATGCTGGTAAAAGAAATGCCCAAGGATGCCAATATCTCACGGTATGTCACGTGACAATCGTGCACTATCAGTTCACGCACGGCATCAATGTTCTCTGGCACAACGGCCGTTTTTGTACGACCTTCGTCTTTGAGCGAGCGTCGGCCACAATTGAATTCATTAAACCAGTTTTGCACAGTGCAATAGGATTTTGCTTCATCGCCAGACAAAGATTTGACTTCATCGGTACACTCTTGTCGTGATAATCCTTCTCGAAAGTTGTGAAAAATGATGGCACGAAAATGTTTACGAGTTAATTCCATTTTTTTTGGACGACCTTCGTCTTTGGGCGAGCGTCGACCACAATTGAATTCATTAAACCAGTTTTGCATAGTGCAATAGAATGGTGCCTTGTCGCCATACAAAGATTTAAGTTCATCGGTGCACTCTTGTCGTGATTATCCTCGTCGAAAGTTGTGGAAAATGATCGCACGAAAATGTTCACGAGTTAATTTCATTTTTTTGCCAAATTGAATTTTTCAAGTTACTGTAAACAACACAAATGATGATCGTACGTCTAAACGTTCTGAGGACGTTTATGCTAAAAACTGTCAAACTTTCCAATGGAAGTGTCAGGTGGTGCCAGGCAACAGTATTGCCTAGGCCAGAAATATATATAGCAACCTTCGTAGTGCAGTCTCAATGGCAAAATTGCTTGAATTGGGTTATGAATTGGCACCTCATCCTCCATATTCCCCGGATTTTGGCCCCGGTGACAATTTCCTATTTCCAAACCTAAAGAAATGTCTCGATGGAAAGAGATTCAGCTCCAGCGGTGAAATTTTTGATCAAACAAATGCCTGTTTTATCTCGAAAAATACTTTTTTTTGGAAAATATACAAAAATTGGAGAAACGTTTAACTAAGTGTATTTAGCTTAAAAGGAGATTATGTTTTTTGAAGAAAAAAAACTGTTTTATTTGAAAAGTAATGGAATTAGTGATATGCCCTCGTACTTAACATAGGCTCCATGCCTTTAAGGTGTGGCAAACATCAGCACTAAGTCATAATTACTTGTACCACAGGTTTGTCTAGGGTATAAAAAAAGTACATACGAAAGGGAAATCGTATGAAGACAACTTTCGTAGAACCTTTTAACATCCTGCTTCTAAGTTTTGAAAGAATTGCATAACATTGCCCAAAAATTGTCGGTTTTATTTTATAATGTTCTAATAAAGTAAAGGGTGATCCATCTAGAGCGGTTTATAAGCTGGATGTTTCCACCAGCTTATAAACCGCACCAAACCGTAGTTTTCTCTGGGTATAATGGCACCTCTTGAACCTCTTCTTGTTGCTCTTCAGCTCAAATGCGGCAATTTTGTTTATTGCCGTTGAGCCAGAAATGGGCCTCATCACTGAGCAAAAATTTTGGTCTAAAACAGGGGATCTTCCCGTTTCTAACCGAACGCTCATTTCCATAATACAGTTGCCAATATTTGAAGGTAACTATTTTCAAAAAATAAATGCCATAAAATGTCCGTTTTAATTACCAATAAAGATTCCACACTTGCTTTGAATTTTTATATTTTTTTGTTCTGAAAAAATTCCTCGAGATAGATTACCCTTTATAATAGATCTTCGTAAAATTCTAAGATTATCTAAGATAATACAATAAGATCTACCCGCCCGTCTATCCATCAGTCTATTTAAGCACGAGTCTTTCCAAAGCACGATTGCGATCAAACGAATTAGCCTAGGATCCTGAAATTATGCATGAGAATGGTAAGTCGGCATAGTGGGAAAAAGGTTCCCTGGTAAACCAGGCCTTTTTGTGAACATATCCACACATTCCTCTTCAGTAAATAGAAAGAGCTGTCTTCCTTGTAATATAGTCCGTCTCATCGGACAGAGAAAGAAATATAATAGAAAGGAACAACGATCCTGTAACCTGCAGCAACAACTTTTTTATAAAAACTGTGTGCAATTTTTAAGCCATGCTATTGGCATAAGGATTAAAAAGGAAAGAAATGAGAAATGGACTAATCTTTTACGATTTTTAAAGCCCGGCGACAAAAACTTTTGGAAATTAAGTCGTTCCTTAAGATGCAAAGGAAAGCGGAACTTGTCCCATTTGATGCAAAACGATTCAAAGATCATCACCGATATTGAAAAAGCGGAGCTACTTGCTAACACTTTTCTTTAGTAAACACTACAGTCTCAAATCTGAATAGTGAGCCCCCCAATACCGACGGTGCAATTTTTGTAAGCACCTCTGAAATATATTCCATAGTGTCAACTTTAAAGTCAACAAAGGCACCAGGATTTGATAATATTTCCAACATTCTTTTAAAAAATCTACCTAAAAAAGCTGTCGACGTACTGAAATGCATATTTAACAGCTGTATCTTCTTAAATTACTTCCTAAAAACGTTCAAGAAGGCAAAAGTTATACCGATTCAAAAGCCAAACAAACCAGCTAATAGTCCTAACAGCTGTAGACCAATCAGCCTTTTGAGTAACATGGGAAAGATTTTCGAAAAACTGATCTACAGCAGGCTTAAGAATTTCACATCAGATCATGATATACGAGGGCGGTTTGGAAACTTCTTAGCCTAGCAACTCCTTCATATAGAAACAGGTGTTCACAAAAGACGCATCCGCGATTTTTTTACAATGGAAAAATTAGAAATGCGTGGTGTCATTAAATATTTACATAAAAAAGGTTTATCGGGACAAGAAATTCATAATGATATGGTGAATGTGTTAGGTGAAAGTGCTTCTTCATATGCAGCAGTAAAAAATTGGGTTGCTGAATTTAAACGTGGTCGTACAAACATTGAAGATGAACCACGTAGTGTACGTCCAAAAACAGCAACAACAACAGAAATTGTAGCCAAAGTACATGATATGGTATTAAATGATCGACGAATAAAAGTGCGTGAAATAGCTAATATCATGGGCATCTCAAATGATCGAGTCCATTTAATTTTGCATGAAGAACTACAGATGAAAAAGCTTTCTGCAAGATGGGTGCCGCACTTGTTAACAGTCGACCAAAAACGCATAAGAATGAACATTTCTCAAGCTTGTTTGGATCGTTTTCCGCGAAATAAAATGGATTTTAAGCGTCGTTTCATAACTGTTGATGAGACATGGATCCACCACTATACTCCAGAGACAAAAGAACAATCCAAACAATGGACTGAAGCTGGAGGAAGTGCCCCAAAGAAGGCAAAAAACAATTCAATCGGCTGGTAAGGTTATGGCAACGGTTTTTGGGACTTCAAAGGTATTTTATTGATTGACTATCTGCAAAAGGGTAAAACAATAAATTCAGAGTACTATTGCAACCTTTTAGATCAATTAAATGTACAAATTCGAGAAAAACACGTCCTGGCTTACAACACAAAAAAATAATTTTTCATCAAGACAACGCACCAGCGCACAAGAGTGTTTTAACAATGGCTAAAATCAACGAATTAAAGTACGAGTTGCTTGACCACCCACCTTATTCTCCTAATTTAGCTCCCAGTGATTTTTACCTGTTCCCAAATCTAAAAAAATCCTTGCTGGCAAGCGTTTTACCTCAAATGAAGATGCAATTACAGCTGTAAACCACTTTTTTGAAGACCTTGAGGAAAACTATTTTAATCAAGGGATAGAATTGCTAGATAAGCGTTGGACTAAGTGTATTGAAGTTTCAGGAGATTATATTGAAAAATAAAAATATTTTTGAAAAACAAACTATTCTCTTTCATTGATAGGCTAAGAACTTTCCGAACCGCCCTCGTATAAGGTCTTTTCTTAATCCTTTTTGCCTTAACAGATCACCACTGAAATAGATTGTTATCAATATTAATGTATATTTAAAAAGTCCCATTTGCTGAAATATCCAAGAGATAGAACCCAAAACTATGTAACATATCTTATGTAAGACGTAATTTTAATATTTGGATTAATAAATATTTTGAATTGAAAATCCTAGTTTTTTAACAAATGGCATGGTTCATACGAGTACTCAGCTGAAAGCAAAGTTTGCTACAAATCACAAATTAGATTAATTTCGAAGTTTTAGCTAAGATGAGGTTCGGACGCAAAAGGACACGTTTTTTTCATCCCTTTTTTTGGAATTCTAGCGATTTTTATTTGTTTCTATTAGCATGAGTATTATCCTTATTCATTTGAAGTTTCTTAGTTGAATTGCTATGCACAAAACCTAAAGGGTGTTTTTTATTGGGATATAGAACTTTAAGTTGGCATCACTTTTTTAACTGGCGGCCATTTTGTCAGCTGTCAAGTGATTAATATTTAGTTTGGTTTGCCATTTCATCATGAACAGGTTGACAAAAGAGCAACGCTTGCAAATCGTGCAAATTTATTTCGAAAGTAATGGTTCAGTTCGCGAAGTTCACCGCAAGCTCCATCCATTTTATGGTCGACATAATCGTCCATCAGAGCAATTAATTCGGTTTACCATGGATCGGTTAACATGGACCATTGGATTATTTTCTTTGGGGATATGTGAAGTCGCTCGTCTACGCCAACAAACCAGAAACACGTTAGGGGACTTGGAAGCCAATATTCGTGGCGTTATTGCCAACATACGGCCCCATATGCTCGAAAAAGTAGTTGAAAATTGGACCTGTAGAATTGGCTTTATTCGAGCCAGCCACATGCCCGAAATCATATTTAAACATTAATGGCATAAAATTATCCTTCCAATAAAGCCAAATTGATGGACATTAAAACGATTTTCTTGTGTTTTATTTCAATTCGAAGTTACCTCAATAAAAAACACCCCTTACTATCAAAATTTATATTCTTGACCAAGCTCGTATTGTCCTTAAACCATTTTTATTTCTCTTCCTAAGGATTCTTCAGCAAACCCAAAAATTAAATTCATTAACAACTTTTGTTTCAAAGTGATCTTTAACGTATTCTAATTTAAAATGAACAAAGCTCCGAGTTTCTCATTTCTCATTTTTGGAAAATTAATTTAAAGAAGATTACAATTTCCAATAACTTGTCATTAATATTAATTATTGCCATGAAGCCGTCGAACATGGCCCCGAAGACCCTGCAACAAACAGAATTTCAGTTCATCTGTTCCATTTGTTACGGCTCGCTTGAATTTCTGTGTTTGTTTCAAATGGACGTATTTCAATTCTGCTCTCGTTTTAAATTAAAATTCTAGTTTTTTGTTGTTGTTGTTGTTACAAAAGCAGCCTTTCATCATCGCCAGCAACCCGCTCGCAGCCGACGTCGCGCCACTTCGACATCCGCATTGTCCGTCGTCATCATCGTCATTTATCGTGGAATCAAATGTCAGCAACAAAAGAAACTTATCGAACAAGCGGCGTTATTTGAATGTGATTTAGGCTCAAAACCCCAAATGGTTCAAAGGGATAGCAGAGCGGCAAACTTCTTGCCTCAAAGAAACTCATTTATTATCGAAGTGGACAAACGCAGCTAGAAACGGCACAAAAAACGACCGAACACATCCATCCTTTTTTGTTCGTCCGTCTGTACGTATGTCCTTAGAACAGAATTCAAACGTTTTTCGAATAAATTGGAAAATGTTTTGTTTTGTTTCATTTTGTTTTCGATGAGATGAGCTGTGTGATGTGATGGCAGGCCGGGCCGGGCAGGCGGCGTCGGCTTTATTTGTTACTCGAGCTTTTCTGCTGACTTATTAATGATGTCCGTTTGTGGAAGAATCGAAAAAGGGTTCAATGTCAAATCAATGTTACGACGACAGCCAACAACAATAATCAAAAACAGATTTTGGTTTTATTTCTTAATTAAAAGAAAAAAAACAAACAAGAAACGCAAAAAACACATAAACAGCTCAGAAATCAACAGTTACATCTTCTGGGGCAAATGAAAGCAGTACAAAAAATAAAGCAAGGACCCTTGCACCTCTTACGCCCAGTTCAGTGGCAAGAAGTCCTAGCTTGCTAGTTGCCATCAAAACATTACCACCTGCTATTTTATGTTGCTGAGCAAGTCTCGCTCTCTCTCTCTCTCTTTTTCCCTTTTTTTAGAGTTCTGGCATGAAATATCATTGCTATTACAATGAACATTATTACTCATGTTGCTGGCACTGCTGCTCCCATTGTTGCTAAAGCACTGTTAGTTGCACAGTGGGGGCTTTTCGAAAAAAATGCTAGCTGTGATTGTGATAAAGTCCTACGCCATGGGATGTGTCAGCTATATAATGCGACTGGCCATTCTCTCACCATACTCTGCAAGGCATGATTCAGGGTATATCGTATTTCGCCCTATTTTCGTGTTTATCTTTCTTATACCCTCCACCGTAGGATGAAATGTCTTCTAGATTTGTCATTGTATTGGCGGCACCTAGAAATATTGCAGCGCAACCATTTGAGGTTTTTGTAAAGATGTTTTTTTTAAACGAGTTGTTTTCAATGCGGCCACACTTTTTTCGGAGTTGGTCTTCTTGGCAGCTGTCACTTCATTTATGCTCAGTTTGGTTTGTCATTTCATAAAGAAAAGACTTACTCCGGAACAGTTCGGAAGTAATGGTGAATGGGCCTAGAACGAGATGACCAGCGATCCTGATTTTTACAAGAACATTTCGTTCAGCGATGAAGCTCACTTTTGATTGAATGGGTACGTTAAGAACCAAAATTGTCGCATTTGGAGTAATGAAAATCCAAAAGCCGTTGTTTAGACGGCATAACATCCTCAAAAAGCCATGGGTAGAGGAAATCATTGGTTTATATTTCTTCAAAAATTAAACCGGCCATATTGTTACATTTAATGGGAAACCCTATAGAGCTGTGTTTAATGGCTTTTTCGTGTCTGAATTGGAAAATGTCGATGTGGACGACTGCAGGTTCCAACAAGTCGGCGCTACATGCCATATAGCCAACGAAACAATCAATTTATTGAAGGAAACTTTTGGTGAGCGCATCATCCGGCGTCGTGGGCCTGTGGCGTGTCCTCCAAGATCGTGCCATTTAACACCGTGGACTTTTTTTGTGGGGCTATGTGAAGTTGCTTGTCTACGCAGATAAGCCTGACACCTTGGAATAGAATATTCAGCGCGTTAATGCTGGCATACGGCCCCAAATGCGGCAAAAAGTGGTCGAAAATTGGGCCTCTCGGCTGGAATTTATTCGATCCAGCCGCGGCGGCCACTTGCCCGAAATCATTTTTAAAACATAATGGCAAACCCTTATCGTTATAGTTAAGCTAAATTTGTAGCCATAACATTAAATTATATGCGTTTTATTTTTTTCTTGAAAACCCCATGTCTAAAAAAAGACCCTTTATTATTAGACGATCTTCTGAGATGATCTAGCCCTGTCCGTCCGTTTGTACGTCAGTTAAAAGGTAGATAGTGTTGAAACGAGTTAAGCTTTAAGCGTAAAATTTTGCACGCTTATTGTTTATAGGCATAAGGAATCAAGGGTTATATTTAGACGAAATCTGTCAAGAGGAATAAAGTAACGCTATAAAGAGTACACTTTTTGAGTGCATGGCCAGCATTTAATAACTACACTCGTCAACACTAAATTTGCGGCAGAAGGTTTGATAGTCAACTTAAGTTGATTTGGGGTTAGTCTCCATTTTGCCAGATTCGCTCTCTTTTTTTTAATTTTTTTTTTTATTTATAAATTGGGATATATAAGTATAAAAACTTAAATAAACACGGGTTCATAATATGTGACAGCGCATAGAGAAAGGGACCTAAGGGTAAAAAAAAATCAAATTTCATTTTTTTTCTTTTTTGATGTGGACAACGCCTGAGCATCGAATGAGACCGATCCCATGCCACAAAAGTGTTCCCTCCCAGAGATATGCGCGTTTTGTGAAAGTGAAGTCGACGATTCTAAGCGCAAATAGAAAGGGACCTAATCTTTAAAATGGCTCTCCTGAACAAAACTGGTTTTTAACCATAGGTCCCTATCTATTTTGCGCGTGACATATATTAAAAATATTCAACGTCCCTTGTTCGGGCTCTCCAGTATTATTACAGAAATTTTTTGTATTATACAAGTTTTAATTTATAATTATTTTGTGAGAACACTTAGCAATTTAATACTATTTTGTGATGAAAAACATTTACAAAAAACATTACTTTTCGATTTGTATGAAGTTAAAATTGTTGTCTAAGAATTAAAAAAAAGAAAATTTATACATCTAATTTTTTCGCTCTAATTTAGGAGATATTCACTTTAACCGTTATTTCAGTTTTTTTTTAATAAAAGTACCCCTTACTGCTTTACTTGTGAGCCGATTCTAAGAATAACTCAATCAAATTTAATTGGATTAAAAGGTTTATTAGCTTGGTTGACGCGGATTCTAATACGCTAAAATGAGGCTATTATGAAAACACAACACTGGTGATCCAGCATACGGCCCGGCCCCATGGTCGTAAGAAACAGTGCTGCCCTAATTTGGCCTCAGACGTGAGGACCACCAGGGCTTAAAACCCCATCTGACTATCAGACTGATTTCGGTCATATGATTATATAATTCGAATTCAAATATAGTTATTTTAAAGTTTTGGCTGAGATTCGGTTCGCATTCATGTAAATACAAATAAAATAACAAGCTGCAAATGTTAACTAAAAAAGTTTGCTGGTCTATATAAACGAGGGCTGCTATATATATTTCTGGCCTTATAAAGGAAATTCGAATATTTATCATCAAAAATGATTTTATTGTTTTTCAAAGTATTCTCCAGCATGATTTATACACTTTTGCAGGCGCTCAAACCAATTGTCGAAGCAGTTTTTCTCCAAAACATGATTTTTGAACGCTTCAACAGCATCTTATGGCGACAAAAATCGTTGATCACGCATTTTTTTGTTGATGTGCGGGAATAAAAAGAAGTCATTCGACGTTTTGGCCGGTCAAAAAGGCGCTGGTTTAAGCCGATGTGTGAGAGCTCGCATTGTCATGGTGCACAATGATTTGGTTTCTCTTGTTCGTTTTTCGAATTTCTCCGAAGACTTCAGGCAAACAAATTGTGGTGTACCACTCAGAATTGACCGTTCTCCGTTGCTCAAGCGGAACAGTCGCCACATGACCAGTTTTGCCGAAGAAACAGGCGATCATTTGCTGCGAAGTGCTTCTTCCACGAACAACTTTCGCTGCATTTGGCTCGTCTTCGAAGACCTACACGGTCGATTGCTGTTTTGTTTCGGGCTCATACGCATAGATTCATGATTCGTCACCTGTGACGATCTTACAAACGTCTTTTGAAGCACCGTAATCGTATTTTTTCAAAATTTCTTTGCACCAATCGACGCGAGCTTTTTTTTTGAGCGATTGTCCAATTGTGCGAGATCCAACGAGAACAAACCTTTTTTTCGGCCAGGTGTTCATGAAATATCGAGTGTAAGCTAGTAGAAGAAATGTCCAAGGATGCCTCTATCTCACGGTATGTCACATGACGATCTTGCATTATCAGTTCTCGCACGGCATCAATGTTCTCTGGCACAACGGCCGTTTTTGGACGACCTTCACGACCTTCGTCTTTGAGCGAGCGTCGGCCACGATTGAATTCATTAAACCAGTTTTTCACGGTGCTATAGGATGATGCTTCATCGCCATACAAAAATTTAAGTTCATCGATGCACTTTTGTCGTGATAATCCACGTTGAAAGTTGTGAAAACTTATCGCACGAAAATGTTTACGAGTTAATTCCATTTTTGTTTTTGCCAAATCGATTTTTTTAAGTCACTGTAAACAATACAAATAATGGTCGTAAGTCAAAACTGAGTACTGAGTACGTTTATGCTAAAAAATGTCAAACTTGTCAATGAAAATATATATAGCAACCTTCGCATTTTTTGATAATCCAACGAAAAATTTCTGAGTTACAGCAGTTTTTGTAGAATATCATCTTACTCCGAGTGCCAAGGGTGCCCGAAAATGTATATAAAGTAAGTGTAAATATGCCCCAAAATTGGACAGTATAATTTGTATCGTATCTTGCTTTTACTATTGTTTTTAATTTAATTTTTTAAGTCTGTATTTGAAGCTTCAAATCCTAATAACATTATTTGTTTTAAAACTGATTTTCATATATCATTTTACCGGTTCCATTTACTGAACATTTTAGTGAAAACGTGATATATTCGATTGGAAAATTTTGGGTTTGGCATCGAATCTGTTCTATTATTATTGAAAAATAGCCGGATTCCATCAAATCAAAAACTACCCTAGAATATAGTTTTTACTTTTCTAATTGTTAAGGTTTTTCTCCTTGAAATCTCCCACTGTCCCCCAGTGGCTGGAAGTCATGTGGAGTTTGTTCGTTCGTTCCTACTACAGTCAGTCAGTCAAAACTGCAGAATACAACAACTCCCCGGTGCTTGTGTCGGGAGCTTATTACAACTTCAACATGTCTCTGTCATAAAAAATCTTGAAAACGTAATTTAAACATAAGCTTTTCTTCGTTCCTCGTCTTTTCATATCTCCCCCCTTAAAACCTTCGTTGCCCGTTCAGGCATTCTCGAAGCATTCGGAAAGATGGTTAGAGTACGTGCAACATACGCTTATGAATTCTTATTTATGCACAAAAGGTGTTAATGTCATCAGCCAAAAAGGCAACAACAGCAACCAGCAGAAGAATAGAAAGGTTCCCACAAAAATATACTTAAAAGTTAAATTATCCTTTACATCCTGCCGGTTATGGATGTTGGTTGCCGCCACGGTGATGGTGTACAGGTGGGGGTTGTTGTGTCGCCGTCGTCGTCAAGCAATAATTCATATTAATTTAAGCTGTGAAAAGTGAAAGTCTGACATTTTAATGGAATTCGTGAATTTTATTTCAATTTCTTGCACAAGGTGTTTCCGTTTCATTCTCTCTCTCGCACTCTCTTTCTCTCTTGTTTTCTAATAGACTTAGTCTATTACAAATGGTCTACGCCTGCTGTTTCTGTCTGCGTAAGTGTGTGGGCTCTACGGCAGCATTTGACTTCTAAGCTTTTGTTATTTATGACGGAAATTCGTCGGTGACTTTCGTTAAATATTGTATCTTTTTGCAAGAGTTGTGCAATATTTCATTAGAGGCCAAATATACTAGGATATTTTGGTTAAAGGACTTTAAGTGGTTTGTGAACAAAACGCTGTAATTCATAAAGAACATGGCTTGGGATTTACTATCAAAATTTTATTTTTCTTTTACTTCTCAGACCTTTTTCGACCTAGACTTACTCATTTTTGTTTGCAGCATGACAGTACTATTGTGATTGAACCAGTACTACCTAGGACCAATGTCCTGAATTAATCGAAATTGTTGATTTATCTCGTGCAATGGACACGCTAGAACTGTCTTTAAAATATCACATAAGCAGTAGCAATAACGTTTATACCAACGACTGGTAGGCATGGATTTTTTTCAAATCCAGTTATATAATAAATCAAAGGGCATATTTTTTCGGATTTTTAAAGTTATCTCAATTATCGGATTTAGATACATAATCAGCTGTATTTTTTACCCTTATATCTAAAGATATCCGTATTATGTTGCAAAGCGGGAGTAAAGCTGCTAAAGTATTTTCGAGGATGTTGTCATGTATGTGTGTTGTAGCGGCACACATAGTGCCGGGGTGACAGCCCTTGACCGAAAAATTGCTGCTTCGGGTCAATGTGGTGCATTGAACAGCTGCCGCCATAAAATGAGTCCCCGATCCCCTATACTTACTTTATTTCCACAACCTCCCATTAAGGAACTAGGGAAAACTTCTCTCAAATCAGTGAGCTGTGCTCTATATATAATTCCTATACTCACTGAACAGGACAAATTGCACAGAAAAAAAGACACCCATAATTTTCAACCAAAAAATTGGTATGCGAATATGTTAAGCACTAAATTAAAAATTTCGTAAATAAGCTAAACTATTTATTAAATATGGCAATTGGCATATTGGCATAGATAGCGCTTCTGCACCGTGTGTGGATGTATGAGTTTTGTTGGCATGCATGTAGTTCGAGGGATTTAATTGTGTTCCGTGAAAATCTCTGCTGCCGGCAATTCTCGTTAAATATGAGAATTCCTGCTTTTAAATAAATAGCCGCCGGACATAGTTATAGAACATTCGTTGCTTGGAGTCTAATGACTCCAAAGCTTTGCTGCCATTGTTAAAAGTAAAACCGAACTCTATAAGAAGAAAATTTCGAAAGTAAGGTTTAAAATTGTAGTTTTCTTATAAGAAGAATAAAACCCATATAATTTAATGTTATGGCGAAGAATTGTGCTATAAGATAATGGTTTGACATTATGTTTTAAAACGGATTTTGCCGAGATGCCCAATTTTCTATCACTTTTTGCAGCATTTGGGGCCGTATGTCAGCAATAACGTGCTGAATATTCTCTTGCAAGTCGTCAATCGTGTCGAGCTTATCTGCGTAGACAAGCGACTTCACATAACCCGACAAGAACAGTCCTGCGGTGTTAAATCGCACAATCTTGGAAGCTACGCCACGGGCCAACGATGCGAGATAATGCGCTCACCAAAACTTTCCTTCAATAAATTGATTGCTTCATTGGCTGTATGACATGTATAAGTAGCGCCGCCTTGTTGGAACTAAAGGTCGTCCACATCAATATCCTCCAATTCAGGCACGAAAAAGTCATTAATCATGGCTCTAAAGTGTTTTCCATAGACTAACATTTTTGAAGAAATATGAACTACACGCAGAGAAAAGATATGGTTACTATATGGTCACGGCAACAATAGTATGTTCTCTGCAGTACAAGTATGATCTTCGCAACCATAGTATTGTTTTTTGAATTTCATTTTGACAAAAGTATGATTGCGGCAATATTAATTTTGTTTAAATGTAACATAAGTATTGTTGCCAAATTTAAAAATGAAAATATGGTTGTAGCAACAATATAAATATGGTTGGTGGGACAAAAGTATTACTTTCATGGATTTTATGTTAACAATAACATGATTACGGCAATCATACCGGAAAAACCTTTACTTTTTTAATTTGACAATGTTATTTTTACGATTCTTACGCAATAAAAGTAATAAAAAATAATTTTTTTAAAAAAAAATACGGATTAGTATAACTAAAATATTTTTAATAAATGAATTTTTTTACTGTTAAATACATCACTCCTGTTGTTACATAAATTACTTAACAAAACTATTGTTGAATAACAACGTATTCCAGTCTTTACAAACAATTTTGGGGATCATAGTATGGTTGTGTGTAAGTCATACTATGGTTGTGAGGATCATACTATGGTTGTGAGAATCATACTATGTTTATACGTTAAACATACTATGGTTATGAGGATCATAATATGGTTGTGGGGATCATATTATGGTTGTGTGTGAATGATTCTATTGTTGTGAGGACCATAATATTGTTATGGGGATCATAGTATGGTTGTGTGTGAACCATACTATTGTTGTGATGATCATAATATTGTTGTGCCACAACCATCTAACCAACAATAGTATGGTGCTCTTCGAATATTGTTACCCCAACCATACTTTTTTTCTGCGTGTAATGGCGTTCTCTGCCAAACAGTGATTTTTTGAGGAAGTAAAGGCGTCCCAACAATGCCTTGTGGATTTTCATTACTCCAATATTTTCTGGTAAAAATCAGGATAGGTGGCCATATCGTTTTGCGTCCATTCACCACGATTTACAAACGTTGTTCCGGAGTAGGTCAATTCATTATGAAATGGTAAGCGAATCTGAGCATAAATCAAGTGCAGCCAACCCCGAAAAATGATAAAAGACGTCCAAAAAACACCCTATATAATATAAAGACGGCTTTAAGTTCAGATTTGTATGGGCGGTTAATTTTATTCTGCTTAAATTTTATAATGATCAGTCGCTATTTAGGCTATAAATATAATTTATTAAAAGGGCATGGTGCCGCCCACTTCTTTCCAGCATGTGTTTCAATCCATGCCAACATCGTATGTTCCAAATATATATTTTTATAGTCATATCTCTTATAGTTCATGAGATATTACGTTTTTAAGTTCGGGTTTTTTTTTGATATTTTCCAGACTTTGACCTAGTCCTTGTGATGGTAAAATTTTTTCATCACTTACTCTCCTAATGTGAAATTCCTAAATTGTTTATGTGACAGCGCATAGAGAAAGGAACCTGGGGGTAAAAAATCAATTTTCATATTTTTTCTTTTTTTGATGAGGACAACATCTGAGCATCGAATGAGAACGATCCCATGCCCCAAAAGTGTGCCCTCCCAGAGATAAGCGCGTTTCATGAAAGTGAAGTCGACTTTAAAATGGCTTTCCTGAACAAAACTGGTTTTTAACCTTAGGTCCCTTTCTATTTTGTGCGTCACATATGCGTACTTTTTGTGCTGTGGGCCAACTTGTTTTTTATGGCTAGGCTGAAAGTCTGTCATCTAAAGCCTTTTTCTTTTGATCGCAGATACAGGTAAGGGTGGTTAAATTTTAAGGGCCGATGTTGATTTTGAATAAAATACAAATTATTTACAAAATTGTCGCGCAAAAGAGCCATTGTTTCGTTAGCTTTGTGGCACCGTCCTGTCGAAACCACGTATCGTCCACATCCATATCTTCCACTTCGGGCCATAAAAAGTTCGTTATCATCTCACGATAGCGAGCACCATTCACAGTAACTGCCTCACCGGCCACATTTTGGAAAAAATACGACCCGATGATGCCGCCAGCCTATAAACCACACCATACACTCACTCTTTGTGGGTGCATTGTTTTTTTGACAATCACTCTTGGATTATCATTAGCCCAAAAGCGGAAATTCTGCTTATTGACGAATCAACTGAGGTGAAAATGTGCCTCATCACTGAAGATGATTTTCTTCGAAAATTCCTCATCCACATCATAATAAGCCTGAATAACTTTAACGCGTTGCTCGCTTGTGTAAATTTCCATGGTTTAACTTGAGTTAGTCAGAAATTGAGAAATATCAAACAAAATGCAGAAAAAAGCTGGACGTTTAGGTGTGGCCAACATCGGCCCTTACAAATTAACCACCCTTTTTTTTAGTAAAATTCTTCAATTGAAACCAACTAAAAGTAGTGTACCTGCGACTTCATAAGATAATTGTTCTTTGACCCAGCGTTCATTTTTCATAATAAAAACTTATTCATGTGTGGATGCTGACTTATCAGCTTTTAGCTATAGACAGGCTATCTAAGGACTCGGGAATTTAGAGCCAAATTTAATAGGCCACGATTGTGCCTATCAAATTAGAAATAAAGATGTGCGCTATTGTATTCACAATCCTGAAAGGTGCGTAAATCGGAAAATAATACCCGCCGACAAAAAATATTATTTTCGTTTTCGGAATAAAAAGTGCTACTAATAATGTGAAATTACAATTATTCTAGAAATGTCGCTAAACTACACCTGACCCCAATTTTCAAGCGACTTAATTTTTTATGCGCCCGATTTGATGAGAAAATACTTGAGCTCCTTAAAAAGAAACCACTTTTACTCTTGCTCAATTTCGTCATTTTTCAATCCTACTTTTCTGCCGTCCTTAGAAAGATAGTAACAAAGGACAAAACTCCAAAATTGAGATAAGGGCAGATTTGGAACCATGAGTGAGTTTCTGTTTTTGTGTTTAACATAAGAGACCCATTTTTTGTACCTGTACTTAGTAGGGACATACTCGTAAATACTGTTACAACATTGAACACACTCATTTCAATAGTAGAACTGAACATACCCCGTTAATGTCATACAGCGCATAGAAAAAGGGACCTAAGGTGAAAAAGTGAAAATCAATTTTCACTTTTTTTTTTGATGTGGACAACCAACATCGGAGCATCGAATAAGACCGATCCCATGCCCCAAAAGTGTTCCCTCCTAGAGATATGAGCGTTTTATGAAAGTGGTGGTACACCAAAGATACACGTATTTAAATCTTTAAAATGGCTCTACTGAACAAAACTGGTTTTTACCCTTAGGTCCCTTTTAATTTTGCGCGTCACATATGGGTTTTGAAAGCTAACCTCAATAGTGTTAGTCTGTAACGGGAATTTAAAATTTTGTATGGCTGGGCTGAAAATCTGTCAGTTAACGCCTTTTGCTTTTGATCGCAATGGTTAAATTTTAAGGGCCGATGTTGATTTTGAATAAAACACAAATTATTTATTAAATTATTCTCAATTATTTTTATTATGACAATATTGGTATGGTTCAATTATGCGTGTAACAAAATATCGGCCAAATGGCCGCCGCGACATCGGCGGTACACCTCCATCCGATGGTCCAAATTTTCGATGACTCTAAGGCATAATTGAGGTTCTATGCCGTTAATCTCATCTCATCCTTTAGCTCTTGAATTGTTGCTTTCAACTTTCATCATGGAGTGGTCAGATAATGAGAGCCGTATCGCTGTAATAGCGCTTTTCAAGTGTGAAATGAAAAAAGCGAAATTTTCAGAACGCTCCGGCCACTAGGGATTAGCCGCATGTTCGTCTACCGATGCATAAAACTGTTTGAGAAGACTGGAGATGTAAAAGACCGCCACCGGTCGGGCCGCCCACGTTCTGTTCGAACACCGCATGTCATCAAAGCCGTTAAATCAAGAATTCACAGAAATCCGCGCCGAAAACAGAAAATCATGGCCCGTGAGATGAATATCACGCAAAAGTCCATGAGTCGAATCATTAAAATAGACTTGGGACTTGGGGCTTTCAAACGACGTACCGGACATTTATTAACTGCAGCTTTAAAAAAAATAGGATTGAAAAATGCAACTTCTGATGGTGAAGCACGCTGAAAACTTGCACAGAAAAATTTTGTTCACCGATGAAAAAATGTTTACCGTTCAGGAAAACTTCATCTAAGGAAGCATCTGAACTGATCCCAAGGGTGAAAAGGGTCATCTCCCAGCGTCAGTCATGGTTTGGTGGGGTGTCTCTTACGAAGGGGTCACTGACCTGCATTTCTGTTAACAAGGAGTCAAAACATCGGCCAAAGTTTACCAAGAAACCGTTTTGGAAGCTGTTGTAAAGCCTCTTTACAATTTCCCGTTCCAAAACCAGCCATGGACTTTCCAGCAGGATTCTACTCCGGCCCATAAGGCTAAAACGTCCCAGGCCTGGCTTCGAAACAATTTGCTAGCGTTCATTTCCTCTGAAGAATGGCCCTCAGGCAGTCCAGATTTGAACTCATGAATTACAAATTGTGAAAGGTTTCAGAGGACAAGGTTTGCCACAAAAAATACCCCAACATTGGATCTCTCAAGACTGCTTTGTTTTGAGCTGAGACCAATTTTCCAATGGACGAGGTTCGTGCAGCTATTGACGATTGGCCAGTGCGACTTAAGGCGTGTGTGCGTAAAGGCAAAAGGCGAGCATTTTTTTTTTAATTAGCCAACACTCAGGGGTTTTCCCCTATACATCCCCTATACAAACAAGCAGATTCTTTTTGGATACAATACCCATGAATAAATATAAATATAAAAATATGTGGTTCAAAAACATTCAGTACTTTTTATTTTACAGCATAAAACGTGTGTAACAGTATTTACGTAAGCAAAATGATCACATCAACCACTTCTAGCGTGTTTCGTAGTCAACAAAGCTAAATATTTCAAAACTACTAAAATGGAGATGTGACTTTCTTTCTTAGGAGGGCAGTGTTGGCGGTATCGCTCTTTAAACAGACACACAGACGGGCGGACATGGCTAGATCTAGGTCTTCATAGGGTTCCCTTACAATATTTTGATGTGTAGCAAACGGAATGGCAAACTTATTATGCACTCATTCCAATGGTGAAGGGTATAAAAATCGATTTATTTATAGCATTTTGAGTAAGCGTTATTCCTTTCACTGCACTTTTAAATGTTTGAACCACTTATGGCCAAGGCTATGAATAAAGTCATAACCATAAGTCTTAATTCAAATCATATTTTTTGACCTAATCTCTGGCATATGTTGTTACGTAACTCCGTACACTTGCCTACGTATCCTCATTATGCTCTTCCATATTTTATGTCTGCAATTTAACGTAAATTATTTTCTCAAATTCAACTTCATCGCTCGGTTCTTTTTTTTTTGTTTCAGGGCCATGAAACCAAATGTCGGTGTTTAAATATGAAAATGACGTAACATTTTGTGAGCCTTTTCTGCTGGCAAAACGCACATTCATTGTCGGTGCTAATAAATTTTTAAATAATCGTAAAATTAAATTATACGAATATGAATATTTCATCAATAAGTGGAGCCTGCGATGGCTGGGAAGCGAGCGTAAATCGTAAAAAAGCAAAATTCCTTCTGTAAAAGATTTTTTTTTATTTGCGTTCTACATTTCCTTTTTGGAGGAGGACATATTTAATTTTATGTTCTCTTTCAAGTTCAAGTCGTACAGTTTAGACGTATTTTCTGTGTGCTTGTGTGTGTGTAAAATTATGAATTTTAAATTTTATGACATTTTTATGAGGACCGTATGAATGGCAAATGGAAATGGCCCCCCACGCCGCCCCACCTAAAAGAAGGCGGCATTAGTCGACAGCAGCAAAACATTGCATTACGAGCGTTTAATTTTATGTTCATAAAGTGTGTTGCCGCCTGCCTGCCATCCATCCATGGAAATGTTTATTTAATATCACGGAAACTGGCAAGAGCATCACAAGTTTTTATGCCAAAAGGAAACGGATTCGAGGGCATTTGGTTTTAAACGCATTCTGCGCGAGTGTAACTGAATCACATTTGGCTAATGCAAATTTAAAGAGGAATTTAGAGAGAAGTTTGTGTGGAAACATATTTTCCGCAGTCCATTAAATGTAGGAATGGTAATTATCAATCAGTCTTGCCTAGAATATTCGTGGCATTATTGCCTCTCAATTAAATATTCCCTTTTTGTGGCTGTAAACTGATTCCGCAACAATACGACAAAGGTAGAAAAAGCTATTATTACTTACAGCCTTAGCGTACGTAGCCCACATTGTCCACAATCTCCACCTCTTTGAAGGGAGTTCGATGGTAGATTTGCATCCGCCATTATTGTAACGCTGCCCAAATGGCCTAAGTGAACATTCTAGTCCATTCAGTCATTCAAATATCACCAGAAACCTTTCAATACTTGTATGCACATGAATGTATTCTTTTCCACTAGTGCACAGTGGGTTGAAAGCGGCCTTTTTGCAGAATTGACAAACTTTTCCTAGATTCATTTATGGGTGGACTGTTTCGGGTTTTAAATTTGGTATTTGTTTCAAGCCATTATTTAATGTCTGCGAAGGTTAACCGCGTTTTATAATCAGGAAAATCCAGATCCATTTAAGGCTGGTCTCTTAACCCTGTAATTTGGGAAAAAGCTTCGTTGCGCGTGGAAGTGTGGAATCTTTATTGGTAATTTGAAAGGCCATTTTATGGCATTTATTGTTTTGAACACAAAATGTTGGCAACTGTATTATGGAAATGTGCATTTGGTGAGAAAAGGGAATTTCCGATGTTTTCGACCAAAATTTTTTTCAGAGATGAAGCCCATTTCTGGCACAACGGCAAAGTCAATAAACAAAATTGCCGCATTTGGGCTGAAGAGCAATAAGAAGAGGTTTAAAAGGTGCCATTATACCCAGAAAAACTACGGTTTGGTGCGGTTTATAAGCTGTTGGAATCATCGTTGCATATTTTTTAAAAAATGATGATGGCCGGAACGTAACCGTGAATGGTGCTCGCAATCGCGCTATGATATCGATCTTTATGCTACCTGAAATTGAAGCCCGTAATCTTGAAGGTTCTTGGTTTCAACAGGACGGTGCCACTTGCCATACAGCTGCTTAAACAATGGATCTATTAAGAGGTCATTTCGAAAAGCAAATAATTTCAAGTGTTGGACAGCTGAATTGGCTGCCTAGATCGAGTGATATCACACCTTTAGACATTTTTATTTGGGATTACGTAAAGTCCAAAGTCTATGCTGAAAAACCAGCTCCGATTCAGGTTTTGGAAGCCAACATTACGCGTGTCATTAAAGCCATACCGGTCGAAATGCTCGAACGAGTCATCCAAAATCGGACCCTCAGAATAGAAACCCTGAGGCTTAGTTGCGGCCAACATTTAAAGGAAATTATATTCAAAAAATACTTATAAATTCCATTAAATGTTCTTTAAAATTACCAATAAAGATTCCACACTTGATTTGAATTTTTACATATTTTTTGTTTTTAAAAAATACCTCTAGATGGATCACCCTAAATATATATAAACCCTCGTACATCATCACAAGCCACACAAACTACAGGCAACACTGAGAAGAAAAAGTTCCTTCAATGTATTAAATAATGATAGCTAAAAAATATCATCACTTGTCAGAGATGACAGATAAAGCTACAGTCGGACATGACCAACTATAAGATACCCCACAACTCTCTTATAACTATTGCCGTTACTTAGAAATGTCAGGTCATTAACCTTTTCATTATTTTACCAACGGCTTCTTATATTGACTTCATTAAGTACTTATCACCAAGTAACTTTTCCTATATCTTCTTTTTACAGACTAATGCAAGAACAATTCGGTAAGTACATTGACTTTAATGAAATTACATCCAAATCTTATTTTAATTAAAAACACATGGATAATGAAAGGAAATATATAATAATGTACCGAAAAAGGCGGAAAGAAACGTATTTGACAAGACTTAACCTTGGGCTCATTAAATTATATGAAAATGCATCGGATGCTTCGCTGGATCGGATGCTTCTCACTTCTTTAGCCATTTGGTACCGCTACGACGTGGTTTTTATTGGAGTCGAAGTTTCTCTTTCGGAACCACTTTTTTATAATTTTAGTTGTCTCCGCTCACGCAGAATAGCAGATTTACAGCCAAATATAGGGGTTTCCATTAAGGGCATAATTATATACTAGGGCGGTTCGGAAACTTCTTAGCCTAGCACAAAAAGCGCGGTATAAACAGAAAAAAGTTAAGTGTTTTGGAAACTTCCATATCTGCTATGAACACATGTTAAATATTGTTTCGATCTGGCAACTCCTTCATATAGAAACAGGTGTTCACAATAGACGCACCCGCGATTTTTTTACAATGGAAAAATTAGAAATGCGTGGTGTCCTTAAATATTTACATAAAAAAGGTTTATCGGGACAAGAAATTCATAATGATATGGTGAATGTGTTAGGTGAAAGTGCTCCTTCATATGCAACAGTAAAAAATTGGGTTTCTGAATTTAAACGTGGTCGTACAAGCATTGAAGATGAACCACGTAGTGGACGTCCAAAAACAGCAACAACAACAGAAATTGTAGCCAAAGTGCATGATATGGTATTAAATGATCGACGAATAAAAGTGCGTGAAATAGCTAATATCATGGGCATCTCAAACGATCGAGTCCATTTAATTTTGCATGAAGAACTATTGAAGAAAAAGCTTTCTGCAAGATGGGTGCCGCACTTGTTAACAGTCGACCAAAAACGCATAAGAATGAACATTTCTCAAGCTTGTTTGGATCGTTTTCAGCGAAATAAAATGGATTTTAAGCGTCGTTTCATAACTGTTGATGAGACATGGATCCACCACTATACTCCAGAGACAAAAGAACAATCCAAACAATGGACTGAAGCTGGAGGAAGTGCCCCAAAGAAGGCAAAAACAATTCAATCGGCTGGTAAGGTTATGGCAACGGTTTTTTGGGACTTCAAAGGTATTTTATTGATTGACTATCTGCAAAAGGGTAAAACAATAAATTCAGAGTACTATTGCAACCTTTTAGATCAATTAAATGTACAAATTCGAGAAAAACGTCCTGGCTTACAACACAAAAAAATAATTTTTCATCAAGCCAACAATGGCTAAAATCAACGAATTAAAGTACGAGTTGCTTGACCACCCACCTTATTCTTCTGATTTAGAGCCCAGTGACTTTTACCTGTTCCCAAATCTAAAAAAATTCCTTGCTGGCAAGCGTGCAATTACAGTTGTAAACCACTATTTTGAAGACCTTGAGGAAAACTATTTTAATCAAGGGATAGAATTGCTAGATAAGCGTTGGACTAAGTGTATTGAAGTTTCAGAAGATTATATTGAAAAATAAAAATATTTTTGAAAAACTAACTATTCTCTTTCATTGATAGGGTAAGAACTTTCCGAGCCGTCTCGTATATAAATCTAATTATATATAATTAAAATACAGAATATTTCAGATATAGAGTTTAGCTTAATTTCAAGTATAATGCAAATGTTAAATTTTAAAAATGAAATTCGATTTCGGTCATATGCCCACCACCAGCCCGTGTACAGCGATCTATTCTTTGGACCCAATTTTCCACCACTCTTGCACACATTTCGACCGGAACGTTGGCAATTTCACGTACGATGTTGTCTCTGAGCTCGCCTAAAGCTGTTGGCTTCTTGGATAAGACCAATGACTTGATGTAGCCCCATAAAAAGAAATCCAATGGCGTTAAATGGCATGTACGAGGAGGCCTATCGGCCGTGCCACTTCTTTAGATAACACGTTCACCGAATTTGCCTTTCAGTAAATCGATTGTAACGCGTGCTGTGTGGCTAGTTACATCGTCTTGTTGAAACCACATATCAGCGATGTCAAGCTCATCCAATTCGGAACAAAAATAATTTTCTTACATGGCACGATAGCTCTCTCCATTGACGGTAACAAGACGATTGTTTTCATCTACGAAAAAATACGGACCAATCACACCTTCGGCATGAAAACTGCACCACACAGTAAATTTTTGCGGATGCAATTGTGTCTCTTGAAGCACATGTGGGTTTGTTGTTGTCGAATAACGCATATTTTGATTATTGGCAAAACCACTCAGCCAGAAATGAGATACATCGCTGAAGATGATTTTTCGATGAAATTCGGGATTTTCGTGATTCTTTGCTAGAGCCCAATCAGAGAAGTTTCGGCGTTTCAAATGATCAAGTGGCTGTCGTTCTTGAGTCAGTTTGATCTTACAGGGATGAAGGCCAAGGTCGTTTGGCAAAATATGCTACAGTGGGGTATGAGAGATGCCCAATTCCCGAGAACGACGTGGAATCGACTGATTTGGCTCATGTTGAACGGATGCACCTACGGCTGCGATATTTTCGTCGTTTTGAGCGGTACGGCGTCTCTTTGGCGCCGGAACATCTAAAAGTGAAAATTAGGATTCAAATTTATCCACTTTAGCACCTACAGCCTGTCGGGTAGGACGATTTTTATGGCCGAGAATTGGAGTAAGCGCTATTGGAGTAAGCGCTCTTAAAGTTGCGACCACCGACTCAGAGTTTCGGTAGTATGAGGGTTGCTATTTATATTTCGGGTCCGGCAATAGAAACACAATAATTTATCATTGGAAATGATTTTATTGGTTTTCAAAATATTCTCCTTTAAGATCAATCCACTTTTGCAAGCGCACAAACCAATTTTCGAAGCACTTATTCCACTCCGATTGAGACACCTCCAAAACATGATTTTTGAACGCTTCAATGGCTGCTTCTAGCAACGGAAACCTATGACCACGTATTTTTTTCTTGATGCGAGGAAATAAGAAGTCATTGGGTCCCAAATCAGGGCTGTACGGTGTATGGGCCACCAATTCGGCATCTTGAGTGCTCAAATAGCTTATTGTTTCAGCTGATGTGTGGGAGCTCCATTGTCGTGATGCAAAATGATCCGTCTTCTCTTATTATCTTTCCGCACTTCTTCGAACACTGTGGGCAAACAGGTGGTTATATACCACTCAGAATTGACCTTCTTACGTTCCACTAAAGGAACTGTGGCAACATGGCCGGTTATACCGAAAAAAACGCAATCATTTGCCTTGATGTACTTCTTCCACGAACAACTTTTGTTGGATTTGGCTTGTTTTGAAAGACCCATACGGTCGATTGCTGTTTTGTTTCGGGTTCATATGCATAGATCCATGATTCGTCACCTGTGACAATGTTATACACTGCCTTTGAGCTACCGCAGTTATATTTTTCAACATCTTTTTGCACCAATCCGTAAGAGCCTTTTTTTGAGCATTCATCAAACTATGTGGGATCCAACGAGAACAATTTTTTTCACTGCCAAATGAACATTTAATATCTTATTGATGCTTGTCATACTAATGCCCAAGGCTGTCTCAATCTCTGGGTAGGTAACATATCGGTCTTGCTTAATCAGTTCACTCACACCAACGAAGGTTTCGGGCAAGGTGACCGAAGTTGGACGTCCTTCACTAAACTCATCCTGGAGTGAACGGCGTCCGAGACTGAACTCTTGGCACTAGCGATTAACAGTGGTTTTTGATAGTGCTTCATCGCCAAACAGGTTGATTTAAACACTCTTGTCTCGCTAACCCACGCCGAAAATCGTAAAAAATCATTGCACGAAAATGTTTGCAGGATAATTCCATTTTTTGACTGAGATAAAATTTTCAACCCACTGTAAACAAAACAATTTGCCTTCTAATAACAAAAAGTTCTGAGTGAAGCTATGCTAAAAAATGTCAAAGTTTCCAGTGGAAGTTCCAGTTTGCATCGGGGCACACTAGTAATGCCAGGATCCGAAATATAAATAGCAACCCTCGTAATTTTTAATGATTTTCAAACGTTGCTCGTAAGTTAACTTTACCATGATGAAATTCTTGACTTCCATTAACGTTTAAAAATGTTTGAAGGTGTGTTGACATGAAAATACGAAATTGTTGTGTCCTTATTCGAAAAGCCTTTATATGTGACGCGCAAAATAGAAAGGAGCCTAAGGTTAAAAACCAGTTTTGTTCAGGAGAGCCATTTTAAAGACTAGGTCCCTTACTATTTGCGCTTAAAATCGTCGACTCCACTTTCATAAAACGCACATATCTCTGGGAGGGAACACTTTTGGGGCATGGGTTCGGTCTCATCCGATGCTCAGATGTTGTCCACATCAAAAAAAAGTGAAAAGTTGATAAAAAGTTTTGTTCAGGAGAGCCATTTTATAGACTAGGTCCCTTACTATTTGCGCTTAAAATCGTCGACTCTACTTTCATAAAACGCGCATATCTCTGGAAGGGAACACTTTTGGGGCATGGTATCGGTCTCATTCAATGCTCAGGTATTGTCCACATCAAAAAAAAGTGAAAAGTTGATAAAAAGTTTTGTTCAGGAGAGCCATTTTATAGAATAGGTCCCTTACTATTTGCGCTTAAAATCGTCGACTCTACTTTCATAAAACGCGCATATCTCTGGAAGGGAACACTTTTGGGGCATGGTATCGGTCTCATTCAATGCTCAGGTATTGTCCACATCAAAAAAAAAAAAAAAAAAATTGATTTTTTACCCTTAGACCCCTTTCTCTATGCGCTGTCACATATGTACTTTATAGGGTCTCCGATCAATTTTTTTCAATGACATTGGGATTAATATACCATAAGATATAATAAATCATCCATCCTTTGGTGCAGGGTGTAAAAAACATGGATATGGTCTAAAATGTTTCTTTTTCAAAGCGGCAAACTTTCTAATTTTCTTGATAATTGCATGGAGAAGCTTCTAAAAAATATAAAACTGTAATTAGTAACTAAAATTTTCTAATAGTAGAAAATAAATTTTTAGTTGATATTTCAAACTATTTAATTAAAATGTCATTTTAAAAACACTGTATAATTTTGCAAGCCTCCGTGTGTGTATGTGTGAGTATGCCTCTGTCGAGTGCTCGATATAAAAAGTGAGAGAGCAGATTTTTTGTTTTCCTATTGTCGATGATTTTCAGCAGGCATATGTAAAAATTTCCCATTTGCAAAGATTTGTCTTTGTAACTCAGCTGCTGTTGTCTTTTGTGTCTACGCAGGGGGTTTACAATCATTGTGCATGTGTGTGTGTTGTTGTCCTTGCTGTTGTTGTAATGTTCATCATCACGATTTGTACGTCTGTCGTATGACTGAGTGGAGCCTATCAGATCATATGACGAACGCAAATTTACTCACACAAACACAGAGGCACAGGATACGCGATAGTCGACACAGAGTCAAACAAAGCTTTCTATACGCACAGTAATAACACTGCAGATAAGTGTGCTTTATGTGTGTGTGTGTGCTGGAGTGCGTATGTGAACGTGTGTGTAAGCACGAGTCTGTGTGTGTTGCATATGGTATCCTTACGATAATTCAAACCTCGTCGTCGCTTTTTTTTGCTGTTACGTTTTGCCGTAACGTCACAAGCTTTTGTGTGACATGAAAAAAACATTATCGTTTTCTATCACATACTCGTTTACACACACACGCTCGTTCTTTGCTTTGTGTTCCTTTCTGCAGATGCTGTTGAATTCCGCATTCGAATTTGAATTTGAATATTGTAGAATGGTTTGGTTGTATGTTTTGCTGCAAAAACAAACACAGCAGCGCATAGAAGAAGCCATAGGAGGGGTTGTCCTAGCAAAAGAAATTGCCAAATATAAGTACAGTGGTTGAGATGGATTACAGGGAATTTATGAATGTTCCAGGGAATCGACGACCAAAAAAAAAACAAAAAAAGAAGGAAAAATGGCAAATATCTTTGCCATGTTTCAGTTGTTGTTTTCTTTGCCTTTCGTGTTATTGTCGACAATTGTAACTGAAGCGGCATTTAACAATGGCCTAAGTTGTTACTGCTCGATTGTTATCGGCTTTAAGTGTACATTTTAAATGGCAACATGCTTTGAAGCTTTAAAAGTGTGCCAGAGAAATACGAATTTATTAAAAAGCAAACCAATCTCAGAGGAATGCTAGAGCTTTACCCACTTTACCTTATTTATGCTATAAAGGAACAAACGGGGAACTTTTCTCAAATCAGCGAGCTGAGCTGGTCGGAACTACAGTTTGATGCCGGCTTTAGACGGCTCTGTATTTTATACAGAATTTTTTTAAATGCTTTTTATATTACTTATTAGGGACATAAATACTGTTACAACATTAAACACACCCATTTCAATAGTAGAACTGAACATACCCCGTTAATGTCATATGGGTTTTGAAAGCTAACCTCAATAGCGTTAGTCTGTAAAGGGATTTTAAAATTGTTTCAACTTTCATCATGGAGTGAAACATATAGCGCTTTTCAAGTGTGAAATGAAAACAAGCGACATTTTCAAAACGCTCCGGCCAATAGGGATTAGCCGCATGTTCGTCTACCGATGCATAAAACCGTTTGAGGAGACTGGAGATGTAAAAGACCGCCACCGGTCGGGCCGCCCACGCTCTGTTTGAACACCGCATGTCTTCAAAGCCGTTAAATCAAGAATTCACAGAAATCCGCGCCGAAAACAGAAAATCATGGCCAGTGAGATGAATATCACGCAAAAGTCCATGAGTCGAATCATTAAAATAGACTTGGGACTTGGGGCTTTCAAACGACGTACCGGACATTTATTGACTGCAGCTTTAAAAAAATAGGATTGACAAATGCAATAGTCTTTAGGTGAAGCACGCTGATAACTTGCACAGAAAAATTTGGTTCACCTATGAAAAAATTTTTACCGTTCAGGAAAAATTTAACAAGCAAAATCATAGAGTGTATGCGGTCGTCTAAGGAAGCATCTGAGCTGATTCCAAGGGTGGAATAGGGTCATCACCCAGCTTCAGTCATGGTTTGGTGGGGTGTCCCTTACGACTGGGCCAATGACCTGCATTTCTGTGAACAAGGAGTCAAAACAACGGCCAAAGTTTACCAAGAAACCGTTTTGGAAGCTGTTGTGAAGCCTCTTAACAATTCCCTGTTCCAAAACCAGCCATAGACTTTCCAGCAGGATTCTGCGCCGACCCATAAGGCTAAAACGTCCTAGGCCTGGCTTCGAAACAATTTGCCAGCGTTCATTTCCTCTGAAGAATGGCCCTCAGGCAGTCCAGATTTGAACCCATTGGATTACGAATTGTGGACAGTTTTAGAGGACAAGGTTTATCACAAAAGAAACGCCAACAATGGATCTCTTTAGACTGCTTTTGTTCGAGCTGTGGCCAATTTTCCAATGGACGAGGTTCGCGCAGCTATTGACGATTGGCCAGTGCGACTTAAGGCGTGTGTAAAGACAAAAGGCGGACATTTCTAATAAGTAGATTCTTTTTGGATACAATATATATGAATAAATATATTACAAAATATTTGGTCCAAAAACATTCAGTACTTTTTATTTTACAGCATAAAACGTGTGTAACAGTATTTTTGTCCCTACTAACAGTCCTCGTCCCTACAGTACGGGCCTGCTTATATTAGACATTTAGTATTTCTACACGCAGAAAAAAATATCGATGGGGTGACAATATTCGAAGAGGATCATACTATTGTTGGGTATATGATTGTGGCACAACAATATTATGATCATCACAACAATAGTATGGTTCACACACAACCATACTATGATCCCCACAACAATACTATGGTCCTCACAACAAAAGAATTATTCACACACAACCATACTATGGTCCTCATAACCATATTATTATTCACACTCAACCATACTATGATCCCTACAACCATATTATGATTCTCATAATCCTCACAACCGTAGTATGACTCACACACAACCCTACTATGATTCGTAAGGATTGGGTTAAGTTACTCGTACTATTCAACAATAGAGATCTTTTTAAAGTAAATTATTTAAAAATACATAAAACTCTTAATAATTGGAGTGACTTATTTAACAGCAGTTAACTTATTAAAAATATATAACTTATACTAATCCAAAGTAGATTGAATTGAAAAAAAAATTACTATTGTTAACATAAGGCCTAAAAAAACAATTCTTTTGTCGCACCAACCATATTTATATTGTTGCTACAATCAAATTTTCATTTTTTTATTTGGTAACAATACAATTGTTACATTTCAACAATATTAGTATTGCCGCAATCATACTATTGTCAAAATAAAGTTCAAAAAACAATACTATGGTTGTGACGACCATACTTTTATTGCAGAGAACATACTATTGTTGCCGTGACCATATAGTAACCATATCTTTTCTCTGCGTGTAGGTGGCATTTTCAATGCAAGTATTATGTGCTGGGAACAATGTTAAAACAACTTTGCAAACGATACCTCAAATTACTTACCCTCAAATAACCCTCAAATAACAATGGTATTGCACACCCTGTTGCCGTCCGTCATGGGGTTTTGTCGTCTAAAACACCAACGTTGGCTTTTTGCGATTGCCAGTTGGGCTTCGTTGTCAGCTTATGATTTAGCCAGGTTGCTCGATATGTTTCTTATTTTTTTCGGTGGAATTTATCGCTTGGATTCTTGATTTATTGATCTCAGTATGTTGGTTGTTATTACGTTTTACGCTTAGAGCTGGCTGTCGGCGTCTCAGGTGCGGTCGGACCATCCCTCACTCCGTGGTATTTAAAGATTTTTAGGAACGTCTTCTCATCTAGTCTCTGAGTAGCAAAACCTGTGAATCTATTAAAGCTTGTACCTAATATATATTTTTTTGTAAAACGTTTGAGGTGAGGAATCTGCCGAAGATGTCCTTACTTAAGCCACGATTAGTAAAGATCATGTCATAAAACCAAATGTTATCATCACATTACAACCCCTTCTTCCCACGATACTGCCAGCAGGTATTACTTTCGGGAGCTCAGCACCTATTGCTGGTACATGTTTTCCCTCTTTATAAATCCACCACTTTATTGCCTTAGCGGATCTACATATAAAAAATACCCACTCATTTTTTAGGACCCAAAAATTCAAACTTTAAGTCTGTGATTTTTGGATATTCGTCTGTCGTTACATAAAACGTACCCTGATCTCACCTAATGTCCAAATAATTTTTTTCCCGAGTTTTAACGCCGGCATATATACAAATCTCGTTCCTTATCAAAGCAGAATATTTGAACAAAATATAAAATTGATCCTCTATGATTTCAATACTGATTTCAATTCAAATTGTCTATTTGTATTTGTTTTTCATGCATAATACATGCCACATGGTTGCATAGAAAAGTAGAAATAAATAATAATCTCCGAACGGCGGCGGAGTAGATGTGAACAACTAGAATTTGTTTTGAATAATTTATGGAGATTTTAATGAAAACTTTTTGCTATTGTTACCCTGCATTATGTATATAAATCATACTCAAATAAATATAGATAGATATGTCAACTCATACATGTATAGCGTACATTAAGTCATTCCACTACACACCTACATGATGTGTACTGAAGGATTATTAAAGGATCAAAAAGCTAACAAGTTACAATAAGGATAATGTCATATAATTTGCACTTTTCCAACTTTCGTCTACACTCTGTTGCAAGCGATAGACAAACAGACAGACAGATGTACATTAGTTCATGTCCATATCTATGTATATACGTACTTCATGTAATTTACATAAAGTATAAAAACATGTAAAATGAAAAGAAAAACTTTCTGCAAAGAAAATTGAAAAGGAAACCGAAATTGCGGTGTGTGTGTGTGTGCATGTGGCTGAGTGTTGAAGAGAAAATTTACTGCACCATAAGAATTTTTCATTAAAATTCTTACAAGGACACTGTGTGGCAAAAGCAAAGAAAATTATCATGCCTTGCCAAAAATGAAGACATCAGCAGTGGCATGGTCGAGAGACCAGAACAGACCAACAGACCAAGAGTCACACCTGTTGTGTGTGTATGTATGCCGTCTGCAAGAAAACGAAAATAAATCCCTTGTAGGAGCCCAGAAATACATTTGAATATTGTATGCGTTGTCGTCACACACATACACACTCACTTTGTTAAAAGGTCGTCCTGCACTCGTAGGTCCTCTGGGGGAAGTCTTGCTCCAAGTCCAGACAAATGTAAAATTAATTCCATTTTTTTTTCTTGCTGCTGTTGTATTTTTCTTTTGTTTCAACTGCAGTCACAGACTCTATTATGGTTGTTTTGCTAAAGTAAATATTAGTTATTCTTAAGATTATGTTGAACTTATGAATATGAATGATCAAGTAAAAGTAACTATTCTGTTTGATGATAAATTAAAAAGTCATCCTAGTAAAAATATGGGATATCATGGCAAATGATCCACTTGGGAAGGAAATGTGAAAATGAAAACACAAATTAGTTTTGAACTAAAATTCTTTTTTAAAAAAAACTTTAAAAGTTTTATATAAGAACAGGTAAAAACGTCGTTAAGTTCGCCGAACCTTTTACACCATTCATTGTCCTACGCAACTGAAGCGCGAAAAATAGCGACCATGCGTTCGTCCCTATCTGAGCCCAAACTTCAAATTGAATATATGTGACGCGCAAAATAGAAAAGGACCTAAGGGTAAAAACCAGTTTTGTTCAGGAGAGCCATATTAATGATTTAAATACGTGTATCTTTGGTGTACCATCACTTTCATAAAGCGCTCATATCTCTGGGAGGGAACACTTTTGGGGTATGGGATCGGTCTTATTCGATGCTCAGATGTTGTCCACATCAAAAAAAAGTGAAAATTGATTTTTTTTTACCCTTAGGTCCCTTTCTCTATGCGCTGTCACATTTTTTATTTTTTTTGTTGTGAAAAATTACCTCTAAATGGACCACCCTAAATAACATTTTTGTCATAGAATTCCTAATTAATTTTTTTTTGTGAAATTTAAATTGATTGAACCGTAAAAAACGTAGTGTTCTGTATGAGAATCCTGGACAGAAGGTTCTCTTATAAAAAGTGTTTTTTTAGACGTGTGGTTTTCAATTTGGCCACACTTTTTTCTTAGTTGGTCTTTTTTACAGCTGTCTCCTGATTAATGTTAGATTGCATTTTTAAAGATAGACATACTCCGGAACAACGTTTGCAAAACGTGGTAAAATGACCCAACTCAAATTTTTTTAGGCGATTAAGCTCATTTTTAGTTGAATTGTTACGTTAATAGCCAAAATTGTCGGTGGTGGCAACGAATCTGTTCTCTGCGCGCCTTCAATTCACATACTCACATGCCGATAAAGCTTCTAGTACCCCACACTCCGTGTACCCTGCGGAAAATGCCTTCTTATCCACTCACGAAATTGCCAACTGCATTCTGAAGTTATTAAATACGAACTCATCTGTTTTAAAATTAAAAATCATGAATTCAAACAGTAAATACTTAGTAGGGACATAAATACTGTTACTCACTGACCAATCGTCAATAGCTGCTCGAACCTCGTCCATTGGAAAATTGGCCACAGCTCGAACCAAAGCAGTCTTAAGAGATCCAATGTTTTAGTATCTTTTGTGACAAACCTTGTCCTCTAAATCCGTCTACAATTTGTAATCCAATGGGTACAAATCTGGACTGCCTGAGGGCCATTCTTCAGAGGAAATGAACGCTGGCAAATTGTTTCGAAGCCAGGCCTGGGACGTTTTAGCCTTATGGGGCGGCGCAGAATCCTGCTGGCTGGTTTTGGAACAGGGAATTGTTAAAAGGCTTCACAACAGCTTCCAAAACGGTTTCTTGGTAAACTTTGGCCGATGTTTTGACACCTTGTTCGCAGAAATGCAGATCAGTGACCCCACCGTACGAGAAACCCCACCAAACCATGACTGAAGCTGGGTGATGACACTTTTCGACCCATGTGATCAGTTCAGATGCTTCCTTAGATGACCGCGCATACACTCTATCCTTTTGCTTGTTAAATTTTTTCTGAACGGTAAAAATTTTTTCATCGGTGAACAAAATTTTTCTGTGCAAGCTATCAGCGTGCTTCACCAAAAGACGTTTGCATTTTTCAATCCTATTTTTTTCAAAGCTGCAGTCAATAAATTTCCGGTACGTCGTTTGAAAGCCCCAAGTCCCAAGTCTTTTTTAATGATTCGACTCATGGACTTTTGCGTGATATTCATCTCACGGGCTATGATTTTCTGTTTTTTGGAGCGGATTTCTGTGAAATATTGATTTAACGACTTTGATGACATGCGGTGATCGAACAGAGCGTGGGTGGCCCGACCGGTGGCGGTCTTTTATATCTCCAGTCTCCTCAAACAGTTTCATGCATCCATAGACGAACATGCGGCTAATCCCTAGTGACCAGGGCGTTTTGCATCGATAGACGAACATGCGGTTAATCCCTAGTGGCCGGAGCGTTTTGAAAATATCGTTTTTTTTTTCATTTCACACTTGAAAAGCGCTATTACAGCGATACGGTTCTTATTATCTGACCATTCCATGATGAAAGTTGAAACAATTTTAAAATCCCGCTGCAGACTAACGCTATTGAGGTTAGCTTTCAAAACCCATATGACATTAACGGGGTATGTTCAGTTCTACTATTGAAATGGGTGTGTTCAATGTTGTAACAGTATTTATGTCCCTACTAAGTATATCCTACTGGAACCCCTTCCAAAATATATTATTATAATTCTCTGAAAACTGTTTGTTTCATTTACAATTACCATCGTGCACTTTAGTTGGTCCACGCTTTTTATAGGAGATTAATTGATATCCCGAAAGAAGCCAGGATACGGTCTTTAATTTCGAAAGTCACTGCTGCTTTACAACTGGTTATCAAGGTGTGCAATCTTTTGCAATGTAACTGGCATGTATGATTTTCTAAACCTTAATCTACTTAATCTGCTTTACAACTGGTTATCAAGGTGTGCAATAGGGTGGAGTGAAATTCAAAAAAAAAGTTAACCTTGGAAAGAGATGTAGTCTGGGGTCCCAAAGAGGGGAAAAATAAAGAAAAAAATTTAAAAAAATGTTTAGGGGTCGCGCCACCCTAGAAATTTGGAAATTATCGCTATTTTGGCGTTGATTTTAGAAAAATCCTAAAAATTAACGACTTAACTTATTCGAAATTTAAAAGTTTGAGCTTGTTTAGTGCCCAAACAAAAGTATTTGAGGCAAATATGAGGATAATCGACTAATATTTGTAGCTTTGGTGGCGATTTCATTGTTCAGTCAATTTTCTGAAGAAGGGACGATTTGACTTATTTTACTTTTTGAAATTTTTGAACAATGAGAAAATTTTTTTTAAATTTTTTATGGCAAACATTTATTGCCATAAAACTTTAAAATCGGTTTAGGGGTTAGGAAAATTCACGCCTTCAAACATGTGTATTTGTTTATTTTGGCGCGACCCCTAAAATTTTTTTTAAATTTTTTTCTTTATTTTTCCCCTCTTTAGGACCCCAGACTACATCTCTTTCCGAGGTTAACTTTTTCAAATTAAAAAAAAAGCATGTTTTCACTCCACCCTAGTGTGCAATCTTTTGCAATGTAACTGGCATGTATGATTTTCTAAACCTTAATCTACTTAAAATACTTAATCTACAAAGATATTTTGACTCGGACCCCAAATCGAATAAACAACTCAGGTCGTAAGCAGTCAAAGCATTGAATTCACATACTCTGATGTTATGCAAAGGATACCGATAAAGCAACAAGGATACCAATAAAGCTACCGGGCCACCAGAATGCCAATAAAACTACCAGGGTACCAATAAAGCTTCCAGTACCCGCTACCTCACTGGCCCTAAAGATAATGCCTTCTTATCCATTCACGAAATTGCCAACTGTTTTCTGAAGTTTTTACATTCGACCTCAGCTGTTCTCAAATTAAAAGTTGTGAATCCAAACGAATCAAGTAAAAATATCCCACTGGAACTCCTTCCACTTAATCACAACATTTGGTTGAAACTTTAATTTGAGACATTTTACGACAAATGTCCCATATGCCGGTGTCAACAACACTCTGTCTGTCCGCCGGAAACTACATACGACAAATACGAATGAAAAAGGACACTGAAGAGACAAATGTAAAATTGATTTCCTTTTTGCAATGATAACACACAATTACTGCAGAATAATAACGTGTTCATGTCCCTTTTTCCGAACTCTTTGTAAACTTTTCTTGCCGGATTAAATAATGGACACATGCACAGGCACATATGCAGATGAGATGAGAGGGCCAGGATATACTCATATATAGCCAGACGGACACATGCAGACGTAACGAGGACATTCGTTACGGAGAGTGGGAAGGAGAAGTCGAATGTGAAGAGCACTGAGGTTCATAAATGTCAGCCAGGTGATGGTAAACATATGTGACAGGGATTTACTCAAAAAGGAGGACAACAAAAAAAATCAAGTGAACGAACGAACAGGAAGGATGACATTTTATACATTGCCCTCTTTTAATAACTTTGACTTTGGATGTCAATCAAAATAAAATAATTACTGGGGATTATCGGGCAACATCAACTTGTAACGCAGCCAGCCAAGCTCTTACTCGTGCAGCCATCAGCAGCTGCTCATACCCGGCAATTATTTCAATTTGTGTAAAGTTGAAAATCTCTTACAACTGCTCAGCTATGGTGGTGGTGTTACTTTTACAATCAAAATATTTGGAAATTTGTAATTTTCATTCTTTTTAGTTTTTTTGGTTTGGGCGAATCAGCCGCCATGTGATTGAATACTTTTCGAAGTTCACTCCATCCTCCTACAAAATCAAAAAAAGGCAAAACAGTCTAAAATATACTAGGCACATTCCCATTACGCTAAGCATTGGCTCGACCAGAGTGGCAGCGTCAGATACTTGCAAGAGAAATCTTTAGACATCAACATCCACATCAGCATACGAGGACATAGAGGCAAATGACTGATGGCCACCAGGACGGAAGTTAAGGTTCAACACTCTCTTCTCCGGGCCAAGTGCGAGTGCTGGAGCTCGTGTCTACGGACATGTGGTTGTCTGGCTGAGGTATTATCTCATCAAATGACTAACGATGCGTTAATTTCCATAATGGGGAATCTGGTATTTAGACAACATTACATCGACCTCATCATCGTAGCAGTTAGTGCCGAAGTATGTCTCCGGGTGTGTGCTAGTCGCACTAGCATAGACGAGGAGCGTCAAGTGTTCCTTGGTTTTGGCTAAAAAGTCAAATTGAAATTGTGGAAGCGATATTTGAGTTACTGCAACAACACCCCACATTCGCCAACGTATAGGGTGAACTTCATGACTTTATCCAACTAGCATCCGACTTAACTAAATGAGTGACTGGCTGACTGACGGCGGCGACGTCGACGTCGACGATGTTGCAGTTGTTGCTGGTGCTGTTTGTCTAAATCAATAAAAGGCCAGAGTACTTTGCTCCCCACCCAAGGCACAGTGGTTTGAAACTGCAAGAACTTTAATGCCATCAAATTAAATAGCTCGGTTTTGATAAAAACTTAATTTTAAAAAAATTTAAAGATGATCTATTTCGGACATAAGGGATGGTCTCCCATGAGTCTTGTAAAGTTTTTAATTTCTGACCTTTTGCCTTTCAATCCCCAATTAATAATGGTGTCTAAAACAGAGCTGATGATTTGCATTCTTATATGCGTGGGCATATCAATAATTCAGTGACATTTCGAATAAAACAACGTTTTTTTTTTAGCAAAATTTGTTAATTTTATTTTTCAATAAAGGGTAGTTAAATTTTAAGGGCCGATGTTAAATGTGAACCACACCTAAACATCAAGTTTTTTTCAGCATTTCATTTGATATTTCTCAATTTCAGACTAACTCAATTTAAACTATGGAAAGATAGACAAGCGAGCAAAGCGTTGAAGTTTTTCAGGCTTATTTTGAAAATGGGCGTTCCAATCAAAATGCATATCGTGCATTTCGTGATTTTTTCGGTCAATTTAATCGTCCAAATGTAAGTACAATCTAAAAATCGTGCAAAAATGTGAGCAAACCGGGTGTGTAGGAGATGTCAAAACGCCAGTGCATGCTCGTACAGCAGAAAATATTGCTGCTGTTCGCGTTAGTGTTGCTGAAGAGCCGTCCACCTCAACTCGCCGTCGTGCCCAACAATTGCACCTCTCATGCTCGTCGTTGATGAACATTATGCATAAAGACTTGCATTTACACGCTAACAAGGTGCAATTGACTCAAGAACTAAAGCCTCTTGACCATTCCAAACGTCATCAACAGTCAGAAGAAATGACATCGGCCCTTAATATGTAACCACCCTTTATTTCGATCAACGTCGTCGATCATCTTCAGGCAATCTGTTTTATTTTTCAACATAGTCTCCTTTTAGCTCAATACACTTGGTCCAACGTTTCTCCAATTTTTCGTATCCCTTCCAAAAAATATGCTTTTTCTAGGTCCATAAAATAGGCATAGGCATTTTAATCAACATTTCATCGTTACAACTGAATCTATTTCCACCGAGCCATTTCTGTAGGTTTGAAAATAGAAAATGGTCACTGGAGGCTAAATCCCGAGAATATAGCGGATGAGGTATCAATTCGTTACCCAATTCATGCAATTTTGCCTTTGAGAATGCATACGTATGCACCCGGGCATTATCTTTATGTGTTTTTTTAATCCTCGTTAAATCGGTCCAATAAGTTGGCATAAAATTCGCCTTTTATAGTTTTTCTCTTTTGAAGGTAATCGATGTGGATTATCCCGCGTGCATCCCAATAAACTGTTGCCACCCGCTTATTGACCGAAAAAGTCACGTTGGCCTTCTTCGGAGCCGGTTCACCCGTAGAAACCCATTGTTTAGACGGCTGCTTGCCCTCCGGAGTGTTGTAATGGATCCATGTACCATCCACAGTAACAAAACGCCGCAAAAACTCATTTGAATTGCGGTTAAACAACTCCAAACAATCCTTTGAAGTTGACACACGATTACGTTAATGGTCAATTGAGAGCAAACGCGGCACTCATCTTGCAGACAGCTTTCTTAAACCCAAATGATTATGTAAAATCAAACCACAATGCCATATGAAATGCGTATGGCATCCACAATCTCACGCACTTTTACTCTTCGATCGGCCAACAACATATCGTGTGTTTTTTTTGACATTTTCGGGATTCTTTCGGGATAACAATGGATATCCTATACAGAAAACACAAGTGTACGAGGGCGGTTCGGAAAGTTCTTAGCCTATCAATGAAAGAGAATAGTTAGTTTTTCAAAAATATTTTTATTTTTCAATATAATCTCCTGAAACTTCAATACACTTAGTCCAACGCTTATCTAGCAATTCTATCCCTTGATTAAAATAGTTTTCCTCAAGGTCTTCAAAATAGTGGTTTACAGCTGTAATTGCATCTTCAATTGAGGTCAAACGCTTGCCAGCAAGGATTTTTTTTAGATTTGGGAACAGGTAAAAGTCACTGGTCACCATTGTTAAAACACTTTTGTGCGCTGGTGCGTTGGCTTGATGAAAAATTAGTTTTTTGTGTTGTAAGCCAGGACGTTTTTCTCGAATTTGTACATTTAATTGATCTAAAAGGTTGCAATAGTACTCTGAATTTATTGTTTTACCCTTTTGCAGATAGTCAATCAATAAAATACCTTTGAAGTCCCGAAAAACCGTTGCCATAACCTTACCAGCCGATTGAATTGTTTTTGCCTTCTTTGGGGCACTTCCTCCAGCTTCAGTCCATTGTTTGGATTGTTCTTTTGTCTCTGGAGTATAGTGGTGGATCCATGTCTCATCAACAGTTATGAAACGACGCTTAAAATCCATTTTATTTCGCTGAAAACGATGCAAACAAGCTTGAGAAATGTTCATTCTTATGCGTTTTTGGTCGACTGTTAACAAGTGCGGCACCCATCTTGCAGAAAGCTTTTTCATCTGTAGTTCTTCATGCAAAATTAAATGGACTCGATCATTTGAGATGCCCATGATATTAGCTATTTCACGCACTTTTATTCGTCGATCATTTAATACCATATCATGCACTTTGGCTACAATTTCTGTTGTTGTTGCTGTTTTTGGACGTCCACTACATGGTTCATCTTCAATGCTTGTACGACCACGTTTAAATTCAGCAACCCAATTTTTTACTGTTACATATGAAGAAGCACTTTCACCTAACACATTCACCAATCATTATGAATTTCTTGTCCCGATAAACCTTTTTTATGTAAATATTTAATGACACCACGCATTTCTAATTTTTCCATTGTAAAAAAATCGCGGATGCATCACTTGTGAACACCTCTTTCTATATGAAGGAGTTGCCAGATCGAAACAAAATTTAACATGTGTTCATAGCAGAGATGGAAGTTTCCAAAACAATTAACTTTTTTCTGTTTATACCGCGCTTTTTTGCTAGGCTAAGAAGTTTCCGAACCGCCCTCGTAAATACTGTTACACACGTTTTATGCTCTTAAATAAAAAGTACTGAATGTTTTTGGACCAAATATTTGTTAATATATTTATTGATGTATATTGTATCCAAAAAGAATCTACTTATTCGAAATGTCCTCCTTTTGCCTTTACACACGCCTTAAGTCGCACTGGCCAATCGTCAATAGCTGCACGAACCTCGTCCATTGGAAAATTGGCCACAGCTCGAACCAAAGCAGTCTTAAGAGATCCAATGTTGGGGTATCTTTTGTGACAAACCTTGTCCTCTAAAACCGTCCACAATTGTAATCCAATGGGTTCAAATCTGGACTGCCTAAGGGCCATTCTTCAGAGGAAATGAACGCTGGCAAATTGTTTCGAGGCCAGGCCTGGGACGTTTTAGCCTTATGGGCCGGCGCAGAATCCTGCTGGAAAGTCCATGGCTGGTTTTGGAACAGGGAATTGTTAAGAGGCTTCAGAACAGCTTCCAAAACGGCTTCATGGTAAACTTTGGCCGATGTTTTGACTCCTTGTTCGCAGAAATGCAGGTCAGTGACCCCATCGTAAGAGACACCCCACCGAAACATGACTGAAGCTGGGTGATGACCCTTTTCAACCCTTGGGATCAGTTCAGATGCTTCCTTAGATGATCGCGCATACACTCTATCATTTTGCTTGTTAAATTTTTCCTGAACGGTAAAAATGTTTTCATCGATGAACAAAATTTTTCTGTGCAGCGTGCTTCTCCAAAAGACGTTTGCATTTTTCACTCCTATTTTTTTAAAGCTGCAGTTAATTAATTTCTGGTACGTCGTTTGAAAGCCCCAAGTCCCAAGTCTTTTTTAATGATTCCACTCATGGACTTCTGCGTGATATTCATCTCACGGGCCATGATTTTCTGTTTTCGGAGCGGATTTCTGTGAATTCTTGATTTAACGGCTTTGATGACATGCGGTGTTCGAACAGAGCGTGGCGGTCTTTTACATCTCCAGTCTCCTCCAAATGGTTTTATGCATCGGGACGAACATGCGGCAAATCCCTAGTGGCCGGAGCATTTTGAAAATATCGTTTTTTTTCATTTCACACTTGAAAAGCCCTATTACAGCGATACGGTTCTCTGACCACTCCATGATGAAAGTTGAAACAATTTTAAAATGCCGTTACAGACTAACGCTATTGAGGTTAGCTTTCAAAACCCATATGACATTAACGGGGTATGTTCAGTTCTACTATTGAAATGGGTGTGTTCAATGTTGTAACAGTATTTATGTCCCTTATAATATTCATATAGTGCACAACATACTGTTTTGAAAGAAGTTCTCTGTTTATTCCTCTATGGGAAGTTGTGGGAAAGAAGAAAGTTTTATCACTTTTGTGGTGATGGGTACCACTGTCTGTCCCGTACATAGCCATACCAACAAGGAGTTATTTGTAGTCGCAGTCAGAGTATATCCATCAATCTCAGCAGTATCTTTTACTGCATTCTTAGTAGATTTTGCAGTAAATTGATTAAATTAGTTTCAGATACTCGGCACTGGCTGGCCTGCTGGCTGGTTGGCTGCCTTGCCGACTGGCTGTGTCTGCTCAGACAACTGCCGATGAAGCAGGCAACTCTATTATTTTCTCATTCATTCATTTCGCCCATTAGTGTGTTTGTGTCTGTGAGTGTGTGTGTGTAAGTGTGACTGTATTTGTGTGGCAGGATATCGATTGCCGAGAAGCATAAAGCAATTTTGCAATAATTTATTGTGCCCCATTTACAGATAAATTGTTGCATCCATCGCTTACATATTTTCCATTCGAAGTGATTCTCCATGAAATTCAATTGGAATATTTCTATTTCATGTGATAATTGTTTTAATTTAAAGGATTATATCAACTTGTGAGAGTATGTGTGTGTGTTTGTGTCACTGTGTATGCGTGCGCTTTGATGGTCTTTTGCTTCTGCTCTCGAATTGTTTTTCAATTGGAAAATTAAATCAATTAAATGATATTCGATATAAAAACAATTAAATTTGCAATTGAAATTTTTCAAAATTACTTGTAAAGGATGTGAATGAGAAGAAAAAGCAATTTGAAGAATGTTAGGAACGAACTTTATTTTGAAAGATAAACGGATGCTTAAGCGAGCTAATGAAGATGTGTTGGAAATGTACAAAAAAAAGAGCATCTTTAAGATCTGCGGAAATTTGAATATTTTTGGACAAACTGAAAATAAATTTTAGGCTTGTCGGCTTTACTGAAAAATGTGTAATTTCGCAACTTCTTTGGAATAAAGTGTTCGGCGTTGGGATTTCTTAGTTCATGTGGTATTTTGTGTTTTTTTTTTAAAGAAATTGATACCGAACCCAAGTTTAGCTGAAAAAGCATGGAGGTATTTTAATTGCGACGGATTTGAAAATAAAATTAAAATTGTGGTTGCAAAATATAACTTTATTGGTTTAGCTAAATAAAGCCCCTTAATCTTATCCGTGAGATGCTATTTTGAGAAAAAAAATGGTTAGAAATCGGTCGGAAGTACTAAAGTTCTGTAAGTAAAGTGGACTTTCTGCAATAACCAAGTATGAACATTATTGGTTTGAAATGCTGTAATACGAGGGTTAATATACGTGACGCTCAAAATAGAAAGGGACCTAAGGTTTAAAACCAGTTTTGTTCAGGAGAGCCATTTTAAAGATAACGTCCCTTTCTATTTGCGCTTAGAATCGTCGGCTTCACTTTCATAAAACGCGAATAACTCTGGGAGGGAACATTTTTGGGGCATGGGATCGATGCTCAGATGTTGTCCACATCAAAAAAAGAAAAAAAAAATGAAAATTGATTTTTCTTACCCTTAGGTCCCTTTCTCTATGCTCTGTCACATATACATTTCTGGCCTAGGCAACACTTAGTGTTGTCTGGCGCCATCTGACATTTCATTTGGAAAGTTTGACATTTTTTAGCATAAACGTAATCAGAACGTTTTGACGTACGACCATCATTTGTGTTGTTTACAGTGACATGAAAATTTTTCCAGAAAATGGAATTAACTCGTGAACATTTTCGTCCGATTATTTTTTACAATCGATGAACTTAAATCTTTGTATGGCGATGAAGTTCCATCCTATAGCACTGTGAAAAACTGGTCTATTCAATTCAATCGTGGCCGACGCTCGCTCAAAGGCGAAGGTCGGTCAAAAACGGCCGTTGTGCCAGAGAACATTGATGCCGTGAGTGAACTGAAAATGAAAGCTCGCCATGTGGCATACCGTAAGATAGAGGCATCCTTGGGCATTTCTTCCACCAGCATACATTCGATATTGCAGAACAACTGGCCGTAAAAAGGTTTGTTCTCGTTGGATCCCGCACTATTTGACAATCGCTTGAAAAAATAAGATCGCGGTGCTTCGAAAGACGTTTATAAGATCGTCACAGGGTACGAATCATGGATCTATGCGTATAAGCTCGAAAGAAGACAGCAATCAATCGACCGTATGGGTCTTCGAAGCAAATGGTCGCCTGTTTCTTCGGCAAAACTGGTCACGTGGTGACTGTTCCGCTTGAGCAACGTAGGAGGTCAATTCCGAGTGGTACACCACAGCTTGTTTGCCTGAAGTCTTCGGAGAAATTCTAAAAAGAACAAGAGAAGAAGAATCATTGTGCACCATGACAATGCGAGCACTTACACATCGGCTCAAACCAGCGCCTTTTTGACCGGTCAAAACTTCGAATTGATGGGTCATCCGCCGTACAGCCCTGACTTGGCACCCGATGACTTCTTTTTATTCCCGCACATCAAGAAAAAAATGCGTGGTCAACGATTTTCGTCGCCAGAAGTTGAAGCGTTCAAAACCCATGTTTTGGAGGTGTCTCAATCGGAGTGGAAAAAGTGCTTCGACGATTGATTTGAGCGCATGCAAAAGTGTATAAATCGTGCTGCAGAATACATTGAAAAACAATAAAACCATTTTTGATTATAAATATTCGCATTTTCATTATTTGGCAAGAAATGTATATAGCAGCCCTCGTAGATAGTTATGAGCGACCAGTTACAAAACCTACTAAATTTGATCTTATTTATTTATCCCCAGTGACACATCTACATCTGTGCATGTTGTATCGTGTGTGTGTGTTTTTTATGGTATATCAAAAAAACCTGTTATGCTTTGTTCATAGTCTCAATCATACAGTATGATTGCCGTAATCATATTATTGTTAACGTAAAACTTTAACAACAACACATGGTTGCTAAAACCATATTTTCACTTCTAACTTTAGCAATAATAGTATTGTTACATTTCAACAATATTATTATTGCCGCAATCAAAATAAAATTCAGAAAACAATACTATGGTTGCGACGGACATGCTTTTATTGTAGAGAACATGCTTCACAACAGCTTCCAAAACGGTTTCTTGATAAACTTTGGCTGATGTTTTGACTCCTTGTTCGCAGAAATGCAGGTTAGTGACCCCATCGTAAGAGACACCCCACCAAACCATGATGAAGCTGAGTGATGACCCTTTACCACCCTTGGGATCAGTTCAGATGCTTCCCTAGATGACCCCGCATACACTCTTTCATTTTGCTTGCTTAATTTTTTCTGAACGGTAAAAATTTTTTCATCGGTAAACAAAATTTTTCTGTGCAAGTTATCAGCGTGCTTCATCAAAAGACGTTTGTATTTTTCAATCCTAAATTTTTTTAAAGCTGCAGTCAATAACTGTCCGGTACGTCGTTTGAGAGCCCTAAGTCCCAAGTCTTTTTTAATGATTCGACTCATCTCACGGGCCATGATTTTCTGAGCGGAGCGGATTTCTGTGAATTCCTGATTTAACGGCTTTGATGACATGCGGCGAACAGAGCGTGGGCGGCCCGACCGGTGGCGGTCTTTTACGTCTCCAGTCTCTTCAAACATTTTAATGCATCGGTAGACGAACATGTGGCTAATCCCTAGTGGCCGGAGCGTTTTGAAAATATCGCTTTTTTCATTTCACACTTGAAAAGCGCTATTACAGCGATACGGTTCTCATTATCTGACCACTCCATGATGAAAGTAGGAACAATTTTAAAATCCCGTTACAGACTAACGCTATTGAGGTTAGCTTTCAAACCCCATATGACATTAACGGGGTATGTTCAGTTCTACTATTGAAATGGGTGTGTTCAATGTTGTAACAGTATTTATGTCCCTACTAAGTAGTAACCATGTCTTTTCTCTGCGTGCAGTTGTGGACAAAATTGGACGTAGATGATAGTCGTAAAATCATAAAAAATTACTGACGTTTTCCAGTGGTTTCCACTTGTTTTATTCATTGATTCACTTTAAATATCATTAAATGATCTAACTATGGTAATACCACTCATAAAAATATCGTCCAATTTCGCAAATTGGTCGGCTTGGTTGTCTTTTTTAAAAATCCGAGTATAAATTTTGTCCGCGTGCGCCATCACATTTGGTTTTGAAGCGTTTTGGTCTTTATGTTACTTTAGTAAAATATAACGTTAATTGTCCAGTCTTCATAGCTTCTAAAATTTGTTTACTGAAAGGTGTAAAAATGTGAGATATTTGTTGAAATTTCATTGTTTAAAGTATATTGCATCCGCCTCTAATATATTCATATTTCGTCGCCAAAGCGTTTTCACAGCTTATTAAATTGGTTTTAAAATATTTAATAGATCTGCTAAAATGTTTACATTTCCTTCAGTACAAAGCTCAATAAATAAAGGATTTTTATAGAATTATTCAAACGTAAAGACGTTGGAGCAGTCGAGCAGTGTCATGACTACGGTAATTGAATATAACGAATTTCCAGGTAATCCTGAATGATTTTTGTGGAAAATCGGTAAAAAAAAAAAATGACCGTGATTGCCCGGGAGAGAATCCCTACGCTAAACCTTCCACCGTGAAATAAAGTGGACCGTCTTTAGATCTCACTTGATCCATAAATCTAATTCCAATGATAGCCAATATTCAAAATAGATCCATATTATGATCCGTAGCAAAACCGGCTTTTTATGTCCATATTTAACAGTCCCTTCTTTTGAAAAACGACTCTTATGTTTTTTGTGCCACTTTGGAAATTTAATCCATTTTTGGATTGGAATGCCAAAACTTGTATTAGCTTAATTATCCATATGTGACAGCGCATAGAGAAAGGGACCTTAGGGTAAAAAAATCAATTTACACTTTTTTTTGCTGTGGACAACATCTGGGCATCAAATGAGACGGATCCCATGCCCCAAAAGTGTTCCCTCCCAGAGATATGCGCGTTTTATGAAGGTGATGGTACACCATATTTACACGTATTTAAATCTTTAAAATGGCTCTCCTGATCATACCATTACTCGTTCACAAAAAAATCTGATCCTTAAGTCCCTTTCTATTTTGCGTGTCTCTATACCGACTATTGATCGCCCGTTCTGACCATACGGGCTCTATTTATGCCGTTTTTAGCTGCTAAGTGAGTCCCACCTAATTCTTGATATTAATACACATTAACGCAATCGAGGTACCTTTAGTCCCTAAAACTTTTTTCTTCTAGGCCGATTTAGAGCTAGATCCTTTTCGCATTTTATGACAATCAATAAAATATGTACTTAACTCCTTCACCGATCGATGGACAACAAGTCAAAATTAAATAGAATTCGACACTTCCACTTGTCTAGATAAATTAAGACTTTGTATCTCGATTCTTTTACACATGTTACATACGGCATCGGGCAATTATAATTAAAAAAATTTACTTTCCTTAGTCTAAAATGTTTAAAATCTACATGTTAAACGTTAAAGCGTAAGAATAAGAACAAAAAGAATAATACTCTTTAGTATTAAGACATTTCTAAATGTCTTACCCACAAATGCTTTCCCCTTAACTAAATGCAGCAGCCAAAGAAATTTGCCTTAATTTTGCCATCAAATCGCTTTTCCAAACTCAACTACCCTTGACATTGAGTAGGACTGTCTCGTTGAGTGGCATCGATAAGATGCGTTCCTTCAGCCTCGTTTAAACTTCAGACTTTGGGTAGCAATTAAAATGTCAAAAATTGTTCGCCAACGTTGTCAATAGACTGTGTCACACAGTCTGGCAGACACAGGCAGACAGTCAACAAAACGCATTAGACACCGTGAAAATGTTCGCGTTTCTTTTTGTTGCTGCTGTTGTTGTTGGTGCTGGCGCTGGTGTGCCGCCGCTCATCGCCTCTAAGCAAGCAATGTCAATTTATTTTACGCAATACCACACGCACAAATAACCGCTTTATTGAGTTAGAGGAAATACCATCAGCACAGCCAAAATCACACCGCCACCACCAGCCGAGTAATGCCGCCAACTTAACCACCTTTGACGCTTACCGTCATCAGCGACATTACACGGTTCGACATGGATTTTGGTTGGGGAACAAATGAGAACATAACGCAGAGGCACCTAAGAAATTCACTTATAAAAGGATCTAAAAGGAAATTGCAGACCAAGGAGTGGAGAATACCAACGAATTTTTAAAATTTCAATACAACCTCAAAATCCGGAAAGCTAGTCAGGAAAACCACTTGTTCTTAAATACTCGTATATACTAAGCGACCTGTTTTAACCCGATTGTGATAATGATAGGTTAGAGGGGAAAGTAATATTTACCTTAGGAGAATGTTATACTTATAAAAATAAAATTATTTTTCCAGTTTGGCTTAATTTGGTCCGAAAAGTTAAACTTGGACATGTGGGTACTAAAAACACAAATTCAAATGTTACACTACTTATATATTTAAAATCTGGGTAAACATAGAGCTGTTCCAGGGCGCTATTACTCTACTTTTAATAATAACTTCCATTATTAGTCAAAAGGCTACAACCATAATGGCAGTTAATGCCGGTTTTTTTCTTTTGCCCGACAGTCATACTTTTTTCAAAAAGTGTTTTTAAAAAAATCCGAAATTCTTGTTTTCTGAAACCGGTTTGTGATCCATACAACGTGGGACTGTTCTCCCAAAATTAAAGGCATCGCTTGTAAGACACAAGTAGGTGTTACGACCTGAAACCATAATGTACATGGATATGACTTCCTCACCGCTCAGAGCGAGTTCTATCTCTACCTCTTTCATTCGCCTAAGGTCAACGGCAAGGATGTATTTAGGCAAGGCTCGACCGACACCCCAACAAGACGCTAGCGCTGTTATGACTGGGTGAAGTCTTGAGAAGACCCCAATATTCCCGCGGTACCTGACTACCTCCGATCAGGTTTCCTAACCAAAGTTACTTCCAGTTGCAGTAACAAGTAACCAAGCGACTGGTAACCCCCCTTAGCCCCAGCAGATGTCAAAAGTCTAAGGGGAACACACCGCGGAAGGCAGTTAACCAACGAAAACACATTGCATAGAGAAGGCCTGACTAAATTGACATGCTTTAGTGGAGAGAACCCCACTGACGTCCTACTGACCGTCAGAAGTAACCCAGCCCATGGTGTTCAGGTCCTCTATGTCCTTCTAGAGAGGACTTTTGCACAAGATATGCAGCCAGTCCTCAACTAGTGCCCCACAACTTTATGCCTGACTAACTCTAAGGGCCTTCTTATGTAAAAAAGCATTAAGAAACCCGTGTCCGGTGAGCAAGAAACCCAATTATAGGCCGAAGCCAAAATTCGGATCACTCCCAACACGCATAAAGCGGTACATCATCCGACAAGTCTCGCTGACGTCCCATCTAGACCGCCATCTAGATGTGACACACTCGCGCAACGGCTCTTCGCATTCCCTATCGGCGCGTTCCCTATCGACTCTTCATAGCCTCTATCACCCAAAAATTAGGCAGCATTGCCAACCTTCTTATGATCTTGAAAGCAATACCGCAACGTATTTCCTCGAGATCAAGACGAGCTACACCTAACGGCATCTGTAGGGCCCCAATGAAGACCATGCGACACACTGTTGGACATTCCAGCAAAACAACCCACAGAGAGTATCTTGCGTTACCCGCCAAGAGGGTGTCTTGCGATACCGGACAAGAGAGTATCTTGCGATAACCGACTAAAGGGTATCTTGCATACCCACCGTTCATAACGCGTACAGCACGCCTACGAAGACCCCACTCAACTCTTTGAATACGACGGACCTGCGCCACCACGCTGGTCAACTTCTCACTAAAGCGTATAAGAGGTGATGTAAATTGCCGGTTGTGGGTGCTGCTAAACTGAGTTGAACACTGTAGCTCGAATACATGTTGTGTAACGAAGCGGAAAGACTTCAAACACTTCCTCGACTTTATGATTAACCGGCTTTGTGGCTTGCCTGACCTATTATGTTATGGTTCTCATGGGTTCTCAAATAGAGACATAACAATTTCGTACCTTTATGCCAATGCACCCACAAACATTTTTAATTATCTTTCAGTGTCAAAACTGTAGTCTAAGTCAACATTTTCATCATGCTAAAGCTCACTTACGAGCAACGTTTGGAAATCGTTTAAAATGACTAGGTGGTCGCAACTTTAAGAGCGCTAACTCCAATTTCCATCATCTTCAGCGATAAAGTTCATTTATGGCTGAGTGGTTTTGTCAATAAACAAAATATGCGTTATTAGACAGCAACAAACCCGCTCAAAGAGAGTTAATTGCATCCGCAAAAAAATACATGCGTGGTGTGGTTTTCATGCCGGAGGTGTGATTGGGAAATATGTTTTCGTCCATGAAAACAATCGTCATGTTACCGTCAATGGAGAGCGCCATAATTGGAAGAGCTTGCCATCGCCGATATGTGGTTGCAACAAGAGAGCCCACTAGCCACACAGCACGCATTACAATCGATTTACTAAAAGGTAAATTCGGTGAACGTGCTAACTCGAGAAATGCTCCGGTCGAATGGCCACCTCGCTCATGCGTTTTAACGCCATTGGATTTCTTTTGATGGTGCAAAATCAAGTCGTTGGTCTATACCAACAAGCCAACAACTTAAGATGTGCTTGGTGAAAACATTCAACGCGAAATTGCCATCGTTCCGGTCGAAATGTGTGCAAGAGTGGTGGAAAGTTGGGTCCAAAGTGTGCAAGAGTGGTGGAAAGTTGGGTCCAAAGAATAGATTGCTGTACACGGGCTCGTTGTGGTCATATGACCGAAATCGAATTTCATTCTAAAAATGTAACATTTGCACTACACCTGGGCCCATCAGCTACAGACCATTTTTCTTGGAAATCAAATTTTGTTCACCGATAAAATTTTTTTTACCGTTCAGGAAAAATTTAACAAGCAAAATAAAATATAGTAAGCGCGGTCATCTAAGGAAGCATCTGAACTGATCCCAAGGGTGAAAAAGGGTTATCACCCAGCTTCAGTCATGGTTTGGTGGAGTGTCGCTTACGATTTGGTCACTGACCTGCATTTCTGCGAACAAGAAGTCAAAACATCGGCCATAGGAATCTGTTGTGAAGCCTCTTAACAATTCCCTGTTACAAAACCAGCCATAAGGTTAAAACGTCCCAGGCCTGGCTTCGAAACAATTTGCAAGCGTTAATTTCTTCTGAAGAATGGCCTTCAGGCAGTCCAGATTTGAACCCATTGGGTTACAAATTGTGGACGGTTTTAGAGGACAAGGTTTGTCACAAAAGATACCCCAACATTGGGTCTCTTAAGAGGGCTTTGGTTCGAGCTGTGGCCATTTTTCCAATGGACGAGGTTCGTGCAGCTATTGACGATTGGCCAGTGCAACTTAAGGCGTGTTTAAAGGCAAAAGACGGACATTTTGAATAAGTAGATTCTTTTTGGATACAATATACATCAATAAATATATTAAAAAATATTTGGTCCAAAAACATTCAGTACTTTTTACTTTACAGCATAAAACGTGTGTAACAGTATTTATGTCCCTACTAAGTATACCTTCACGGCGGACACCCTGTATATAAAATTGTTATGTCTTTAATGGAAAACCCTGTTGTAAGAAAATGTAAGTGCTTTACGTATTTCGTGTAATACTCGTAATGTATGAAGTCAAAAATATTTAGGCAAATATTGACATTCCAGCCAGATCAAGGAAAGGCAAAATAGAAAAATTATTTTTTTTTGGTAATGTGAAAATTGCCTAACGTTACGTTTTTATGACGTTTTCTATTATCAAAAATATATTTGTTCGATTTTTTTTTAATAAACGACGATTTTTGATATTTGGTTATAACGGCATACGAGTGCTCACATTTAAGAGGACGCTACTATGTATTTAACGAGAATTGCTGGCTCTAGATTTTTCCACCAAACAAAGTCAACACAGTGAAAATCCCTCCGGTGTTTTGCTTTCGGGTTTTGTATAGACTCAGTTTGCTGATTGCAATACGTGTCATCTCACATATTGCAGCTGCGATTTCTACTTATCGTAAATGGGAGCGAGTTTTCAAGTAGGATATTAGCTAACATTAATATTTAATATTAATATCTATGCCATAGTCAAATTTCTGTAGACAATTCACTAGAAAATCGGACGCGGCTTTAATCGATCAGTGAGGGTAATAAATAATTCGTTAGCAGCTTCCAGATTCTTAAGAAGTTTCACGTTTGTTCCTTGATAAAGTTCTAAGAAAAATATTTACCGCCTATGCTCACAAGGATTTCCGTTAAAAAGTTTTCCGCTTTAAAAAGCAGTTAATGTTTTTGTAAACCAGTGTAAACATCGCCATTTACATTACCTTCATCTTCAATGTCACAATATCGACGAGGACGACGATAAAGCCGGTGCCGCTGCCATCCAGCTGCGAAACAGTAACGACACATTTGATTTGAGATAATTGGGCGATAACGTTTGTCAACACCAACTGACAGCCTTCAAGCTCTTACATGCCTTCAAATACAAATTTTCTTTTTTGCATATAACAAAAAAAAATACCGAAATTTTCCTAAATGGAATGTGTAATTAGAAAAGTATGTTTTGGAATTTAGTTATTGCCATATTAACATTATGTTCCGGATGATCTCGAAATAAACTTGATGACTAAAAGTGCACTGTAGTAACAACATTTCGCACAAACTCAAAGGGAGGGGGAAACAATGCACAACCCAAATGTGTCACATTGGACCACAAAACCAACGAAAGAAAAAAGTTTCGTGTTGTGTCTCCTGAAACGGAGACCACCAACAATTTGAATAGGAGAAAGCCACAAACTAGACTACATTTTTGCATTTATGCCAGGACACCGGACATACACACACATACGGTCGTCATTGTCGTCGTTGTGCATATGGTTGAATAAACAAACTACAGTTTCATGCTGTTGTTACTTACCCATACATGCATCATCACATGCCACACAAACTGCAGGCAACACTGAAATACACTGAAAGAAAAAAGTTTCGTCAATTTATTTAATGATGAGAATAATAAAAAAATATCAACACTCTCAAGCAAATAAATCTAAACTGGGACATGATCGACTATGATAAACCCTAGATTTCTCTTGTATTTTGAACCTCTGTCTGAAACTTAAGCAAGGTCGGACAGAATATGTTACTTCTGGAGCGGAAAAATCATATTTCGAGGGATATATGAAGCTAAATTTTGTCAAATCGACTTGAAACTTTGTGTGGACCTTTATGGTCCAATTTTAGCAAAGATGAAAGTTAGTCGCTCGTAATACACCATACCAAAGATTGCTTTTAAAAATGCAGATTTTGAAATCGGCAAGTACAGGGTATGCGATTTTAAATATTAATTTTGAATCGGCTGTTAAAAAAATTATTAATCATTTTTTTAAATTTCTGGTATTATTGGAAAGTTTAAACTTTGTCATTTGGAACACATAAAACTTCCGTTGACTACCAACTGGATCGGCAGAGCACCTAAGTACACCTAAGTTTCGGGTCGAGTCTATTTAATGGCAGCCTCGATTTATGCTTCAATTCTTTAGTTATCTCTACTCAGTAGGGACATAAATACTGTTACACACGTTTTAAGCTGTAAAATAAAAAGTACTGAATGTTTTTGGACCAAATATTTTTTAATATATTTATTGATGTATATTTTATCCAAAAAGAATCTACCTTTTCGAAATGTCCGCATTTTGCCTTTACACACGCCTTAAGTCGCACTGGCCAAACGTCAATAGCTGCACGAACCTCGTCCATTGGAAAATTGGCCACAGCTCGTCTTGAGAGATCCAATTTGTGCACAATTTGTAATCCAATGGGTTCAAATCTGGATTGCCTGAGGGCCATTCTTCAGAGGAAATGAACGCTGGCAAATTGTTTCGAAGCCAGGCCTGGGACGTTTTAGACGTATGGGCCGGCGCAGAATCCGGCTGGAAAGTCCTTGGCTGGTTGTGGAACAGGGAATTGTTAAGAGGCTTTACAACAGCTTCCAAAACGGTTCTTGGTAAACTTTGGCCGATGTTTTGACCCTTTGTTCGCAGAAATGCAGGTCAGTGACCCCATCGTAAGAGACACCCCACCAAACCTTGACTGAAGCTGGGTGATGACCCTTTTCCACCCTTGGGATCAGTTCAGATGCTTCCTTAGATGACCGCGCATCATTTTGTTTTTTAAATTTTTCCTGGACGGTAAAAATGTTTTCATCGGTGAACAAAATTTTCTGTGCAAGTTATCAGCGAGATTCACCAAAAGACGTTTGCATTTTTCAATCCTATTTTTTTTAAACTGCAGTCAATAAATGTCCGGCACGTCGTTTGAAAGCCCCAAGTCCCAAGTCTTTTTTAATGATTCGACTCATGGACTTTTGCGTGATATTCATCTCACGGGCCATGATTTTCTGTTTTCGGAGCGGATTTCTGTGAGTTCTTGATTTAACGGCTTTGATGACGTGCGGTGTTCGAACAGAGCGTGGGCGGCCCGACCGGTGGAGGTCTTTTACATCTCCAGTCTCCTCGAACAGTTTTATGCATCGGTAGACGAACATGCGGCTAATCTCTAGTGGCCGGAGCTTTTTGAAAATATTGCTTTTCTCTTTTAATACTTGAAAAGCGCTATTACAGCGATACGCTTCTCATTATCTGACCACTCCATGATGAAAGTTGAAACAATTTTAAAATCCAGTTACAGACTAACGCTATTGAGGATAGCTTTCAAAACCCATATGACATTAACGGGGTATGGTCAGTTCTACTATTGAAATGGGTGTGTTCAATGTTGTAACAGTATTTATGTCCCTACTAAGTAATTACTATTGCCATTACTTGGAAATGACAGTTTATTACCCAGTTTCATTATATGACCTACGACTTATTTTTATTGATTTTTATAAGAATTTATTAACAAGTAACTTTTCTTAATTCTTTATTTTACAGATTGATGCGAGAACAGTTGGGTAAGTACATTGACTTTAATGAAATTGCATCCAAGATAATATTTTAAGTGTAAACACATGAATAATGCATGGAAAAACAAAACTGAACCGAAAGCGGCGGAAAGAACAGTATTTGAAGTATTTAATTAAATGAATTTGCGTCGGATGCTTCCCTGGAATATTGTCAGTTCTTTGGCCTTTTGGTTTCGTTACGACGTGGTTTTTGTTGAAGTCCAACTTTCACTTTCCGAACCATTTTACTCATTTTTAGTTAGCTCAGCGCACTCAGAATATCTGCCTTTTCGGCCAAATATAACGCAATCACACTATTAAGTTTGCATTTCATTTCGAATAAGTTGCGTTCTATAAAACTTAGATATAAATGCTTGTAAACAATATACGCAGTTGTCATTGTTATGAATTTGACATAGCTGGCATTATAGGTTTACCGGTATTGCTAACCTGAAGTTGGTGTGTTGATCTTTAGCTAACCGTAGACAAAAAGTGGGGTTGGAATAAAAACATTCGAAAAACATAATACTATTGTAGGGTATATACGAGGGCGGTTCGGAAAGTTCTTAGCCTATCAATGAAAAAGAATAGTTAGTTTTTCAAAAATATTTTTATTTTTCAATATAATCTCCCGAAACTTCAATACACTTAGTCCAAGGCTTATCTAGCAATTCTATCCCTTGATTCAAACAGTTTTCCTCAAGGTCTTCAAAATAGTGGTTTACAACTGTAATTGCATCTTTTTTTGAGGTAAAACGCTTGCCAGCAAGGAATTTTTTTAGATTTGGGAACAGGTAAAAGTCACTGGGAGCTAAATCAGGAGAATAAGGTGGGTGGTCAAGCAACTCGTAATTTAATTCGTTGATTTTAGCCACTGTTAAAACACTCTTGTGCGCTGGTGCGTTGTCTTGATGAAAAATTATTTTTTAGTGTTGTAAGCCAGGACGTTTTTCTCGAATTTGTACATTTAATTGATCTAAAAGGTTGCAATAGTACTCTGAATTTATTGTTTTACCCTTTTGCAGATAGTCAATCAATAAAATACCCTTGAAGTCCCAAAAAACCGTTGCCATAACCTTACCAGCCGATTGCATTGTTTTTGCCATCTTTGGGGCACTTCCTCCAGCTTCAGTCCATTGTTTGGATTGTTCTTTTGTCTCTGGAGTATAGTGGTGGATCCATGTCTCATCAACAGTTATGAAACGACGCTTAAAATCCATTTTATTTTATTAAAACGATCCAAACAAGCTTGAGAAATGTTCATTCTTATGCGTTTTTGGTCGACTGTTAACAAGTGCGTCACCCATCTTGCAGAAAGCTTTTTCATCCGTAGTTCTTCATGCAAAATTAAATGGACTCGATCATTTGAGATGCCCATGATATTAGCTATTTCACGCACTTTTATTCGTCGATCATTTAATACCATATCATGCACTTTGGCTACAATTTCTGTTGTTGTTGCTGTTTTTGGACGTCCACTACGTGGTTCATATTCAATGCTTGTACGACCACGTTTAAATTCAGCAACCCAATTTACTGTTGCATATGAAGGAGCACTTTTACCTAACACATTCACCATATCATTATGAATTTCTTGTCCCGATAAACCTTTTTTATGTAAATATTTAATGACACCACGCATTTCTAATTTTTCCATTGTAAAAAAATCGCGGATGCGTCTTTTGTGAACACCGGTTTCTATATGAAGGAGTTGCCAGATCGAAACAAAATTTAACATGTGTTCATAGCAGAGATGGAAGTTTCCAAAACACTTAACTTTTTTCTGTTTAAACCGCGCTTTTTGTGCTAGGCTAAGAAGTTTTCGAACCGCCCGTAAGTATGGTTGTAGTACTGGGTGGAGCGCGGTTGGTTGCTTTTTTGCACTGCAGGCAGTGGCGGCACTGTTGGTCAAAGAAAGTCAAAAGTGTGCGTGGGTTATAGTGGCTGACGGGAGATTTGTATCTGTCTGCCTTTCAGTTGCCATCATGCATTGGACGCGTAAGAAGAGGTCATTTTGTGTTGAAGCGTTTTGCTTGTTAGAGTTCATGAAAACTTCAGAAAACGTATGTAGCATTGTGTGAATAGCGATGGTCGACATTAGTCAGATGCACTATTTAAAACCAAGTAATTTTAAAATTCCCTAACCGTTCAATATAAAGTAAATAAAATATAAAATAATTTTTAAGGTTCATATCTTTTTTTTATTTCATTCACAAATAAGCAAATTTCCGCGCTCCATCCTGAATTAATGGAGGTTAACACAAAGAGTATGTCAATACCTTTCAGGCGACACCTCGTTTGTTAATTCCCGATGTTGCTTTCCCGATTTATATATGACATCTTACATAGCATACTTTTTCGCAAAATGCTTCTCTTGGCCTACTTTGCGATGCTGTGAGATTCAAGTCAAGTCTAGTCTGACTATAAGTCAGGTGTCATATGACAGGCAGAAACTAGAAGAACATATAAGTTTGTTCCAAGTTTTATTAAAATCAGATAAGAAATTTTTTCAAAAGTACAGATTTTGTGTCGATTTTATTTGGAAATACCCTATTGCGAATTGTAGTTTACGAGGGCGGTGCGGAAACTTCCTAGCCTAGCACAAAAGCACAGAAAAAAGTTAAGTGTTTTGGAAACTTCCATCTATGCTATGAACACATATTAAATTTTGTTTCGATCTGGCAACTCCTTCATATAGAAACAGGTGTTCACAAAAGACGCATCCGCGATTTTTTTACAATGGAAAAATTAGAAATGCGTGGTGTCATTAAAAATTTACATAAAAAAGGTTTATCGGGACAAGAAATTCATAATGATATGGTGAATGTGTTAGGTGAAAGTGCTCCTTCATATGCAACAGTAAGAAATTGGGTTGCTGAGTTTAAACGTGGTCGTACAAGCATTGAAGATGAACCACGTAGTGGACGTCCACAACAGCAACAACAACAGAAATTGTAGCCAAAGTGCATGATATGGTATTAAATGATCGTCGAATAAAAGTGCGTGAAATAGCTAATATCATAGGCATCTCAAATGATCGAGTCCATTTAATTTTGCATGAAGAACTAAAGATGAAAAAGCTTTCTGCAAGATGGGTGCCGCACTTGTTAACAGTCGACCAAATACGCATAAGAATGAACATTTCTCAAGCTTGTTTGGATCGTTTTCGGCGAAATAAAATGGATTTTAAGCGTCGTTTCATAACTGTTGATGAGACATGGATCCACCACTATACTCCAGAGACAAAAGAACAATCCAAACAATGGACTGAAGCTGGAGGAAGTGCCCCAAAGAAGGCAAAAACAATTCAATCGGCTGGTAAGGTTATGGCAACGGTTTTTTGGGACTTCAAAGGTATTTTATTGATTGACTATCTGCAAAAGGGTAAAACAATAATTTCAGAGTACCATTGCAACATTTTAGATCAATTAAATGTACAAATTCGAGAAAAACGTCCTGGCTTACAACACAAAAAAATAATTTTTCATCAAGACAAAGCACCAGCGCACAAGAGTGTTTTAACAATGGCTAAAACCAACGAATTAAAGTACGAGTTGCTTGACCACCTACCTTATTCTCCTGATTTAGCTCCCAGTGACTTTTACTTGTTCCCAAATCTAAAAAATTCCTTGCTGGCAAGTGTTTTACCTCAAATGAAGATGCAATTACAGCTGTAAACCACTATTTTGAAGACCTTGAGGAAAACTACTTTAATCAAGAGATAGAATTGCTAGATAAGCGTTGGACTAAGTGTTTTGAAGTTTCAGGAGATTATATTGAAAAATAAAAATATTTTTGAAAAACTAACTATTCTCTTTCCTTGATAGGCTAAGAACTTTCCGAACCGCCCTCGTAATAACAATCTTGCGGTAAACGGACGGCCAGGCAGACATCGTTAAATGCATGTAGCTGGTGATTAAACGTCGATAGGTACACTAAAATGTGGGTCTAGCCCAAATATTTTCTGGTAGTTAGAAACATTTGACATGAAACCAACCTAAAATAGCCTGTTCCTTAGAGGGGTATAAAAGGGTATAAAAATTGCCAGTCGCAGGAAAGTATTCCGACGTGTACTGAAAATGTCCAGCCACCTGGGTTTCTCCCGATGGGAGCCTTAAAGTTCTGCTCGTCACAGCTGAAAATAGATTCAGTAGGGCCACTCGGACTGGAGTATTTACTTCAAATATGTCAGAATTATTTCTCAATATTTGAATGCCTATTGAATTTCCATTGTGCAACATTTTATCTTTCAGTGCACTAGTATTGGTTGCTTAGCTGGTCGTGTGTGTGTTGGTAGGGCAGTGCATATACTTCCGTTTCCTGTTTGTACGAAATTAGTAACATTTTGTTTGCGGAAAAAAAGAAACAGCAACGAACACAATATAAAACGTAACTAAAATCTACATACTTGTAGAATATGTTGTTGTTTCTGTTGTTCCCGTTGTTGTTGCCTTGGATTTACAGGACCCTATTTGAAAGTCCTGTGCTGCGTCGTTGCCCCCTCTCTGCTATTACTCGTGATCCTAGTAGGTAGTCGGTCTTCTACTTAATAATACGTTTCATTTAAAAATGCTCTGCTAGATTTGTGACAATGTTGTGGAAAAATACTTCAGAAAATACTTGCCACCACCAGTTGTCGTTGTAGTTGCAGTTCCAGTCATGTTTGTCGGTCGGTTCATATCCCAGTGGTTCAGGCAGTTTAAAGTTTTATTGCACTCTTTTAGTGGCGTACATTCATTCATTTGCATAAACATTTGATTGTTTTAGTTTTAGGAATTGCCCGAATATGTCTTGCATGGAGTGGAGTATGCACTCCAGTCCAGTCGAGACTTACTTTTTTCCCCATCTCGTTCCTTGTTTAGCAGAGTAACTATTTTGCATTTATGTGAGTTTAGAATTAAGTAAGTATCACTGTCAGCGTCAACGTCTACTTCAACGTCATTGTCAGTTTCATCATCGTAGTAGTTGTAGTCGTCCTCCGCCCTCCTCCTTCTATTGCAGTTGCTGGTGTCTCTGGTATTGGTCTAATGCCATTAGCAAAGTTTTCTGTTTATTTTGGCCAAATGGCTGCGAAAGTTGTAGAAGATACTCTTGTAAAGTTTTTTTTTGCGAAATTTTTGTTTAAAAAACTTTGAAGAGATTTTGTTTTTTTTTTTTGTTTTTTTTGGGTAATTGATTAGAAGTTTCTCGTTGAAATGATTTTATGTTTGTAAATATTGACAATATTGATTGGGTATTTTTGGCAAATATTCGCTAGTTACAACCGTAATTAGTATAACTAGAAAATTCGAAAGCTGGTAGGGGATTTTTATTTGGAGCGTTTAATGTTAGAAACGGTTAGAGTAACGTTAAGTAAACGGTTGAGAATTGGTATTAATGGCGAGGAAGTCCCTTTCAGGAATGACATGAAATATTTAGGTATTCACTTTAACAAACTTTTGAAATTTAATAGACATGCAAGGTCTGTTCTCCAGAAGGGCTATAGGATTTTGGGATCTATAGGATTTCCGATCTTACCGGTAAATAGAAGTTTACCGGTGGAGACGAAGCTATTACTGTACAAGACTAGTATACGCCCGGTCATTTTATATGGGTTCGCAATATGGTTTAATGTATCCCCGACAGTTATAAAGGAATTTTCGATATTTGAGAAAAAGATATTAAGATAGTGTATTGGTAAAAATTTTGTGTCGTTCTCCAAGCGATATTCAAATAAGTATATGTATATAAAAGGAGTCGGATGCTACTCCTATTGGTCTCTATATTTGTGATGTAATTAATAAATTTATTACAAGGATTTCCCTTCACGAGAATTCCTTTATAACCGATATTTACAATGCCCAGAAGGACATTCGCTGGTCAGATGTTTGCTATTTATCTCCGATTGGATTTTTGAATGAAAGTCGGGCAGATTTTGATACCTCGGTTTCCTTTCGTCCCGAGTTCTACAAAAAAGTGGTTCCGGGTGCACATAGAGGATAGCAACTTTATGATGGGACTTTTGTTAAGGCTCTTGGACAGCATTTGTTAAAATCTCTTATTTTTTCTACGTATTTTTTCTATTTTCTATTTTTGTTTTCTATTTTTTTCGTTTTCCCTATCCTCTCCTGTTTTGTAATCAACCCCTCCCCTTCACCCACTAATTTTAGGCTAGTTATAAGTATACTTTTAAGCTAATTACTAGGATATTTCACTCCTAAGACCACTCTAGCCTCGGGAGCAAGGGCAAACACACTTATCAGATCTGCATACAAATTAAAAATATGTCTATACACAGAAAAGGCTTGGTAATTTAGACAATACATTATAGTCATAAGCAATTTCTTGTTCATAGATCTAGTATATGTCTGTCATTGTTTTTGAAAAAAGTTTCAATAAAATAAAATAAACTAAACTAACTAAACTAAAACTTGATGAAATTTAGCACGAGTAAGTTTTGTTGAGACTAGAATGGATGTGAAAGAGTTTTAAGCTCTAGAAGTCCCAAATTACGCATAATCTTGATAAAATTGTGCCCAGGGTGGATGCTGTTGAAATTAAAGAAAATCGTTTAACATTGAGATATAGCTCCCATATACGAGGGCGACCGCAAAAGTAACTGGCCTAACATAAAAAGAACCGTTTTTTTGGAATTATTATTATTTATTTCTCAACATAATCTCCTTCCAACTCAATACACTTAATCAAACGATTTTCAAGTTTTTTAATTCCATCCGAGAAATAAGATTTTTCAAGACCATCAAAATATGCTCAGTTTCAGCAATAACCTCGCTATTGGACAAACATTTTTTGCCACCGAGAATTTTTTTTTGAATTTGGAAACAAGAAATAATCAAAAGGAGCTAAATCTGGACTATATGGTGGATGCGGAGCAATTTCAAATCGTAATTCGGCCAGTTTTTGTTGAGTTAAAAATGCAGTGTGAGTTATTTTTCATTCATCTTGATGAAAAAGAACTTTGTTTTTCTAAATGCGGTCGTTTTATCTTGATTTCTTCACTCAAACGATCCAATAATGCACAATAATATTCACTATTTATAGTTTTTCCTTTCTCAAGATAATCAATAAACATTATACCCCTTGCATCCCAAAATACTGTGGCCATTACTTTTCCTGCTGACTTAACAGTTTTCGCCTTCTTGGGACCACTTTTACCAGCTTCAATCCATTGTTTTGACTGTTCTTTGCATTCTGGGATGTAGTGATGGATCCATGTTTCATCAACAGTTATGAATCGGCGCAAGAACTCTATTGGATTACGCTGATAAATCGCTAAAAGCTCCTCGGAATTGGTCCGGACGATATTTGGGGCAAAGTCAACAAACGCGGCACCCATCTTGCGGATAGCTTTTTCATGTGGAGTTCATCATGTAAAATACTCCAAACTTGTTTTTCGTGTATTTTAACAATATCAGCAAGTTCTCTGAGCTTTAATCGTCTATCTTTAGTCACTTCATTAAATATTTTTCTAATGTTTTCAATAGTAGTAGCAGTTTTCGGTCTTCCAGAGCGTTGTTCATCTTCCGTACTTGAACGACCCATTTTAAATTGTTGAACCCAGGATTTCACGGTGGAGTATGATGGTGCATTATCACCATGAACAGGAGCCAATTCATCTTTGATTAATTGTGGCGTATAACCTTTCATATACACGTGTTTAATTACCGCACGTAACTCTTTATTTTCTATTTTTCAAAAATTATAAAACTTGTTTACTTCAATCACCTGTAACAAAGAAAGTAATCATTAAATATTTCGAAAATTTTGACAGATGGCTTATAAAAGATTGCTTTAAAATAAAACAAAAAAGTTGCTAGTAAAACAGAAAATGTGCCAGGCCAGTTAGTTTTGCGGTCGCCCTCGTAAGTGTTCAACCGATTGAACCAAAAACAATGAAACTTTCTCACAAATTGACATAAGTTTCAAAATCACTTTAAATTTAGAGCCCGTCCAAAAACCAATTTTTGGTTGGCTTTTCTGAACATCCAAAAGCGCAGAGCATAATAGTCGGCCCCGTTCGACTTTAGCTTTTTTTTAGTATCCTGCAGGAAGCCCAGGGTCAAGTGTCTTCAAGTCAACACTATTGTCTACCAATTTGTTTGAGTTTTTGCTGACATTGTCAACGAAGTGTCTACACTTTTTACTCTGCCTTTGAGATTAGAAATTGTGTCGGAAGGGCTTAGACATTGTTCATGGATAAAGCTTTGATAGTTTTTTACTCTTTTAGGGCGGAAGAGAATAAAATTTCTAGAGAAAAATATTATGTAAAAAATAGCCTCTTCTAAAAAAGCCAAAAGTGATTATAAAAATGTACCACGGAATCTCTAGCTCCATTTTCTCTCTCTATATGATCCCATAAGAACAACATAGTCAAAAGTATGCCAGTTGATTAAAAATGTCCAATGTAGGCAACAATTATGCCAAAGAAGTACTGAATCACTGGTTCCAGTTTCATTAGTGGATTCTAAATGACAAGCGCATGTAAAATATCTGCATCAGAAGGCATTGCCTGGGGTATACTTAGTAGGGACATAAATACTGTTACAACATTTAACATAACCATTTCAATAGTAGAACTGAACATACACCGTTAATATCATATGGTTTTTGAAAGCTAACCTCAGTAGCGTTAGTCTGTAACGGGATTTTAAAATTGTTTCAAATTTCATCATGGAGTGGCCAGATAATGAGAACCGTATCGCTGTAATAAATAGCGCTTTCAAGTGTGAAATGAAAAAAACGATATTTTCAAAACGCTTCGGCCACTAGGGACTATCCGCATGTTCGTCTACCGATGCATAAAACTGTTTGAGGAGACTGGAGATGTAAAAGACCGCCACCGGTCGGGCCGGTCACGCTCTGTTCGAACACCGTACGTCATCAAAGCCGTTAAAACAAGAATTCACAGAAATCCGCTCCGAAGCAGAAAATCATGGCCCGTGAGATGAATATTACGCAAAAGTCCATGAGTCGAATCATTAAAAAAGACTCGGGACTTGGGGTTTCCGAGCGACGTACCGGACATATATTGACTGCAGCTTTAAAAAGATAGGATTGAAAAATGCAAACGTCTTTTAGAGAAGTACGCTGATAACTTGCACAGAAAAATTTTGTTCATCGATGCAAAAGTTTTTATCGTTCAGAAAAAATTAAACAAGAAAAATGATAGAGTGTATGCGCGGTCATCTAAGGAAGCATCTGAACTGATCCCAAGGGTGGAAAAGGGTCATCACCCGGCTTCAGTCATGGTTTGGTGGGGTGTCTCTTACGATGGGTTCACTGACCTGCATTTCTGCGAACAAGGAGTCAAAACATCGGCCAAAGTTTACCAAGAAACCGTTTTGGAAGCTGTTGTGAAGCCTCTTAACAATTCGCTGTTCCAAAACCAGCCATGGACTTGCCAGCAGGATTCTTCGCCGGCCCATAAGGCTAAAACGTCCCAGGCCTGGCTTCTAAACAATTTGCCAGCGTTCATTTTCTCTGAAGAATGGCCCTCAGACAGTCCATATTTGAACCCATTGCATTACAAATTGTAGACGGTTTTAGAGGACTAGGTTTGTCACAAAAGATACCCCAACATTGGATCTCTTAAGACTGCTTTGGTTCGAGCAGAGGCTAATTTTCCAATGGGCGAGGTTCGTGCAGCTATTGACGATTGGCCAGTGCGACTTAAGGCGTGTGTAAAGGCAAAAGGCGGACATTTCGAATAAGTAGATTCTTTTAGAATACAATCTACATCAATAAATATATTAAAAAATATTTGGTCCAAAACATTCATTACATTTTATTTTACGGCATAAAACGTGTGTAACAGTATTTATGTCCCTACTAAGTAGTTTATGGATAAAGCTCCGATTTCTTTATAATGTGTGGTTTCAGCAAGATAGTGCAACTCCTTACACAGCCCAGCCTGTTATGACAGAATTGCGACGAAAATTTTCCATAAACTGATATTCAAAACCTCCACATTCCGTTGGCCTCCCAGGTCGCCTGACCTTACTGAACCCAACTTTTTCTTGCGGTGTTTGCTTTGTAGACAGGAAGTCTACAAAGCAAAACCAACAAAATTGAATGCAATAAATTGCTTAATGTAGCAAAATTCATTAGGCACCCTCTAGAAGGATCTATGATAGATATATGTTAAACCAAATATAGGCCAAATACTCGCCACGGCTTCGGTGGCATTCCTCTAACCTATGGTACATATTTTCAAGTGCCGAATTATCTTATCCTTCAGCTTTAGAATATTTCTTGGCTTATTGCCGTCCACTTTTTCTTTTAAAGAAGTCCAACGGGGTCAAATTACATGATCGTGTCGGCCAATTAACATCGCCATGACGTGAGATTGCACGGCCATTGAATTTCTCGCACAAAAGAGCCTTTAGTTCGTTAGCTGTGTGACACATGTTACCATCCTGTTTGAACCACATATCGTCCAGATCCATATCCTCAATTCCTGGCCACAAGAGGTTTGTTATCATCTCGCGATAGCGAACACCATTCACGGTAACTGCTTGCACGACCTCATTTTTAAAGATGTACGGTCCGATGATGCCGCCAGCTCATAAACCGCACCAAATAGTCAGTGTTTGTGAATGCATCGGCTTTTCAACAATCACTTGTTGATTCTCATTTGCCCAAATGCAGCGATTGTGCTTATTAACAAATCCACGGTGAACGCCATTGTTCGAATATTTGGACCAAAAAATCAGGAAGTGCACGAAATGCACTTTGATTTTAACGGGGTTTTTTTTATTAAGGGCTTCAACAATCTTCACTCGCTGCTCAATTGTGTACCTCTCCATGGTTCAATTTGCCAAACACTGAAACAAAGAAATATCAAATTAAATTGGGCCTCAAATTTGACGTTTAGGTGTGCGTGACAATTAACATCGTGCATTTTGATTGGGTCATCCTTTATAAAGAGATGAACCCAAATAACAAAGTTGAGGAATAAATAAAAACTTTGTCTTAGACTTCTAGACTATGCACAAAATGGATTTCTTTAAAAATTCGCCGATTACTGCATACTTTTAGACTTGCAATTTATATAAAAAAAAACGTTACATACCCTTAGGCGACGGTGTACATTTGTCTTAATTGGATATTTCATACCTTCTGCAAAAGTGTCAGACGTTATTGAATTTCTCGTTTTCCCCCGAGAACTCGGAATATTTCTGTTTCTCTTCTGCTTCTTCTTCTTCTTCTTCTGCTTCTTCTTCGTGGTTTGGTGCTGGGAGTGGTAACATACATACGTTCTCCGCTGTGTAAGTGCATAAAAATAAGTCACATCCTTCTATCGTAAACGCAAAAGGCTTCAAGAATCTTAACGCGCCGCCTAATTCTGTACCTTCATGGTTAATTTTGCCAAACACTAAGTCGAAGAAATTTCAAAACACTTGACGTTAAGGCGAGACCCACAATTAATATCGAGCATTATGGTTGGACCACCCTTTATAGAGATGAACCGAAATGAAAAGGTTGAGGAATAATTAAAAACTTTGTACTAGATTATCCACACAATAAAGGAAATCTATTCCCTGATTTGCCCAAAAAAGTCTGCATACTTTTAGGCTTGCAATTTATATAAAAAACAGTGCATACCCTTAGGCGACAGTGTGCATTTGTCAACATTTCATACCTTCTGCAAAAGTGTCAGGCGTTATTGAATTTCTCGTTTTCCCCCGAGAATTCGGGAGATTTGTGTTTCTTTTCTGCTGCTTCTTCTTTCTCTTCTTCTTCTTCTTCATGCGGTGCTGCGAGTGGTAACATATGCACTCCGGTGTGTAAGTGCATAAAAATAAGTCACGTCCTTCCATCGTAAACAACCCGATATCCGGCGCAATACTCGTACTCGACTAACAAACGACGACACTTAAAAAATGGTTAAAGTAACATTTCTTTGGCACAAGCCGGCACCCCAAGCCTTGCAGATCCATGCCCCGGAGGAGACTGGAGCTCAGCTGTTGGGTGACAACAACAAAACATTATAACAAATCGAAAAAGTTTTGTTGCTCGGAACAACTCAAAAAAAACCAAAAGGCAGTAGCAAAGAAATTGTTTATTTCTGTCTATGCCGTATGTACGCATATCGTCGTCTAGGAGCTATAAAAACTGATTTAACGCTTTAATGATTTTTCATTTTTAAACAACAACAAAAAAACGCTCCACAGACAAACTGGAGTTTTCAACACCAACCAACCAAGCTCTCTCTTTGGGGTAGACCAGAACAGCCAACATCCAGGCCGGAATGAAATCAAAAGTGTTGAAATTCGATGAACACCAAGTGGGGCTAGAATGGGAAGTTCCGTCCGTCCATCCGTCGACAGTAGAAAACAATACTTTCAGGGTCGCTCGGTATTTTTGTAAACAATAACAATTTATCTGAAAAAGGAATGACACCAGCAACAGCAGCAACAACGGGAGTCATTGTACTTTTCCCAAGACCAATAGCGTTTGGCATTCTCACAATTCAGGACCAAGGAAAAACGGGAGTCGGGGAGAAAAAGTCACAGCTGCTAAATGTCTGTTTAAATAAATGTCTCTACGGCAACATTTGTGTGCGGGTATGTGTCTCCCTTTCCCTATACTCGCCCACTTAGACATACTTACACATACTCACTTATCTACATATGGGTGTGTGTGTAAAAAAAATCATTGTGAAATAATGCATTTTTTAAAAAAAGGTACAATAAATTATTTTCTTTTTTTCCTCGCCTTTTCTATTTGTGTGTTTTTCCTGGTGTTTTTTTTGGTTTTGGTTTTATAACGTCGTTCTCTATTTGAAAGTTCCACATGTGGCTTTTATTATACCTCCGCAGCTTGGAGTCGTGTTTGCATATAAGGAAATTGCAATTTCCTCGAAACGTGTCTCAGGATTATATTAAAGGTTTTTCTGCTCTTTTTCCCAAACGAGAATATATTTATAAATTATGTAAATATATACATATGTGTGTGTGAGTGTTTGTGTGTGTAAGAAAATGAGAAGGATTATAGTGGGATAACGAGTAGAAAATATTGCAGAATTTAGATAAGAATTACAATTCATGTTCTTCTATTTAATATTAATTTCTCTATTTCTATTTGTACGAGTAAAAGTTGTGTCAGGTTTAAATAGTTTTTTAATTTGAAATAAAACGCTGGCTTAACTGGATCAATTTTATGATGTGGCATATCAAAACGTTCATAGACATAACGTCCATGGACATTAAGTCGCTCCTAAAAGTCTCTTAATGTCCGTAGACATAAAGTAACTTTTAAAATCGACAAAATGCCAAAATGCCACACAGAGAAAAACTTAGTTAGAAGTCGGTAGGACCTACTATAACTTCGTTGCAAAAGAATAATTTCGGTTGCAATCACCAAATGTTTGTAATTCGGTCATACCAACGAAATGCGGAAAATGTATTTACTTGTAGTTGCAACAAGTGGTGGTTGTGGCAGAATATACAGGGTGTCCGTCGGGAAGGTATACTACTTTTTTTTTCAACAATATATTTATTTGCAATCTATTTTATATACAAAAATAATAAGCAAATTTAGTAATAAATAAATTAATGACAGTATCTATAGCTAAAACCCAGTGGCCTCAGCATTAATATATTTTACATTGTTAACTTATATTATTGCAATTATGTACATACATTTATTTAAAAAAAAGAGATCTAGTATATGATTTCTTGTTAGCCTTTTAATCTCGTCACTGTCATCTAAAAGAGATATAGCCTAAACATTAGAGTGATTACTTAGTCTGTCTAAGTAGTTGGCACTAAACCTAGTTATTTCGTCCTTTAAAAAATTAAAACCAAGATCGTTGTAAATACAGCATTAGAAATTAGTCGGAGAGTCTTGGACTGAAAGTCTTGGACTGATGCCACGGAAATAACGGATCTTCTTCGAGTTTTTGAAGATCCCAAGCACTGAAATATGTTTTGGCTTTCTTAAATATCCTTCTGTAAAATGCTCCAAGTCCTTTCATACGACAAGCCAAGTGGTTGAGAACGGTCCGAATAGATTCCAGGGTGTTTTCAGCTTCTTTCGCTAGGTTTTCAATAATTCGTGCTGGATGTGGTCAATTAGCTCAAGTGTTATCCAATAGTGAAAATTGGGTTTCGAAGATGGTGATGGTAATCCCAATAGTGCGTTCGATAGGTGGAAAAAACGTTTCTCACCGAACCAGATTTATTCTCTAAATTGATCACCCGTTATTTCTATATAAAAACCACAAAAATTTAAATATATCTGCACTACAAATTTAGCTTTTGCCTAAAACTATGCTTTTTGTCTGACCCCCTAAAAGTATGCAACATAAATAAATACCAACATGCATATTTTTTCAATTCAAATTTTGTGGCTTGATTTGTGTAAATAAAGAATCGATTAAACATCAATTGATTATGTGGCCAAATAAAATAATCACCCAATCCGTGGTAGCGGCAGCGGTTATTGGAACCCGCAAAGCAAACAAACGAACAGCAGCTCATCATGATGAGTTGCATGTTTACCAACAGAACCACTTAAATGTTTACAGCACTTGTCCAATATAACCTTCCATATTTCAAGCAACCCTACTTGGGTATAGAGTGGGCTAATGCCGGCATTGAATATAAAAAGTTGGGCGGGCATGATTCTTTTTGGGCTACAGCATAATTTACATAAACGGCTTGGTGTGAAGCAAGCAACGTTACTGAGATTTGGTTTCATTTCAGCAACAAATCCTACCTCGATAAACTTAATACTTCAACAACAAGTAAATCAAATTAATTTCCATCCCATTTTCTCTATTTTGGTTTTTTTGTAACTATTGGGGTTGTCTTTTTTATTTATTTTTTGGTTTCGGGTACTTACTCGTAAGTGGTGGACCAAAGGAACTCGAGACACTTGTGAGAGAGAGAGTCTTCCGCAGGATAACCACAAAAAGTTAAATCGAAATAAATGTGTGCTGTCATCAGAAGTGTTAGCGCCTGAATGTATGCCGAACACACACAAAAAGATAGGCGGACGGACAGACAGACGGGCAGTGGCCGGATGTCAGAGCGAGAAAGTCTGTGTTAGAAGACAAACGAACCAATAAAAGAAACAAATTCTAAATGGTTGAATAAGTGGTGAACTGACAGCAACAAAAAAAGCAAAAAGCGACAACAACTGTAACAACAATGTTCGTTAAATGTGCTTAGTTATCCAGTTAAGAGCTTATTTGGTACAAATCAACGACAGGCAGTAGCAGCAGCAACCAATGGCAACAACAACTACTGCCAAGTTAAATATGGTTTTAGTTTTTAGTCCATTTGTGTCTGAGCCAATGCTAACGACGACAAGGACAAAAATCAAACAAACAAAAAAACACACCAAATGGAATTCCAGTTGTTTTTTATTGGACATTTGGAAAGTAAAGAAATTCGATCTGTTTTGCATTTGAAATGTTTTTTGTGGTTTCATCTGAAATGAACTACAAAATTATACGAAACTGAAAATTGGTATGGCTTTGGCTAGAGCAAAGTCTTCCCTTGATGCCCTTGGTCCGTTCCAGCGGAAAGTTTTTGTACGATGGTTGTATGTCAGGTAAAGGATATAAACTTAAAATCAGCTTAACTGGAAACTGTAAAAGAAATACTTCAAAAGTTATTTATTAATTCATATCAACATTTTAGAAAAATAAGATACCAATGATGCATTCACTTCCGTGCAAATGATGTGATAAAATGATCACTCAGAGAAGAAATCACTTAGAAATCGGTCTGGAAAAAAGTTTGTTTTGTGGCAATTGATCTGTTCTCTGTGTAGAAGGACGGACTTTTTTCAAGATCATGTCTTATAGTCACAAAGACCGAAAGCGGCCAGAAGTGAAAAAGGTAATTTAACAATGTTTGGTTATGACTTTGTAATACTCTAAAGGATTGGGAGTGGCATGTCGTTTTTATACCCTCCACCGAAGAATGGAGTGTATATTAAATTTGTCATTCCGTTTGCAATACCGCGAAACATTGATCGGAGACCCTAATAATTATGTATGTGACGCGCAAAATAGAAAGGGACCTAAAGATTTTAATACGTGTATCTTTGGTGAATCATCACTTTCATAAAACGCGCATATCTCTGGGAGGGGACACTTTTGGGGCATGGGATCGGTCTCATTCGATGCTCAGATGTTGTCCACATCAAAAAAAAACTGGAAATTAATTTTTTTACCCTTAGGTCCCTTACTCTATGCGCTGTCACATATACTATTGATTTCGAAAAATTCTTAGACGTCTGCCAATTCGCCCGCCAGTTTGTGTAAAGCACGATTTCGTCTAAACGAAAAGAGCTATACGAGGGCGGTTCGGAAAGTTCTTAGCCTATCAATGAAAGAGAATAGTTAGTTTTTCAAAAATATTTTTATTTTTCAATATAATCTCCTGAAACTTCAATACACTTAGTCCAACGCTTATCTAGCAATTATATCCCTTGATTAAAATAGTTTTCCTCAAGGTCTTCAAAATAGTGGTTTACAACTGTAATTGCATCTTCATTTGAGGTAAAACGCTTGCCAGCAAGGAATTTTTTTTAGATTTGGGAACAGGTAAAAGTCAATGGGAGCTAAATCAGGAGAATAAGGTGGGCGGTCAAGCAACTCGTACTTTAATTCGTTAATTTTAGCTATTGTTAAAACATCTTGTGCGCTGGTGCGTTGTCTTGATGAAAAATTATTTTTTTGTGTTGTAAGCCAGGACGTTTTTCTCGAATTTGTACATTTAATTGATTTTAAAGGTTGCAATAGCACTCTGAATTTATTGTTTTACCCTTTTGCAGATAGCCATAACCTTACCAGCCGAATGAATTGTTTTTGCCTTCTTTGGGGCACTTCCTCCAGCTTCAGTCCATTGTTTGGATTGTTCTTTTGTCTCTGGAGTATAGTGGTGGATCCATGTCTCATCGACAGCTATGAAACGACGCTTAAAATCCATTTTATTTCGCTGAAAACGATCCAAACAAGCTTGAGAAATTTTCATTCTTATGCGTTTTTGGTCGACTGTTAACAAGTGCGGCACCCATCTTGCAGAAAGCTTTTTCATCTGTAGTTCTTCATGCAAAATTTAATGGACTCGATTATTTGAGATGCCCCTGATATTAGCTATTTCACGCACTTTTATTCGTCGATCATTTAATACCATATCATGCACTTTGGCTACAATTTCTGTTGTTGTTGCTGTTTTTGGACTCCACTATGTGGTTCATCTTCAATGCTTGTACGACCACGTTTAAATTCAGCAACCCAATTTTTTACTGTTGCGTATGAAGGAGCACTTTCACCTAACACATTCACCATATCATTATGAATTTCTTGTCTCGATAAACCTTTTTTATGTAAATATTTAATGACACCACGCATTTCTAATTTTTCCATTGTAAAAAAATCGCGGATGCGTCTTTTGTGAACACCTGTATCTATATGAAGGAGTTGCCAGATCGAAACAAAATTTAACATGTGTTCATAGCAGAGATGGAAGTTTCCAAAACACTTAACTTTTTTCTGTTTATACCGCGCTTTTTGTGCTAGGCTAAGAAGTTTCCGAACCGCCCTCGTACACAGAGAAAACAACAATCGGAAATCAGTACAGACTACAAATATTCGGTTGCAATCACCAATATTGCATTTTGCTAATGATTACATGCTTCGACTTACCATAAGATGGTAGCCACAATAAAATTGCTATTTTTTCAGCCAATAAGTCAATTATATCGACCGAATTTAGTTAAACTGTTGGTTACTACAACTGGTGGTCATGAGAACCAACTAACTATGAAATTAACGTTACTTTTATACCAATCATTGTCGGTTACAACAAATAAATTCTTTGTGGTAAACAAATCCCGTTTAGTTTACTGTCGTTACATATTACACTATACGACAAAAGTTCGGATTTTCTTGGGGAGTGAATAGTTTTTTCTGGAAATTAAAGACTTAGGTAGTTATAGTAAAAGCCCAAAAGGGCGAAACTAGTTGGTCCAAGTTATTTTTTATGGGCCAAGAAATTTTTTATTTTAAACTATAAAAAATTAGTTTGAAAGTAGTAAATGTTTCTTCGTTTCAGCTAAACGAATTCCTTCGTAATTAGCGAAATGAGATTTCTTAGCGAAATCGTATGGAGTTTATTTTTGAAGAACATTATTTGAAAAAGTAAAAAAAAATCCTTTTATTTATAGTTGGGGCGTGTCCTTTTTAATGAAATGGCATAAATATTTTTTAAAATGGTTATTACTAACTTTCGATAGTTTAAACCAATTTTTTCCAGTCAAAATCTTCCCCCATCTCTTTCACATTTTTCTTGACGTGACCCTCCCTGTGTTTTAGTATACCTAAAGTGAGTAAGCAAAAAAATTGTTGTCTCTTTGTTCTTGTAACATTGCAAGTTTTATTCGTCTTTTGGGTATCTGCTTCAATATCCAGGTGAAGGAAACGCGCAATTTAAGCTGAATGCATCCACAGAGACCTGGGTCCGGCCAAGCGCACCATGCGCAGATACAATTCCTTGTTTCCTAAGCAGTATCTGCTTAGGTGTCCTTGCAGTAAGCATCCTAACCTAAGCAAGTGCGCTTGGCCGGACTATTGAGGAGGTCATGTGGTTGCTGATGGCCGGCGGCACAAACGTCCGGAATGTTAGCGTCAATTTGAGTTCAATACGAATTGCACCATCCAAATCTCAGCTGAGCCAGAACCACACGCGTCTGCTGAGGTAGAGTCTTCTCCTCTGGTTAAATCTCCGGGGAAAGTTCCCCTAGCACTGCATTCACGCTATAGCAGAATACTGCAGCTGTGACTTTATCAGCGTGATGTCGTTCAGACCTGCCTGGTAGTTTTGCGGTACTCTCTTGAACCGTTGGACCTCTTTCCCTAGATCATGAATATCGTACCCGATCTGTCTGGTCGGAGGCATCCTGTTCAAGAGATTAGGTTAGGATGCTTACTGCGAGGACACCTAAGCAGATACTGCTTAGGAAACAAGGAATTGTATCTGCGCATGGTAAGGATCTTCGACTCCTCATTTAGGTAATTCTCAGAAGACATTAGGCAAGTCTGAATTTTCTTCCACTGCGTCGTACTTACGTTCGCCGACCACTCCGTAGTTCGTACAGACCGACTCATCGCTTTGTAAGAGGTCGTTAACAAGGTTTCTTTGTCGGCTCCCCAGGTACTGCCGACAAGTGCCCTTGTTCCTACTTTGGAGCTTAACGCAGATAGCTGTAGCATGTGCACACGCAGAGAAAAAATATGGTTACTATATGATCACGGCAATAATAATATGTTCTCCACAATAAAAGTATGCTCGTCGCAATTATAGTATTGTTTATTGAATTAAATTTTGACAAGAGTATGATTTCCGCAATATTAATATTGTTGAAATGTAACAATAGTATTGTTGCCAAATTTTAAAATGAAAATATAGTTGTAGCAACAATATAAATATGGTTGCTGCGACAAAAGTATTTTTTTTTGAATTTTATGATAACAATAATATGATTTCGGCAATCATACTGTATAATTGTTATTTTTCTTCATTTGAATATGCCTTTTAGAACAATGTAATTGTTACGAATCTAATGCAATAAGAGTACTTTTTATATGATTATTAAATTGTCAAACAAACTGGTTTGGTTTTGTTTAACTGAAGTATTTAAAAAAAAAATGCTGGCGTTTTTTAAACTGATTTTTTCTACTGTTAAATAAAAAACTCCTATTATTTTGAATTTAATATATTTTGAAATAGTTTTCATAATTCAATTCTAATGTTGACAACTTAACGCAATTCTAATAAATAATTTTGGGGATCATAGTATGGTTGAGGGGGATCGTACCATGGTTGTAGAAATCATAACATGGTTGCGTGTGAAACATACTATGGTTGTGGGGATCATAATATGGGTGTGGGTATCATAGTATGGTTGAATGTAAACCATAATATGGTTGTGAAGATCATAGTATGGTTGTGTGCGAATAATACTTATGTTGTGAGAATCATAGTATGGTTTTTATAATCATAGTATGGTTGTGTTTGAATTATACTATTGTTGTGAGGGTCATAATATTGTTGTGCCAATATTATGATTTTCTTTGAATATTGTCACACCAACCATACTTTTTTTCTGCGTGCAGAGGATCGAAAAAAGCTGTCCAATGTGAACACAAGGATTTTGGGGTTGTTGGTAGTCAAGATGTTGGCGTCATCGACTTACACATTGAGTGACAACCCCACCTCTGCGGTCCATGCAGTAAACAGTGTGCTTGATGATTTGGATGCGGATATTTTCATATTCCTAGCAGTGAAAAAACGTGCTAAAGCAGTAAGGTATCAATTGATTTTATAGCAATTGATTTAAGGTCCTGACGCCTGAATTGTGGAATCATCAGCGCATGACACAATTTCAATACCGTCTGGTGGTGCAGGAATTTTAGAGAGGTAGAGGTTAAAGAGAGCCGGGGATATCACTCCACCATGAGGAACTCTCTGTTTGACTTTACGGGGCTTCGACTTCCTGTCTCTAAATTCTACATATAACTGGCGCCCACACATATAGTTAACGACCCAACGTTTCAAACTAGGCGGAAGGGATGTTTCAGCAGCGTGCTCGGACGGGTTGGCATGATTGACCGTTTTGAAGCCTTTGGTAAGGTCAAGAGCAACGAGCACCGCCGTACGTGTACATTTAAACATTTTATTGCTTTTACATACAATAAAAAAATACCAAAAAACCGGTAAAGTTTTTTAAAGAATCCGTCTGTCGGGTTTGGACAATAAAACCGGAATGCTAGTTTTCGGCTTTGGACATACAAGACCCACCAACAACAACCGTATAACCTGATACTGCCAACACCATAATGGAACGCAACCCATGGTGGAGAGTAGAAAAGCTTTGGCCCGGCCCAACTTACGAATTGTTTGGTAACGATTTTAAACTATGAAATTAAAAAAAGGTTTGACTTTTTCCATTGTCTACACTGAGGAGAATAATAACCTTATATACGGTTAACTTAACCATAAATACTTATAAACATTATTTGGAGCCTACGTTATATATGAACATACTGTTGTTCACTGGTATTTAACAATAATAATAGTTAATTTAACTATTCTATGGGTGAATTTTTTAACCATGAAAATTGTTAATTTTTAAATAAATATTTTTATTTTAACAATGCATTGTTTTTAACCATGAAAATTGTTAATATTAAAATTGCATAGTTAATTTATTGAAACAATACATGTTCAATTTAACAATGAATATTATTAATTATGAAGATTGTTATAGAAATCATTTTTATTGTTAAGTTAATTAATTATTGGTGACCTCTTTGAACCAGAAATATAGTCACTGCTACAATTTTTAATATTAAATTAACCTACTAATTAGGTTTTTGTTTTGTTTACATTTATTCGTTTTTTTTTTCATTATAACGACTTCAACAGTCTTTATTCTAGTTCGAGACCTTTTTGTTGTTTCTTTATTAGAATCAACTAAAAAATTGGTGAATTGTATTGGCTACGGATGCCAGGCAGACTGTACAGCTGTTTCTAAGTCCGCCAAGGTTTTTCTTTAGCAGTCTTTGGCAACGATTACTTCGGCTACAAATCAAATGACTTATACGTGAGTCTCATTAGGATACATGAGAATTACCCTTTGTGTATAGCCTTCGAATTGAGCGAAAAGAAATCTTCATAGCGCCATATCTTTGTGCTATGAAGATTGAACAGCTAGCATTTACATTTGGTGGTGGTTTTTTAAAAGAGCGAGATGAATTCTCTTATGAACTTTCTCACAATTTCAAACGTTCAGAGCAGAGGAAGAAAGGAAAAAGAGTGGGGGATAAGACAGTCGCAATCGTTGCAACTTCGTGTAACTTCTTTAATTCGTATAACACAAAGCAGATCAAAAACTTTGACTCAACAGAGCTGAATGATCTTTAAATTTTTGTTTATGTCGCACAATTTTCTGCCTCTCTTTAAAAACCCAACCTCATACAATGTTAACTCAACTATTTTGCATGTATATTTGACCTTATAAAACGTTACTTTGTCTTTGTTATCAAACCTTTTTTGGATGTTTCTGTGTGGGGTTAATCAAGACTATACAAAAACTACGTCATCTTTTTAAATTTTATACAAATCAATCAAAGATTGAAAATGTCGCCAATGACAGAAAAAGTCCTACTTGAAATTGAATATTTCTAAGACTATCGAGTTCGAGGCTTGCAGTTTGTTAAACAATTATATTTGCTTACATATAATGGATTTAAGGGTGTTTCAACTAAAACGCACGATTTGAATTGCAAATAAAACAAAAAGTTTTCAGAGAATATCTATCAGCCATGACAGTCATGTGTAAATCCAAAAATCGGCATAACCTATGAGACATAATAGAAAATCAATGTCGGTAATGTGCCGAATTATCTTAGCCTTTAGCTCTGGAAGTGTTTTTGGCTTATTGACGTACACTTTTATTTTTAAATATCTCCAAAGAAAGAAGTTATACGTATATGGAGCCAGATAACATGATCGTGGCTGCCAATTAACATAGCCACGATGTCAGATAACATGGCCACTGCAAAAGATCTATTGTTTTGTTGACTTTGCGGAAGGTGGCACCATCCTGTTGGAGCCACATATGGACCAGGTCCATATCCTCAATTCGGCGGTTGTCATCTCGTGAAAACGAACCCCATTCACGGTAACAACTTGGCCGATTTTATTTTCAGAGAGGTATGGCCCGATGACGCCGCCAGTCCATAAACCTTACCAAACAGTCACTCTTTGTGAATGCATTGGCTTTTCAACAATCATTCGTGGATTCTCATTTGCCCAAACGCGGCAATTCTGCTTGTTAACGAATCCACTGTGGACACATTTGGTCGATTTTGCTGGCCGAAAAATTCACGAAGTGCTTGAAATTCATTATGTTTTGAACGCCCATTTTTGTAGAAGACTTGAACGATCTACGATTCAGGTTTTGATCTTAAATTCAATGCTTGAATTTGTCAAACACTGAATCAAAGAAAAGTCATTTCAAGTTGGGCAAAAAACTTGTCGTTAAGGTGTAACTCACAAAAAACATCGTGCATTATGGTTGGCCTCCCTTTACCAAACTTATCAACCTCGCCCTCCACTAAAGCATTTCGTATTTGGTAATTTTAAAATGTTTCTTTAGATATATTTCAAATAATACTTTAATATTTATGGCGTTTCAGCAAATCCCTAAACCCCACCAATAAATATAATATTTAAGAACCCTCCAACAATCAAAGCTCTCGCATTCTAACTCTCTCACACCCAGCGGGACGACCCCGAAAATCCACTTGTCTTAAAAGAATCCTGTTCGCCTTAATGCTGCCTCCAATGTCCTTTCTACATAAAGCTGTGTGTGTGTTGTACTTGTTGTTGTTGTTGCTGTCGAGCTGATACCAAAATATATATCGTTACAGTAACAAAGTGTTGAAATTATAGCCAGTGCCGAGAGTTGACTTGAGTTTACCCGCAAAAAATAATAAACAAAGAGAAATAGAACAACACCCAAAATAAGCAGAGAACGTACGGCTATAAATTATAATTTACGAAACACGACCCTGCCCCCCATTCCAACCAAACGACCGCTTAGCCCCGCCGACATATTCTAGTGGCTAAAGTGCTCGGTTATCGGTTACTGGCAAGTCCGTCCTTTATGGGAATCTGCTGCTAGGGCGGGGGTGAGAAATTGAATGTAACAAATTTGACACTTGTTTTTTTTTGTACAAGGAGCAGGACTGAGGACGCAGCGAAGTCAAGAATAAGAAAGCGGAAAAAACCAAGCGAACTTAGAGTGTAACAGGGCAGTGTGTTGTGTAAAGCAAAGTGTAAACACTTGTTAAGTGTTGAAAGTCTTTAAAAGTGATTTGTTTATTAATAAATTGCATACAAAAAAAATGATTATGATTTATGGCGTTTTCCACGGGCAGCCAAATATGCGGGTGTGTGTATTTTCCTGTACTCGTATATGTTGGCCACAGAATTCTAGTATAAATCGCTTTAAGCTTTAAATGCTTGAAGTTTAAACAGTTTTTGCGTTTATTTTTTTTTTGGGAGGCAAAAAAATGTTGCCTACTTTTTGGCTTGGGGCTGGCAGTTGTTTACTGCCAACTTTTAGGCTTGACATTTATTTCAGCTGGCCAAATATAAAATATCATGGGATCATATATGTATTTGTGTACTCGTATATGTGAACGTCTGGCTGAATGTAGCCTGCAGTTTTCACCAGCCAGCCATCCAGCCAGCCAGACATAATTTATCACCGGCAATGAAATGAAATGGAAATATGCACTCACATAAAATAACAACAACAAAAAACTTGACAACATTTATGGAATCAATTAATTTAGTTATGTGTCAACGAGTGTGAAAATGTGACACATCATTCAACGATTTTTGGTAGGTGGTGCAATGCGTTTAAAGTCACATGTCCACGTGGACATGTGGCTGCATATGTGCTTCGCGACTCTCCTGTCCGAATAGCAGCGGCCTCAATGACATAAAGTTGTAAGAGCGGCGCGCCACAGCTGTGTATACTATAATCGGCCACAGTCCACCATTCATGCTGATAGTCCAATACTGTTTTAAAAGAGAGTCTGGAGAGAAATTCGAGAAAACGGCTAATCTGTCCAGCGGGTTCAAGAAGTTGAAGTTGGAGTTGTTTCCCGCTTCGATTACTGACTAATGATTACTGTCAAAAGGAAAATAAATGATATAATCGAGCTAAGGTTGATTAAGGGTGACGTGTTTGGAACATACGAACACAGTTAAGGCCAGGTGTCTCTTTCAATCAAGCATAGTTGCTCGAATCACCGTCCTAAAATTGTGTTGATGTCTGGTCCGAGATAAACGAACTCGTCGACCATCTATAAATTGCAACAGCCTGCATTTACTCTGCTCTGAGGATATGGTCTCTACACTGTTTTTGGTATGGCACATTCTTATATTTTCTGACTTTTTTGAAGCCTACTTGGCATATAATTTAAATGTCTTCCTTGGCAGTGTTTCAAGTGGTTAAACTTTTGATAATTCGGTAGAATATCATCGTATACATATAAAGCGTTATGCCTTCAATAGTATCGGCCTTAAGCAATGGCTTAATAAGGGGGTTTCCATTCAGGACATAAAATTTGTATATATATACAGGGTGGGTCAAAAGTTACCATAATGTTTAAAAATTTAATAACTTTTTAGTTCATATACTTTATAAAAATTACAACAGCCTGCAATTAAGGATGTTATCTCGACATTGTTATAGCAACGAGTGATCAATCTTAAAGTTATTTTTCTCAAAAGGTTTTTTTTTCAAAGACAACGTATAAGTTGTGTTAAACTTTATTTTTTTCTTTTCAAATTGTATGCCACTTTTATCATGGAAAGACCTAACGTTGTGCCTGCACGTCGCCGTTTCAGTGTTTGGGCTCCTCAAGAGCTCGAAGATGATCCGATGTTTTCGACTAAAATTTTGTTCAGTGATGAGGTCCATTTAAGGCTCAACGGCAAAGTCAAGAAACAAAATTGCCGCATTTGGGCTGAAGCGCAACCAAAAGAGGTTCAAGAGGTGCTATTATACCCATGGGAAACCACTGTTTGATGCGGTTTATGGGCTGGTGGAATCATCGGTCCACATTTTTTGAAAATAATGATAGCCGGAACTTTACCATAAATGGTGCACGCTAACGCCCCTTGATATCAGACTTTTTGCTGACTGAAACTGACTCCCGTAATTTTGACGACAATTGGTTTCAACAGGACGGTGCCACTTGACATACAGCTGCTCAAACATTGGATCTATTGAATGGTCATTTCCGCCTAAATCGTGTGATATCCCACCTTTAGACTTTTTTCTTTGATAGCTCCGTAAAGTCCAAAGTCTATGCTGACAAACCAGCTACGATTCAGGTTTTGAAAGCCAACATTACGTGCGTTATAAACTCAAACCGGTCGAAATGCTCGAACGAGTCATCCTAATGTGGACCCTTTCGAAAGTCTAAAGATTCCACACTTTATTTAAATTTTTGTATTTTTTTTCATTTAAAAACAAATACCTCTAGATTGATCACCTGATATAGCGACAGCTACGCGATACTAATCAGTTACGAGAAATTGAATTTGCAGAGATTCAATTTGCGTGATCGATGTTGGCCTGGTTTAATTCAACACTTCTTCAAGGCTTAAGCGTTTAAACTCATCTCCATTTGATAGTGAAGACAAGAAATAAATCTCTTACTTGTAGATTCGCCTGCTTTAACAAGGTAGAAATTCCGCCGTTGACAAATTTTAAATGTTTTTACCTGGATTTACGAGGGCTGCTATATATGTGACAACGCAAAGAGAAAGGGACCTAAGGGGAAAAAAATCAATTTTCATTTTTTTTCTTTTTTTGATGTGGACAACAGCATCGAATGAGACCGATCCCATGCCCCAAAATTGTTCCCGTTTTATGAAAGTGAAGTTGATGATTCTAAGCGCAAAAAGAAAGGGCCCTAATCTTTAAAATGGCTGTCCTGAACAAAACTGCTTTTTAACTTTAGGTCCCTTTATATTTTGCTCGTCACATATATTTTCTGGCCTAATAATGAAAATGCGAATATTAATCATCAAAAATGGCTTTATTGTTTTTCAAAGTATTCTCCAGCATGTTTTATACACTTTTGCATGCGCTCAAACCAATTGTCGTAGCATTTTTCCACTCCGATTGAGACACCTCCAACACATTGTTTTTGAACGCTTCAACAGCATCTTTTGGCGACGAAAATCGTTGAGCACGCATTTTTTCTTGATGTGCGGGAATAAAAAGAAGTCATTGGGTGCCACGTCAAGTATGTACGGCGGATAACCCATCAATTCGACGTTTTGGCCGGTCAAAAAGGCGCTGGTTTTTTGAGGCGATGTGTAAGAGCTCGCATTGTCATGGTGCATAATGATTCGTCTTCTTTTGTTCGTTTTTCGAATTTCTCCGAAGACTTCAGGCAAACAAATTGTGGTAAACCACTCAGAATTAACCGTCCTACGATGCTCAAGCGGAACAGCCGCCACATGACCAGTTTTGGCGAAGAAACAGGCGACCATTTGCTTTGAAGTGATTCTTCCACGAACAACTTTCGTTGGATTTGGCTTGTCTTCGAAGGCCCTGACGGTCGATTGCTGTTTTTTTTGGGCTTATACGCGTAGAACCATGATCCGTCACCTGTGATGATCTTATAAATGTCTTTTAAAGCACCGCGATCGTATTTTGTCAAAATTTCTTTGCACCAATTGACACGAGCCTTTTTTTGAGCGATTGTCAAATTGTGCGGGATCCAACGAGAACAAACCCTTTTTTACGTCCAGGTGTTCATGCAATATCGAATGTATGCTGGTGAAAGAAATGCGCAAGGATGCCTCTACCTCACGGTATGTAGAGTTTTTTTCCCGGATTTTTTCATTTCCCGGAATTTCCGGGAATTCGCGGGAGTTCGCTCAATATAAATACCATATGGAAATTTTGGTTTTATGAAATCATTTTATTTAAAAAACTTAAAAAATATCTCTACCTTCACATGAGATCAAAAACATAATAATTCAATTGATAAAAACTTATTAGAATTTTAAAAAATGAGATCAAAACATAAAAATTTAATTCTTTGATTTAAAGAATGTAATAAACTATGTTTTTTTTTGCTTAGAAAATAATTCTTTAAAACGCTTAAAGCGTCGATGGTTTCGTCCGAAAGTCTATTTCTAATTTTGGTAACAAACTGTCCTGTTACGGAAAATGCTCTTTCGCTCTCTACCGAAGTCGGCCGAATAGTTAGCAGAGCATAAAATAAATGTTCAACATTTTGAGATTTTTGGCCGCTTCCTTCAAAATACTGTAGTTCCTTCTTTATGGAACATTTTTAAATATTTTGATGAGTGCATACATTTGCTGTATAAATTGCTGCGTTCAATACTTCTTCAAAAGATTTTTCTTCGGCTGCTGCACTTTCTCCAATATAATTCAGTTCAACCTCCTCAATATTATAAGAATCCCCAAAAAGTCGGTTACGTGAACTTCTAAATATACAGCATATCCAGCTGCTGTGTTTTTGGAAGTGTACGAAAATATGTACTTCCTTCTTTATTATTGTTGAAAAAATCAGGATCTTTTAAATATATTATCAATGTATACAATTTTTTTTTCTCTTCTCTCATTGATACGCAAATGTAAGGCTTGAAACATTTTTTCGCCCAGAAGAGTTGGAATTGATTAAATTTCTTCACATAATGTGTTAATTACAGCATCAGCTGTCAATATGTTTGCATCACGGTGGCTCAACTTCTCCACAGACACTTTCATTGGTTTTAACACCTTAACCATGTTGTTTAAGATTCTGCATTTTGTTCACTCCACATTTCACCCTTTCCCAAATCAATAAGGCACTTTTTTATGGGATGCGATAATGAGAAACTTCTCAATCATTTCTACCATCGAATTTCAGCGAGTTTTGATGTCTAATTGAAGGGCCTAACACTTATTTTTATTAATCGGCGGGTCTGATCCATAACCTCTTTGTAGTTAAAGCCTAAAACCATGTCATTTTCACAATTTGAAAAATCATTTTCAAAGTCGTCATCATTGTCGGTTGAATCAGCATCACTATCAGAAGAAACAGTTTATTTCTTATAAAGCACATCAACAACTGCCAAATGGATGGCATGATTGAGGCAAAATATGCCATCAACTTGACTCTCTCTAAGAAACTTTTTCATTACGAGGGCGGTTCGGAAAGTTTTTAGCCTATCAATGAAAGAGAATAGTTAGTTTTTCAAAAATATTTTTATTTTTCAATATAATCTCCTGAAACTTCAATCCACTTAGTCCAACGCTTATCTATCCCTTGATTAAAATAGTTTTCCTCAAGGTCTTCAAAATAGTGGTTTACAACTGTAATTGCATCTTCATTTGAGGTAAAACGCTTGCCAGCAAGGAATTTTTTTAGATTTGGGAACAGGTAAAAGTCACTGGGAGCTAAATCAGGAGAATAAGGTGGGTGGTCAAGCAACTCGTACTTTAATTCGTTGATTTTAGCCAGTTTTTCTCGAATTTGTACATTTAATTGATCTAAAAGGTTGCAATAGTACTCTGAATTTATTGTTTTACCCTTTTGCAGATAGTCAATCAATAAAATACCTTTGCAGTCCCAAAAAACCGTTGCCATAACCTTACCAGCCGATTGAATTGTTTTTGCCTTCTTTGGGGCACTTCCTCCAGCTTCAGTCCATTGTTTGGATTGTTCTTTTGTCTCTGGAGTATAGTGGTGGATCCATGTCTCATCAACAGTTATGAAACGACGCTTAAAATCCATTTTATTTCGCTGAAAACGATCCAAACAAGCTTGCGAAATGTTCATTCTTATGCGTTTTTGGTCGACTGTTAACAAGTGCGGCACCCATCTTGCAGAAAGCTTTTTCATCTGTGGTTCTTCATGCAAAATTAAATGGACTCGATCATTTGAGATGCCCATGATATTAGCTATTTCACGCACTTTTATTCGTCGATCATTTAATACCATATCATGCACTTTGGCTACAATTTCTGTTGTTGTTGCTGTTTTTGGACGTCCACTACGTGGTTCATCTTCAATGCTTGTACGACCACGTTTAAATTCAGCAACCCATTTTTTACTGTTGCATATGAAGGAGCACTTTCGCCTAACACATTCACCATATCATTATGAATTTCTTGTCCCGATAAACCTTTTTTATGTAAATATTTAATGACACCACGCATTTCTAATTTTTCCATTGTAAAAAAATCGCGGATGCGTCTTTTGTGAACACCTGTTTCTATATGAAGGAGTTGCCAGATCGAAACAAAATTTAACATGTGTTCATAGCAGAGATGGAAGTTTCCAAAACACTTAACTTTTTTCTGTTTATATCGCGCTTTTTGTGCTAGGCTAAGAAGTTTCCGAACCGCCCTCGTACGTTTGGTCCATCATTGGTAGTGGAGACAATGTGCTTGCGAAAGTCTATTCACTATGAAGTGGCAAACCAAACTGAGCATATTTCAAGTGACAGCTGTCAAAAAGACCAACTTCGAAAAAAGTGTGGCCAGATTGAAAACCACACGTCTAGAAAAACACCCTTATTTGTTGTTATTATAAATATAAGTTAATAACTTCAACATTCGATTTAACACGCCCTTATACCTGAAGCGCAATAAAAAGTATTTTTTGTTATTGTCAATACAGGGTGCATACAATGTCGAAGTGATTCCATTAGCCAACGACTTATTCAAAGTACAACACTCATCCTTTCGCAGCTTTTCATTCATTAAGAAAACATTCCAGCATGGCCCTCCAGGCACATGCCAACTGACGATGTAGGGCATCCGCCATACCGGGATAATCCCCTTAATTTTTATATGGAATACTTTTAGTGTGAGTCCTGAAAGTGTTTGGTACTTTGCGAGTAATAACAACAACAACAACAAGAGGAATTACTACCAGCACTACAAGGACAACTACAACGACATTCCACTCGAATGAATGAACATATGCTCGCCGACTATCTCTGGCAATGAATGTTGCTGTTGTTACTGTTGCTGCCGCCGCTCCAGCTCCTACTCCTGCTGATGATGCTCGTGCAGTTGTTGTGGCATGTTTTGTGTGAATGTGGCTGGAACTGTTGTTTTGTGGGTGTGTGTGTGTGGGTGCGTTTGTGTGTTGGTCGGATCCTTTTTATTTTTATTCGGGCTTAAATTCCAATTTAACTGGATTAACAGTGAAAATAGTTGAATGCCAACCGCTCGCTGCAATACTTTTCGAGCCGTAGTAAATGTGAAAAAGGATCTGACGTCGACGATGATAACAACACTGCCTGCTGCTCTTGTTGTTGTACGCATATGTACGTTTCGTAAAAAGTATTTGTCGGCCAGTTTCGGGTATGAGGGCCCAGTCCACCCCCCCTGACATAATGGAGTGGAAAATATTTATAAACTTTTTTCCCCAGTTTTTTGTTTGTGTAAAATTTAAAGAAACAACAAAAATAAACATTTTTCTCCGACTCGCATATAATAGGCTTCGAAAAGTTCTTATTTTAAAGAAAGGCAAAGGAAAGGTTCAGGGATATGTTGGATAATGTTCTTTTTTATTTTGTTGTAAAATTTTCCAACATATAAATCCTTAATTTTCATATCTTATCATTGTGAGCAGCTCTAATCTCATTGTCGAAACCTTTTTCTTTCCTTCAGCTCTTG